>CM042693.1:5624541-6824541 GCA_023614405.1 Avena insularis | reverse complement strand
TTGAAGGGCTTCCTTACACCCTTATCTTTCTTGAAGGTGGGGGGCTTGTTGACCATCAACACATGATTATTCCTTTTGATGTTCACCTCCGCTACTTTCATCTTAGCAAAGAGCTCAGTGATCATATCAGTGGAACCAATCTGATTGTGATCAACTACAAAACTTTTGTAGCTAGGAGTGTCAATCTTGAGCTCCTCTGGAATCTTGTAGTCCAGTTGCTCAAGGCGTTGAGTGTAGCCCGTCATCTTAATGGCGTGCTCACTAACGGAACTCCCTTCCTCCATCTTGTAGTTAAAAAATTTCTTAGAGATCTCATATCTCTCAGAACGGGCTTGAGTCTGAAACATGTTTTTCAGCTCCTCGAGAATCTCAAAGGGCCCGGCGAACTCCTCAAAACGATTTTGAAGATCCGATTCCATAGCATACAACATGGCGATCTTAATCAAATCATAATCATCCTTCCGATCGATAAACAGCTTTTTCATCACCGCATCTATAGCAAGGCCACCTAGCGCTTTCTCAAGGACATAGTCCTTTTGTCCGCCAGCGAGAATGATTCTCAGAATGCGGAACCATTTGGTGAAGTTAGACCCATTGTTTCTAAGTGACATGGTTATACCCTACGGGTACGTAACTTCAGCATACCTGGTCCAGCCCAAGGAAGGCCCACGGCAGATATACGCCGGCCCATGAAGATTTTCGGGTGGCCCAGGCCCATGACGCCTTCGGATCCTTGGAGAGCAAGACTAGAGTTTGAATACAACTTGTAACCTAATCGTATTGGCACGAGACCTAGCCTCCTCATATATAAAGGCTAGGAGGGTCCAACGAGAAATGACGATTACACACAAGACACACCTCCACGCCAGATCGAATCTGCGACCTTGTAATCTTCGGTTCGCGTAATAAAAGAGCGACAAGCGAGTAGGGTTTTTCCCTCCGGGGCTGAACACGGTAAATCTCGTGTCCCCTGGTTGCTTGTCTGTTAACCGTGCCACGATCTCCAGCATCCCCATCTTCTCCAAAACCCAAGTCCATAACAATGGGCATTGACGAGATTAAACCTCGTCAATTGGCGCCGTCTGTGGGAATCGGGGCTGCTGATTGTGCGGTCGTGTGATTCCGACCGATCGATCTACAACTCCGCGGCGGAGAATCACCTCCTCTTGGCGCTTTCGACTTCACCGCCCACTCGCGGATACCATGAAGGATTTCGAGCCCGTGGCGGCGGACTCGAAATTCTGTTCGAGCTTCGCTTCCGGTGGGACAACCGGCACTCTCCGCCTCCCTGGCGGATGCCCGTGCCAATCAGGCCCGCCGTGGGCTCCACACCCGTGCTACGACGCGTCACCATCAACAGATGAGTTCTACATCAGCAGCAATGCAACTCCGACCAGGCGATCCACCTTCGGAGGAAGGGACCTACGGCTCCGGACACGAAAGCTGCGGCAGCAGCCAACCAATCTGCAGGCGCTATCTGTGCGCCGCAATCATCCAAACCGACGAGGAAACGCCTAACCCGCCGCCCAACCCCAACCCGCAGGACACAAACGGCGAAAACGGGGACAACAGGGGCCACCTCATCCAACTTAGCAAAGAAGGATGGGCCGAAGCACACCGCACCGTCGCAGGCGAAATAGTCCTACCTCTGGACTCCCCACGTGATCTGCTGATGGCATACCACTACCTCCTCATCGAGGAGCACAAGAAGCAAGTCAAGATGCAGGAGACGCTCGACAAACGCAAGAAAGCAGCCTCTGAGTCCAGTGCGCGACGAGCTGCGCTCTCCGCCATGGGACCCGGCTCTAGCACGAACGGAAACCAGGGAAACAAGCACCACTCTCGGGTGGAAAACATGGACCCGAAGGAGCGGCGTGACGTGACCCGAACCCTCCACACATCGTTCATGGATATGGACGCCGACGGCAACATCACCCCGAAGACGCCACAAGCTGCGATCATGGCAGCCACTGCGTATCTCGCGGCTCACCCGAAAAGGGCCATGCATAGGTCCGCACTCACCGGACTAGGACTAATCGGAGCTGCGCTCCACGAAGACGCTCCTACGGAGCCGAAGAAGAAAGCTCCGGCCAGGCGCGACCGGAGCCCCACTCCCTCATCCGAAGATGAAGAAGAACACGACCTTCCTCGAAGGAAGAAGAGCTCGCACCGCCATAAACACGACTACGACGCCAGAGACAAGCTTACACAGCGCAAGATCGACAAAGCACGCGCCAAACGCGCATGCTCGTCTGAATCTGAGATGGATGAAGACGAAGGAGAACTCTGCGGGGCTCGATGCTTCAGCAGATCCGTCCGGCGAACACAGATGCCACGCAACTTCAAGCTTCGCCGGATACTCAAATTCAACGACACGCAAGATCCAAAGTCCTGGCTCGGTGACCATCATCATCCGTTAAGCTTCACGGAGGCAACAAAGAAACCGCCATGCAATGCCTTCATTGCGGTGACGGTAGCGCGACATCGGTCAGCTTAGGCCTATCATCGGGATCCATCCGAAGCTGAGGAGCTCGCTTATAGCTTCATCCGAAACTTCAAAGGCACCAGCAAGATCCCGCCTCAATCGAAGAGTTGCGAGCACGCACTTCAGAGAACGGGTGAATCTATTCGGCTCGTACATACTACGCTGGTCTACAACCAAGAACTCACAGACACATCTCGAAGCGGGCCATCGACGCCTTCAGGGCGGCGTCAACGCCTGCACTTCAAGGAAAAACTTGGGCGTGTAAAGCCCAAGACACTTGACCAGCTCATGGAAATCGCCAATGATTGGGCGAACGGCGAAGATTGCATCCAATGGCGCAATCAGATGAAGAGGACGACTACGGACGAAGACGCGAAACGCCGCAGCAAGAGGAGATCGCGCGTCACGAACGCTGACGGACCCGACATGGTCGCGGCTAGCTACGACCGCCCGTAACGACAACGGCGAATAGCGGAGGATACGCAGCGAAACTTCCGCGACAACAGGCGACCAACGCGATCGTTGCAACGCCATCGACGCGATAACGGACCCTCGGCATTCGACAAACTTTCGGGTCCATGCACCATCCACTTCTACATCGACAAACAAGATGGCAAAAAGCTAGCCACATGCTCAAGGACGCGCGAGTTCCAGAAACTCAGCGAAGGCATGATGCAGATGAGGCAACAAGCTCCAATTCCTGCGTTCGGAAACGCACCTGCGCCAGGTGAAATAGCACGCGGAGCTCCTCCACCACCGCCTATTGGAGGCCCACATCAACCAGTTGCACCAGCGCAAAACAACGCCGGAGCCGCATACCCCCCACCAAAGGGAGCACTAAATATGATCTGAAGGGCGCCCAACCAACAGGTGCGAAGAAAATCACCCGACAAATCAATATGGCCGTGGCAACTCCGCTGCAATCCACGAGTACCTCGTGGATCGAGTCTGCATCACATTCACTCGCGGATCACCCTTGCGGATCCCTCGCCCAGTCATGCTGCCTGGTCTTTGGGCGCAGTCGGAGGCTTGAGATGAGTCGCGTCTTCATGGGGTGGCGGCGCATCAACCTAATGTTCGCAAGCACTCTAGCAGCTATGCGGATCCCGCAATGCAACTGGAACAATCGAGACACAACGTTCCACGGCATTGTCGAGGAAGGGCATCTTCCCGGCAAAATAGGGCTCGACGTCATCTTCGGAAGCCGCCAACTTCGGCAGGGCGCCTAGAATTGAAGTGGTGGTGGCGTCACAATACCACGCCATGCTGGGACGCGTAGCATTCACACGGTTCCTAGCCGTCCCACACTACGCATACCTACTACTCAAGATGCCAGGACCAAGGGGCGTCATCACAGTCCACGGGAGCTTCACCCGATCGGACCAATGCGACAGAGATTTCAGCAAAATCTCCCAGTCTTTCGGCATGCAAGACGAGCTTGTAAAGCTCATGGTGACGTACAATGGGCTACCCCGGTCACCAGCGAATGCACACGACATGTCTTTCAACTCCACCATCAACACCAAAAAAGTGCAGGTCCATCCAACGGATGCCTCCAAGACGGCGCTGATCGCCAACGACCTCAGCACCGCATAGGAAAGCGCGCTCGTCGAATTCCTCCGTGAGCGCTGGGAAATCTTCGCCTGGTGTCCTGCGGACATGCCAGGAGTTTCCAGGGAATTCGCCGAGCACGCACTCAATGTCTTCGGACACCAAGCCGTCAAGCGGTCCATCCGAAGCTGCCGAGCCACGAGCGAAGCTATCGGCAAGGAGATCAACAGATTACTGCAGCAGACTTCATCCGGGAAATCAAGGAAAGCGAGTGGTGGCAAACACGGTGATGGTCCCGAAGAAGGACACGGACATCCTGCGGATGTGCATGGACTTCACGTCACTAAATAAACCCGCCCTAAAGACCACTTCCCTCTTCCTCGGATCGACGGATCATCGATTGACCGCGGGTTGTGAGAAACTATCCTTCCTCGGCGCCTACTCAGGCTATAACCAGATTCGACTCAAGGTCGAAGATCAAGAAAAACGGCATTCATCACACCGTTCGAGATATCTTGCTACAACACAATGCCCTTGGGCTAAAGAACGTGGTGCCGCGTACCAGCGATGCATGCATGCTGCCTCAGGACCAGATCGGTCGCAAAGTCCAAGTCTATGTCGGCGACATAGTCATTAAAACCAAGGAGGCAAGAACACTTATCGGCGATCTCCGCGAGGCGTTCGACAACCTCGATCGCTCTGAGGATCAAGCTCAATCCGGAAAAGTGCGCCTTTGGCGTCCCCTCGAGTCAGCTGCTCGGGTACTTCATCTCTCAACGAGGGATAGAAGCAAACCCGAAGAAAATCAAAGCTATCATGACAATGGAGAAGCCGAAAAACCTCAAGGGCGTTCAGCAGCTCGCAGGCGAGTAGCGGCACTAAGCGAGTTCATCGGCCGCATGGTGAAAAGGCCCTACCATTTTACCATTGCTGCGCCAGCGAGACAAGTTAGTGGACACGAAGCCAACGGCGCATTCGAAAACCTCAAGCGGCTCCTCTCCACCTCGCCAGTTTGGTCACGCCAAAGAGCACGAGCCCCTCTTTGTACATAGCAGCCACACACGGTGGTCGACAAGTACTCGTGGTGAACGACCGAAGAAGGCAAGACCCACGGTACAACGCAATTACTACCTCGTGAGGTTCTCACTCCAACAAAACAGCGGTACCGCACTACGGAAGCTGGCCTCGGCGTGTTCATGAGGCTCGGCAGTGAGCCACTACTTCCAGGAGCATCAGGTGATGGTCGTCAGCGAGGCACCCCTGAGCAGCATCCTGAGTAACCCGGAGGCCACAGGACGCGTGGCCCTGTGGGGAATCGAACTGTCACCCTTGGACATCGTCTACGAGAAGCGACACAATCAAATCTCAAGTCCTTAGGACTTTACGGTGCCTGATGGAGCTGTAGCTGCACGACACCCTGGACATGTCGCGATCTGGACAATGCATTTTGACGGCTCCAAGCGAAGCGGGCGAGGCAAGTCATCTTGACCTCCCCGCAAGGTGACAAGATGAAATCGTCCTTGGACGAAATTGAGCCTCAACAATGAGGCGAATCTGAAGCCCTCATCCATGGCATGAAGATGGCAAAAATATGCGGCGCGTGCCTGGTCATCTGGTGACTCCAACCTTGTCGTCTGGCGATGAATGAGTGCGACGCCACGCCGAAAACATGATCGCGTGCAGCGCTTACAACGCACTCGAAGGAGAATTGACGGCTGCGTGCTTGACGCGTTGGAAGAGAGAGCAACGAGGAGGCCGATAGACTTCGCCAACATCGGCTCCACTTGTGCAAAGGTACCACGGTGTGTTCCTTGAATAGATCTGCGTGCCATCCATCAGCGGAAATTCCCAAGGATCACTCGAAGAAGCAACACTGGAGCTACGCTACCGAAGGTCACGAAGGGCCGAAAAGTTGGACACCGAAGTTGCCATGGTCAACCTGATGCAGGTCATGGCGGTCGAAGAAACTTGGACACGTCCATACGTCCGATTCACGATAAGCGGAGAATTGCGAGACGGCTCGGATGCGGCTGCGTATCCGTCGGTGAAAGCCTTCACCATCATCAATGGCGAGCTGTACAAACGCAGCATTACGGGCGTACTACAATGATGCGTCACCATCCATGACGGCAAGGCCATACTCCAAGATATCCACGAGGGCATCTGCGGCCACCACGCAGGCAGTCGCTCCCTCGTCGCCAAAGCTCTGCGAGCAGGATTCTACTGGCCAACGGCCATGAGCGAAGGACATCGTCCGAAGATGCATGGTGCCAATGGTTCGCCGACAAACCGCCGCACTGGTCGAACGACCCATACCCATAGCGGCCTTTTGCCCAATGGGGCCTCGACATGATCGGCAAACGCCAAAATCCTCGAAGGGAGGACACGTCTTCCTCCCGGTCGCGATCGACAAATTCACCAAGTGGATCGAAGCCATGCGGTCACCAACCGAAGGGAAAACCGCCGTCAAATTCTTCGAATCCATTGTCTACAGATTTGGCGTACCGCACAGCATCATCACCGACAACGGATCGAACTTCATCTCAGAAGAATTCCAGGACTTCTGCGAAGGCCTCGGGATCAATATCACGTATGCCTCAGTGGCGCACCCGCAAACAAACGGGCAAGTGGAAAAGGCCAACGGCCTAATCGGCGCTGGCATCAAGAAACGCCTCATGAGCTCACTCGAGCACAAAGCTGGCAATCGGGCGAAGAGCTACCGTCCTGTGGAGCTTACGGACTACGCCAAACAGCTCCACCGGTTACACACCGTTCTTCATGGTGCACGGAGCTGAGGCCGTGCTACCAGCCGAAGTACGCCACCAGGCTCCACGAGTCGTCGCTTACAGCGAAGCCGAATCCACGGCTGCACTCGAAGATGCCGTCGACACACTCGACGAAGCACGAGATATAGCAGCAGCTAGATCAGCGGTGTATCAGCAAAGCCTCCGCAACTACCACAGCCGCCGGCTGCGCCCAAGGTCCTTCGTCGAAGGAGACCTCGTCTTGCGACTTAAGCAAAAGCGACCGAATAAACTCGAGTCGCCATGGGAAGGACCCTATGCCATCACCGAGGTCATCCCAGGTGGCGCCTATCGCCTCAAGCATGTGGAGTCCGGTCGCATACTCCAACCCATGGAACATCTCGCACTGCATTTGACGATTCTACCCATAGCAATGTACCCCTTTTTTACTCCCAATAAGGCTTACAGCCAAGGCTACTCAGCGAACCATGTACCTCCTCCATTACCGCAAATAAAGCTAAGTGTCTACTTCAACCTTCGGTTGACTATTTCTCTGCAACCTTATTACATGCTACATACGCACTCGGGGGCTTCCCCCACCTCACGATTTCATCGACTGAGGACAAAACGTGTACACCTGAGTAGCTGACCACGTCAGGCAAACGAAAAGGACACGTACTACATCAAAGCACTCGGGGGCTCCCCCCACCTCACGATTTCATCGACTGAGGACAACACGTGTACACCTGAGTAGCTGACCACGTCAGGCTAACGAAAAGGACACGTACTAAATCAAAGCACTATGTGCTCGCTAACAAGCGAACCTTTACAACAAAAGGGCACATACACGCACCGCAATATACACATTTTACATCTATCATTTATTTTGGTACTACCTATTAGAAGAATAACCTGAGCACGCTGCTCAAACAAATCTACAATCTGTTCGGCATACTGCCTTACAGCCACGTAATGCGGACGCATATTCCACTCGCCACCATCTGGTCGAGGAGGTGGCCCAGTCGTCACAGCAGCCAAATCTACATCAGGGCGATGCACCCTCACAAGAGACAAGGCAGCCTTCACCTCTGCGACGAGCTGCTGCCGCACCAGCTCCTTGACATTGCTGGTACTCCGAAACTTCGCCAGAAGACCTGCAAGGGTCGTCGGCACGCCATCCAACGGAAACATGACATGCAAGACCGAGGACGGCGATATTCGCACTGGCGGAGCAGCCGCGAAACCTGGTAGACACGATCCTGCACCGTCGCCAGAACTATGGCGCGATCGCGATCCATCCAGAAGAAGCCGCCGGCTTCCATGTCCTGTTGAGTCAAGCAATTGACTCGAACAGCAATGCGCTCCTTTTCTTCCCTCGGAGCAAGATTCGCACCTGCGACAACAGCACAGAACAAGAGTAAGGCGGAGGCTCACCGAAGGCCGAGCTACAGCCGAAAGATGGATCAACTTACATTGCAGCTGCCGGACAGCCGACCCAGCTCCGCCATCAAGTACTCCTCTCTGGTTGCACTACGATCCGCTGGACTTAAACATCAGCGACCGCGCAAGCAAATCTCTCTCCAAGCTGCGACGCGATCTCAAGAAACGCGAGCTGCGAGGAATCATCAATGATGCTCGCAAGGCCTTTCGGATGACGTGTCAATCGGGTCAGCACCCAAAGGAACCTATAGCAGCAGAAAAAAGAAAGCACACAGACATTCAGCCAAGGGAAAAGCTCAACTCGGAGGAATTCATTAAAATAAGGCCAGCTGCGTGCACAAGGATGGTGCTACAAAGATATTTACAGCAAAGTAAACTACATACTACCCTACATCTCCTATGCCTAAGGCGTAGGACACCGAAATCGCCTCGAGCCGATCGCTTAGCTTTGGCCTCGCCAGTAGCTGCATCAGCGTACAAGTCAATGAGCTTGGGCCCATATAAATGCAGCGGCGGAGTAGGCAACGAAGGCTATCTCTGATCCATCTGCAGCCGTCGGCATCCGAGAAGTGATCTGGGCAAGTCCAGCTCCGCCGCCATGGCCATCGCCCGGCCAGCCACGCCGATGCCCTTATACGCTTATGCCAGCAGCGCCGGTCGACAGAGCCTCTGCCAGGCACCCACGTCTTCAAGGGATGCCCGCCGGGAAGAGCTCTGGTAAAAGCGACCAAGGACCTCTTCGCCTTGGCAAGGAGTTGACAGCGGTCTGCGGCGGTCTTCGACCGCTATAGTGGCATCATCGAGCACTCCGTGCTCAGAGCATCATGTCAAACTCGATACTGCGGCATCGAGACAAAACGAAGAAAACATGAAGAAAGGCAACGAGAAGAAGATCGAAGAAAAGAAGCAAGTACAAAAGCTAGCACTCACCCAAAATAGCCTTGGCAGCCATGAGCTTCTCCGCCACCCCTACTTCACGGCAGCCGCATAGCGGTGGCCAGCTGCTCCTCACGACCTCGGCTTCTGCTGCAGACGCTTTTCACTTGGCTGCCTTCGTCGGCTCCAGCTCAAAGCGCTCTTTTCGCCTCGTGGCAGCTTGGCCTTCTGCTCCGATTGGCAAGGCTCTTCTTCGAGCATCAACCTCACGGAGAGTCGTTATGCTCCTCTACATTTACAACAAGCAAGTGTCAAAGAACAAGACCAGGATAAATAAGCCAAGTACTACAAGGCGCGAATACCTTGAAGCTGCGGTTTAGCCCTCGGCGTCGGGCATTCCTCCACCAGCTTGGCCTCTTGGACAAAAGGCTGCAGCAACAGCAATAATAGTAAGAGCAGGACTTGGGGCTACGCCCAACACAAAGAAGCATAAACAACATCAGCATACGAAGACACTGGGGCTCCCCCATCAAGCGTAAAAACTTACGTGCTCTGAAGGCGAACCCGCAGGCCCGCCTGCAAAATTCTGAGGCGCAACCACCAGCCTCTCCTGCACAGGAGGATCTGGAGCAGCGCCACCCGAAGTAACAACCATCTGAGGAGGAGGCAACGCAATGTTCAACTCCCCCATCATTTCCCCCGCACCATCACTGGAGCCGTCGGAGGATTGCACGCATCTGAAACCAATCAAGACAGTCATACGAACAGACGAACAACAGTACAACAAGAACAACTTACGAGCCCGGTGCGCTCAGGTCGAAGATAGGAGAAGCCCTTCGGGCCCTCTTCTCCTCCTTCTTCTCCTCCTTCTTCTCTTCCTTCTTCCGCTTTCTTTGGCGGGTGCGAACAATAGCTGCATGGAATGGCAGGAAGGGGAGAGGAAGAACCCCCAGGAACATCATCATGACGCTCAAGGCCCAGAGGATTTCTGGGAGTCGGAGGAGTTGAAGCATCCGAAGACTCGCTCGAGCTCCGTGATCTCTCGCGCGTATGGTCCTCACTCGACTCATCAGCATCCTCCGCTGGGGATCGCGCTGACGGCAGCTCGGACACGGAGTCCACCACTTCATTATCCGGGGCATTCGGATACCTTTCGGGCAACGGTGGTGCCATGCCTGGCACTTTGAAGATCTACAAACGGAAAAAGAACTTTGTTAGCAAACAAAGGACACAAATAAACACCCAAACAAAAAAGGGAAGCACTACGTGCGCAAATCTACACCTTTGGCACGGCCAACGCTGAAGAAAACGGAGGAGTCAGCGACTTCCCCGGGATTTTTTCGTCGACCTTGAACTTCAACAGCGCGCGAAGATCCTTGTCAAGTTCCACCTCGGAGATTTTCTCACTTGAAACCCTCGTCGGATCACGGCACGAGTAAAGAAACATCGGATGCACCTCGCTGAAGGGCTGCACCGACGCTCAAGAAACGTCCGGATGATGTCGACACGTTCACTTCCTTCTCGTGAATCGCTTGGAGATCCTCCACCGATGGTGTGGCCTCTATCTCTGCCACCTCACCATCCAATATTTGGTTTTTCCAGGATCTTTTCTTCACAATCAACTGGGAGGGGTCAAAAGGAACGAGACCAAAATCTTGCCCAGGCAGCTCGGAGTCACAGATGTAAAACCATTTCCTCCGCCAAGATCGGACAGATTCGGACATGGAGAAGGAAAAGAATTGCACATTGGGACCGAGGGAGATGATGAAACCCCAATGGGATACACACCATCCGAACAGATCGCCTCTTCACGGAATAAAGCTTCCGGAAGAGGACAAAGTGCGGCTCAATGCCAAGCCAACACTCGCAAAGCGTGATAAAACACGCAATGTGGAGAAGGGAGTTGGGAGACAGATGATGGAGTTGAACCCCATAGAAAAAGAGCAGTCCACGAAGGAAGTCATGGACAGGAAAAGAAAACCCGTGAATCACGAAGGCAACGAACATAACCCGGAACCCGGATGGGGACGGGGATTACCTCATTCGGGAGTATCACGGCCGCCGTGTCTTGCGGGATCAGGCTCCGCTTCGCGCAGCTATGCGAGATCGCTCTCCGCGTCTCGATCGCGCCACCACCATCGGTGACACGAGCGTGGCGCCTTCTTGCCTCCGGCGGTGCTGGTCCCAACCGCAGATGAAGACTTCTTTGGTTTCCCAATCACGCTATGGCGGCGCCGGCGTTGCCAACGAAGAAAGACAAGGGCAATGTGGAGAAAACTCCCTGGCGCAGCAAGAACAGCTCAAGATCGAGTGAGCAGTAAACCACAAGAACGGGTGCGGTGAAAATAAACCACGTTTTCACCCCGGATTATAACAAGACGACGACGCTGGTCATTCCATCGAGAAGACCTAACGACAATGGTAGATCTGGCCGCATACGTGTCAGCACCAAAACGAACCATCGTTACCACGCCGTCCACTACGCGAAATCGAGGAGACGCCAGAATCATCTCCACGCCCGCGTGACGGTCAATTCAAAGTCGAAGTGGGACCCACGCTCGACCAGTCAAGTCACCGGCGTAGCGTGACGCTGAGGTCATCGATCGTCAAGATCGACGCTATCAAAAGCTATACTAGCACCACCCGGCTCCAGAGCTAGTACTCACCGAATCTACGATTCGACTAAATACTGGGGATACTCCTATCGAGAGGCTGGTCGCACCCGATGTACTTCCGGTCAGCAGACGCACGAGATTTCCTACTACAACTGTACGATACCAGACTCGAGTCTCTCCCGAGTCTACGACTCCACCAGACACTTGGGAGCTACTCCAAACTGGAGCGCCGGTCGCGCACACACAAGATCTTCAAGTCCTACGTCGGGTCGCCTGAACCTGGGTAAATCTCGTGTCCCCTGGTTGCTTGTCTGTTAACCGTGCCACGATCTCCAGCATCCCCATCTTCTCCAAAACCCAAGTCCATAACAATGGGCATTGACGAGATTAAACCTCGTCACTAAGCTTTTCTATCTCAGCAAAAACGTTGAAGTTGAAGTTGGACTTGGCCATGTGATCTACAGTATTTGCAAGTACAATTTAGACTATGTTCATGATAAATAGTTCAACTTAATCAAATTACTAGATGAACTCCCACTAAATTCAACATCCCTCATGTTGTTTAGTGAACACGATCCAAATTCACCACACCTAATCCGATCTTCACGAGAAGAGATGTGGTTTCAATGGTGGACAACGAAGTGTCGATCATATCATTCATATGACTCATGCTTAACCTTTCGGTTCATGTGTTCCGAGGCCATGTCTGTACATGCTAGGCTCGTCAAGTTAGACCCAAGTATTTCCGTGTGTGCAAAACTGGCTTGCACCCGTTGTATGTGAGCGTAGAGTCTATAGCACCCGATCATCACGTGATGCTTGGACACGACGAACTTTCGCAACGGTGCATACTTGGGGAGAACACAGTTTTATCTTGATCTTTAAGTGAGGAATCATCTTATAATGCTACCGTCGCGATCTTAGCATGATAAGATACATAAAAGGATAAACATCACATGCATATAACTTTATGTGATATGGTATAGCCAATCTTCGCGCAATGATCTCCATCTTGTGCGTGCCGGCATGATCTCCATCACTCCACCATGATTGCCTCCACCACGAATAGCAACTACAACTATTGCTAACTACTTAGCGATAAAGTGAAACTATTACATGGCGTATAAGAAGTTGACTCAGGTCATACACAATTATAAAGACAACCATATATTCTCGCCGGTTGTGTACTCATCGACATGCAAGTCGTGAAACATTACAAAACATGATCATCGCATACAATATACACATCACATCTTGGGCCATACCATATCACAGAAAACACTCCCTGCAAAAACAAGTTAGACGCCTATACTTTGTTGTTGCATGTTTTACGTGGCTTATGGGAGTAGATGCTAAGAACGATTCTTACCTACGAAAGCCACAACGGTGATATTATGGTTGCCAAACTCCGGTGTTAATCCCATAACAACTATAGTGAGAGAAACTGACATCCACCAGCCGCATGTGTGGAACAAGCCACACGTCAAGCGGAGTCGGTCTCATGACGACGTCGCGTAAGGTTGGCCTGGACGCTTCAATCTCACTATCCCGTCATAAGAAGAACACAAACAAGAGGCTTGCAACAGAAAACATCAACGCCCACAACAATCATGTTGCGTTACTCGTGAAACACATATACGCATAGATCTAGCTCGATACCATCAAGGGTTTTGGCATAGTAAATCAAAATTTTCTACGGATGCTAACAGAGGAAGCCAAGATCTAATCTAGGAGATGCAAACAACAAGAGAGATTGATTAGATCTTCATACCCTTGAAGATTCGCACAAACAAACATTCGCTTTAACGTGGGTGATGTAGTCGTACTCGCTTCTCCTCCTCGCGGCCCGATCCGATCTAGCACCACAAGTGGCGGTGCCTCCGTGAGATGCACACGTGCAGCACCTCGACGTCTCCTCCTTCCTCGGACCAGCAAGTATGGTGGAGAGACGGATTGGATCTACAACGCGACGGCGCGGTGCAATTGGTGGAGAATTTCTGCAGCAGGGCTTCGCCTACAAGCAGTCGGGAGGGAGAGAGGAGGGCAGTAGGGCGGCTAGGGTTGGAGGGGAAGGTGTAGGGGGTTGGTGCGCCCCCAGCCCTCTATATATAGAGGGGTGGGCGCAGCCCTAGACCCTCCCCCAAGCCAAGGCCGGCGGCCCCAAGGAGGAAGAGTGGGGGGCAAGGAAACCCCCCCTTCTAGAAGCTCTATCTAGAGTTTAAACCTCTCTTGGCCGGCTGGGCCCTATGGGGCCTTGTGCCCCTGGCCCAATCCGGCCAGGGCACTACCTCATAGGCTCATGCCCCCTCCCGGAAGGTGGGGCCACGTTGGTCCCCTTCTGGAAGGTTCTAGAAGCTTCCGGTACAATACCGATTAACCCGGAATAATTCTGAACTCCAAAAATTGCACTGCCTTATATGAATCTTATTCTCCGGACCACTCCGGAACCTCTCGTGATGTCCCGGATCCCATCCGAGACTCCGAACAAAAACTCATAAACCAATTATCCAATATATTCTAGCGTCGAGGCACGTTAAGTGTGTGACCCTGCGGGTTCGAGAATATGCAGACATGATCTTCTATCAATAATCAACAGCGGGGTCTGGAAACCCATATTGACTCCCACACATTCATCGATGATCATATCGGATGAACCACGATGCCAGGATTCAATCAATCCCATATATATATTCCCTTCGTCTCGCGATATTTTACTTGCCCGAGATTCGATCGTCGGTACCATCATACCTAGTTCAATCTCGTTCACAGCAAGTACTTTACTCGTTCCGTAATCCGATATCACTTTGTGATTAACTCCTTAACCACATGCTTGCAAGCGGTGTTGATATCGATTACCGAGTAGGCCCGAAGTATATCTCTCCGACTTGGGAGGGACAAATCCCATCTCGATACATACAACCCAACAGATACTTTCCGATCACCTGAGAGACACCTTTATGATCACCCTCTCATAGGATGACGTTTGATGACCTCAAAGCTTTCTTCCGATACCAGGGAGTTGTATTATCTCATGGTCTAAGGAATACAATATTTGACATAAGAAAAGCTTCGCAAAGACGAACACGATGACACGATCTAATTGCTTCGCTTAGTTTGGTCATCCATCATATCATTCTCCCAATGATATGATCTCATTATTAATCGACAACTCATGTCCATGGTTAGGAAACCTTAACCATCATTAATCAATGAGCTAGTCCATAGAGGCGTACTAGGGACACGGTGTTGTTCACAAACCACACAAGTATTAAAGTTTCCGTTTAATACAATTCTAGCATGGAATATAAACATTATCATGAACAAGAATTATAATAATAACATCTTTATTATTGCCTCTAGGGCATAATTCCAACAACTAATCAAGCGGGACTAGAGGTCCAACACTAGTCCTGGCCCAGTTACCGCCAGGACTAGTGGGTGTTCATGTGGCTGCCCCTGCGTGTTCAGGGTGCAACCCACTAGTCCCGGTTGGTGTTATGGACCGGGACTAGTGGGTCTCTTTCGCGGCAGCATTTTGCGCATTTTCTCTGCCGGCAGAGCATTACCTTGGACTAGTGATTTCTCTGTCGTGACAGCATTTTCTGTCCTTTTTTTGCCGCGGCAGAGAATTCATTTTGTATTGTTTTATTTATTTATTTATTTTCATTTCAAAATAGTTTTTGAATATTTGTATGCCACCACATATCATACACGTTCGTGCATATATATAATATAACTTGTATTACGAAATCGAGCATACAAATATATACAATTTACATAGTTACATGGAGATCACAATTATCGGGACTAGAGCCCGTCTAGTCAATTACGTGGAGATCATTAGCGCTTATTCACACTAAATTCTCCGCCATCGTGTACCATCTCTTTGAAAATAAAACCCGCCAGCTCCCCCGCAATTGCTAGTACATGTTGATGTGGTAGGAGTTGACCCCGCATTCTCTCGAACTATATAAGAAAAGGAGTTCAATATGAATATCAATCATGATAACGAAAAGTGACGGTAATAAAATAATGGTGTGAATGTATTGCTTACGATCGACTCTATAATCTTTGTGCTTGGTGGTAAACATGCGAATGAACTCGCAAACGTAGAATCCACATAAATTCGACCCCTGTGGCAGCCTCACACACTTTACGAGAATAGAATTCAATCAAAATAATAATCTAGCATCATTATTGTATTAAAACTAGAAGTAAAGAGATGAGCGGACATATCACGTGCTACTTACCGAGACCTCCTTAAACGTCAGCTACTGACTAAAGGAACCCTTAACCTCGCGTGAACCAGATCCAAACCCTGCCCGGCGAAGAAAATGAATGAATGAGTTATTCATTACCTGATATCTCAGGAAATCAACTAAAGAGACCGATATAGCGAGAAAATTACTTCTAGAGCATGTCCTGCATGCTGCGGAACGCTTCCAGGTTTCTCTTTGATGGCTCCATGACTCCAACTCTTCCCTTATCAAGTTGAATGTTTAGCAGAATCCAGTGGAAGCTGCAAACGTTTATATATATATACATCGGTAACTCATCAGTTCCACTTAGCATCGAGTAATCAAAAGTGAATGTGTGTACAATAGAGTAAGACGCTTACTCGAAATTGTAAGGAAATAGTATATGGTCACATAAATTTTGCTCCTTTAAAAACCTCAAAATGTTTTCCTCGGGGCTTGTTGTTAGCGTCTTTATATGTACTTTATCTGGGTCAATAAACCTAACACTATAGATTCTTCTTATTTTACATTCCTGGATCTTCATTCTGCATAATAATAGAGTACAAAAGGATATAATGAGGATAATTACATGCAATAAACTGAACATCTAGACAATGAATTCAACAACTTACAGACAATAGCAGCTGAGGATAGATTTGTCGAGGGCGTCGAGATTGTATAACTGGAACAGTTCTGGAAACTCAACATGGACCTCTTCGCCTTTTCTGAAGTAGTACTCACATGGGACTTTTGCTCTGATAAATATTCTCCCTTCCTTTGCAGCTGTCAAGTACCACTCATGGAGATTCCGCAGTTGTGTTGGCATTTCTTTCACCTTTTCTTTGTTGACCAAATCCTCACCTGTGACATATCTATGGGCTATTGGCATCTTGGGTAGAAGGTCGAGTTGGGGGCCTAACAGTTCATCAAGACTAATTTCCATGTTGGCCGCCAACTCCGCAGCTACTCACATATCTAGTGGCTGTTGTGTGAGAAGGGGAATGTTTTCTGAAAACACCTTGAGGGGTGCGATCGTTTGTTTGGCCTGCTGTCCGAGAAGGGGAACGTCTGATTTTTTACTGATTGCAGTTTTGGTCCCGCTTGCACCTGTGCTTGCTGATTTTTGACCGCTTGCACTTGATTTGCTTGATTTGCTCTTCGCCACTTCTTTTTGAAGTGTGCGTAGATAGTCATCTGGCTTATGGTGCAACTCATATTGCGATTTTGTGTTCAGAAAATCAATTGCATATGCCTTTTGCTTCTCGCTATATACCGGAGCGGGCTCGGGTTTCTTCTTCTCAAAATGCGTCGCCACTTCGGCATTTGCTATCGCTGCAGTTTCCACATCAATACGATCGTAAGGTCTGATGGGAAGACTTTGATGAGGCACTGTTGGGAGGGGCGACATTTTCCGTTTTGAGCTGCCGCGTCCTTTAGTACTCACTAACGGAGCACACTTCCGCTTATTGTCCTTAGCGGGCGGCAAAGACTACTGAATCCGCGACGGAGATCGAGATGGACTCGGGATGTGGTGGTCGTAGTCATCATGGGGTGGGCTTCTTGGAGGGATGGAGGTGGAGGTGGAGGTGAAGGAGACCTGCGACGACTCGGAGGCGGTAGTGTTATCCTTGGGGCCGAGCCTGGAAACCGTATGTTGTTCTTGGCCCATATAATGATCCCACCAAGTACTTCTCCGAGTGTGATCTCACCTTTAGGTCTAGGGATGTCAAGCTCCAATGACTCCCACTCCTTTACGATTTGATCCACCCTGACTTTAGCATAGCCAGGTAGAATCTCACGGCCATGCCAACGTGCGTCAGGCGGACAAGGCAAAGCCGATCCGACCGCCACCTTCACAGATACGTTCTTCAATTTATTATGGATCTCACAAGGTATCTGCTCCTTAATTCCATCCACGGGGTAGACGGGACTGCCATCTGTATAGGATGCATCATTAGACGGGACCTCCGATTCAGCCACGCTGCTTCTCCACGGAGATGGGTTGGCAGTAATATCGAGTGGAGTATCTTGCAAGCGCGCTATTCCTCTAAGTTCATTGATCTGCTGCTGCTGCTTGTCAAGTCTTGCTAGCAGCTGGTTGAACTTGTCTGCCTCCTCCTCCTCCCGTCGCTGCTTTGCTCTTGCTCGGCTTCTATATGTACCTTGATCCTTAGTAAACCCAGTCTCCCACATGAAACTCCCGTCAAGGCCGCGGACTCGTCCTGTATGTTCACGATTCTCGAGGACCAAGGTCAGCAAGTCATTCTCTCTATCAGGATGAAACAGTTTTATTCCATCTTTAATATCTTTCACCACTTTTATCCATGCACTCCTGGGTACCTTTATCCCATCACTGCAAACAAGGTCCCCTGTAAGTTTGTCATATGTACTCCCATGTCCAAGGAACCAATTTATTGCCCTCAAATCCCATTCTTCGCGAATTGGTTCTGGAATGATCCCTTTATCATGAAGCTCTTTATCTTTTGCATCCCACTTAGGCATGGCAGCCGTGTAGCCCCCTGGCTCCATGTTATGGTGATATTTCTTCTCCACAACATTTATCTTGTTTTTTCTAGACTTTTCCTCTGCAACTCCTGACCCCCTATACTCCACAAATGCATCCTAGTAAGGATTCTTCGCTAGATAGCCTTCGAATAATGGGGTTTTCTTGTCCTTCTGATACTGTTGCCATAATGACTTCTTCCAGTTCTTGAATAGTTCGGCCATCTTCTTCAGTGCAAACTGCTTGACTTTCTTTCTCATTTCAGCCGTCTCGTCCTCAGTGTCACATTTTGGTAGCTTAAAATGTGCCATTAGGTCAGTAAATAGTTGCTCTTTGAATCTATCATCGATATACACATCACTCCATTCCGCCTCTTTGGGCTTATTCCACTCTCGAATAGTGATCGGGGTGCGATCTCTAGCAACAACTCCGCATTGTTGTACAAATATTTGTTTTGTTTTTTCGGTTCCAATGGTTCGCCATCTCCTGAAACCTTTGTAATTTCATAAATAGTACCCTGGGGCAACTTTTTGGCTGGGCCACGATTGGTTTTCTTGCTCGATGTAGAGGCCTAAGAGAAGAAACATTCGTCAATATAATATATATACAACTAGGTACATCTAGTGACGATCACCGGACATCATATATATACCTCGTCAGTCTGCGTTACGCGTCCATGGGCTTCTTCCTCTTATCTGTTGGTCTCCTCTCCCTCACCGGATGAGTTCATATACCTCGAGGGAGATCCCTCATCGGCATCGTGAATCATATCCTCGAGCAAGTGTTCCAAATCTAGGTCTCTGCGGATTGGACTAGGTGGATCCATAGTTCCTGCAAAATGCACACAATATTTATTTGAACTTAACAAATAAACCCTAAACCCTAAACCCGGAGGTGTGGTGGCGATGGCCGGTGATGGTGGACACGGGAGAGGCGGGCGACTAAGCGGCTTCCCGCGAGAACCTATACACTATATACACTAATCCTAACCTAAACTACATACACTATATACACTAATCCTAATCCTAAACTGCCTACACTATATACACAAAAAATAACTATATACACTAATCCTAAACTACATACACTATATACACTAATTAACTATAATCCTAATAAACTATATACATTAAACTAAAAAATCCTAAATTAAAAATCCTAACTAATCCTAACCCTAACACTCACCAGCGGTGGCGCTGGCGGCAGGCGCGGGCGCGGGAGGTGGTGGCGGGTAGCCTCGTGGCTGGCGCTTCATCGGAGTGGCGACGGTGGCTCGGCCGAGCTCGGGGGGCGCGGCGGTAAGGGCGCTGGCGCGGGAGCGGGGCTCGATGGTGGGCGGCAGGCCAACAGAGAGAAGGGGGCGCGGCGGCCGTGGAGGTTTCCTCGTCGGAGTTCGCGGGGTAGCCTGGCGGCGTCTGTCGTCTGCTGGCCTCCACTTCTCCCGGTGCGTGGAATGCACCGGGAAAGAAGGGCAACTTTTATACCCCCCTCTAGCACCGGGACTAGAGGGGGGGCGTTTCATTTTCACGCGTTGGTGCCAGACCCTTTAGTCCCGGCAGGTAACCTGGGCCAGGACTAAAGGCCCAAATTTGCACGCGCTGGGCCAAAAACCCCAGCGCGCGCTGTGCTTTTTTTTCAAATTTTCGAATATATCATTTAAAAAATTTAAATTATACTTTTTTGCATGCTTATGAATTTGACAAAACTTTCAACATGAAAAGTTCTTGAATTGGAATAATTAATCCAAATCTATTTTCTGTTTTATCAAATAATTATTTTAAATAGTCAAATTATTAACCATTTTGCCATTATCAATTTAAAAAATGCATTAACTATTATTTTTTGCATATTTTTGAATCTCACTAAACTTTCAACATGAAAAGTTCTTGAATTTGAATAATTAATCCAAATCCATTTTCTGTTTTATAAAATAATTATTTTAAATATTCAAATTATTAACCATTTTGCCATTATCAATTTAAAAATGCATTAACTATTATTTATTGCATATTTTTGAATCTCACTAAACTTTCGACATGAAAAGTTCTTGAATTTGAATAATTAATCCAAATCCATTTTCTGAATAAGCTTTAGTCTCGGATGTATCCACTAACAGGGACTAAAGATATTTCCCGCCATTTCTAACCGCTTCACCAAGTTTTTCGCTTCTTTCCTCCGAGCAGCTTTTAGTCCCGGTTGTAGCCACTAACAGGGACTAAAGATATTTCCCGCCATTTCCCACCGCTTCCCGCCATGTTTTCCCGCCCTTTCCATCTATATAGAGGCCAATCGCGCCATGGTTTTACACACATCCACACCTTCCTCTCTCACAGAAATGGGCAGCGCCTACTGGGCCATTCTGACCC
This sequence comes from Avena insularis, assembly GCA_023614405.1. NCBI lineage: Eukaryota > Viridiplantae > Streptophyta > Magnoliopsida > Poales > Poaceae > Avena > Avena insularis. Next base: position 6,803,723 of record CM042693.1, on the reverse strand, counting down.
TCGAGGAGACCGAGGCGCTATGCGCCTCAAGCTACCCTTGCCCACCAGGCTACCGGCCACCTGCCGGCTAGATGCTGAGCACTGGAGGTGTTCTTGTCCCTCCTGTGCCTCAAGGCTCCGCCCGACAGGCGGACATCACGAACCACTTCTACCACGAGCTCACACCGGAGCAGCGGATGGATCCCCAGTGGGATCCCGACAACTATGACACCTGGAATGCCTTCTTTGCTAACCGTCAGGAAAGGGAGCTCGCCAGGTACGATGGTGATGGCCCGCCCCTGGTGAACCACAACGAAGCTGGCCGCCGTTTGTGGTGGATGAACCGTACTATCATCAGCGTGATGCGCTACATCGCTGGGAGAGACCATCCTTGCCTGCCGTGCCCACAAGTCCATCCGCCCACCGTGAATCCGAGGCTAGAGTGGCAGGTGCCCCCGGTATATGCCATGGCTAGGCTGAGGACGAAGAAGACCCTGAAGCTGTGTACTATAGGACTAGGTATGATTATGACTAAAGGGGGCGGCTTTAGTCCTGAGTGTTATCTAGTCCCGGTTTGTCCCGGTTTTTAATATTAATAAATGTATTGAGTGTTAGTCCTGGTTTGTGGCTGGACCGAGACTAAAGGGGGCCTTTAGTCCCGATTCCGTAGTATCAGTTTTTTAATATTAATAAATGTCTTGAGTGTTAGTCCTGTTTTGTGGTTGGATCGGGACTAAAGGGGAGCCTTTAGTTCCAATTCGTACTATGACTTTCCCAAACTATGAAGATGTTGTCCCGATTCGTACTTACCATGAAGATCTGATCTCCAAACACGTGCGGTCACATATTAGGGAGTGCCTCTATGACCAGTTTCTTGGAGATGCCGGAGGACTGGGCACCGGCGGCATCTCCCTGAAACTGGTCGTATTGGTGTCCCTGCTCTCGAAGACCATCTTGTAGCTTGTAACTTCTCTAATTAGATCAATATGCCTAGGATCTAACCTAATTTCACATATTAGGGAGTGCCTCTATGACCAGTTTCTTGGAGATGCCGGAGGACTGGGCTCCGGAGGCATCTCCCGGAAACTGGCCGTACTGGTGTCCCTGATCTTGAATACCATCTTGGAGATGCCTCAAACTGGCTGGAGTACTGGACTCACAAGGATGCATATTTATAGTGTCGACACTCACGACATAATGTCGACACTCACCCTTATTATTAGTGCTCACTCGTGTTTGGGACTAAAGGTTCATTCAACCGGAACTAAAGGTTCAACCCCTATTATTAGTGCTGCCTGGCCCAGCCTACCGCAATCCCTTTAGTCGCGGTTGGTTTCTCCAACCGGGACTAAAGGTTCAACCCCTATTATTAGTGTTGCCTGGCCCAGCCTGCCGCAACCCCTTCAGTCGCGGTTGGTTTCTCCAACCGGGACTAAAGGTTAAACCCCTATTATTAGTGCTGCCTGGCCCAGCCTACCACAATCCCTTCAGTCGCGGTTGGTTTCTCCAACCAGGACTAAAGGTTCAACCCCTATTATTAGTGCTGCCTGGCCCAGCCTGCCGTAATCCCTTCAGTTGCGGTTGGTTTCTCCAACGAGGACTAAAGGTTCAACCCCTATTATTAGTGCTGCATGGCCCAGCCTGGCCCGCCCTTTCCCTCTATTTATAGTGTGACCGTCATGGCCACCCACACATACACACATTCCTCGCCGCCTACTTTAGGATGCCCATGCCGCATCCTCGTAGTCGACTCGGCAGCAACGATGGAGTACTGGGCTCCACTTGGCATGTCCGAGACTGGGCTCCGCCAGGCTGGCACTGGATGGTGCTACCTTCCGGGACGCGTAGCTTGGTGAGGAATTCGGGTGTCGTCGTCGATCCAGAGCTTCTTTGGTGGAGGTCGCCTGGTCCAGGAAGGGTGCAGAGGGAGCCGGCCACCGAGGAGGTGGTACGTCATCGTGTCAGGGAGGAGGACGAGCACGTCCGTCGCTATATGGTTGCGTTGGACACCAGGGTCGATGATACCTGGCAAATTCTTCAGGGATCTCACCCGAGCTATGCTCGTGTGATGGTTCCGTCTCTTTGGGTTTTCACCTCCCGCGGCTTAGGCACCGAGAGTCGTCGTCCAGTTTGATTGAGAAAGATTACCAATGTTGCATGCATGTGGATCTGGGTAAAATATTCGACTCACAATATGATTACATAAAAAGTTTAATATATTACACCAACATCCCTATCTAGTGTTGTTGTTTTCTTCTATGTCGTAGCCATGGAGAATCTTCATCATTTAACAGGAGGCTTGGGTCAGTTTTCACTTTGAAGGGCAGGATTTCATGAAACTTATTATAATCTTCTGACATATCTGTCTTGTCATCCACTCCCACGATGTTTCTTTTCCCTGAAAGAACAATGTGGCGCTTTGGCTCATCAGACAATGTATTCTTTTGCTGATTTCTTTTTCTCGGTTTTGTAGACATGTCCTTCACATAGAAAACCTGAGCCACATCGTTGGATAGGACGAATGGTTCATCCATGTACGCAAGATTGTTGAGATCCACATTTTTCATGCCATAATTTTCGTCTACATGTACCCCTCTGTAGGGGTTCGTAGCATGGAAATTCTACTACATGCACACAAAAAAGCCAAGATCTATCTACTAGATTGTAGCAACGAGTTGATTAGAGTACTCACCCTCGAATATTCCAAAGCGGTTAACGAGAGCAGATTTTCGTGGGTGATGTAGTCGTACACTTGCCGATCTCAAGATCGCGTAGACGGTCCTTCTGGCGCTGCGTTCCGGCAGTGCTTCCGTAGTCGGTCACACGTTCGGTACTCGATGAAGACCTTCCTCTCCCTTGTTCCAGCAGGCAGTGGAGGTTGTAGTTCTCCCCTCGCGATTCTGGTAGCACAACGGCGTGGTGTCGGAAGTAGAGGGAAGATCTCGCAGGGCTTCGCCTAAGCCGGTGCGAGTTATGGTGGATCTAGGGTTTTCCGGCAATCTAGGTTTAGAAGGCCGGGAGGAGGAGGAGGTGTCGGCGGCGCTAGGCGGCGTGCGGTGGCGGCGACTAGGCAGCAGCGGCGGCGCACGGGGTGGGAAGGGCTGGCTCTTGTTGTTTGGGGTAGCCCTCCTCCTCTATTTATGAGAGGGGGCAGCCTTGGGAGGGGAGAGTTTGAATCCAAACCCAAACCCAAGTTGGATAGAAGGAAGGACTCTTTCCTTCTTCCACTAGGAAACTATTGTTCACTTTGACTTTTCAAACCTCCCTTTGGACTTTCAATTTAGAGCCTTAATTCTCTCTCGCAAATGCCCAAACCAAGTGACCTAGGACATGATCCAATAATTCCACTTACCCATGACACATTCATGGACCATTCCCCTTCCGGTCCGATGAACCTTCTAGACCCTTCTAGAACCTCTCCGATGAAAACATCGAAATCATCCCGAACTTCGGAATCGGACTTTCCTTATATGAATCTTATTCTCCAGACCATTCCGGGTCTCCTCGTGATATCCCGGATCCCATCCGAGACTCCGAACAACATTCGGTATCCCTACTAACATTCCATATCTACTAAACAACATCGAATCCTTAAGTGTGTCTCCCTACGGTTCGTGAATTATACGGACATGACCGAGACACTTCTCCGATCAATAACCAATAGAGGAATCTGGAAATTCATATGGCTCCCACACATTTATACGATTACTTTGCGATCGAATGAACCACTTACATACGATACCAATTTCCCTTTGTCTCGCGATAGTTTACTTATCTGAGGTTGGATCATCGGTATCTCTACATACCTAGTTCAACCTCGTTACTGATAAGTACTCTTTTCTCGTTCTCGTGATATGTGATCCCTTGTGAGCCAGTCACATGCTTGCAAGCTAATTGGATGACATTCCACCGAGAGGGCCTAGAGTATATCTATCCGTCATATGGATGGACAAATCCCACTCTTGATCCATGTGCCTCAACCCATACTTTCTGAACACTCAATGCCACCTTTATATCCACCTAGTTATGGTGTGGTGTTTGATGTCATCAAAGCATCCTTCCCGTGATGGTGATTAGCATGATATCATGGTCAAAGGAATTAGGTTACTATGTATCAGAAAGCTTACAACAGACGAACTATTGAAATGACTTGATCTTTATGCTACGCTTATCTATAGGAGTATGTCCATCATACCATTCTCCTAATGATATGATCTTGTTGTTAATAAAATCTCAATGTTCATGATCGAGAAACCACGATCATCTATTAACCAACAAGCTAGTATTATAAAGAGGCTTTACTAGGGACACTAATTTAGTTTACAAATCACACAATTATTAATGTTTCCGGTTAATACTATTATAGCATGAATGTAAACATTTATCATAAACACAAAGATATAATAATAACCACTTTTATTATTGCCTCTAGGGCATATCTCCAACACCCTCCTCCTGTCATCTTGACCCATTTGCACCGAAACAAAGGGACCTTAAAAGTAGGTCCATACTCAAGTTCCCATATATCCTCTATGTACCCATAATATGTGTCCTTCTGCCCATTGTCATCTGTTGCATCAAAGCGGACACCACTGTTTTGGTTGGTGCTCTTTTTATCTTTGGCGATCGTGTAAAATGTATTACCATTTATCTCGTACCCTTGGAAAGTACATATAGTCGAAGATGGTAACCGTGCCAACAAGTACAGCTGATCTTCAACAGTGTTGTTATTCATGAGATGTTTCTGCAACCAACTGCCGAAAGTGTCCTCGTGTTCCAATTTAATCGAGTCGGGGCTTCCCGGGTTTTCCGAGCGTACAATAATCTTGTGTTTCTCGATATACGGAGCCACCAAGGTGGAATTGTGTAGAACTGTGTAGTGTGCTTTATTGAAAGAATCCCTGCCATACATACCATTGTTTTCCTTCCTAGTGTGCCTTTTCCAGTCAGCCTCCCCTCATACCGAGATTCAGGAACACCAATCGACTTAAGGTCAGAAAGAAAGTCAACACAAAACTCAATGACCTCCTCTGTTCCATGGCCCTTGGAGATGCTTCCTTCTGGCCTAGCACGGTTATGAACATATTTCTTTAAGACTCCCATGAACCTTTCGAAGGGGAACATATTGTGTAGAAACACAGGACCGAGAATTCTAATCTCTTCGACTAGGTGAACTAGGAGGTGCGTCATAACATTGAAGAAAGATGGAGGGTACAACAACTCGAAGCTGACCAGACATTGGACCACATCAATATGTAACCCTGATAGACTTTATGGATCGATTACCTTCTGAGAAATTGCATTGAGGAATGCACATACCTTCACAATGGCCATCCGAACATTTTTCGGTAGAATCCCTCTCAATGAAACCGGAAGCAATTGCGTCATAAGCACGTGGCAGTCATGGGTCTTTAGGTTTTGGAATTTTTTCTCTTTCATATTTACTATTCCCTTTATGTTAGACGATAATCCAGACGGGACCTTGATACTGAAAAGGACTTCAAAAAAGATTTCCTTCTCTTCCTTGGTAAGAGCGTAGCTGGCAGGCCCTTGAAACTGCCCTGGATGCTTGCCGTCTCGTCCTTTATGACGTTGTTGGTCCTCCCGTGCTTCCGGTGTATGTTTTGACTTCCCATACAAGCCCAAGAAGCCTAGAATATTCACGCAAAGATTCTTTGTCAGGTGCATCACGTCGATTGCATAGCAGACCTCATGGACTTCCCAATAGGGTAGCTCCCAAAATATAGATTTCTTCTTCCACATGGGTGCGCGTCTGTCGGCGTCTTTCTATAACATCCCAGCATTTAGGAACTAACAAAGGGTAGATTTAGGAATATGAAATGTTGCATGCATTTATTTGTGAAAATGTGGGTAAAATTTTTGCCAAATTAAAATCTTAAGTGATCAATGTTTCTTTCATCCTTTGAGATTAGGTTTAGTCTTAAAGGATGATTGTTATAAACTTTGAGATGATCTTTAAGGAGTTATGTGTTTAAAATGAATTTGAATTTTAAACTTGAGTGTTTGAATTATAATTTTAATGATTTAGATATAAGTTTTGAATCTTAAATTAATTAAGAGATAAGTATTATAACTTAAATTTTATCCAAAAACAATAATGAAAATGAAACTTATTTCATAAACAAGTTACAAAGAATGTAACCTACTGAAGCCATTTTCAAACTTCACAATTTACAAAAGAATAAAGAATAAGAATATTCTTTATTAATAATAATATAATCTTTATTACAATTGAAGAAAATGAAAATTACAAAATAATAAAATAAAAAATTACAAAAGGATAAGAAAATTACATTGGAACATTTACTAACTATCCTATAACTAAACCTAGACTAAATCTTCATATTTATATTGTACCTGCAAAACAAACAGAAAATATAAAGAGAAATAAAGATTAGTGTTAGTATTATTTCTCTCAGATATGTCAGTGAAATGCACTTGACCAATTCATCATTGAGAAATTTATAAAAAGGGGCAAGTTTCACCAATCTGAAAGAATCCATCTTTCATAAATTCAAAGCCAGGAGTTAAATAACAAGCTAAGAGGGACAAATTCACCAGCCAGGTGAAAGTAACCTGGTAAAGAGTAAGTTCAAAATTCTGAACATATCCACAAGTGCATAGCAGGCACACAGGCAGGACATACACCAGCATGCATGTGGTGTGTTGTCAACCTCACAGAACATCCCAATCTCACAAAACCACAAGCACAGCCGTGGGAGGCACTAGTGCATCACCCCACTGCACAGCACACAAGAACAGCCACTGTAGACAACAGCTAAACCAAGCACATTAGCCAGACCAAACCAACTAGGATCAACCAAACATCACCAGGATGGTGACATAAGGAGGGGGATGGATCAGGTGGACAGCAAGATCAAGCCCATGAGCTAGGAGGAGTAGGATTAGCTCAAGGTCAAGCACAGAAGTCCAGCAAAACCAGATCAAGATCATCATCACCAACTTACTCCACAAACATCAGAATCTGTGGTGAGTTTCATAAAACCTTCACATGATCTAATCATCTTATTCAGAGAGAAGCATGTGTTGTTTTATAAAACAAACCCTCATAAAGAACCCAAGTGGGGTGAATCCATCATAGGGATTTTTAAACTCTAAAGGCAAACAATAAAAATACCAGGATCCAACCAGAGCTCAGAGCAACATCCTTGCTCTGGTTGTCAAACTATATTCAATCATACATATACCTATGATCTATTTCTAGGCACATCCCTAAAGGAAGGGTAACACCTTAGAAACAAATCTTTGGGATCCATAGATTGACCAAGCTCATTATCATATTTTTCCAAGCTATGATTCAATAAAGAATAGCTGGTACCACTACCAGGACTATTTAGATGAACCAATTAGATAAGATTTGAATCCCTAAGCCTCAGACCAACATCATTGGTCTTAGGGAATTCAGATAAGAGCATCTCTATTTATTTTTCAAAGCCAAGATTGTCTTAAGCATAAACTAACCAAATCCAGGTTTAGAATCAAACGTGTGTGCCATACATGATGGTGTCACAAGACCAATCCATGATGAATTAGGAAAGACAGTAAATCATCATAGATTCAGACAATCAACTAACTAATCATTTTCCTGTTAACACAGGAATCATAACTAGGATATTCCTAAGATACACTTCACTGTTTGAGATCATGATGATCTCAAACCACATGTTAATTTCCAAGCTAACAGCACTAAGATAGTAGCTGTATCTTATCATAATCATGACCATGAATCAAATAAACAGTGGAAAACTATCAAGTCATTGGCTTTACCAAGCATATTTCCCAAACAACTACATCATCTGAATCAGATGCAATCCAAGCATCAAATCATCTAGTAAGCCACTAGAAACATCATAGATCGTTTTTAAGCAACAAGCCTCAGGCCAATAAACATTTAGCATGTGTACAGACCATCCAAACATGAATAAATTCATCCAGTACATGAACAAGCACATAGCAGGAACCCTAAATGGATGATCATCTTAATCTGAATCAGACAGTAGCAAGAGAGGACACAACCAACATCTAGCATCGAATCAGCAAGCACAGAGAGCACCAGGGGAGGGGAATCAAACTCATCGTAGGTCCTTGCTGAAGGATATAAGAGGAAGCAGAGGGGACGACGACCATGGAGGCATGGGGAGCACCCTAGAGGGGGCGCTGCAACCCGCACGGCGCCACGGCAACGACCCTGATCATGCCTGGAGGTGCGGAGCATCACCTCGACGCACGACGACCACGACAACACTTGAATCCATGCCAATTCCCAAAACCTAGGGTTCGGGACGGCATCGATCCATCGCAGGAGAGCCCTAGGCTCGAATCCAATTGGATAGAACAAACGAGCGTCGTCGACAACCTGCTAATGCACCACGGCGGCGACCAGAACGGCCGAGGACGATGGGAGTCGCCGGTGGCGGCATCGCCGGCCACGGGGTCGGGGTCAGAGGAGGAGAAGATGAATTCGAGAGAGAGAGAGAGAGAGGTAGTGAGGAGTGGGCCGAGCTGGGCCAAAACCCTTCGGGTGGTCCTTTTGTCTAGGACTAATGGGTCACCAGGGCCCAATAAGAATAAGCAGCCTAGAAATAATTTCTGGCCTGTTTTAATAAAAAGGAAAAGACCAAAATGCCCCTGACCTCAATAAAATTCTAGGAAATAAAATAAAAGTCCAAAAATGATAAATAAAATATTTTTTGGATTCACAAAAAATCTAAACTACCCAAATAAATTAAAATATAAAATTTTAGACATTTAAATTTTATTAGGAATTTTGTAAATTATATATTCCTTATGGAATTTTACAAAATTATTGAAAGGTGATAAAATTAATTAAAATTCACTTTCATTATGTATTAATATTGTAGTATTTTAGAAAATACTATATAAATATTTAATCACCATTTTTAATGTATAATTGATAATTCCTAAAAAGAATTATTAAATCAATAAAAGTCAAAGAAAAAGGAAATAAAATAAAATAATTCAATATATGTTATAAAATATTAAAAAGTAATATTTATAAATCTTTTATTACTAAAAAGGAACTTTTGGGGTAAATGCATTACATTATTTGCATAATCATTTTGCTTCTTTAAATATTATCCTTACCAGGCAATAATGATGTTTTTGTAGAACTAGAAGCTCAAGGTCCAGTGCAAGCATCAGACTTCACTACCTTGCCATCACAAGGCAAGTTCATCACTTGCTCATGTCCTTTGAAGAGTCTTTATCAAAGTATTTGCAAATTGTGTGTTATCATATATGCTATAAAAGAAAGAAAATATTATTTTCACAAATAAAGAAATTATAGATATCATCCTAAGTGGTGATATGATGGAACAATAGAACTTAGAGTTCTAATTGCAATGACGATAATCAAGTAGGTACTTAGTAACCCCTGACATCAGTGATTCTAGCACCGTATATTACGCGTTAGCCATGAGATTTGGAATGGGACAGAGAAGTCAGTTATATCTTCTTCCTCTCGCATGAAGACGAATGTGCAGGTCGTGGTTGTTATCCTCATAGCATGCATATTAATTGGTAATTCGTAGAGTATATGCATCATATGGGTGGGAACCCTCATCATCCCACGATAGTTTTGGCATCTAACGGTTTGTACAAACCATTGCTGTAATTCATTATGTGGGCATGGTGTACACCAAGGAGGCATCTTGATTATGTGACAGGCAGTGATTGGCTTGGACCAACTACTGGGCCCCACATCATGGAATCGTGGACGGGAAAGTACGCCCGGTTGTGCAACTAGGAGTTGATCTCTCATGGGTAAAGTAACGCACCTCTAGAGAGTGTAAGAATTGTAACTTGTTACTCCCTGTTCCGGGAAGGAGCTATGAACGCGGCAGGAAAGGAACTCCATGAAAGTTCTGGTCAACCTGTGAAGGCTGATTGTCATAGTTTTTCAGAATAAAATCAATCTTTGAAGAAAGATTTACAAAAACTGCATAGTGCTAAGGATTTATAATCCGAGGTGGTAGTTAGAGCATCAAACTTCCCACCTTGCATATAATGAACTTGTTGGGTAACGCTGTTACTCATTCTGTCCTTTGATCCCTTGCTTAGACTCTGAGGATTCCAAAGACGTGCCAATGTATGCAGCCGAATGCCAAGAAGATGTGTTCTACGAGGAACCTGATCTGTCCAGAGGAGTTGAAGGAGTGGATTACGAGATCCTCTACGGTGTCGAGGAGAACGAGTCCAACTAAGTACCTAGTTAGTAGTAACTAACGGAGCCGAGCTGCATGAACGCTATAGAATAAGCTGCTGAGCTCAACTCCTAGTCGGAGTTGTTACTTTTCAATTCTGCTGAACACTTTATATTTTGGTTTGTAAGTTGGATCTTTTGGAAGTCTCGAACTTCCGGTATTGTAATAAGAAAATGTGTGTACTTTTGTAATATGGACCCGCAATGTTTCTGTTGTACCACTCCGAGGGATGTGATGTTTACGGAACGATGTTCTGTGGATGTCATGTCAACGACTATAGTGTACTACACATGCAGTGGTATGCTGGGTCACCGCACTTTCGGAACAGGTTGTCCTCCGGGACCCTTTCCAAATATTACATTTAAATCCTAGACCATACCAAATACATAAGCACCAGTACGGGGGCAGGCTTCTTCCGGTGATCTGCCTCACCATCAAAATCCTTGCCTTTTTTCCTTAAGGAATGTCTAGGCAGAAGAAAACGACGATTGTACGGGTACACATTTCTTCCTAGATTTATCTAGATATATACTTTCAGTCTCATCTAAACAGTGTGTGCATGCATTATATCCCTTGTTTGTCTGTCCTGAGATGTTACTAAGAGCAGGACAATCATTGATGGTTACGAACAACAACGCTCGTAGGTAGAATGGCTCCTGTTTGTGCTCATCCCACACACGTAAACCTGGTTCGGCCCACAACTGTAAAAGTTCATCAACTAATGGCCTTAGGTACACATCAATGTCGTTGCCGGGTTGCTTCGGGCCTTGGATGAGCACTAGCATCATAATGAACTTCCACTTCATGCACAACCAACGAGGAAGGTTGTAGATACATAGAGTGAAGAGATAGGTGCTGTGACTGCAGCTCTGCTCCCCAAAAGGATTCATGCCATCTTTACTTAGACCAAACCATAAGTTTCTTGCATCACCAGCAAAGTCCGGGAAGTCTCTCTCGATTTTTCTCCACTCTCGACCATCAACGGGGTGATGACCCACAACTATAGGGGATCGCAACTGTCTTCGCGGGTAGTATTACCCAATTTATTGATTCGACACAAGGGGAGCCAAAGAATACTTGCAAGCCTTAACAACTGAGTTGTCAGATCAGCTGCACCTGGAAATGGTTCTTGCTCACAGAAGTTTATCAGTAGCAATAGTTTGTAGTAGCAACAAAAACAGTGAAACAGGAGCAATAGTAACAGTAACGGTAACAATAGGATTCGAGTGCGGTAGGCATAGGGATGGATGGACGGGCGTTGCATGGACGAGTCTAAACATATAACTTCAAGATCTAGGGCATTACGGATAAATAATAACAAGCATCCAAGTACTAAACAATCCTAGGCATGTGCTCCAAATATAGTCATACGTGCTCGCAATGAGAACTTGCACAACATCTTCTGTCCAACCAACCCATGGCAGCGGGGCCTCTAGGGAACTACAGGCAGTTAAGGTGCTCCTTTTAATAGAGCACCGGAGCAAAGCATTAATACTCCGTGAACACATGTGATCCTCACACCACAGCCATCCCCTCCGGTTGTCCCAATTATTGTCACTTTGGGGCCTTTGGATCCGGACAATGATATGTGTACACAACTTGCAGATAAGATCACAAACAATACTATCATAATGATTCAATAATAAATTCAGATCTGAGATCATGGCACTCGGGCCCTAGTGACAAGCATTAAGCACAACAAGTTGCAACAAAGTCAAATAGCACTAATAGAGATACTAAGCACTATGCCCTCACAAATCTTATTTGATTACATGATAGAACTCATCCAATCCCTACCATCCCCAAGCCTACAACGGGGGACTACTCACTCATGGATGAGGGAAACATCGGTGGTTGATGGAGATGCGTTGGTGATGATGATGGCGACGATCCTCTCCAAATTCGCCGTCCTAGCAGGGTGCCAAAACGGAGTTTCTGGATCCGAATCTTGGTTTCTGGTGGCGACGGTGCAGTGAAACTCTTTCTGAAAAACTATCGAACCCCCCTTGGTTTTTAGGTCGAAAGGAAACTTATAGGCAGAGAGGGAGGCCGAGGAGCTGCCTGGGGTGGCCACACCTCCAGCGCTGGGTCGTGGGCTCGTTGGTGGGTTGCAGGCCCCTGTGCCTCCCCTCCATCTCTTCTTATGGTCCCGTGTATCTTCTGGTGAAATATAATTTTTGACATATTTTCCGGGATTTTTCCTGATAGTTCATTTTCTGCATAAAAACAAGAAACCAAGGTAATTCTGCTGAAAATAGCATCAGTCCGTGTTGTTGTATCCAAATCACACAAGTTTATAGAAGAAACAATAGCAAAGTGTTCGAGAAAGTAGATACGTTTTGGACGTATCAACTCCACCCAAGCTTAGCTTATTGCTTGTCCTCAAGCAATTCAGTTGAAAACTGAGTGCGATAAAAGAACTTTCACGAACACTTTGCTTCATATGATGTAAATATTCTCAGCACAGGAGTAGATGCTTAGACAATTCATAATAAAAAGTATGCAACTAAGTCTACTCAATAGTCATTGCAAGCTATGAAGAGAAACCAACTCAATAATAATAAGTAGCATGAAACATAAACATAAGCAACATTGCAATGCTCATAATAAGGTATGATAGAGTGGTATCTCGCTTGCCTTTGTTTGAAGAGCACAATATAAATGCCAAGGCACCTCTGAAATTCACATGAAGACTAGAGATAAAGATATCAGAGATACAAGCATCAAAGTCATGACATAAATAACCAAGTTTTGGAACAAACACAAAAATGACAACTATGCTCTCAAGAAGGTAATCATAGAATAAGTGGTGACTCAACAAGTTTGTGAAGGTTTGAAAGCCTTCCCAATGCTGAAAGGAAGGTACTCATTAGCTTTGAGCTCTCATTGCCCCTATCATAGGCATCTTCATGTGGTTAAGGTGAAAGTGAGGTCCACTCTGAATCATATGATTGACAGACCATAGAATGGAAATCCCAAGTCCCTTGAGTACGAGGGTCGCTCCGCATGCTATTCAACTTTGGTCACCTGAAAGTTCTTGTCATTGTAAATACATGCATATCATCGAGAACCGCCAACGGGGTACCCCTTGCACATGGTACATGAGCTTTCCCATAACCAAAATGACAAGGCAAGCAGACAATGAGCATCTCAGCAATCTTTTTATTTACCATATGCATAGCTTTTTATTGAGGACGCTTCATAGATGCTCATTATAGTAATGCTGCAAGTTTCCACCATGATTAAGCATGGCTTAGCCTAGCGGCCCAGACGTTTCTCTAACACAGTGTATAAATTCCATGAACTCACAACCTCCCCGTTTATTTCACATCGTCGACATCCGTAAACAAAAGAGCAAGGAATCAACTGGATGAGATATCCAAAAAAGTGTTGAAAGCATTCCCCGTGGCAACACGGTTCTGCTGACTCCCAGTATATAATTAGCAAGCATATAACTTTCATGGACTAGTCACAATGGTTCAGAATTATTAAGCGCAAGGAATAAAGTATTCCATCAAGTTCGTGAGAGCTTTACTAACTAACTTTCTCAAAACAGACAAACATTTTATTTTGGAAGAAAACACGACATATGGAATATGCACTGAAATAGCAAATGATGCTAATATGTAGGTATGGTGGACACAACTGGCAATATTGGTTTTGGGGAGTTGGAAGCACAGGTAGAGCACATACTCAGTGCAAGTGAAGGCTAGCAATAGAGTGGGAGCGACAAACGAGAGAGTAATAGCTGTCATAATCATGTTTGCAACAAAACAAGACTAACTACGGCATGAAAGTGATACAAGAACTCTGAGGCAAAATAAATCATCGAGGCTTACTGACTATTTATTAGTCATATGCATGCGTGAGCATGTGCCAAGTCGATTCACATGAATAGTCAGAGGAGGACACCACAATGTCATACCAAAGTATGAATAAAAAATGCAAGCAAATATTCATATGACATGCTACAAACTATTAGCAAGCTGGAGCTAATCATAGACAAGCAATAACTACTAAGCATCCATAATGACATACACCTTACACAAACAAGCTAAGCATGCTCACAATGATGAGTATATGTACAAAAATGAAACAAATAGAGTTCGTTACTAGCCTCTTACCACACCTCGAGTTGTCTTAATCTTTATTATTGCCCTTCACTTGTGTGACTTGAATAATTAACATGAAACCAAATTCCACTGAGGACGGCTGAACCCTGCAAAGAACTCACAAAACCAAAGAAGAAGAACAAATATTTTTGGTGTTTTCAATTTTTTTAAACAAAGCAAAAACAAATAAACCAAAAGAAAACTAAAAACAAAAACTAAGACGCTCCAAGAACAACACAACTGTGCATGAAACAATAAAAACGAAGTGTCTAGAAAGACCTGAGATTTTTATGGATGAAGAAGAGGATACCTTGGGCACCCCCAAGATTTGAAGCTTGTACCTCTTGAATATTTCTTGGGGTGACACATGGTGGCTCCCCCCAATCTTGAGCTTTTATCCATTCTTCATCTCATTACATCATTCTCTCTCTACACCTGAAATTGTTTCCTTCATACAAAACTTCACCCAATCTTCATTAACAACATTAGTGTATTCAAAAGATAATAGACCTTTGGGGTTTAGTTTTAAAACAGCAAAACTTTCATTAAAGACACAAGCTACTGTAGAAATTCCCTCACAAAGCTCAATTTCCCAAACAGAACCCGAAAAGGAATCAATAAGAAGAAAATGCAAATAATGGCAGAAATCTGTCAAAACAGACCAGCAGGTAGAAACCGATTTTATCGAAGATCTTCTGTTGCTCAAATCAAACAGTGTTGAACTAACGAACGTTAGCTAACATACTGGGGGATTTATTCGTAAATTTTCAGCTCAATCCGACTTATAGAGACTCCTCACGAATTTTTATGGTGGACGATAGAAATCTGTTTCGGGACAGCAACTCCACAAATCTTACTTCCCTCTCAATAAAGGTCATTCTTGGCACAAAAAGCAAACAAAAAGGACAAGGAGCGGTCATTACTAAAGTAATAACTTCCAAGACTCAAGGAAACTCTTGGGTTATCTCCCAACAAGTACTTTTCTTTAATGCCTTTAAGTTAGGCACGACGAAGAGCAAAGATTGGAAAGGAGAAAAATAAAAGTGAGCAAGTATAACCACAATGAAAGCATTATTTTGTTCATTAAAATCCTTTTGTTAACAAGGTTGATCAAGTCTTGTTACCAAAACAATCTTATATGAAACAAAACTTTGCATTCCACAAGGTGATTATGTTACCTCATACTTGATAGCAATGGTCCCAATCATGATAGTTTCAAAATTTTCTTGTGGAATGGGACAATATATTTCTCCAACCTTGATGCTCTCAATATTTTCAATGGAATTCAGGCAATAGCTCTTAACAACCTTCTTGGGGAAATAGACAGTGTGCTCTTTGTCATTAATATTGAATGTTACTTTTCCTTGATTGCAATTGATGACAGCTCCTGCAATATTAAGAAAAAGTCTCCCAAGAATAATAGATATATTATCATCTTCAGGCATTTCAAGCACAACAAAATCAGTTAGAACCATACAATTATGAGCAACTTGAACATGAACATCCTCACATATACCAACAGGAATAGTGGTTGACTTATCAGCCATTTGCAAAGAAATATCAGTTGGTATCAACTTTTCTAGCCGGAGTCTCTTATAGAGAGAAAAAGGCATAACACTAACTTTAGCTCCCAAATCACATAAAGCAGTTCTAACATAATTATTCTTAATGGAGAAAGGAATAGTTGGTATACCTGGATCACCAAGTTTCTTTGGGACCTTACCATTGAAGGAATAATTAGCAAGTAGAGTAGAAATCTCCTCATTAAGAATCTTCCTTTTATTAGAGACAATATCCTTCATATACTTTGAATAAGGAGGCAACTTAATAGCATCAGTCAAAGGAATTTGCAAGAATAAAGTTTGCATCCACTCACAAAACTTGTTGTAGTGTTCTTCCTCCTTCGACTTGTGTTTCTTACCTGGAAAAGGCATAGGTTTATACACCCATGATTCTCTCTCTTTACCATGTTTATTAGCAATAAAATCTTCCTTTGTGTACCTAGTGTTCTTAGTGTGCTTCTCAGGTTCTTCCTCAACTTCCTCCTTATCAGGAGCATCATTTTTATCATTACCACTCTTAGTTTCAGCATCAGAGACAGATATACTATTAGGATCTACAACAGGTTCAAATGTTTCCTCAACTATCTTATGTTTCAAATCCTGCTCTATTCTTTTAGGTTGTCCTTCAGGATATAAAGGATCTTGAGTAGCAATACCACTCCTAGTTCTAATTCCATAAGCATGTTTATTTCCTGAAGCATTAACTAGCATATCCTTTTGTACCTTAGCAAGTTGATTAAGTTGGGTTTGAACCATTTGAAAGTGTGTAAAAAGCATTTTAATATCATTAGAAATTCTTTCCATAATATCTTTTAACTAATGGATAGCTCTAGAGTTTTCCAATAAATGATTCTGAACTTGTTTATTAAAATACCTTGCTTAATAATAAAAGTGTCAAGTTCCTCTAAACATTGACCAGGAGGCTTACCATAAGGAATATCACCTTCATCAAAGTTTTGGAGAGAGTGTACCTCAATAGTAGATGAGTGGGGAATTGGCTTACATAATTCTTCTATAGGAGGTAGATTCTTCACATCTTCAACTCTAATACCTTTTTCCTTTAGACACTTCTTAGCTTCCTTCATCACTTCATCATTTAATGCAATAACTACCCTCTTCTTTGTTGTTGGTGTTAGAACTGGTTCAGGAAAAACTGGCTCAGGAGTAATAGGCTCAGGTGCATTCAACTCAGTTGAGGTCCAATCATCATAATTCTTGCTTATCTTGGTCATCAATTCTTCAGCATCTGTAGGAGTCCTTTTCTGAAAACACAATCAGCAAAGCTATCTAGGTAGGTCCTAGAATCATCAGTTAGTCCATTATAATAAATATCAAGAAGCTCATTCTTAGGTAATGGACATCCAGGATGTGCATGAATCAAGGCACAAAATCTTTTCCATGACTCAGGAAATTTCTCTCCTTCTCCCTGTTTAAAATCAAAAAGTCTCTGCAAAGCAGCATGTCTAGCGCTAGGAGGAAAATATTTCTGGAAGAAAGAAGCAATCAAGCAATCAGGGCTATCAATGGAACCAGGAGGTAATCTATTAAACCAAGCCCTAGCTTCTCCTTTTAGTGAAAAAGGGAAGATCTTAGCAACAAAGTACTTGCGCATCTTAAAATCATCAAAGAACAAAGCACTCATAGTAGAAAGCTCATTCATATGAGCCATAACACTCTCATTTTCAGTACCGCAAAAAGGTTCTTTCTCAACAATATCTAAATAAGATAAATCAAGAGAGAAATCATAATCTTCATCTTTAATATCTATGGCAGAAGTGGCAAACTTAGGATTAGAGGACATCTTAGGCATAATAGTACGTATAGCAAGGAGACTCTTAATAGCACTAGTACCATGTGTGTTTTGGTACTCTTCAACAAAATCATCAGTGAACTCAATGTAACCATCATTAATATCATAACTCTCACTGGCCTCAAGTGAGCTAACAGGTGTAATAGTGTCTTCACTAGGAGTTTCGGTATTTCCTAGACGAGCCATAGTAGCATCTAGGAAAGGACCTAATGAACCACTCGCATCAAACACAGTAGAAGTAACATCATGAGAATCAAAAGCAGTTTCAGACTCAGCAGTAGTAGCAGTGTGTGTAGCATGAGTATGTGGTGGTAGTGTGACAAGCTTACTTATAACAGACGGGGAATCAAGAGAAGTAGAGGTGTTTAGGACTGTATCTCTTCTTGTAGTGGATGGTAAAATAGGGAACTTTCCATCATAAGACTTCCCCATGATGAAAGGAGTAGCAGTGAACAATAATAGATCCAAGTGAACTTACAAATAAAGTTATGCTCCCCGGCAACGGCGCCAGAAAATAGTCTTGATGACCCACAAGTATAGGGGATCGCAACAGTCTTTGCGGGTAGTATTACCCAATTTATTGACTCGACACAAGGGGAGACAAATAATACTTACAAGCCTTAACAACTGAGTTGTCAGATCAGCTGCACCTAGAAATAGTTCTTGCTCACAGAAGTTTATCAGTAGCAAGTTTGTAGTAGCAACAGCAACATCAACAGTAAAACATGAGCAATAGTAACAGTAACGGTAACAGTAGCATTCGAGTGCGGTAGGCATAGGGATGGATGGACGGGCGTTGCATGGACGAGTCTAAACATGTAACTTCTAGATCTAGGGCATTGTAGATAAATAATAACAAGCATCCAAGTACTAAACAATCCTAGGCATGTACTCCAAATATAGTCATGCGTGCTCGCAATGAGAACTTGCACAACATATTCTGTGCAGCCAGCCATGGCAGCGGGGCCTCTAGGGAACTACTGGCAATTAAGGTGCTCCTTTTAATAGAGCACCGGAACAAAGCATTAACACTCCGTGAACACATGTGATCCTCACACCACAGCCATCCCCTCCGGTTGTCCCAATTATTGTCACTTTGGGGCCTTTGGATCCGGACAATGATATGTGTACACAACTTGCAAATAAGATCACAAACAATACTATCATCATGATTCAATAATAAGTTTAGATATGAGATCATGACACTCGGGCCCTAGTGATAAGCATTAAGCACAACAAGTTGCAATAAAGTCAAATAGCACTAATAGTGATACTAAGCACTATGCCCTAACAGATCTTATTCGATTACATGATAGAACTCATCCAATCCCTACCATCCCCAAGCCTACAGCGGGGGATTACTCACTCATGGATGAGGGAAACATCGATGGTTGATGGATATGTGTTGGTGATGACGATGGCGATGATCCTCTCCAAATTCCCCATCCTGGCAGGGTGCCAGGACGGAGTTTCTGGATCCGAATCTTGGTTTCTGGTGGCGGCGGCGAAGCGGAACTATTTTTGGAAAACTATCGAACCCCCCTCAGTTTTTAGGTCGAAAGACAACTTATAGGCGTAGAGGGAGGCCGAGGAGCTGCCTGGGGTGGCCACACCCCCTCCAGCGCCGGGTCAGTGCGCCTGCGTTCGGGTGGGTCTGGGCCCTGTGCTCCCCTCCATCTCTTCTTCTGGCTCCGTGGATCTTCTGGTGAAATATAAATTTTGGCATATTTTCCGGGATTTTTCCTGATAGTTCATTTTCTGCACAAAAACAAGACACCAAGGTAATTCTATTGAAAACAACGTCAGTCTGTGTTAGTTGTATCCAAATCACACAAGTTTAGAGAAGAAACAATAGCAAAGTGTTCGAGAAAGTAGATACGTTTTGGACGTATCACGGGGTGCCTCAACATCTCGTCTTTCTTACGTTCTTCCATGTGCCATCGCAACAACTGGGCATGCTCTTTGTTTCTGAACAAACGTTTCAATCGTGGTATTATAGGAGCATACCACATCACCTTGGCAGGAACCCTCTTCCTGGGTGGCTCGCTATCAACATCACCAGGGTCATCTTTTCTGATCTTATACCGCAATGCAGTGCATACCGGACATTTATCCAAATTCTCGTACTTCTCACCGCGGTAGAGAATGCAGTCATTAGGGCACACATGTATCTTCTGCACATCTAATCCTAGAGGGCAGACGAGCTTCTTTGCATGTACTGACGGGCAATTCGTTATTTCTTGGAAGCAACCTCTTCATGAGTACCAGCAACTTATCAAATCCCGAGTCAGTCACACCGGTCTCTGCCTTCCACTTCAGCAATTCCAGTGTGCTACCCAGCTTCTTTTGGCCATCTTCACAAGTTGGGTACAACAATTTTTGTGGTCCTGTAACATCTGCTCAAACTGCAACCTCTCCTTTTCTATGTCGCAATCTCGCTTTGCATCAGAAATGACCCGACGAAGATCATCAGCGGGCCGGTCTGGTTCCCGTTCTTCACCTCCTTCTTCTTCATTGTCTTCCGTTGCGGTATCAGCGTATTCAGGGAACATAGATAGGTAGTTGTCATCATCGTTCTCTTCTTCATCGTCGTCTTCCATCACAACCCCTCTTTCTCCGTGTTTGGTCCAAACATTATAGCCGGACATAAAACCAGACCGAAGAAGGTGGCTCTGAATGACTCTTGCAGAAGTGTGAGCCTTCTCATTCCTACAGTCAACACATGGACAACACATAAAACCATACCGCCACTTGTTCTCCTCGGCCACAACTCGAAAAGAACGCACGCCTTCTCTGAAAGCGGTAGAACGTCGGTCACCGTACATCCATGGATGGCTCATCTGTATCATACAAATATATGTCAAACGCAATCACTATGCTAAAATTAGTACCGCACGGTCTAAACGAGAAAATAGTTGCTAACCTTTTATTATACTTGAAAACAAAGATGAGAAAACTTAAGTGTGGCTCGGACACCTCATATCATGTCTGTCTTGTGTGACCTAAACTCTCATCGCTCTAATGGACATTTCACCGAACACCTCTAGTGTATATGAACAAGAATAGAAAATAGCACAACAACACCACCTCTCCCACCAGGGAAAAAAACAGTTGGGAGGGGAAGGGGCTGTGCATATATATAGGTCCAGACCACTAGTCCTAGTCTGAGATACAAACCGGGACTTCCTCGCAGCGAGCGGCAGGGTCATGGCCCTTTAGTCCCGGTTTATGTCTCAGATCGGGACTAATGGGGTCTAACGGACCGGGACCTATGGTTTGGGGTGGCTCGGGCCGTCCGGCGCGGGCCATTAGTTCCGGCCCCAGCCACATCCGGAACTAATGGCCTGGACGAAAGCCTGTTTTCTACTAGTGTTTGCCGACCCATAGCATTAGGACCTAATTTGTCAAGTTCATGGGCATATGGGCGGATCCATCATGTAAATTATGGGGGAAGCTGCCTCCACTCAATTTTCATTATCTTTGTATTGTGCTAATATAATGACTGATTTGCCCTCACTTACTAAAGACATTTGCTCCACTTAGAGAATTCTTGCCCCCTCTAAAGTTTTATCATGGGTACGTCCCTGCATGAACAGCTGCGTTACCCAAGTGATTAACCTTCAAAAAATCCTGGATTGTGTGGTCGGTGGGAGACTACAACTTGCTGGTATAAGCATGTCATACTCGAAGGAGTTTGGGCCACCCCAAACAAAACTGAAAAAACATTCAGAAAAATGGAAAACTTGCGGCAACATCTAGTGCTAGCTATGTGGTTTATAGGAAAAATCATAGACCTCGAAATTGAGAAAGTAGAAAAGCAAATCTTCACAAATGTGCTACCTCGTATGAGTTTGCATAGGATTCAAGCCAATGAATGATGGCCAAAACCCGCCATGGACTCGTGCAAACATGCCAATATCCTGCACATAGACAAGTCATGGCACGACGACCACAATTGCCAACTAGAGTTTTGAGACTTTACATGCAAAAAATCGATTTTCCATTCTTAAACTAAAAAAGATTTTTTTGTGAAGGGACCACATCAAAAAATGGATCGTGCAGATGGGGCTCCATTTTCAAAACCGATAGTAAGGGTGTGTTTGGTAGACCGGGTGGACTATCTCACCTCGTACAAGCTGAGTCCACCTATGCCCACCTCATACAGTGTTTTATTTGCTGTGTTTGGTAGGTTGTTTGACATGAGATATGCTCTATTGAGATACTGTTTGGTAGGTCGTGTGTGTTGAGCCATGCTAGCTATACATGAAAAAGCAATCAGGTCCTTGGATAAAATTGTAAAAAGCAATCGGATCCCTCGAGGCTGCCGGCCAGATCGAGGAGCCACCACCGCAGGCTGCCGGCGCCGCTGCCGACAAGAGGAGCCGCCACCGCGGGCCACCGTCGCCGCCAGATGTCGAGCCCTTCCTTCCCCACCATCGGAGGCCGAGCTCCGAATTGGCGTGCGCCGCCAGGAGGCCGCGCCTCTGTAGCTCGGGCTCGACGTTCTCCGCCACGAGGTCGCGCCTCTGCAGCTGGGGCTTGCCTCACTTCCTAGGAGGCCGCGTGCGCTACCGGGAGAGGTGACTGAGCTCGACGAGGCCGGGAACGGGGAAGTCCGAGCTCGCCGAGTACGGGGTCGCGCCTCTGCATCTTGGACGAGGCAGGGAGAGGCGGCGAAACTCGACGAGGCCGGGAACGGGGACGTCGGAGCCTGCCAGAGTCGGGAACGGGGACGTCGGAGCTCGCCGGGAACGGGGCCGTGCCTCTGCAGGGAGCGGACAGGACGACGTCGAGGACGGGGACGGGATGGGGAAGTGCATCGTGCGAAGAGGGGGCAAATGAGCGGTGCAGGACTCGACCCCTATCGGGCAGGAGCCGACACGTCACACGCACGGGGACGAGCTCGACAGTGCCGAGTTGTGAAGCTCGATTCGAGCTTCCCAACTGGGCAGGGCTCGGGGGATTTTTTTGCACGAGGTCGGCACTTCCCAATTGAACCGACCCGAGCCACCAAACAGGAAAAAGTGGGACGAGGGAAGAATTTCTGGGTTGCCCCGAGCTACCAAACACACCCTAAGTGCCTACACATGGCCCAATCCGGGAGATCACGTTTTTTTCTCGGCCCCTAGATGCGCGCTGATTTTTTTTTGGCCCTTGGTCGAAGATTTAAACGACACCCACATGGTACATCGGCCATGATTTTTTGCAAAAAGGTTTTCATGGCCACACGATGAGTGCCGCATGGAATGCATGAATAGTTTTCAGCACCTAGTGGGGATTGCATGGCTAGTGAATTTGGATCGAATTTGGGCCATCCCAAACAAAATACAAAAAATGAAAAAGTAAAAAATCTGTGGCAACAGCCAATGCTAGCCATGTGGTTTCTAGGAAAAATCATAAACCTTGAAATTGAGAAAGTAGAAAGAAGATCTTGGCAAAATGTGCTACCACTATTGCATATTTGCTCATAGGTGACACTTCACCAGTGGCCACTATTTTAGCATGCTGGAAGGATGGAGACGATTAACCTAGAGGTAAGATGAATAGGTTTCTACAAATTTCTTTATAATCTTTTATAAGTTTTAGGCTTTTCGGAATATAAGTGAGTCTAAATACAAACTAGGTGAGCCAATCTAGATGATGATAAGATACTTCAAGCACGAATGCTATAAGAAAGTAAATAACACAAGGAGATTGGTTAGAAATAACCGAAGCACATGGAGACGAAGATGTAGACTCGTGTTTCCTTCCTTGGGGGAGGTAAGTCACGTTGGAGATGTGTGATATCCCACGAAGGATTTCCGCAAGCCACGAAGGGCACCTTATTCTCTGCGGCTATCCCGATGAAGGAACAACCACTTACACATGGGAGACTTCAAGGTAGTATCCAAACTTTCCACGGGGCAAATCACAAGCCAAAAGCCTCTAGGCAACCCTACCCGCCTAGGGTTTCCCACAACCCCAAGAGTAACAAGCAAACTCGATAAACTCAAGGGGAGTGAAATATGTCTTGGTGGAAACATAGATCGGGACATCTTGCTTTCTACCATGATTTGTATTTGGTTGGGTAGAATGGGAGATCCTCAAGCTTTGGTGTTTTAACAATGGAGTGAGAGTGAGAGAGCTCAAAGAATGAATATGAATGGATGACCCAACCTCCCCAAGGAGGAAGAAAGGGTATATATAGTCCAAGGGAGAAAAGTAGCCGTTTGGGGGATTTCGTGATCAAACCGGGAATAAGTTTGGCATCGTTAACGAACTGACAACACAACCGGATTGTTGTACGCTGGGCCGAACTGAACCGACGCCGTGCCAGACAAACTGGCGCCCCGCCGAAATGCTCCTTAGTATAGCAGTTCGGTATGGGGGTGCTCAAATCGGCAGTTTACGGTTCAATCCCACGGCACATCCGGCGGCACCAGATTGCCCACCAATTTCATAGAAACCCTCAAACATGCAATTTTCTCCTTCGTCTCATGATCTCCACTGGTGGGTGTGATGGCTATTTGGTGTTAGTATATGTATAGGGTATATTGTCATCCCCAAAGAGATCATCTAGACCACCCCTCTTAATAGTGCAGTGTTTCCTATAAGACCCGGGCATGAATAAGAGAGAAATGTAATGAAAACACCGGTTTTTCTATTGAATAGAAAATAGGGGGAGGGTCTCCTACCACCTTCCATCATCACTTGTGAACTAAAACCTATATAACCACTTGTAGATAACATTAGTCCATACTTTAGCTCCGATTTCAATGTTAACCAAAATAATGATTAAGGGCAAAATGCCCTTACAATCTCCCCCTTTTTGGTTAACAATGAAAAACCGAGCTAGAGTCACAACAAGAATATTATGATGAGATTATAAAAATGCTTTCATAGAAGATATTAAACAAGCCCCCAGGATATATGCACTTGGTTGAATTTGCGTTTGAATGCAAAGTGCAACATTAGGAATATGAGAAGCTTCCATAATATATTCTAGGAAGTAAGCATGGCATAGACATGTTAAAGCATGGCTATATAAACATAAAGGACATAGCATCACATAGGTAGATATCCAAGTCTCACATGCATAGATAACACAACTTGTCCCTCACACCACATAACAAAATAAGAGGTTAAAATAGCAAATAAAGTAGCACAAGCCAATAAAAACCAAATAAAGTAGCAAGGCTTGTGCATACGGGTGAAACCCGGAACCCTGAAGAATATCCGTGTATCCTAGATAGACTCTACTCTCTTCTCCCCTTTGGCATCGAAACACCAAAAAAAGGAACAAGAGGGTAGACAATGTTAGCGCTCAAGAGAAGAACTCCTCATCACGAGCATGGGTACGAGCAGCAGCAGCCTCGTCATCATCATCATCATCATATCATCGTCATACTCCTCTTCTTCCTTGGTGTCATCCACATGACCAAACTAGGGCTGGTGAGTGCTGTGTTAGTATATTATATTTCCTTGTATTTCCTTTTTATCTGGATATAGTTTGGCATAGAGTAGTACTCTACCCAAACTCTATGTCTTCTTTTGTATTACTATCTCGGGAATTTACCGAACCATATAACAAGCATCAGATCGCCCCTAGCCAGGGATCACGATCTTTCCTTCTTTTACAAACACCAACATGGTATCACGAGCCACTCTTCCCATCTAGCGCCGCCACCGCCTGAGCTCCTTCTCCCTCGCCGCCGGCCCTTCCTCTTCTCCCCAACACAACCAAAAACCCTTCCTCCCCATAGATCCAAGTCCCCTCTACCAATTCCCAAGGTTTTCTTCCTCAACAACGACCTACAACACCCTCCCTCCCAAAACCCTAGTCTCACACCGACCTCTTCACCTCTCGGATCATGTCGACTTCAACCACTCCTTCAGTCTCCATCGGATCTCCACCAACAACGAAGCTCAACCCCGACAATTTTCTCTCATGGTAGACATAGGTCATGCCCTCTCTCCGTGGTGCCCGGGTTCTCGGGTACCTGGATGGCACTGCTAAGGAGCCCACCGAAACCATTGACGCTGAAGATGCCGATCACAAGAAAATCACCATCCCTAATCCAGACTATGATGTCTGGGTCACCAAGGATCAAGCGATTGTGAGCTTCCTCGTCAACTCTCTTGGCGATGATCTACTCTCTCATGTGTATGGTCTTGTCCATGCCAAGGACGTGTGGGGTGCTATTCTTGAGCTCTTATCTACCCAATCCAAGTCTCGAGTTTCTGCGCTCCGTGGAGCTCTTACCAATACCAAGAAGCTTGATATGACTGCCTCTCAATTTCTCGCAAAGATGAAAGGGTTTGCCTCCGAACTTGCTGCTGCGGGGAAACCGGTTGATGATGATGAGCTCAAAGACTACATCCTCAATGGTCTTGATGGTACTCACACCCCCCTTGTTTCCTATATTAATGCAAACCCCGCTACCACCATTGGTGACATGTCCTCACAGCTTTTATCCTATGAATCTCGTGAAAACATGCTTGCTTCCACGGGTCAAACCATCGGCATGTTCACTTCCTCCGTTAATGCTGCTCCTCGCCGCCCTATTTTTCCAACCACCACTACTCCACAACCTCCTATCCTACCTACACCACCCTCCACATACAATCATACTCCATACCATCCAGTCTCATCACCACCCACGTTTCAGCCGCACCCTCCTTATGCCCCCGCCCCATACATTCACCCTACTACACCTCACTATTCTTTTTCACCCTATGCTCCCATACCCTACCAGCCACCCAACCCCTATTACCCACCACCGCCTCCTCGCCCATCACACACGCCACCACAGCAGCCCACTCCGGAGCGCCAGGACCGTCGGCCCAAGGGGGGCGTGGCAAGGGCATGGGCGCCCGAATCGTGTTGCTAGTACATGGCAACCCGGTATTTATTTCCAAATATGCAAGAAGGAAGGGCACCCTGCCAATGAATGTTGGTGGCGATATGGAGATGACAATGATGATGATGCTCCTCATGACAAAGAGGGTGCTTATGGCGCCTATGGTGTTAACACAAATTGGGTTCTGGACACAGGTGCAACAAATCATGTAGCAGGTCAGCTGAACAAGCTTCAGGTTCATGAACCATATCAAGTCTAGGATCAAATCCACAATGCTAGTGGACAAGGTATGAAAATTGCTAATATTGGTCATTCAGTTTTGCACACCCCACATTCTTCTCTTCAAGTTCGAAACATTCTACATGTCCCAAGCTCTTCCATGAATTTACTTTCTGCTCATAAAATTACTTTAGACAACAATGCCTTTATTGAGATTCACCCTTTCTTTTTCTTGATTAAGGACAGGCAACGCAGCAAATAATGTTTAGAGGTCCCTGTCATGGTGGTCTCTACCCTCTTATTCCTGTCTCCGCGGATTACTCCAAGCATGCATTGGTCACCGTCAAGCCCTCATCCTCTACATGGCATCGTCGTCTAGGAAATCCATCCTCTTTTATTGTTCAACAAATTCTTCGGAAAAACAATCTTCCTTACACCCCAGAAATAAATGCTTACATATGTGATCCTTGCCAACAGGCTAAGAGTCATCAGTTACCTTATACTGTCTCAAATAGTGTTTCCACTGTTCCTTTGGAACAAGTATTTTCTGATGTTTGGGGTCCTGCTCCCTTGTCTCTAGGCAAACATGCATACTATGTAAGCTTCATTGATGATTTCAGTAAATTTACTTGGATATATCTTCTCAAAAAGCGCTCTGAAGTGTATCAAGTATTTCTCAATTTTCAGCAATATGTTGAGCGTAATTTTGATAGGAAAATTATTACTATGCAAACTGATTGGGGTGGTGAGTATGAAAAGCTCAATGGTTTCTTTCAAAAGGTTGGCATCACACATCATGTCTCATGTCCTCATGCTCACCAACAAAACGGTTCTGCTGAACGCAAACACCGTCACATTGTTGAGGTTGGTCTTGCCCTACTTGCCAATTCCTCCATGCCATTAAAATATTGGAATGATGCCTTTCTTACAGCCACTTTTCTTATTAATCTTCTTCCCTCCAAAGTCCTTAACTTTGCATCTCCTACAGAAACATTGTTTCACACCAAACCAAACTATGACTCTCTTCGTGTTTTTGGTTGTGCATGTTGGCCAAATTTACGTCCCTACAACAAGCACAAGCTCTCTTTTCGCTCCAAACGGTGTGTTTTTCTTGGCTATAGTCCCCTTCATAAAGGAGTAAAATGTCTTGACGTCTCGACAGGACGTGTTTATGTTTCTCGGGATGTTGTTTTTGATGAGAATATTTTTCCGTTTACTGATCTACACCCTAATGCTGGTCGTCGCCTACGTGAAGAGCTTCTTTTATTACCCATAGACTGACCCTCTTCAGTAGACACAAGTAGGGGTGTGCACACCAATGGTCCATATTTGCATGTTGTTCCTACTATTGATCCCTTTCAGGTCCCTGCTCTCCACATGCCTGCCAGTTCGTCGCAAGAAACGGCATCAGAATCGGGAGCAACTAGTCCTCACACCACATACAATAATGCATCTAAAGACACAACAGCTACAAGCCAAAATAGTGGGGCATCCGATGCAGATTCGGTGGGTCAATCCCCCTCTGCCACTGCTGCCTCGGATCACTCCCCGCCCAGCGAATCTCCGTGCGCCACATCGCCTGCTTCACGCGTCCCGCCAGGCGCTGTCTCCCCTGATCTGACGCCTCCGTCCTCTCCCCGTCAGGCCCAGGGGGAGTCAGTCATCATCACGTCGCCGCTCCCGCCAAGCGCGTCCCCGCCTCGGTTCCGCACGTCCACGCCTCGGTCCCCGCAACTGTCCCTGCCTCGGTCCCCTCCCTCCACCTCGTACCGGGCTACCACTTCGGCAGACACCGCGTCCGACGCACGCATTGGGACGGGAGTCGTGCCAGAAATCGCGTCAGCTGACGCGGAGGACCAGGGGGAATCACTAGATTCCCTGATTTCTTCACCAGGATCTTCCGTGGCAAGGGATGATGTGTCCTCTCCTGCTGCAGCACCGCGCACTCGTCTACAAAAAGGTATAAAACAGCCAAAAAATCGTATTGATGGTACAATTCGTTGGGCATTGTTAACATCTACAGGAGAACCTCAAAACTTAAAGGAAGCCTTAACAAATGATAATTGGAGACATGCCATGCAAGAAGAATATGATGCTCTTATGACAAATCACACATGGCATCTTGTTCCACCGAGCTCTAAAAAAAATGTTATTGACTGCAAATGGGTGTATCGCATCAAGAAAAATGTTGATGGCACAATTGATAGATATAAAGCTCGTCTTGTTGCAAAAGGTTTTAAGCAAAGGTATGGAATAGACTATGAGGATACTTTTAGTCCTATTGTCAAAAATGCTATAATTAGGCTTGTTTTATCCATATCTGTTTCAAAAGGCTGGAGTTTAAGACAGCTAGATGTCAAGAATGCGTTCTTACATGATGTTCTGGAAGAGAAGGTTTACATGAAACAACCACCTGGTTTTGAGTCTTCCGCTACTCCAAATTATATTTGCAAACTTGATAAAGCTCTTTATGGACTAAAACAGGCACCAAGAGCGTGGTACTCACGTCTCAGTGTTAAACTTCATACCCTTGGCTTTATACCATCCAAAGGAGATACATCTTTGTTTCTGTTTAATCACTCAGGTGTTCAGATTTTTCTTCTTATTTATGTTGATGATATCATTGTTACAAGTTCCTCAGATGCTGCAATAATGGTTCTTCTCAAAGATTTGAGTCATGAGTTTGCTCTCAAGGATCTTGGAGATCTTCATTATTTTCTAGGTCTTGAGGTTCACAAACAGCACAATGGGCTTCTCTTGAATCAAGAAAAGTATGCTACAGATCTTTTGAAACGTGTTGGCATGCAAGATTGTACAACTTGCCCTACACCCCTGTCCACTACTGACACCTTGTCATTGCTTGATGGAACTCTACTTGGTTCTGAGGATAGTACTCATTACAGGAGTATTGTAGGAGCTCTTCAGTATTTAACATTGACACGACCTGACTTGAATTTTGCAGTTAGTAAGGTGTGTCAGTTTCTTCATGCTCCTACTATAAACCATTGGACAGCGGTACAAAGGATATTACGGTATATTCATGGTACACGCACCTTGGGACTTACATTCTGTCAATCATCATCTACACTTCTTAGTGCATATTCAGATGCTGATTGGGCCGGAGATTTAGATGATAGACGTTCTACAGGACGTTTTGCTGTCTTCTTTGGTTCTAATCTGATATCATGGAGTGCCCGGAAACAGCCTACTGTGTCTCGTTCCAGTACTGAGGCTGAATACAAAGCTCTAGCCAATGCTACAGCTGAGCTAATCTGGGTGGAGGCTCTTGTCAGAGAATTGGGTGTTACACTTTGTGCAAAACCTACTCTCTGGTGTGATAATCTTGGTGCTACCTTCTTATCAGCCAATCCAGTGTTTCATGCTCGGACTAAACATATTGAGATAGATTTCTACTTTGTTCGGGAACAAGTTGCTAATAAACAACTTGATGTCAGGTTCATCTCCAGTAAAGATCAAATAGCTGATGGTTTTACTAAACCGCTGTGTTCCAAGAAACTAGATGAGTTTAAGCGTAATCTAAATCTTTTCAAGTTTTAGATTAAGGGAGAGTGTTAGATATATTATATTTCCTTGTATTTCCTTTTTATCTGGATATAGTTTGGCATAGAGTAGTACTCTACCCAAACTATATCTCTTCTTTTGTATTACTATCTGAGGACTTTACCGAACCATATAACAAGCATCAGATCGCCCCTAGCCAGGGATCACGATCTTTCCTTCTTTTACAAACACTAACATGCTGGAGGAGCCAAAAATCGGCATCTAAGAATAGTCGAAGCCTTGGAACGTGTCATCGTCAATGGGAGGCATCACATGATTCACATATGGCACAGGGTTGAGCTCATTGCCAACTTCAGGAACCTGGAGGTTTCTCTCAGCAAGGAAAGCAGTTTGCCTCCTCCTAGTCTCCTGACCCAACCCAAGACTCTTATGGGCAACATCATAGGTGCCACGACACATGTGCCACAGGCTGGTTAAGAACTTGGCAAGATCCTTCTTGCGAGTATGAACGGTACGACGAGAGATAGAGGCACCATGGTGAGGATCATGCATAGCCTTTGTCCTGGATGAAACTGGATGGTTCGAAGCTGTCCCCACTCCCTTTTGAAAATGTAGAAAATACACGACCCATGGCGCGTGGGGGCGGCAGATGAAGACATATCAAGTAAAAGCGAGGAGGCATCATGTTCTTGATGCACCGGTTAAGCTAGCTACTGGCGGCGAAAAGCCGATCGAGTGGAATAGGATCATTGGCAGTTCGACGTTGAATCACCGGAAAGAATAGGGGCATTTCTTAATCACCAAGTAAAATGCATCCATACATAAGGAGGCAGCTTTATTAACATCGAGATTCTGGCTGCTCTATGTAAATTCAGGTGTGCTTCAGTTGTCTGCCTATGAAGAACCTTTTTCCAGTCTCTGAATCTTTTTTGCCTTTTGTAGTTTTGGCAGGTTGGTGTACGTCAATGCAATTTGTACACTGAAATTCCACAATAATCGCCGAAAAGCGATCCATCGCCATCGCCATCAGGGGTGCGCCGGGGAGTCTAGTGCTGAATATTTTTGTTCCTCAATGTTTATCTATGTGGAGTACGTCAAGATCCTTTGCAAAAAGAAAGGTGGTATTATCCTGGATTTTCTTTCGGTATTTTAAGTTGGATGCTCCATGTGACACGCACAAAAGGAGACAATTCGCCTCAGACCGCCATGAACGTCTGACCGTGACACCCCAATAACTATAGGGATGCCAGCTACAATAATTATAGGGATGCCAATTTAACTAAGCTGGTTTGAAACACCCACACTGCGAGAGAGTAGGGAACATTCTGCAAGAACATTATGCAATTTGTTAATGTTTACTGTGCAATTTGTTAATGTTTATTTTTTTTAAATGGGGAGCGAAGCCCATGCCTCTACATCAAGCGATGCACACAACCTTTATTTACTATTAGAATAATAAAGTGTGGCAAAAGCTATTATAAAAATCATACAAGCTGGAACCGCCATACTAAAACACCGAGCAAAACGATAACTATATCGACAACTTCCCGACGAGATCTAGCAAACACCTAGCTTCCTCATGCACTCCAGGAGACCAGATTCGCCCAGCCTATCCACGAAACGGTACCCACGCACACGCTCCGGATGTCGCTGCCTCCACAATCTTTCGTCAAACCATCATCATCATGTATATCGATGTGCAGACTCTCTCCATGCCAGCCACCGGCATCACCGCGGTGTCAAGTAGTATCACCTCCCTGCGCACTATCTCCAAAACACGTCGCGGTTGTCACCGGTATCCCGCAGCACCATACCGCCAAGTACCACCAACAAACACAGCTTGAAGTCTCCGGAGGATCTATCGTGCGTAGCACCTGCCAAACATGCATGACTCAGCGTAGCACCTGTCGGTCAGGCATGAATTGCCATCGCCGCCAAAGCTTCATGCAAGACCAAGCCGCTCCACCTGTCCTGCCTCTTCCATCCAGCGTTGCTCCACAAGCGATGCTTCCAAGAGAGAACACGACATCGCGATGCCTCCATCGTCCGATCGAAAGATCTTAGGGTTTCCCCTAGAGTACCACGATTGAGGTCGACACTAGGTGCACGACGATGCCTTCATCAAGGTAATAACGTGTTAACGCCGCCATCGCCCGCCAACGACTCGATTTTCATCGGCACCTAGGTCTCCCCGCCTCGCTGTCGGGACTAGATGATGGATCCTGAGATCCGCCAAACCAGCCTAAGACCTGTAGGGTTCGCAGCATAGAAAACAAAATTTTTCCTACGATAGGAACTATGTACCAAGATCTATCTACTAGATACAAACAACGGGCGGATGTATATCCGTAGAGAACATACCCTTGAAGACCGACAAAGCTTAACGAGTTCAACTCGTGGTTGATGTAGACGATCTCTTGCCGATCTCAAGATCGAGAGGAAGTCCTAGCGCCGCAAATCAGCAGCGCATCCGTGCTCGCACACACGTTCGAGGCACCGAGCAACCTCCGCCTCCTCGCTCCAGCGATGCAGCGGAAGCACAACTCTTTCTTGCCGAATAGCCACCGGGAACATGTATCTCGCTAGTCCGAGACCATGGGGGATAAATTCTAGAGGGGGAGAGAGATCCTTCACGAGGAGGTGTGAGAGACAAGTGAGGAGGGGGGCTCCTTTTATAGGAGGAGGGGGAACCCCAAGGGGGTGGCCGGAGCATGGGGGCTGCCCCCTTTGCCATCCCCTCTTCATGTGGGTGGACACTCCACTCACAAAATTCCTTTAAATTCCCTCCACTCAAAAGTCCACTCAAATTCCCATTAAATTTCCACCAAATTTAATGCAAACTCTCATTAAATAAAACTCTTTTATTTTATTCAGAATTTTGTCAATTACTTTAATGACAAACATTCACAAATAACCCCTTGCTAGAATTCCATTTCATATGCATAACCACTTTATGCAATTTCACCCGAAAGCCTGTTTCGGTATCTAGTGAAATAAATTCCTGCGCTTGTTTATTCTTTCGGCATGAAACATTTGCTCCAATTGGATGTCGGTGTCTCTTAAGTGTGTCACCCTACGGTTCGTGAATAATGCGGACATGATAGAGACCCCTCTCGGATCAATAATCAGAAGCGGGATCTGGAGACCCATACTGACTCCCACACATTCAACGATGACTTTCTTGTGATCGTCGGAACCTTTTACGCTAGTATCTTAATCCCTTTGTTTCACGATTGTTACATGTCCGAGATTCGATCATCGGTATCTCCATACCTAGTTTGACCTCGTTACCGACATGCACTCTTTTCTCGTTCCCGTGATATAACATTCTAGTGATCAAATCACTTGCTTGCAAGCTAATCAATGTGATATCACCGAGAGGGCCCAGAGTATATCTATCCGTCATCGGGATGAAAAAATTCCACTCTCGATCCATGAGCCTCAACATAACACTTTATTAGTTCTGAATCCATCTTTATAATCATCCTGTTATGGTGTGACGTTTGATGTTATCAAGAAACTCTTCCGGTGTTAGTGATTGACATGATCTCATGGTCTAAGGATTAGGATCACTTCGTAAGTTGTTATAGCAATATAAACTCAATGACTTTGATCGTAATGCTATACTTCGGATGAATGTTCATCACACCATTACACTAATGTTGTGATCATGTTATTAACAACATCCAATGTCCATGATCAGGAAACCTTGATCATCTTGTTAATCAACGAGCTAGTTTATGAGAGAGGCATAACTAGGAACTTTCTGTTTGTTTATTAAACACACATGTATTAACGTTTCCGTATTAATACAATTATAGCATGCAAAATAAACATCTATCATATACTTGGAATACACATAATAAACACTTTATTATTGCCTCTTAGGGCATTCCCTTCAGTCTCCCACTTACACTAGAGACAATAATCTAGTTACATAGTGATAAATCTAACACCCATTGAGTTCTGGGTGTTGATCATGTTTTGCTCTAGGGAGAGTTTTAGTCAATGGATCTGCTACACTGAGATCTGTATGTACTTTACAAATCTTTATATCTCCATCCTTGACATGCTCGCGGATGGAGTGAAACTGGCGCTTAATATGCTTGGAATGCTTGTGAGACCTTGGTTCTTTGGCATTGGCAATGGCACCATTGTTGTCACAATAGATCACCATTGGGTCCAATGCGTTTGCAACCACTCCTAGTTCGGATATGAACTCCTTCATCCAAACTGCTTCCTGAGCCGCTTCTGAAGCAGCAACATATTTGGCCTCCGTTGTTGATCCCGCTACCACAGGTTGTTTGGAGCTCCTCCAACTAACCGCTCCGCCATTCATGAGAAAAACGTATCCGGATTGAGACTTAGAGTCATCCGGATCGGTGTCAAAGCTAGCGTCAACATAACACTTAGTGACGAGCTCTTCTTCACCTCCGTATACAAGAAACATATCCTTAGTTCTTCGTAAGTACTTAAGGATATTCTTGACCGCTATCCAGTGTTCCGAACCTGGATCCGATTGGTACCTACTAGTCAAACTAATAGCATGTGCCACATCCGGTCTTGTACATAGCATGGCGTACATTATAGAGCCTATGGCTGAAGCATAGGGGACTTTGTCCATTATCTCTCTTTCTTCCGCCAAAGCCGGACTTTGAGTCTTACTCAATGTCTTGCCTTGCAACATAGGTAAGAACCCCTTCTTACTTCCGTCCATTTTAAACTTCTTTAAAATCTTATCAAGGTATGTACTTTGCGATAGCCCTATTAGGCGCCTAGATCTATCTCTATAGATCTTTATGCCTAATATGTATGACGCTTCACCTAGGTCCTTCATTGAAAATTTGCTGTTTAGATAACTTTTAACACTGTTTAAAAG
Source organism: Avena insularis (assembly GCA_023614405.1). Taxonomy (NCBI): domain Eukaryota; kingdom Viridiplantae; phylum Streptophyta; class Magnoliopsida; order Poales; family Poaceae; genus Avena; species Avena insularis. The sequence continues at coordinate 6,768,535 of CM042693.1, read as the reverse complement.
ATCTATATCATTTCCGATCAATAATATGTCATACACATATAATATCAGAAATGCCACATTGCTCCCACTCACTTTCTTGTAAATACAAGCTTCTCTATAAGTTTGGACAAATCCAAACTCTTTGATCACCTCATCAAAGCGGAGATTCCAACTTCGTGATGCTTGCTTCAATCCATAGATGGATCGCTGAAGCTTGCACACCTTGTTAGCATCCTTAGGATCGACAAAACCCTTTGGTTGTATCATATACAACTCTTCTTCAATATTACCATTGAGAAACGCGGTTTTGACATCCATCTGCCATATATCATAATTGAAATATGCAGCAATTGCTAACATAATCCTAACTGACTTTAGCATCGCTACGGGAGAGAATGTCTCATCGTAGTCAACTCCTTAAATTTGTCGAAACCCCTTTGCGACAAGTCGAGCTTTATAGACTGTCACATTACCATCAGCATCAGTTTTCCTTTTGATAATCCATTTGTTCTCCACGGCCTTTCGGTCGTGAGGTAATTCCACCAAGTTCCAAACTTGATTTTCATACATGGATTCCATCTTGGATTTCATGGCTTCTAACCATTTGTTGGAATCCGGGCTCATCATCGCTTCTTCATACGTCGCAGGGTCATCATTTTCATCAACCATGAAATTCATGACAGGATTTCCGTACAGCTCGAGAGCTGCACGTGTCCTGCTTGACCTGCGAGGTTCGGTAGTACTCTCTTTTAGAGTTTCATGATCATTATCATTAGTTCCCTCTTCAACAGGTGGAGCCAACTCCGGAACAACTTCCGGCGCTGCGCTACTCGCCATACTTTGAAGAGAAGGTTCAATAACCTCTTCGAGTTCTATTTTCCGACTACTCACACCTTTCGCGAGAAACTCTTTCTCTAGAAAGGATCCATTCTTGGCAACAAAAACCTTGCCCTCGGATCTGTGATAGAAGGAATACCCAATAGTTTCCTTAGGGTATCCTATGAAGACGCATTTTTCCGCTTTGGGTTCGAGTTTATCCGGTTGAAGTTTCTTCACATAAACATCGCATCCCCAAACTTTAAGAAAAGACAGCTTAGGTTTGTTTCCAAACCACAATTCATACGGTGTCTTTTCAACGGATTTAGATGGTGCCCGATTTAAAGTGAATGCAGCAGTTTCTAGTGCATAACCCCAAAATGACAACGGCAAGTCCGTCAGAGACATCATAGATCGAACCATATCTAATAAAGTACGATTACGACGTTTCGACACACCATTTCTCGGTGGTGTTCCGGCAGGTGTGAGTTGTGAAACAATTCCACACTCTTTCATGTGAGTGCTAAACTCGTAACTTAGATACTCACCTCCACGGTCGGACCGTAGAAATTTGATCTTTCTATTACGATGATTTTCCACTTCATTCTGAAATTCCTTGAACTTTTCAAAGGTTTCAGACTTGTGTTTCATCAAGTAGATATAACCGTATCTACTCAAATCATCCGTGAAAGTAACAAAATAACGATATCCACCTCGCGCCGACACACTCATTGAACCACATACATCAGAATGTATGATTTCCAACAAATCTGTCGCCCGTTCCATTGAACCGAAAAACGGCGTTCTAGTCATCTTGCCCATAAGGCATGGCTCACATGTATCAAACGATTCATAATCAAGTGATTCCAAAAATCCATCCGAATGGAGCTTCTTCATGTGTTTAACGCCAATATGACCTAGACGGCAGTGCCACATATATGCGGATATATCATCATTAAGTTTAATATTCTTAGCATCAACATTATGAATATGTGTAACATTATCATCGAGATCTAATAGAAATAAACCATTCATCATCGGTGCATGACCATAAAAGATTTCATTCATATAAATGGAACAACCATTGTTCTCGGATTTAAATGAATAACCACTTCGCATCAAACACGATCCAGATACAATGTTCATGCTTAGTGCAGGCACCAGATAACAATTATTCAAGTTTATAACTAATCCCGACGGCAAGTGGAGAGGTAGCATTCCGACGACGATCACATCAACGCTTGATCCATTGCCGACACGCATCTTGACCTCACCCCTTGCTAGCGGTCGCTTGTTCCGCAGCCCCTGATTCGAGTTACAAATATTAGCAACTGAACCGGTATCAAATACCCAGGTGCTACTGCGAGCACTAGTAAAGTACACATCAATAACATGTATATCATATATACCTTTGTTATCCTTGCCGGCCTTCTTGTCTGCCAAATACTTGGGGCAGTTGCACTTCCAGTGGCCAGTCCCCTTACAATAGTAGCACTCGGTATCAGACTTAGGTCCAACTCGGGGTTTCTTTTCAGGCACGGCAACAGGCTTGCCGCCCTTACTTCCCTTCCATTTTCCCTTCTTGTCTTTCTTGAAACCAGTGTTCCTATTGATCATCAACACTTGATGTTCCTTTTTGATCTCCACTTCTGCAGTTTTAAGCATTGTGTAAGCTCGGGGAGAGACTTCTTCATGCCTTGCATATTATAGTTCATCACGAAGCTCTTATAGCTAGGTGGCAGAGACTGCAGAACATGATGGATGCCTAAGTCAATGGGAATCGATATTCCCAAGGACACAAGCTTATCGGCGTAACCCGACATCTTGAGTACATGCTCACTAACGGAGCTGTGCTCTTCCATCATGCAGCTAAAGAACTTTTCTGAAGCGTTGTAGCTCTCTACAGCAGCATGTGTGTCGAAAATCATTTTCAACTCACCCATTGTATCAAATGCATTGCCATTTTCGAAACATTTTCGAAGTTCCGGCTCTAGCCCATACAATATGCCGCAATGAACTAAGTTGTGGTCCTCCTGACGAGTCTGATAGACATTCTTCTCCTTGTTAGGGGCATCATCAAAAGGTGGGGGGCCTAATGGCGCTTCTAGCACATATTGCTTTTGTGCAGCAGAGAGGAGAATCCTCAAATTCATGGCCCATTCGGTAAAGTTGCTACCGTTCGTTGCTAGTTTCTCTTTCTCCATGAACACATTGAAATTAAAAGCAGGTGGTGCCATCTACAACAGAATTTGTAAAGTTTAGACTAAGTGTATGATAGATTGAGTTCAACTAATCCATATTACGAATGAACTCCCACTCAAAAACGACATCCCTCGTGCCTTTTTGGTGATTACATGAACCAAATCCACTATACCAAGTCCGATCATCACGTGAGTCGGTATAGATTCAAAGGCGAGCATCAAATGGGCATCATATCAACTATATGACTCATGCTTAACCTTTAGTTCCGTGTTCCGAGGCCATGTCTGTACATGCTAGGCTCGCCAAGTTAGAACCTTAGTATTCGCGTGTGTAACTGTTTTACACCCGAAATATGGTCGTGGATCCTAGAACACCCAATCATCACGTGATGTCTTGGAGCGACGAAACATAATCGGTGCATACTAAAGGAAGAACACATTCTTATCTTGATATTTAAAAGAGGGATCATCTTATTATGCTAACAAAGCGCTAAACAAGCAATATAAGATGCAATCAAACATCACATGTTTATTAGTGAAATGTTATGGTTCCCGCATATGATCTCTATCATGTGTATCGTGGTATGATCACTATCATACCTATATGTGTAAATCCAAGGTCTATGGAGTTTACACGCTATGTGTGTTGTAAGAGTATCATCTCATACTTCTACTTACAACACTACCATATCATAACACTAGCCCAGCAACAATCTAAACTAGACGCCTCTAATTTATCCATTACAAGTTTTATGTGGCTTAGGGCTTTCGAGATAGAACCGTTCTTACCTACAAACATGAACCACAACAAGGATAATCAAATTGTTGACAACTCGCTTGCAAAATAGATATTGACTATAGTAGGAGAGACAGACACCCGCTAGCCACTTATGCAAACTAGTTGCATGTCAAGCGTGGAACATGTCTCATGTGCGAGGACATGTAAAGTTTGTTCGGGCCGCTTCATCCCACTATGCCACCAATATCCAAAATTACAACAAAGGAGCAACAACATGATCATCATCGCCCACATAGTCATATGTGTACTACCCGTGTAAAGCATCTACGCATAGATCCGGCTCTGATACCACTGTAGGGTTCGCAGCATAGAAAACAAAAAATTCCTACGATGGGAACTATGTACCAAGATCTATCTACTAGATACAAACAACGGGCGGATGTATATCCGTAGAGAATATACCCTTGAAGACCGACAAAGCTTAACGAGTTCAACTCGTGGTTGATATAGACGATCTCTTGCCGATCTCAAGATCGAGAGGAAGTCCTAGTGCCGCAAATCAGCAGCGCATCCGTGCTCGCACACACGTTCGAGGCACCGAGCAACCTCCGCCTCCTCGCTCCAGCGATGCAGCGGAAGCACAACTCTTTCTTTCCGAATAGCCACCGGGAACATGTATCTCGCTAGTCCGAGACCATGGGAGATAAATTCTAGAGGGGGAGAGAGATCCTTCACGAGGAGGTGTGAGAGACAAGTGAGGAGGAGGGCTCCTTTTATAGGAGGAGGGGGGGAACCCCAAGGGGGTGGCCAGCGCATGGGGGCTGCTCACTTGCCCTCCCCTCTTCATGCGGGTGGACACTCCACTCACAAAATTCCTTTAAATTTCCTCCACTCAAAAGTCCACTCAAATTCCCATTAAATTTCCACCAAATTTAATGCAAACTCTCATTAAATAAAACTCTTTTATTTATTCAGAATTTTGTCAATTACTTTAATGACAAACATTCACAAATAACCCCTTGCTAGAATTCCATTTCACATGCATAACCACTTTATGCAAGTTTACCCGAAAACCTGTTTCGGTATCTAGTGAAATAAATTCTTGCGCTTGTTTATTCTTTCAGCATGAAACATTTGCTTCAATTGGATATCGGTGTCTCTTAAGTGTGTCACCCTACGGTTCGTGAATAATGCGGACATGATCGAGACCCCTCTCGGATCAATAATCAGAAGCGGGATCTGGAGACCCATACTGACTCCCACACATTCAACGATGACTTTCTTGTGATCGTCGGAACCTTTTACGCTAGTATCTTAATCCCTTTGTTTCACGATATATTACATGTCCGAGATTCGATCATCGGTATCTCCATACCTAGTTTGATCTCGTTACCGACATGCACTCTTTTCTCGTTCCCGTGATATAACATTCTAGTGATCAAATCACTTGCTTGCAAGGTAATCAATGTGATATCACCGAGAGGGCCCAGAGTATATCTATCCGTCATCGGGATGAACAAATTCCACTCTCGATCCATGAGCCTCAACATAACACTTTATTAGTTCTGAATCCATCTTTATAATCACCCTGTTACGGTGTGACGTTTGATGTTATCAAGAAACTCTTCCGGTGTTAGTGATTGACATGATCTCATGGTCTAAGGATTAGGATCACTTCGTAAGTTGTTATAGCAATATAAACTCAATGACTTTGATCGTAATGCTATACTTCGGATGAATGTTCATCACATCATTACACTAATGTTGTGATCCCGTTATTAACAACATCCAATGTCCATGATCAGGAAACCTTGATCATCTTGTTAATCAACGAGCTACTTTATGAGAGAGGCATAACTAGGAACTTTCTATTTGTTTATTAAACACACATGTATTAACGTTTCCGTATTAATACAATTATAGCATGCAAAATAAACATCTATCATATACTTGGAATACACATAATAAACACTTTATTATTGCCTCTCAGGGCATATTCCCTTCAAGACCGACCACCTTCGATGGAGAAGATGCCTACCGCCACCAAACCCAGGGCCTCTGCCCCGAGCGTCCTCATGATGCGTAGTAGAGCCTAGAGAAGACTCACGACGTCCGACCAAGGACGATGGAGGGAAGAGCAGGACGATCCAAGAAACCCTAGATCGCCGTCTCAACCGCCTAGTTGACTTTAGCCCCGCCGTCGACGCTCCCTGGCCGCTGGCACGATGCCATCACCATCGCCGGTAGAGCTGCAGGTCACCGCCACCAAGATCTGGATTAGATCAAGACGTGAGGACAAAGGCTGCCGCGTGCCGCGCCCCGGAGGCTTTGCCCTGCGACGTTGTCAGCGGTGGCGGGGAGAAGGCTGTCGCAAAGAGAGGAGAACCGGCTATGGAGGTGGGTGTTCGCCTAGTGCGGCCCGGCGGCGGCCACACGGGGACCGGACGGGAGCTCTGCTATGTGGCGTATCACCCCACTTAGGCTGTGTGTGGAATTGAGATGGACTTGATAAACTAGTTTTTGTGTGTGGAATTGAGATGGACTTGATAAACTAGTTTTTGCCTCTCTTTTTCTTGCTTGAGTAACCATTTTTTGTGGCTATCTTTTCATCGTTAAAAAGTTCATCACTATATAGTTTAGCACCGCAAATATAGCAAAGCCCGCTGCAGGACTATTCGATCATTGGTCAGATGGTCTGTGTTTTCCCTCACAGAACAAAAACCGGTTTTTGTTTCTACCGAAGATTGAAGTTGCTTTATCAGCAATCTTGAAGGCGATTAGCCATTATTATATAAAAAATATGATAGTATTAACTGGTCTGCGGTATAGTACTCTCACTAATTCATAATAAATATCGCTCATTTAGTACCATACAAAATAAGCGATGATCGAAGGGAGTATTAGTTTTCTCCAAACAAAGTTCTTGCATTGTCTTGTCAGCATCTTGGCCGTATACTGTGGTATCCCACAAGTTTAATGCTAAGTATGATTACACTACTACACAAAGGTAAAAAAGAAAAAGGCATGCCACAATAATCTACGGTTATCATGTGGAAAGACGTGAGGGGGGAAAAGAAGTGGAGAGGAAACGAAGGTCGGTCATGGTTTATGGACGGATCATGGATGGAACGGTTGACACTAGACAATGACGCCGTGGTCATTATCAGACCAGTAAGGTGGCCTGGTGGCCAGATCAGAATACGCCTATCTCGCAATGACAGCCAGGTGTCTAGCTGTGCTATGTGAGGCCAGTCATAGTGAAGAGTAATTTAGAGTAGTTACATGCATATGTTACTAGTCTAAATTATTATCTTTATAATAGAAAACAACTTAGGATGGTAACATGCAATATCATATTAATTAGATTGTAGTCATACTTTGCCTCAGGGCCCTCCTCACTCCGCTGGCGTGCCCTAGGCGCCGGGGCCCTCGCCGCCGCCACCAAGTTCTCCTCCATCTCTGTCTTCCGCCGTTGTTGTCGGCGTGGCATGATGGCGCGGCCTGGTGTCGAAGGCGCTAGGGGGGGTGACGAGGACTTCGACGGGCTGCTGGGGCGGCACCAGCGGATGTGCTCGGGCGCGGTGGTCGGACCGCGATCTGGACCAGGCGGCGTGTAGGGGTTCGTAGCATGGAAAAACAAAAAAATTCTACCGCATGCACACAAACAAGCCAAGATCTATCTACTAGATTGTAGCAACGAGTCGATAGAGGAACTCACCCTCGAAGATTCCAAAGCGGTTAACGAGAGCAGATTCTCGTGGGTGATGTAGTCGTACTCTTGCCGATCTCAAGATCGCGTAGACGATCCTTCCGGCGCTGCGTTTCGGCAGCGCTTCCGTAGTCGGTCACACGTTCGGTACTCGATGAAGACCTTCCTCTCCCTTGTTCCAGCAGACAGCGGAGGTTGTAGCACTCTCCTCGCGATTTCGGCAGCACGACGGCGTGGTGTCGGAATTAGAGGGGAGATCTCGCAGGGCTTCGCCTTAAGCCGGAGCGAGTATGGTGGAGCAAGAGAGGTGCCTTGGCGATCTAGGGTTTAGAAGCACCAAGGGGAGAGGTGTAGCCGGCGGATAGGGTTTGGGTAAACCCTAACTCGGTGACTTAGAGGAGGCCCTAGGCGACGGCGCTGGAGGTGGCCGGTGACTTGGGGCTAGGGTTTTGGGTGTGAGGGAGAGGGGCAGCCCTACCCCTCCTTATATAGGTGGGAGGGTGCGGCTTGGGAGGAGGGAGTCCTCCTCCAACTCCTCCTCCTTGGCCGGCGGGTGGAGGGAGGGGACTTCCTCCCCAAGTAGGTTTCCTACTCTCCCTCCACCAAGCAAACTTGAGATTTGACTTTTTCAAATTGGCGTTTGACTTTCAAACTTCGATTTGATTTCTCTCTTTATTTTTCCTAGCCAAGTGACCTAGTACATGATGCAACCATTCCAAATTGTCATGAAACATTCATGTACCCTTCCCCTCCGGAGTGCCGGACCTTCCGGACCCTTCTAGAACATTCCTGGTGAAAACACCGGAATCATTTCCGAACTCCGAAACAAGACTTTCCTTATATGAATCTTATTCTTCGAACCATTCCGGATCTCCTCGTGATATCCCGGATCCATCCGAGACTCCGAACAACATTCGGTCTCTTACTCATCATTCCATAACTACTCAACAACATCGAATCCTTAAGTGTGTCTCCCTACGGTTTGTGAATTATGCGGACATGATCGAGACACTTCTCCAATCAATAACCAATAGAGGAATTTGGAAATTCATATGGCTCCCACATATTTCTACGATTACTTTGCAACCGAATGAACCACTTACATACGATACCAATTTCCCTTTGTCTCACGATAGTTTACTTATCCGAGGTTTTGATCGTCGGTATCTCTACATACCTAGTTCAACCTCGTTACCGATAAGTACTCTTTTCTTGTTCCCGTGACATGTGATCCCTTGTGATCCATTCACATGCTTGCAAGCTAATTGGATGACATTCCACCGAGAGGGCCCAGAGTATATCTATCCGTCATATGGATGGACAAATCCCACTCTTGATCCATGTGCCTCAACCCATACTTTCCGAACACTCAATGTCACCTTTATAGCCACCCAGTTACGGTGTGGTGTTTGATGTCATCAAAGCATCCTTTCGATGATGGTGATTAACATGATCTCATGGTCAAAGGAATTAGGTTACTATGTATCAGAAAGCTTATAGCAAATGAACTATATTAAATGACTTGATCTTTATGCTACGCTTAACTATAGGAGTATGTCCATCACATCATTCTCCTAATGATATGACCCTGTTGTTAATAACATCTCTATGTTCATGATCAGGAAACCATGATCATATATTAACCAACAAGCTTATTTAACAAGAGGCTTTACTAGGGACTCTTTTATGTTTACAAATCACACAAGTATTAATGTTTCCGGTTAATACAATTATAGCATGGTATATAAACATTTATCATAAGTATGAAAATATGATAATAACCACTTTATTATTTCCTCTTGGGCATATCTCCAACACGGGGCCATTGCCGTCCTTGGCTCGTCCTCTCTGGCGGAGGAGGTTGGTCATGGATCTCGATTCCCATCTAGATCCGGTGCTTCTGTCCTCGGCCAGTTGCGGCGCGGTTGGGAGGCTAGTGCGGAGTTGATCTGCACGAATCGGCAGAGATCCAGCCGACTGTGGGTGTCGAGAGGCGGGGGATCCGGTGAAAACTGGGCTCTCACTCGTTGACGGCGGGCGATGGCGGCGTTGTTGCGTCGTAACCTTGTTGGAGGCATCGACCTTGCAACCTTCGTCTCTTCGTCGCTCGAGCTGCTTCAGGGGAAACCCTAGATCTGGGCCTTCCCGGATCATACGATGGCGGCGCGTTCAGCGTCGTCTCCCTCTTGAGGGCATCGTTCTTGGAGCAAGTGCTAGATGCGGAAGGAATAAGGTGGAGCGGTCTTTCATCGGTGGCATTGAAGACGGCGAGTCTCGGCGGCAAGGTGTCGCAGAGTCTCGGTGATGGATATGGCCTGTTGGACTCGCGCAGGTCGGTGGAGCTGTCTGACGTCGAGGTGGCGTCGATGGTTGGCCTAGCTTGGGCTATGCATTGATCTTTCCTGAAGATGGGATTGCGAAAGATGGCGACTACTGTGGGTCTGCCGGACCGGTTTGAGTTCCTTGCGCGTCAATGGGCGGCAGGTTGAGCTATCGGTTTCTTAGACGAGGCGCGTCGGTGTGATGTCAAGGCAAATGGCCATGTTCATGGGCATTCCCCTCATATGTTTAGGTGTAGCGATGATCGCTAGGATTGGTGGATTTCGATTTGATCCTTGTATTTCTCCTTGTAAGGTTTAGTGAATAATTAATAAAGCAGGTTGTGTGCATCGCTCGATGCAGAGGGCGGGGGCTTTCACCTCCTTTTCGAAGAAGAAAAAAGAAATACTTTGCCTTGATATGTGTGATGTTACAGTAACATAGCTAGTTACTTATCTATTTCTCTTCATTAAATTATTGCCACAAATGCTGACTTGGACTCTTAGTTACTACTGAAGTTACCCCCACTATGACCAGTCTAAGTGACTGAGTGGCATACGTGACTGTAGAGATCTATTTTGAACGTTTGTATTGGATACTACATAAACTTAATTACCAAATGAGTGGGTGTACTCGCTAACCTGGCAAGATCCCTTATATTAAATGAAGCATCCCAAATGTGTAGTTTTTTCTTAAAAAAACTGGCTTATATTACTCCAGAGGAAGATTTTAGATACAATCAGCTCTAGTTAACTCCATAGTCACGCAGGACATTGCAAAAGCAGACAACATTTTCTGACCCGAAGCATTACGACCTAATTTCCCAAGTCTTGAGCAACTGTGTTACCCAAGTGATTAAACCTTCGAGAAGACCTGGAATGTGCAACTTCTACTATCGGTTAGTGGGAGCCTGCGACTTGCTGGTACTAAAAAATGTGCACGTTGCAATGCACGTCTCTATTTCAAACATAAAAATCAAATTTAAAATATGGTAATCTATGTGTTAATATATACTAATCGACATGAAAAGAGAAAATTCAGAAAGGATTTTTTGGCTCAATTGCCCATGTTGCCAAAATCACAAACTTAAAGGGGCCATTATGTTCAGGATGAGACAGAATACAACAAATCTCCAGGTTCAGGATTGTAAACTGCTACGAAATGGTGAAAAATAAATTGAAGTATCGAACTTTGCTCAAAGAAGAATAAACCCGACAACTCCGGTCTGAAGGACACATCTTGGATGATATTTCTGATCTATACCAATTTGTACATTGTTCTCCTTGAAATCAAATAAAAATAGATACAAGCTCTGCTCATTCATTGCATTCACACATCAAGGACATATCTCTCTAAATCACGGAAGAAGTTAAATATCATCTACACCCAAGTTAAAAAAACAAAAAATATACTCCCTCTGTTCAAAATAACTGACTTGGATTTGTCTAAATTCACATTTATCTAGACTTTTTTAGTGTATATATACATTCGGATTTAGACAAATGCAAGTCACTTTTTTTTTGGACAAAGGGAATAGTAAATCTATCACCAACGTCGCATAGAAATGCATCAGTTTGGCTTGCAGGTCCTTGAAGCATCATCATATCCTGATAAAATGGTAATCTGAACAGGTGACACTATGCAACAACATCCATATTATCATCCCTCATGGTTACAACTTTAGAGAGGTGGCTTGAGTCTAGTTGCAGAAGTGAGAAGATTAGTCAATTTTGTTATTGCACTGCAGTCCACCAACAAAGCCTGGAGTGTTGTTGGTTGTTCCTGCCTCCGTCGTGGGTTTTGGAGCAGATCTGTAGGACATCCAAAAACTATCATTGGTGCCGCTCAAGAGAAAGATTGGGAATAGAGTAATGTATATATAAAAGAAGTTGAAACAATGGGGGTGATGTTCCATACTCATGGCTCTCACCATTGGTGCCGCTGCTGATCCTTGTACTCGCTTGTACAAAGTGTGCCTCGAGCCTAGTTACAAGGTAAGTGAGAATATTATTTGATTTTGTGATTGCACTGCAGCCCACCAACAAAGCATGGAGTGCTATTGGTTTTTCACGCCTCCCTCGTGGGTCTAGGAGCTGATCTGTAGGACATCCAAAACCATCATTGGTACCGCTCAAAGAGTAAGTTTGGAAACAGAATAATGTAAATATAAACGAAGTTGAAACAGTGGGGGTGATGTACCATACTCATGGCTCTCACCATTGGTGCCTCTGCTGATTCTTGTACTCGCTTGTACAGAGTGGGGCGTTAGAGCTCTTCTTGTTCCAAAAGTATGTATCAATTTGGAGCATTTTCGTGGACCAATCAGTCATGCATTGATTTTGTATGACAGACATCATAAGCCCATTACACTTCGCCATCGATGAGCCTTAGTTTAGAGGAATATGAACTCCTAGTTTGGATTCATGCTCAAAAAAGATTGTTTAAACAGACATGGACAATTTTATAGTACATCAAATCGGTTCAATGAAACATCTAATACGAGCTATCATTCTGGTATAAGAAAAAACAGTACCAACTTGAATAAACACCTGATGCTTGGGATCCCCTTATACTCCCTGTTGCCAAGCATGTAATGAAGCACATGCTAGTACCGATGTAAGACAACATCAATTGGCAACACCATATCTACTGTCGTCATCGCTAAGGCTCGTGACGACAATCCAGCGTCTCACTGGCATGTACAGTCCCCGACTGGGACCACAATCGTGCTCGTGGCACACGGCTGAGATCAGTCCAATACCAATCAATCAATACGTGTAAACAAATCAGTGCATTAGCGTACGGCTGACAACCTCGACTGCAATGAGAAGGAGAAAACTGAACCGTGGAGGAAATCTACAAATGGTTGGAAAAACTGAATTTCGATGCATGCTTTTGTAAGGAAATGTGCACTGGATCATAGGGTGCTGCGTTGAGGAATGAACATGGTTGATGTCCTCCTGTCCTCCTGGGGAAATATTAGGCCCATTTTTCTTGCAAAATGTTGTCGCTGATTGAATCCAATCAGGTAGTACTTGTTCCAATTGCTGGACAATAAACACAGGAAATAGTAGAATCTGAAGAAATTGAGTGGCGGCTGGTGTTGGCGCACTGGCGTCAGGGCGGCCTCTCGTCCCGGCGTGCAGCGCGGCCTCGCTTGTCGGTGGAGGTGACATCGTCTAGGCAGGGGGTAGAACCTGAAGAAAATGCGGCGCCGGCTGGTGTTGGCGTCATGGCGTACAACGCGTCCTTGCGTGCTGGCGGGGGCGGTGACAGCGTCGTCTCAACGGGGAGGGCCTCGCGTGAGGGGGACGGGGAGGTGTTCGTGCGAGGCGAGGGGCTGGACGGTGGCATGGCTTGCGCGGCGGAGGCGGCGAGGCGTCGGGGACTCCGGGGCTTGCAACTGAAATGATCTGTCCAGGAACCGAGTGGTGGAAAGAAAAAAGCAAGATGTGGGATTGTCCGCTCGACGGTGTTGAGCCGACGGATAGATTGTGAAGCGTTTGATAATCGCATCGTGCGGCCAACATCAGTTGGATCTGACCCTCTGGGTCTTTTTTAATATTAGTCTAGATAAGCATGGCTCTCCTTTCTTTTCTCCAAGCCTCTGCCACAAACTCAAACGACCGGAAAAGAGCTACTCTCCGATCCATATTTATTGATTTTGATTTGTCAAAATTTAGATGAACCTATATGCTAAATAGTGTCTAGATTCATTTAAATCTAGACAAAATTAAGTCAAATAATATGGACCGGAGGGAGTATGGATTTGGAGCAAGTCTCTTTTCGCCACATACATGGCCTTGGAAATAATCCGTCGCTTGGATGTGGCGCAAGAAAATAGAGCCATAACTAATGAATAAAGAGACCTTAGGTCAACGCTCAAAAGAAGAGTCGTTGCTTTGGCGGCGTATGCATGTGGCATGGCCCTGCTGTGACTCCTGCTGGTGATTGCTTACTCTTCCCCCGAGCACTCTTATGGAGAGATCTCTCTTTGGCGCAAATTTGTTCCCCTCTCTCGGTGTCTTGCTTTTAAAATCGGAGTTGCCAAGTCGTTGACGCAGGTTGCTGGCTGTTTGGTTTTAGTCAAGGTGGACTTTGTGCAGTTTGTTAAGGGTTGTACAATGTTGATTTTTTTTTTGAACAAGGGAGAGCCCCCGAAGGGGCTGGAAGCCTTTCATTATAGTAAGACGGAGGAGTTACAAATTTTCACGCTGGACCCTAAAAAGCTGTAAATGCAACTAGATCCACACGTTTTACAAAAAGGACCCTAAAATTATCTAGGAGAAAGCCATCGGGTCCTTCTTCCAATCCGCCTCTGCATCTGATGGGCCTCGCGATGGAGGTTGAAGAAGCTCCGGGGAGCTTGAAAAGCCTCGATTTGGCCAGGATAATCGGGTGGCATCTTGCTTCCGATTTGGAACTGCAGCAGAAAGTGGCTCCACAACTCCTTGGTCGATCATCACCACCGCTCCTCAGATCTTCTCCCCTTCTAGTCACCACCTCTGTGCTCAAGAAGACAAAAGAGATTGAAGAACAGGGACAACTCACCACCAGGATCCGCTGAATCTGCTCGAGGAAACCGAGTTCCTTCCTGGCTCACTTGAGATGAGGAAGGAACCAAGAAGATGAGGCAGTTGAATCCGACTAGTAAAAGACCAACTCAATCCTCGAGGCGACTCCGATGACGACCCTCCTCCTCGCCACCACAGTCGGCCAGGAAGGCCAGAGCAGAGTCCATCCCGCCTTGAATCCTCTCCCCCTCGCCGCCACGGCCGGCCAGGACTAGAAGAACAAGGCGGGGCTCCCGCATCTGGAGATAGCACCAACACCCCACGGCTTTATTGGCGAAGAAGCTCTCCACATCACCCCCCGCAGCCACCGACTCCGCCCACCGGAGTACCACCGCAAGGAGCCATGGGAGAAAGCAAATCCAGATCCAGCCGCGAGGACCTAGAAGTTTCTTCTTCCGGGCAAGACGCCCACACACGGCACGAGGCCAAACACTACATCTACCACTACTACTACAACCTAAAACTACGCCGACGCCAACCTCCCGCCGCCACTCACCGGCTAGTCCGGGGAGGGAGGCATGGGAGGGGCCCGGGAGGGGAGGGTGGACTCTCAAGTGCCTCTCGATTCGTGCAAGGGTCGAAGCGGTGTTTTCCGGCCGACAGGCCTATCGTCACACCCGGTTGTACAATGTTGATAGTCGGTTGTGATGACGATGACACATGGGCGGACACATATGTATTCACGAGCATGCACATGAACACCCGAATTGTTTAGCAAGCATTTCACACCATATGATAGAACCATCGAGTGAGGTTTACTTTGCGTAAAAACCAATTATGTATTGACACAAGCATGCGGTTGCTAGGGTAAGTGAATGCCAACAACAGGTCTTGGCTTCAAATATTGTTCTTTCACCATTTTTTCCCACTTTTCCAGGTGATCTTTATTTTGAAATACCCGTTGAAAAATCCTGAGCACACCCTACGATGACACCAGGGACGAAGCTACTTTATTTTTGAGAGGCAGGGACGAAGCTACTAAGTGGCTAAACTGGGCCAAGGCCTGCCCATGATTTGTGCAAAAAAGAAAATCCATAGATATGCATCGGTGACCCAATCCACTAGCAGAACAAAGCCAGCTAACGACCAAAGCAGGAAGGCCGCATCGCGGACAGCACCGAGAGCTTCTGGGTAGCAAGAAGAAAGCCCAATAAGACATAGACCAAGACACAACACGCTGTTTTGGTTGCTCGTTGTTTTTCCTCAAATAAAAAATTACCTCACAGCCAGCACGGAGGTAGCTAGCTTTGACAAAAAAGACCGCCGATCTATTCACGATCCTCAACGGTACGAAGAATTCTTAAAATAGTAAAAATAGTTAAATACAGTAAAAGCTCCTATACTTGTCACGCTGGTTCGATTTAGTGAATTTGCCAAATTTTGTTAGCGTACTTATGATTTATGTTTAATTTAGTTCAATTCGATGTTTGCCATCGAATTTAATTAAGCTGACGTGGACTACACGTGGACAGAAATCTTGCAAGAACACCCTCACCATTTGAGAAAATGGCAAAAAATGACCACAAATATTGCAAAATACAACATTAGTCATTGTATTTGGCCAGATGACTCGATTTAGTCCTGGTACTTGTCAATTGGACTCAATTTAGCCCAAACACATGTTTGTTATCGGATTTAAACTGATGTGGATGATAAGTGGACGCAGGTCCTACTTATAGGAGACTAGTTAGGCCGAAAATTTGCAGAGACTCCTCACGCATCTAGAACATACATTTTTGCTCTGAGATATTTGCAAGTACCCACTCTTCTCTAATCCTCTCTAGTCGATAAGGCAACACTCCACGCCGTTACAGTATCCTTCGATTCAAGACCGTTCTATTTGAGAGGAAGGTAAAAGGAAGGAGTTGATGGAGAGGGAGGCGACGATGGTGACGATCACTGGACGGGAATGTGTAATGTTTTTTCGTAGAGGCACTAGTGCACACACACCCCCCCCCTCTAACACCGGTTTGGAGGGCCCTCTAACAGCGGTTGTAGAACCGTTGTTGAGGGTTCGGTGTTAGAGCCCCCCTTTAACACCGGTTCTTATACGAACCGGTGTTAAAGGGTGGCGAAATGAACTGGCCTTCGAGGGACCCCTAAGGTGTTAAAGGTTTTATGCCGCGGGCGGAAAACGGCCTAAATCTTCGTGGCGCAGAGTTCGCCCTGCCCCTGCTCTGGGCGATTTACGCACAAGGGACGGGAGGGGGAGGGGAATCGATCGAGCGTATACACATACATCGTCATCGGTACATATGAGTACATGAATAATTAAGCAACTATTATTATACACAACATCGTCATTGTGTGGTATTCTCCGTAAACGTTGAAGCATCAAGTACAAGACAAACACGTTCAAGCATATATACAACGTTTATTTTGGTGGATATCTAAAGAGTTCTCCACCAGGCGTGACGACCTCATCAAGTATGAACCCCGCCAATTCCTCTTGAATGGCTCGTATGCGTTCAAATGGTAGGAGTTGGTCCCGCATCCGTTCGATCTGAATATATATGAAGAATGGGGTCAATATATATATATAAGAATAAAACTCAACACAATTGATGGTAATAAAATAATGTTGTGTACTTTGTTTACTTACTCTAAGTTGTTCTAGTACGACTTGGTCCGTCGCACATATCGTGTTGCGAATGAACTCGCAAACATAGTACCCACATAAGTTATTGTCGTGTCCCTCATGCGCGCACTTTACGAGAATAGAGAGTTTAATCAAAATAATAATCAATAAAGCATGATATAATAGAATTGGAAGCAGAATCAAAGAGACTTACATTTTGGTCTACAAATTTTAGTTCTTCTGACCATTCACCCACGGCCCTGCCCGTGAACCTTTTCCAAACCCTGTCCGGCAAAGAAAATGGATAAAGGAGTAATTAATTACTTGTTGTCACGAAAGTTGCCGATCTAGTGCGATAAATATAATTGAAATTACCTCTGGAGCATCTCTCTAAAGTCTGCCCATATCTCTTTTTCTTTTCGTAACGAGTCCATGACAAGGACTTTTCCTGAGTCGGGTTGAATGACTAGCAGAATAAAGTGGAACCTATGCACGCATAACTCATCATCAGTTACACTTAACATCGAGTAATCCAAAACAGAATGTGTACAAGAGAGGGTAACGGTACTCACGAGAAGTTGTAAGGCAATAGTATTTCCTTTTTGGTTTGTTGTCTCAGTAAAGACCTTAGCAAGTAATCTTCTGTTTGCCCGGGTTTGGTTCTTACCACTTCTTCATGAACTCTATTTGGGTCAACAAACCCAATGTCAAAAGGGCCTCCTTTCATGCATTTCATAACCTTTTTCCTGCATAATAGTATATACATATATGGTGAGCATATATATATACATGCAATTAATGAAGTGAATGAGATGAGATAGAAATTACAGAAATAGTACTTACACACAATAAAGGCTGATGGCAGCTTTGTCGAGTTCCTTATGATTGAATAGAAAATGCAAGTCTTGAATGTTGAAGTCGATCTCGTCGTCTCCGCACAAGAAAATCTCATCTCTTATATGCGCCATGATCCATTCTTCCTTTCTCGTCTTGCAGAAATCAAGGTACCACTTGTGCAATCTTCGCATCTTTGTTGGTATATTCTTGAGCTCCTCTTTCTTGACGAGATTCTTCCCATACTTCCATGGCTGTATGGGGTTGGCATCGCATTTGGGCAAGTTGTCTCCCATGATGTTCAAGTATGCAATGTAAGTCATCCCCATCTCATTGACCTTTCTTTGTAGCTCTGCCTCGTAATCATTTATGGGAGGAGCGTCCCGTGTGTCGAACACTTGAGCGGGCGCATGATTGGTTTTCTGCCTCCGAGCATGGGAACTGTTCGGGTGCCGCACGATCGCTACTTTCAGTCTCCTACGGCGCCTTTGCATCCCCTTCAAAATATGGCGCTTGTAGTCGGCACAAGTGGGGTTTCAGGTTTCAAAGATTATTGTAAAACTTATCCACCACCGGATCTATTTTCTCCTTTGGCTCGCCCGCCTAGGTGCAAAGAATTTCTGACCTCTTCTTCCGAGATCCTATTGGTCTCCTCATCGCTGTGATTCCACGGTAAAACCGCAATGGCTTGGCGGAAAGGCTGGGGCGTAGTTTTTAACTCTTTGGCGACGGTTTCTCATGGATTTCTTTTTGGCAGTGCTAGTGATGCTCTTTGTGGCATCGCTCTTCCGCTTACGTTGAGGAGATGGCTAAAGCGCCGAGATGGATAACGGCAGAGATGGTCATGCGCGGAGATGGCTAGCGCTTGCCACTGAGAGATGGTCAAGCGCCGAGATGGCTGCCACAGAGATGGCTAAGCGGGATCAGCTGACGCCAAGGAGACGGCGGGGTGCGATGGCCTCCAATTTGGAAGCACGATGTGTTCCTTCTTCCAAAGAATGGTTGTTTTCACTACAAATTTGAGTTGAGTTTCCCTTCACCGTAGCATGGTCAAGCTGTGCTTCCTCATATTCCTTCACAACCTCATCCACCCCGACAATACCATAGCCATCTGGAATCGGCGACCGGTAAGTTCCACTAGCTATAGGAGGTAAGGCATAGCCGATACCACCTTAATGGATAAGCCCATTAATCTCACATGCAGCTCAACGTGTTCGCCTCCGTGATCTCATCCACGGGTATCGAGGACCCGCCATTTCAAGCGTAATGACGTTCTCCGTGGAAGCCACGCTGCTTTTTCTGCAGAGTCCGACGCACGGTAGCTTCCAATGCAGGCTCTTCGTGCCGCTGAGATGGGTCGATAGCTTGATGGTTTCAGCATTCACTTGCCGCAGCGCCACAAGTGCATGTTCTATCTGTGTCATCCGCTCAGACGCTTTTTTCTTTTCCGTCATCATCTGTGAAGAGTCGCCCACTCGCAAACCCATCCTTCCACGGCATACCCCATGCCTCGTGCATGTCCAAGGTGTTCTTTTTACCGATGGCGTGTGAGCTGGTCATTCTCTCTGCCGGGATGGAAGGTCCCGGCGGTTGTTTCCTCGTATGCCGTGATGAGTTCAAAGGACGGTTTGGCAAGGAGTGTTGGGAAGATACACAATCATGTTTCTCGGGTCCAACCTTGCCCCGATTTCAGAGAACCAAGTCTTTGCACGAGGTTCCACCCATCCGTCCGGGTGTGATCCTCTAGCGCAGGCCTTCTCAACTTCCTCCCACTTAGGCCTCGAGATATGTAGCCACCGACCCCTCCTCGTGATATTCCTTCTTCGGCATTTAGCGTATTGGTTTCAATTTTTAGCTATAGCACCTTCCTTATATGCCACAAATTCGGGCCAGTGAGGTCTTATCTTCGCATAATATGCGTCTTCGAAATTTGGAGTCTCGCGAGTTTTGAAAAATTTGTTCAATTTTGTCTTCCAGTTGCGGAAAGCATCAGCCATCTTCTTTAGAGTCCACTCTTTGACCTTTTCCTTTATAACCGGTTTGTTTTCATCCTCCTCTGGCGGAAGGGTGAAATTTACCAACAACGAATTCCAAAGCGTTTCTTTGAATCTTTCATCGACAAAGGTACCGTCGCCCTTCTTTGGCTTATTCCAATATTCAATTATGATTGGGATTTGGTCCCTAACAAGAACTCCAGCCTGACGTACAAATTTGTATGTGGCCTTCTTGGGCTCCATCGTCCTGCCATCAACATGGACTGCTTCGATCGTGAACTTTGCACGATCTTTCAACCGATGGCTCGCGCCTTGCTTGCTCTTTTTCGTAGAAGAAGATGGTTGATGGCTGGTCGATCCAGATGGCTAAAAGAAGAAAGAAGCGTTAATTAATACATGTAGAAGAAGATTGTTGGTGGAAGTCAGCAGAGGCTTAATCAATGCATATACCTCGCTGGACTTTGTAATCACTAAATTGCGTTCACCGGAGTCTTCATCTTCTCCATGACTACTTGAGCTGTCATCATGTCCCTTCAAGTTCACATATTGTGAGGTGTCCTCATCGATAATGTTCTGCATTATTTCTTCTTCTTCAAGGTTTCTACTAAGTGGATCCATAGTTTCTAAAACAATAATATTATCTAGAGTAAGAGAGTAAACATTCAAGTGGACTTGGATTCATACACAAATATACATATTATTCATACAAAAATACACAAATGAAATTAAAACCCTAAGGATGCTTGATCATTTTAAACGAGTTCCGAGGGGTCCAAACCCTAATTCGGAGAAATCCTGGATGCATATGAGAGGGGCTAGCTACAGTGGCTGACCGTAGGATGCTCCAGAAAGCGGCGGCTGGCGGCGTTGGAGAGCGACCTAGGGCGCGCGAGGTAGCGTGATGCGGCCTACCTAAAACGGGCGTTGTTCTAAAGAGGAGGCCAAGGCAAGCATTATAGTGGCGGAGCCGCCTCAGTATGGTCACCGGAGTGACGGCAGCGATGACAAACAACTTGGCAGAACAGATACAATGTGGAGGGGATATCCCTTTTATAAAGCAGATCAAAATAAGCAAGAAAAACCGCGGAGAACCTAAACTTGCCACCGAAGTCAATGAGCCAAGATCAGGATGATTCAGAGCTCCACAACGACGCCCCCAAGAGGGTAACGACCAACGAGACCTATGGTAAAGGTTTTTCACCCGGAGCCCTCAGGATTAAGAAGGTAGCGACATCGGCCCTAGAGCGTAACGGTACCCACAGCATCGCCGCCCGCTGAAAAAACCTCCGTCGCCCCGCCTTTCCGCCCCCGTTGTCCCCAAGATAGGCCCCAGACCGAGGAGAGAAGCCACGCCGCTCGCCAAAGAGCCGCCGTGATCCACCTTCTAAGGCCGCCACCGACATCCGCGAACTCTAGCCACCACTCCGACGACCAACGACACATCGCATCGCCGAAGAGATGGACGCCGTGTCGTCGTTGCCAGCGGACACACCTGCAACCCGAGAAGGACCATGCATACCCCGACATCGCTGGCATACCGCCATGGCCACCACCGGAGCTCTGGTCGAGCTCGTTCGGAGCTCGCACCACCTAGGCCGCCTCAGCCGAGAGGGAGGCCGCCCCTCGCCTGAGCTCGGCCATCCCCATCGCTCAAGGCCGCCGCCTGCAGACACCAAGGACCGCGTCGCCGCCACTGAAAACTGTCGGGAAACAGGCCGGCGCCACCGCGAGCTCCACCGCCGCCTCCATGTGCAAGGTGCTCATCGGGACAGCAACGCAACGAAAAAGGGAGGAAACAGAGGGGACCAGGAGGTCCGCTAGCTCACCAAGAGCACGACGGTGGGGTTCTTGTAGGCGCCGGTGTCATCGTCGGCTTCGGTGGCGCGTGCGCGGTGGCGGTGGCGGTGTTGGCGCGCGCGGGGGCGACGGCGGCTCCGATCGAGTTGGCGGTGGCGGCCGACGCGAGGGCGGCGACGGCGAGGGCGAGGGCGGCGACGGCGAGGGCTGGACAGCGTCAGCAGCTCTCCTCTCTGTTTTTCTCTGCGCGGCTTTTGATCTGGCTCTAGGGGGAAGAAGGAAGGCTTTCCGCATTAATACCGTTCACTTTAACCGTGTTAGGGGGAACGTGTTAAAGAGCATTTCTTTTAACACCGTTCCACCATTTAAGGGGGTGTTAAAAAAGGCTACAACGAAATAATGCCCCTTTAACAAAGGGGGGCATTTATTTCATGCATTAAAGGGGTGGGGGCATTTTATAATTCAAAAAATAGGATATGAATTTAGAAAATTCATATCTTATTCATTTCAACTCAGAAAAATATGAATAATATATCATAATTTTCAGAAAAATAATATCTATCCATTCATATAAAAACATTTTATATTACTTTAGATGAAAATTTCAAAATGATTAAAACACTTACATATAAATTTTGATTATTCAATTCAAACAAAAATAAATTGTCAAATCCTAAAACTTTGAACATAAGAAATATTAAGCATCTAAAAAGGAATCTAACCCTATTTTATTAGAGCAAATCATATTTTATTTTGTATTAACATTTTTGAATTGATTGGATATTTAAATGCCGCATCTTTTGTATACACTTGAATATGACAAAGCCTCGCTCAACTTGCATTGGATTTTTGATAAAATAGCATATTGTGAACCTAAAAATGATTTTTGTAAAAAATCATGAGCATCGTATCATGTACCTGTAGTTCATATCTGACCCACTTCCTACCGATTCGGTAGGAATTTGGGTTTTTCACCAGAGGTGGACGGAAAGGTTTTAGATCCCATTGTTGGTACATTGTCCATATAAGGTGGTCTAGTATTTTTGTAAAATATGGTGGTGATTTTTTGAATTAGCCATTTGGTGGTTGCTTCACAAAACCGTCCGTTTTTTATGCTCGGAAAATGGAAAATGCCTTTTTGGTGCGATAAAAAGGAAAACTTCCTCTTGCAACATTGTTTGCCATGCCATGATGCACATTTATGCACAATATGGCCATATTATTATAAACTATGCCTTGATTCTAGCCATAACATTGGTCATTTGACGCGAAAGCCAAGAAACCTCGAATGAGATAGGTCATTTTGTGAAGGAGATAGAACTGGAATTAAAATACAGAATGCAACTAATAGTAAGTTACATAAAGCACGACTAAAAATTAAGATACATAAAAAAACTGAAAATTAAGATACATGGCCAGATTAAGTAACAATCGGCCGAACTTGTTTCAGAATGTTGGAGTGATTCAGTCATGCTCTCGCCACACCTGTAATACTTCGCCATCGTAGTCGCTGCATTGCCGCCGCCATTATCATTGCCGCCGGGTCGCCGTAATTAAACCTTGAAGGCTGAGTACGCGTGGGCTGGACTTGAGGGTAGCGCAGACGGGGTTAGAGTCGGCGGCAAGGTCACAGGCCATGACGCTCGAGAGTCCGACCGCCACCATAGCCGACGGCCGGCCTCGTTGAAGTTCGGAGGAGGTGGGCCGTCCTCCTCGTGCCTGGCGAGCGCCCTCTCACGCCGATCCACGAAGAAGGCTTCCCAAGTAGGGAAATAGTCGGGATGCCATCTGGGATTCCTCCGCTGCTCCGGCGTGAGCTCGAAGTAGTAGTGGTTCGTGATGGCCATCCGGTGCGCCACACCTAGAGGGACAGGAGGAACCGGCATGCCTCCGGCCAAAGATCCACCGGGACGGACACAAGAGTCTGGGTGGGGGCAGTTCGAGGCGCAAAGCGCCTCCGCCTCCGTGGGGGTTAGTGCTACGGGGACACAGTATCCCTTGTTTGTCTGCCCTGAAATGTTACTAAGAGCAGGACAATCATTGATGGTTACGAAAAGCAATGCCCGTAGGTCAAATAGCTCCCCTTTGTGCTCATCCCACATACGTACACCTGGTTTGGCCACAGCTGTAAAAGTTCTTCAACTAATGGCCTTAGATACACATCAATGTCGTTGCCGGGTTGCCTCGGGCCTTGGATGAGCACTGGCATCATAATGAACTTCCTCTTCATACACAACCAAGAAGGAAGGTTATAGATACATAGAGTCACAGGCAGTCTGTGGATCGCAGCTCTGTTCACCAAAAGGATTCATGCCATCGTACTTAGACCAAACCTTAAGTTCCTTGCGCCACGCATGGAAGTCCGGGTACTCTCGCCGACTTTTCTCCACTATGACCCATCACGGGTGTCTCAACATCGCCTTTCTTACGGTCTTCCATGTGCCATCGCAACAACTTGGCATGCTCTTTATTTCAAGAGACGCTTAACCGTGGTATTATAGGAGCATACCACATAACCTTGGCAGAACCTTCTTCCTAGGGGCCTCCTCAACATCGCCAGATCGCCTCGTTCGATCTTATATCATGCAAAGGTATACCGGCATGCATCCAAATTCTCGTATTTCTCACCGCTGTAGAGGATGCATTAATGCAGGCATGTATCTTCCGCACGCCTAATCCTAGAGGCGCATAACCTTCTTTGCTTGGTATGTACCGTCGGGCAACTCATTATTTCTTGAAGAAGATTCTTCATTTTTATCAACAACTTTGAAAATGCTACCGTCACACACCGTTCTCCGCCTTCCATTGCAGCAAATCCAAGATGGTACCTAGCTTTTGTGGCCATCTTCGCAAGTTGGATACAACAATGTTTTGTGATCCTTTAACATCCGCTCCGCTCCTTCTCCTTTCAGTTTCACATTCTTCCTTTGCATCAAGAATGGCCCGACCAAGATCGCATCATCGGGCCCATCTCGCGCCTCTTGATCTTCATTATCTATCCCTGTTGCAATATCATCATATTCAGGATACATATTATGATAGTTGTCATCATCCTCTTCTTCTTCGTTGTCTTCCATCACAACCCCTTTTTCTCTGTTCTTGGTCCAACAATTATAGCTGGGCATGAAACCGGATCGAAGCAGGTGGGCGTCAATGGTTTTGGTATTTGAGTAGTCTTTCTTGTTCTGACAGTGAACACACGGACAACACAAAAAATCATTGTGACCACGGTTTGCATTAGCCACAACGATGAAATTTTGGAGGCCCGTAATGTACTCGGAAGTGCGGCGGTCACCGTACATCCATTGCCGGTTCATCTGCATTAATATATAGTATATATCAAAGATTAATAGGGAGATGGCCATTTATATACATAGTACATCAATGACACATGAAAGGATAGTTGCCGACCTCGACCGAGAAGGAAAGAGCAACGAGAAAACTTATTTTAAGCTCTCGGACATTTCACCGAACACCTCTTGTGCATATGAAAAAAACACAAACTAGCACTCTTTACACCCTCTTGCTAGGCTCCAAAATGAGATAGTGAAAAAATGGAAGAGTAGGGTGTGGGTTGCGGTGTCTTATATAGCCCCCCCTCCTTTAACACCGGTTCAAGCCACGAACCGGTGTTAAAGGGGAGGGGCTGCGCGGGCCACTGGTGCAGGGTCCTTTAACACCGGTTCGTGCCACGAAGCGGTGTTAAAGGGGAGGGCTCCTTTTTGCCGCACGGGCCACGCTGGTACGCCCCCCCCCCCCTTTAACACCGGTTCGTAGAAGAACCGGTGTTAAAGCCCTTTTCCAGGATCAACAAAAGGCTTCGTCTCCACTAGTGAGGGGAGATGACATCGAAGCTATATCAGCAGTCGTGACCATGTACGTTCTAGATGCAGGAGGGGAGTCCTGCAAGTTTTCACGCTAGGCGCTCTCCTGCTAGTGGACCTGCGTTCATGTGCCATCCGTGTCAGCTTAAATTCAATGACAAACATGCTTTTGGACTAAACGGTGTCCAATTGACGAGTACACGGATATAAATTATGTAAATTACGAATATCAGAATTAAATCGAGCCAACCAGACAAGTATAGGGACTGCTATTGTATCTAGCCTCAGTTGTGCTAGTTTTTTGCAATTTTCTCAGATGCAAGAGGGTACTCTTGCAAGATATCAGTGCATGTGTCGTCCGCGTCAGCTCGAATTTGACGACAAAACGTCGAATGGGACTAAATCGAACCTAATTTATAAGTATACGGACAAAATTTAGCAAATTACATGTATGAGGACTAAATCGAGCCAGCCCGACAAATACAGAGATTGTTACTTTGTTTAACTCTAGTAAAAATTACAAACAAATTTTACCTAGCGACACTACAAGTACAAGATTGAGCCGAAGGCATGCCACCGTCATTGCCCCTCCTCCCTCAATGGAGCCGGACAAACCTGGACGAAATACATGTTGTTATAGTAGACAAAAGAAAAGTTGTCATGCTAAATCCTTAAAGACCATCCAGGCAGACCAATGATATGCTATCCTCATGTTCCATGAAGGTTGCTTGATGTGTTGTAATGATTTCCATTCGTTTTTTGCTAGTTAGCCGACAAAAATTTCTTCATTTTCATAGAAAAATTCCTTCAGCTTAACCAATGAAAATAGTACTCCCTCCATCCTAAAATAGATGTCTTAGATTTATCAAAATTTAAATGAATCTAGACACTATTTAGTATATAGATCCATCTAAATTTTAGAAAACTTAAGACATCTATTTTAAAACGGAAGGAGTAAGTATTTTGCGTTGTTAAACAATTGTTTAGAAGCATCAATCTTCTCTTTCCTAGCCCTGTCGGCAACGGCCGACTAAGTTAGCTCCACTCAGCTACTCTCTCCGGTGCAGAATAAGTGTCGTTGATTTGTACAAAATTTTACTAAATCGGTGACATGTATGTGAAAGGCATGTTGGACCTAGTGCAAAGCCAGCCCAGTCTAGAAATCGACCCAATTAGCGGAAGTCCGAGGCCCAATGGTCCTGAAGCAGTAAGTCAACAGCTCCTTTGCTTTCACCATCTGTTTTTAACAGCCTTCACCATCCGAAGGAGGCGATTGCAGACCCTGAAGCTCGTACTGATTGGAGCGACGACTTGACGAGACTCGCGCTGCAGCCCCACGGCCAGTTCCTGTGCTTGCACCAGTCCAAACTCCAAAGACCCAAAGAAATCGGCCATGCAACTGGTCACTAGTCAGTGCCGAGGCCGTGACTCGCGGTGGACAGAAACACACCGGCGCTGGTCGTGTCGGGTGCTGTGCGGCCTGTACATGCTCAGCACTCAGCAGGCGTCGCCGTCGCTCGTGATTCGCCAGCGACGGAGCCGGTGGCCCGCGGTACCGTCGCGTAGGCGGGTCCCGCTCCGGCGTGCTCCCGCGGCCCGCTCGCTGCGGTCTTCCAGATACGGCCCGCTCGCTGCGGTCTTCCCTGCGATCACATGCGTGATGCGCCCCGCTCCGCCGTGTATCTACACGCGCCTCGCCCCCCGCAGCTCCCCCTTGCTGTTTCCTAGGCCGCGCCTCGCGTGCCATCCCAGGAGACGCTCCAGCTTTCCCTCGGAACCATCTGATCCGCATCGTGCGGCGCGGATTGGCCGCGGAGGGCTCCGGTGGTTGGTCGGTGGGCCCCTGTGCCTCGGAGAACACGTCAGCCCATGTGCAGGAGAAATCGGAGCCGAGCCGCGGCGAGGGTGAGGGTGAGCCCGCCCGTAGGAGCGTGCGTGATATGGAGTACGCCCAGGTTGTGCACTTGCTTGGAAGGAAAGAGCAGATGCCGTGCGCTCATCGTGCCATGCAGAAAAGGTCCTGCATGAGTGCAGCCAGCCAGCCACGAGATATTTATTGGTATCCCGAAGTGTCCGAAACATGGACATACAAAACAGGCAAATGCTTATGTATGCCTGTTTAGCTTCCTTTCATGAAAGAATCCATCTTTCGGAGAGACAAAAAGGGCTTGGATTTTACTCTTGTGTAGCATTCATGCATGTGGTCAGTCTTTGCACGATCATACTAAGATGGTTGCAAGTTTGCAACATGCCTTGATAATTTAGGCCGTGATAAAGTTTGCAACATGCCTTGATATAATATGGGACAGCCTAGATCTTATGCGTCTGAGAACTTTTTATGTCATTTGCGGGAAGATTCCGCTAGGGGTTACCTTCTTCATAGGGAATGTCTAGCCAAAACATGATCTAGCCAAAACAGGTTCAGGTTTTGGCTAGATCCATGATTGCGGGAAGGCCCCCTCAGGGAGGAGTACCCGAACCTGTTTGCCATTTGCTCCGAACCATCGCTTCGGGTTTCCGCCGCGGCCCAAGAGGGCTCATGGAACATCTCGTTTCATCAGACCTTCGGCCTGGTGGAAACTGAAGCATGGAGGGAGCTTAGGGCATCCTTACTGACATGCTAACAGACGTACCCGACTCTGTTGCGTGGAGGCTGGACCCTTCTAGGTCCTTTTAGGTCAGCTCGACTTATCGCACCCTCTTTGGAGGACAAAGCCTCCCATGGACTAAACCACTATGGAAGGCGCCCCTCCCCCATAAGACAAAGATTTTTGTTTGGCAACTGCTGCGTGATCGGCTCCCCTCAGGGGTCGAGGTCAATAAGAGACATGGGCCAGGGGACGGGTTATGTCCATTATGTGGGGTTCTGAAAACGGGCACCCACATATTGTTCGCCTGCCCTACAACCCGGTTTCTATGGAACTTCACTAGAGATGCATTGGGCCTGGATTGACAGGCCCATGATCTTGGGGAATTCCTAGAAACCCAGGAAAACCGCACAGGAAAGGGTCGCCGCCTTTTCTGGCTAGTGTTTGTCGCGATGTCCTGGTCACTATGGAACATTCGTAATAAGATGGTTATTGAGAAGATCCTTCCTAGGCGTGCTTCTGACTCGGTCTTCAAATTACTATCCTCTTTTCAGCTCTGGTACCCGCTCTGTAGGCAATGGGACAATATTGGTTGCTAGCTTTTCCTAAGAGCATTATTACTTCATGGGAGGAATGTACTAATATTTTCATGACTAAGGTTTTCCTACCTACTAAGACTAGGAAACAATGATCTAATATTACCGTTTTCAAAAAAAAAAGGCAAGATACTAGCTCTTGCGTGGGAAAGAATGAAGGAGTATTGTGGAATTGTCCCAATTATGGGATGAAAGAGTGGTTAATTATCCAGATATTTTATCGTGCACTCAATTATATGTCTAGATCTATGTTTGACACTGCAACAGGAGGCACATTTAGGGAAAACAGATTGAAGTTTCCATAGAGCTTCTTGACTATATGTAGAACAACCATGCCCAATGACATGTAAAAAGATCCTCCTCAAGAAAGGTGAACTCTATCACCAAGGATAAGAATGTAGAACTAACCGCTAAGGTAGATGATCTTATAAATATAATCAAAGTTAAGGATGATGTCCAAGTTAATGCCATCACCAATGCTAAGGTTGAGGAAATAGACTTAATTGCTCGTAATAATGGAAGAGCCAAAACTATGACTTAAAGTTTTAAAATCCTGTTCCTTACACTCCAGGTGCTTCAAAACAATTATAATAATAATGGAGAAAATATTGGTAATGTCCAAGTGTATGAGAATTCTCAAATATTTTATGCATGATCAAACTGAGCAAAACTATCTTCTTATTGAAATGATGAAAAACCATGCCACTATACTTGGTAAACATTATAACCAAGTGGTTGTTATTAAGACTGATATCCATGATGTTTAATAAAGAACCAAAATGGTTGAGGCGCAATGAACAAAATAGCCGAGAATCAAACTCTAATCCTTATAAATTTTGCATGAAAGGCTGAACCTTATCCGGTTGAAAACCTCAAGATGATGAGAGGATAAAAAGATGAGGAAGTGCCCGAAGAGCTAGACTATAATAATCCTCCTTTCTTGGACTATAACATGGAGGATGTGTACATGATCACTTTAAAGAACCCAGGTATCGAAGAAGGTAGCGAGGTTGCGTACCAATAATTTTTTAATCAAGTTGCAATCAAGGTACTTGAGCTTGAGGTGAATTATAAGAAATTAACTGAGAAACTTTCTACTAAGCTAGAAGATATATTTGAACCTACTGTTAAAATTTATGTTGAAATAAATGAGATAGCTACACTATGTGATATTGGTGCTAGCGTCTTTTACCATTCCTCAGAGTCTATTTGATAGAATTTAATCTTGGTTCTTATGCTATTACCGAGCTTAAACTTCGTCTAGCTGATTCTCGTGTCAAACAAGCTATAAGAATTACAGAAAATATTGTTGTTTAAATCAAAGGGTGTCTTACACTAATTTTGTTGTTTAAATCAAAGGGTGTTCTGTACTAATTGACCTTGTTATAGTTGATATGCATGAAGATTCTATAGAACCAATTATACTTGTTGGGGATATACTTTCTGGGCATACCCAGAGGACTCGCTGACCAGAGTGGCCCACCAACGGGTTAGAGCTTTGCTTCACGGGCGGTCTAGTCAGAGAAAGAGGAGGAGTCAGTTCCAGCTACTATAAGGCCCAGAAGAGTTACCAACTTAGGCATGTAGTATTACTTGTAGTCCAAGCTGTACATAGTTACCGACTCTGTAACGTAGCCGGATATGTCTCTCCCTGTAACCCTAGGCCCCGGTGACTATATAAACCGGCCTTATGGGAGCCTTTAGGGCATATCTAGATATACAATCACAACCAACTCCCACAGGCGAACCTCTCTTGAAATTCGTTGTAACATCCGGCTTACGCCGATATATTACTGGGTTGCTAGCAGGAGTAGGATCCGATCACCGCAGTCAGATCTGAACCTGGGTAAACTTGTGCTCACCACTCCTGGAACATCCGACGCCTCACACCCCATCCTTCCAACGCCACTAGGACCCCATATGGCGTACTTGTCGACAATCCGACGACAGTTGGCGCCCACCATGGGGCAGGTGACCTTTGGAGCATCGTTCTAGGCGGAATCTGCGCGTGCGGGAATCGGCGAAACAATCGCCATGTGTCGCGTGGTCTACGCCAGCGATGTCCCTCTCATCCTCCTAGATGAGACTTGGATTCCGGCTTCCAGGCCCGTGATGACCTACACAATCATGTCAATCGGCGAGATCGATATTTATCTCTGTGATACGTCGGAAACGTATCTATAATTTTTTATGCTCCATGCTTGTTTTATATCATTTGTCTTATTTTTTGTCTACACTTTGAGGTGTTTTATATCTTTTCTGGAACTAACCTATTAACAAGTTGCCACAGTGCCAGTTGCCTGTTTTCTTCTGTCTTTGGTTTCAGAAAGGCAGAAAATCAATATTCTCGGAATTCGACGGGACAAAAGCCAAAGTCATTATTTTCCCCAGAGCAACATAGAACCACGAAGCAGAGCCAGAGGGGGGCCACAGGGTGGCCGCACCCTCCTAGGCACGATCAAGCCCTAGAGGCGCCCATAGGGGGTGTGGTCCCCATGGCTCCCCACCGACCTTGCCTCTTGTGCCTATAATAAGCCCTCGGGGAGAAAACCCTAAATCATCTGGCGAAAATCCACGAAAACCTCCACAGCGCCGCCGCCACCGAAGGGGAGATTCGGGAGACAGAAAGTCTTTGTTTCGGCACCCTGCCGGGACGGGGAAGTGCCCCCGGAGCCATCTCCATCGATCTCCATCGCCATCTTCATCACCATTGTTGATTCCCATGATAAGGAGGGAGTAGTTATTCCTCAGGGCTAAGGGCTCTACCGGTAGCTATGTGTTCATCTCTCTCTCTATGCATGATCTTGTGGTCATGAGCTTTGTAATCAAGTAGATCTAACTTGCTACTCAAGTGCTTCATTAGATCTTTGCTCTCCCCATGTGTGTGAAAGTGACAGCGTGCACATCATGGTGGCACTTAGGCTTGAGTCTACATAAATACTCTTTGTGCTTTCATAGATCTATGATTTTTCCCACGTGTGTGAAAGTGACAGCGTGCATACCATGTGTGGAACTTTGGCTAGATTGAATATTTGTTATGAGTTATATTTGGAGTTGGATGTCTCTATGAAATTGTGGTGTTTGTTGGAACCATCTAGCGCTCAAGGTGATAGTGTGGGGTTATCTAGATTAGGGAAGGCAGATTTTGAGGTGTGCTGTTATAGCCCTACCATGGATTAGAGTTTCCAACCGGAGAGTAGTTAAGAGTAGTATCATTAAGTGAGGATATTTATATGAGAGAGTGTTCGCTAGTGAAAGTATGATCCCTAGGCATTGTTTCTAAGCATTGAAACACCGTTTGCTACTAGATCTATTGCATGTTTGCTTGCTTCCTTCTTGTTGCCTTTAGTCTTTGCCTCATCGTCAAGCTCTTTTCTCGCACCGTTACCACTTGTATTTCACTATCTCTTCGCCGAACTAGTGCACCTATATTGGGTGTGTTGGGGACACAAGAGACTTCTTGTATCTTGATTGCAAGATTGCTTGAGAGGGAATACCTTTGACCACTTCCTCACTGAGTTCGATAAACCTTGGGTGATCCACTTAAGGGAAACTTGCTGCTGTTGTACAAACCTCTACACTTGGAGGCCCAATAACTGTCTACAAGAATAGAAGTGCATAGACATCAAGCTCTTTTCAAGGCGCTGCTTGGGTAAGGTAAAAGGTACTCACATCCTCCGGTGTGAGTGCTCGAAGTTATTTCCTTTAGATTTTGCAGTTTTGTCCTTTTGTTTCTTGTTTTCACTAGTTAGGCTTAATGGAAAACAACAACAAAATTAGGGAGCTCTATAGCATTTATCTTGAGTTAGGGCATGAAGTGTTTGAAGAGAAAATTAAAAAACCGATGGAGCTTTATTTGCATGCTAATAGCAATGTTATTAGTATGAACTCTTTGGACACCATTATTGCTAATGTTATGGAAAAGTCTAAGCTTGGGGAAGCTAGTTTTTATGAAAATGATCTTTTTAGTCCCCCAGCTTTGGAAGATAACTATTGACTAGTGTCTACGCACAGCCTGTTGGGAACCTCAAGAGAAAGGTGTGAAACAACAAGCAACAAGTTTTCCCTCAGTTGAGACCGAGGTTATCGAACCAGAAGGAGGAAGGAAACGTCACACAGGTGTTGCAAGCAACGCGGAGACCTGCACAACACAAACTCAAGACTTTGCCCCAACGAACAGTGAGGTTGTCAAGCTCACCGGTTTGCTGTAACAAAGGATTAAACGTATGGTGTGGAAGGCAATGGTTTGCAGCAAGTAAACAAGTAACGGTGGAAGATTTATCAATGGTAAAGATTGGACCGGGGTCCATAGTTCACTAGAGGTGCTCTCCTTAGATAAACAACATGGCATGAAGGGTAAACAAATTACAACAGGGCAATTGACAGGAACTGAGCAAGGCATAACAATGCAATTACTAGTCAGAAAGATCCTATGAGGTTGATTAGGCAATAAAAAAAGATACATAGACCGCCATCCAACTGCATCTATGACTAGAAGTCCACCTTTAGGTTATCATCCAAACCCCCTCCAGTATTAAGTTGCAAGCAACATACAACTGCTTTAAGCAAAGTGTGTAAGGTAAACAATCCACATGTTCCATGAACAAGAGACCGTTGTTTCCTCCCTAGTAGCAACAACACAGCTACAACCGAAGAGATTATTGTCACTTCCCTTGGAAACTAGAGGCATGAACCCACTATCGAGCATAAATACCCCCTCTTGGAGTCACTAGCAACTACTTGGCCAAGATAGTTACTAACAACGGAGAGCATGCAAGATCACAAACAACACAAACATGATAGAATCATAAAGACAAAACCATTAATCAAACCAACATAATAATCTCAATATCCATCGGATCCCCCCAAACACAACATGCATGATTACAAATAGATTAGATCTTGATCATGAATGGAGCTCACAAGATATATACATGAAAGCACAAAGGAGGAGATACAACCATCTAGCTACTACATGGACCCATAGTCCAAGGTGGAACTACTCACGCATCATACCGGAGAGAAGGCTTCCGGGATGATCTCCCCTCCGGCAGGGTGCCGGGAAGAACTTCAGACCCCTCCTGATCTAGGGACGATGGTGGCGACGGCTACAGACGGTTTCGTGGATTTTTGATCGGGTCCTCCGGGTTTCTTCATAGGGGGATTCTTATAGGCGAAGGGGGAGACCGAGGAGGCGGCCAGGGCCACCAAACCCTAGCCAGGCACGGGGCTGGGCCCACCCGCACCTGGAGTGGGTCTGGCCCCCTGGCTGGCCCCTCCGGCTCTCCTCTGGACTTCTTGTTCCCCACGGAAACTAATTGACTTTGACGTTTGTCCCGTCCAATTCCGAGAATATTTCTTTACTAACTTTTCTGAAACCAAAAACAACAGAAAACAGGCATCTGGCATTAGTAGGTTAGTACCAGAAAACATGTAAAAATCACCTCAAAGTGTGGACAAGTAAAGCAAAGTAGATACAAAACAAGCATGGGGCATCAAAAATTATAGATACATTTCCAACGTATCAGCATCCCCAAGCTTAACTCCTGCTCGTCCTCGAGTAGGTAAGTGATAAACAGAATAATTTTTGAGGTGACATGCACCCTTACAATAAAGATCCAACCATTTGCAAGCATTGAAAGCTGGGATCAAAGAACCCTAAACATGTGCATGAAAGATGGAGTTCTAACAATAGTACATAGTAACTATGCATGCAACATGACAAGCTACAAACAAAGATCATGAATAACATGCATTGAAAAACGTTTGTTTGTTTCACATGCAGAAAACATAGCATAGTGGCAATAAGCTTGTCCCTAATAGAGTAGCAAATAGATGCATAGGACACCTGCAAAGTTCACAAGGGTGACTAGAAACAAGTAGCACAAGAATAAGTAATAACATAATATGCATCAATTAATAAGCTTTGGAACACTGCACATAGAGTGACAACTATGCTCTCTTAATGGTGCCTAAAGGTAGAAGGTGGAGACTCAATATTGGTGGAAGAAAGGCCTTTTTTCGTAAAGGAAGAAGGGATTACAAGTTTCAAAAAGAGCTTCCAAAAAGTATGGTACTTGTTAGCTTTCATCCCTCATTGCCCCTATCATAAGCATCTTGAAGAGGTTAAGGTTAAAGTGGCAAAGCTGGAGTATATGCTTGACGGAGTATAAGTTGGCAATCTCATGTCCCTTGAATACGAGGGCCACACCTCATGCATACTCAACTTCAGGTCCAGGTAAGTTCTTGTCACTTTAAGTATTTGCATATTATTGAGAACCGCCAACGGGGTACCCCTTGCACATGGTACAAGAGCTTTCCCATAACCAAAATGACAAGGCAAGCAGACAATGAGCATCTCAGCAATCTTCTTATGTACCATGGGAATATGGTGCTTTTTTATCTCTTTGCTCTTTTCTCAATGTGTCTCTTTTTTTATAAGAAGAATGCTTCATAGATGTCACTATGGTGATGCTACAAGTTTCCACCATGATTAGGCATGGCTTAGGCTAGCGGCCCAGGCGTTTCTCTAACACAGGATACAAACTCCATGGACTTACAAGTTCCCTCTTTATTTCACACCGGTGACATCCATAGACAAAAGAACACGATATCAACAGAGTACAATAAGGTAAAAGTGCAATGTTGAAAACGTTCCCCGTGACAGCACGGTTCTGCTAATTCCAACTTATAAGTGCAAGCATATACAACAAAGTTGTCATAATGGTTCAAGTTTATTAGGGGCAAGAATAAAGTGTGCCATCAAGTTCGTGAGGGATTTAATCACTAAGTTTTCACATAACAAAATAGTTTTTAATTGGAAGATAGATGAAAACAAGAATATACTTGGAATGGTGTAACACACCATGCATAGGAGTTTATAGTGGACACTTTAGAATAACTTGGTTTATTGGGAGTTGGAGTCATGAGTAGAACTTACTCACACAAGTGGAGGCTAGCAAAAGACTAGGATCAACCAACTAGGAGAGCATAATGGCCATAATCATGCAATGCAACAAAGCATACTAATCAAAGCAAAGAGTGGTACTACAAGTCAAGGACTAAATGATCATAGAGGCTAATGGTGACTTGTCATAGTCATAACGTGGTGTGAGCATGTGCCAAGTCAACCCAAGCAAAGAATCAAAGGAGAATACCATAATACCATGCTTTTTCATGCTAAAACAACGCATAATTTCTTCAAGGCACACTAAGAAATCCCAATTGTTTGGAACAAGACATGCTATAGCAATAATCACTAAGAATAATGCTAAAACAACACGTAGCATGTCATGCTAAAGTCTAAGTCACAGACAATGCAAGCTCCTCTTGCACTTCAAGCAAGAACTTACTACTCCTTTCCAAACACCAAGCAAACTTATTTGCAAAACAACACAGCGAGAACGGGTGTCCAAACTACTTAAGAAAATAAAAAACTAAGAAAAGCAAACGAAAACTAAGACGCTCCAAGAACAACACAACTGTGCATGAAACAATAAAAACGAAGTGTCTAGACAGACCTGAGCTTTTTATTGATGAAGAAGGGGATGCCTTGGGCATCCCCAAGCTTTGACGCTTGTACCTCTTGGATATTTTTTGGGTTTACACCATGGTGGCATCCCCAAGCTTGAGCTTTTGTCCATTCTTTATCTCATTGCATCATTCTCTCTCTACACCTGAAATTTCTCCTTCATACAAAACTTCACACAATCTTTATTAGCAACATTAGTGTATTCAAAACATATTATACCTCTGCCAAAACTTTGGAACAACAAGGCTTTTCACTAAAAGTACAAGATACTGTAGTAACTCCTTCAAAAAGCTCAATTTACCTAAAGAGAACTCAAAAAGGAATCAATAAGAAGCAAATGCAAAAAATGGCAGAAATCTGTCAAAACAGACCATCAGGTAGAAACCGATTTTTTTGAACATCTTATGTTGCTCAAATAAAAAAAGTGTTGAACTAACAAAAGTTAGCTAACATACTGGGGGATTTATTAGTAAATTTTGAGATCAATCCAAGTTACATAGCCTCCTCACAAATTTGTTTGGTGTAGGACAAAAATCTGTTTCGGGACAGCAACTCCCCAAATCTTACTTCCCTCTCATTAGATGTCATTCTTGGCACAAAAAGCAAACAAAAAGGATAAGGAGAGGTAATTACAGAAGTAATAACTTCCAAGACTCAAGGAAACTCTTGGGTTATCTCTCAACAAGTACTTTTCTTTAACACCTTTAAGTTAGGCATAAGAAGCAAGAAGAATCAAGTAGTTTCAAATGAGAAAGCATTAACATCAAATCTTTCTTTCAAGGGAGGAGCAAAAAGTACCTTCTCTCTCCTCATAGGTAAGTGTTCAATACCTTTCTTGAATGGAAAATGATATTTAATGGTGCCTTCTTTCATATCAATGATGGCACCAACTGTTCTAAGAAAAGGTCTTCCCAAAGTAATAGGACAAGAAGCATTGTATTCAACATCTAAAACATAGAAATCAACAGGGACATAAGCATTGTTAACCATAATGAGAACATCATTAATACTCCACATGAGTTTCTTCTTAGCATTATCATTGAGTGGGACATCCAAATAATAATCTTCTAAAGGTGGCAAATCAAGCATTTCATAAATCTTCCTAGGCATAATAGAGACACTAGAACCAAGATCACATGAAGCTTTGAGGTCAAAGTCATTCACTTGCATATTAATAATGGGTTCCAACTATCTTCTACTTTCCTAGGAATAGAAGCTTTGTGTTTTAGCTTCTCTTCCTTAATTTTCACAAGAGCATCTGTAATGTGTTTGGTGAAAGCAACATGCATATCACTAGCATCATGACTTGTAGCAAGCTTTTGCAAGAACATAATCACTTCAGAAATATTACAACCATCAATATCAAAGTCAAACTTGGCATCACTAGTAGTAGGCTCAATAGTCTTAGGCATAGTAGGAGTAGAAATAGAGACTACTTGTGTTTTAGTGGTGATAGTGCACACACTATTGTTTCTATCAATTTCAGCTTCCCTATCCTACTTAGCATGAAGTTGAGCTAACAGCCTAACATTTTCATCAATAGTAACTTGTATGGCATGAGCAGTAGCAAAGGTGTTTTCCATAGTTTTAGGTTTAGCAGCCATTTTATTAATCAAAGAGGACTGAGCTTCAGACAAAGAGGATATATTTTTCTCAGCACTCAAATTTTTTGACTGTAAACTGGGAATTTCTCTATTCAGATTCTCAAGCTGATGGCTAATGTTTTTCAAGATGATAGACTGTTCCTCCATAGTTTTAGTGAAAATCTTATTTTTCTCATATTGCATCTGCATAAAATTCTTAGTTGATCTCTCTACTTCTAGAATCCTTTCTTCACTAGGCATTCCAAATCTACCATGATAAGCATTTCCACTAGGAGGATAAGACCTATAATTATCATAAGTATTGTTGCCAAAATTGTTATTTCTAATGAAGTTCACATCAACTTGCTCTTTTTGAGCAACCAAGGAGGCTAAGGGAACACTATTAGGATCTAGAGGAGCTTTCCCATTAACAAGCATAGCCATAATAACATCAATCTTTTCACTCAAAGAAGAAGTTTCCTCAATAGAATTTACCTTCTTACCATGTGGAGCTCTCTCAACATGCCATTCAGAGTAGTTAACCATCATATTATCAAGTAGCCTTGTTGTAGCACCCAAAATGAGGCCCATAAAGGTACCTCCAGCAGCTGAATCAAACAGATTTCTTGAGGAGAAGTTCAAACCTGCATAAAAAGTCTGGATAATCATCCAAGCAGTGAGTCCATGAGTAGGGCAATTTTTATCCAAAGATTTCATTCTTTCCCAAGCTGGAGCAACATGTTCACTATCAATCTATTTAAATTTCATAATGTCACTTCTCATAGATATAATCTTAGCAGGAGGATAGTACTTTCCAATAAAAGCATATTTGCACTTAGTCCAAGAATCAATACTATTTTTAGGCAAAGAAAGCAACCATTCTTTAGCTTTCCCCTCAAGGAGAAAGGAAAAGTCTTGAGCTTAATAATATCTCCATCTACATCCTTATACTTTTGCATCCCACAAAGTTCAACAAAGCTATTAAGATGGGCAGCAGGATCATTAGAACCAGCACCAGAAAATTGCTCTCTCATCACAAGATTCAACAAAGCAGGCTTAATTTCATAAAAGGTAGCATCAGGAGCAGGTGGAGCAATAGGAGTGCTTAGGAAATCATTGGTGTTGGTGCTAGTGAAGTCACACAACTTGGTGTTCTCAATAGAGTTCATTTTGGCAAAGGTGGGCAAGCCAAAAACAGCAGCAACAGCTAGAGCAGGAACTAATTTTTTTGTGTTTTTTTGAAAAGAGGCAAACAAAACCAAGCAAAAGAAACAAACCAAACTAAAAACAAAGTAAAGAGAAAGGAAGTGAAGGACTCCCCTTGTGAAGACGTCCTTGGACTCCCCGGCAACGGCGCCTGAAAAGCTTGACGACTGTCTACGCACAACCTGTAGGGAACCCCAAGAGCAAGGTGTGAAGCAACAAGCAGCAAGTTTTCCCTCAGTTGAGATCGAGGTTATCGAACCAGAAGGAGGAAGGAAATGTCACACAGGTGTTGCAAGCAACGCGGAGACCTGCACAACACAAACTCAAGACTTTGCCCCAACGACCAATAAGGTTGTCAAGCTCACCGATTTGCTGTCAAAGGATTAAACGTTTGGTCTGGAAGGCAATGGTTTGTAGCAAGTAAACAAGTAACAGTGGAAGATGTGTCAATGGTAAAGATTGGACCGGGGTCCATAGTTCACTAGAGGTGCTCTCCTTAGATAAACAACATGGCATGAAGGGTAAACAAGTTACAGCAGGGCAATTGACATGAACTGAGCAAGGCATAACAATGCAATTACTAGTCAGAAGGATCCTATGAGGTTGATTGGGCAATAAAACAAGATACATAGACCGCCATCCAACTGCATCTATGACTATAAGTCCACCTTCAGGTTATCATACGAACCCCTTCCAGTATTAAGTTGCAAGCAACAGACAACTGCTTTAAGCAAAGTGTGTAAGGTAAATAGTCCACATGTTCCATGAACAAGAGACCATTGTTTTCTCCCTAGTAGCAACAGCACATCTACAACCGAAGAGATTATTGTCACTTCCCTTGTAAACTAGAGGCATGAACCCACTATCGAGCATAAATACCCCCTCTTGGAGTCACTATCAACTACTTGACCAAGATAGCTACTAACAACGAAGAGCATGCAAGATCACAAACAACACAGACATGATAGAATCATAAAGACAAAACCATTAATCAAACCAACATAATAATCTCAATATCCATCGTATCCCCGCAAACACAACATGCATGATTACAAATAGATTAGATCTTGATCATGAACGGAGCTCACAAGATCTATACATGAAAGCACAAAGGAGGAGATACAACCATCTAGCTACTACATGGACCCATAGTCCAAGGTGGAACTACTCATGCATCATACCAGAGAGAAGGCCTCCGAGATGATCTCCCCTCCGGCAGGGTGCCGGGAAGAACTTCAGACCCCCCGATCTAGGGACGATGGTGGCGGTGGCTATAGACGGTGTCGTGGATTTCTGATCGGGTCCTCCGGGTTTCTGCATCAGGGGATTCTTATAGGCGAATGGGGAGACCGAGGAGGCGGCCAGGGCCACCAAACCCTAGCCAGGCGCGGGGCTGGGCCCCCTGGCTGGCCCCTCCGGCTCTCCTCTGGACTTCTTGTTCCCCACGGAAAGTAATTGACTTTGACATTTGTCCTGTCCAATTCTGAGAATATTTCTTTACTAACTTTTCTGAAACCAAAAACAGCAGAAAATAGGCATCTGTCACTGTTGCAACTTGTTAGTAGGTTAGTACCAGAAAACATTGTTTATTTTCTATTACCAACATCTGAGGCGACAAGAAAATTGAAAGTTCTGCACGAGAGTACACCGGGTTAGGGTAATAAATATCAACATTTGGGACAATCTAATCCGTGTGTTGTTAACAGTCGTAACGTAACAAAGATGAGCCTAATGGGAATATGCTTCTTATCTGAAAAGTGCACGCCCAATCGGACAAGGCGTTTTGGCACCCGAGATCATTGAATTGAATGTTAAACGCAAATTAAAATGTTAAAAAATAAGCACCTCAAAGTGTGGACAAGTAAAGCAAAGTAGATACAAAATAAGCATGGAGCATCAAAAATTATAGATACGTTTCCAACGTATCAGCTATTCTATTGCTTATGATGGTACCAAAACTCCAATATATGATGATTACAATGATGAATATGATATTTTTAGTCCACCTAATATTGAGGAGGA
Source organism: Avena insularis (assembly GCA_023614405.1). Classification (NCBI taxonomy): domain Eukaryota; kingdom Viridiplantae; phylum Streptophyta; class Magnoliopsida; order Poales; family Poaceae; genus Avena; species Avena insularis. Next base: position 6,727,645 of record CM042693.1, on the reverse strand, counting down.
AATTAATTGTGATTACAATATGCCTCCTATATTTGATGATTATGGTCATGAGAATAACAATGATAGCTATTTTGTTGAATTTGATCCCACTACAATTAATAAGAATGACTATGCTTATGTGGAGGGTAATTATTTTATGCATGTAGCTCATGATAAGAATGTTTTATGTGATAGTTATATTGTTAATTTTGTTCATGTTGCTACTAAAAGTTATTATAAGAGAGGGAAATATGGTTTTATGTATCTCAACAATATTAAGTTTCCCCTCTTTATGTTGAAAATTTTGAAGTTGCACTTGTTTTACTTTCTTATGCTTGTTGCTTTGTGCTTTCATGACTTGTTTCTTTACAAGATTCCTATGCATAGGAAGTGGGTTAGACTTAAATGTGTTTTGAATTTTCTTCTTGATGCTCTCTTTTACTTCAATTCATATTTCTTATGTGAGCATCTTCTCAAACTATCAAGCCTAACTTAAAGGCGTTAAAGAAAAGTACTTGTTGGGAGATAATCCAAGAGTTTTCTTGAGTCTTGGAATTTATTACTTCTATAATGACCTCTCCTGATCTTTTTTGTTTACTTTTTTTTGTGCCAAGAATGACCTCTAATGAGAGGGAAGTAAGATTTCGGGAGTTGCTGTCCCGAAAGAGATTTCTGTCCTCCACCATAAAAATTTGTGAGGAATCTATGTAAGTCGGATTGAGCTGATAATTTAAAAATAAATCCCCCAGTATGTTATCTAACTTTCATTAGTTCAACACTTTTTGATTTGAGCAACAGAAGGCCTTTGAAAAAATCGGTTTCTACCTGCTGGTCTGTTTTGTCAGATTTCTGTCATTATTTGCATTTACTTCTTATTGATTCCTTTTTGGGTTCTTTTTGGGAAATTGAGCTTTTTGAAGGAGTTTCTACAGTAGATTGTGTTTTTAGTGAAAAGTTTTGCTATTCCAAAGCTTTGCCTAAGGGTCTAATATCTTTTGAATACACTAATGTTGCTAATGAAGATTGTGTGAAGTTTTGTATGAAGGAAAAATTTCAGGTGTAGAGAGAGAATGATGTAATGAGATGAAGAATGGACAAAAGCTTAAGATTGGGGATGCCACCCCAGTGTCACCCCAAGAAATATCCAATAGGTACAAGCGTCAAAGCTTGGGGGTGCCCAAGGCATCCCCTTCTTCATCAATAGAAATCTCAGGTCTTTCTAGACACTTTGTTTTTATTTTTTCATGCATTGTTGTGTTGTGTTGGAGCATCTTAGTTTTCATTTTTGGTTTTCGTTTTCTTAGTTTGCTTGAGTAAGTTGGTTGTATCCCACCACACTTCTTTTGGAGATAGACACACTCTGTTTTCATTGCCTAGAACACTCTAGTTTTCACTCTTATTGTTTTGTGAGTGTTCACTTTTGCTAGCACTGCGTTCAACCTTAGTTTTCTTGTGCTTCATCTTAGAACTTTTAGTTCTTCTTTGTGGATTTGTGAGACAAGCTCACTGATCTTTGTTGATTATTATCTTTGTGAGTTGTTTCAAATAAGTTGTTTGGTGTTGGAAAAGAGTAGAAAGTTTCATGCTTATAGTGGTATAAAAGGGAGTTGGTTTTGACTGTGACTTAGACTTTATCATGCCATGCTAGATCTTGTTTTGACCTTATGCTTAGTGATTATTGCTGTAGCATGACTTGTTCCAAACAATTAGGATTGCTTAATGTGCCTTGAAATAATCATGTGTTGTTTTAGCATACAAATTAAAGCAGAGTATTATGGTATTCTCATTTGATGCTTTGTTTGGGTTGACTTGGCATATGCTCACACCATGTTATGACTATGACAAGTCACCATAGCCTCTATGATCATTTAGTCCTTGACTTGTAGTACCACTTTATGCTTTGATTAGTAATGTTTTGTCGCTCTGCATGATTTTGGTCATTATTGCTCTCTTAGTTGGTTGCTCCCAGTCTTTTGCTAGCCTCCACTTGTATGAGTAATCTCTACTCATGCTTCCAACTCCCAAGAAACCAAGTTATTCCAAAGTGTCCACTATAAACTCCTATGCATGGTGTGTTACACCATTCCAAGTATATTTTTGTTTTCAGTTATCTTTCGATTAAAAACTATTTTGTTATGTGAAAACTTAGTGATTAAAGCCCTCAAAAACTTGATGGCACACTTTATATTCTTTCCCCTAATAAACTTTAACCATTGTGTCATCTCTGTTGTATATGCTTGCACTTATACGTTGGAATTAGCAGAACCATGCTGTCATGGGGAACGTTTTCAACATTGCACTTGTACTTTATACTCAATTGATATCATGTTCTTTTGTCTATGGATGTCACTGGTGTGAAATAAAGAGGGAACTTGTAAGTCCATGGAGTTTGTATTTTGTGTTAGAGAAACGTCTGGGCCGCTAGCCTAAGCCATGCCTAATCATGGTGGAAACTTGCAGCATCACCATAGTGAGCTATCTATGAAGCATCCTCAATAAAAAGCTATGCATATAGTAAATAAAAAGATCGCTGAGATGCTCATTGTCTGCTTTCCTTGTCCTTTTGGTTATGGGATAGCTCATGTACCATGTGCAAGGGGTAAACCGTTGGCGGTTCTCTATGATATGCATGTACTTACAATGACAAGAACTTACAGGTGACTGAAGTTGAGTAGCAGGAGGTGTGGCCCTCATATTCAAGGGACTTGAGATTGCCAACTTATACTTTGTCAAGCATATACTCCATAGTTTGTTCACTTTAACCTTAATCACTTCAAGATGCTTATGATAGGGGCAATGAGGGCTGAAAGCTAACAAGTACCATAATTTTTGGAAGCTCTTTTTGAAACTTGAAATCCCTGATTCCCTTATGAAGGGCCCTTCTTCCACTATTATTGAGTCTCCACCTTCTACCTTTAGGCACCATTCTATGTGCAGTGTCCCAAAACTTATTGATTGATGCATATTGTTGATATTACTTGTTCTTGTGTTATTTGTTTCTAGTCACCCTTGTGAACTTTGAAGGTGTCCTATGCATCTATTTTCTACTCTATGAGGGACAAGATGATTGCCACTATGCCATGTTTTCTGTATGTGAAACAAACAAACGTTTTTCAATGCATGTTATTCATGATATTTGTTTGTAGCCTTTCGTGTTGCATGCATAGTTACTTTGTCCTATTGTTAGAACTCCATCTTTCATGCACATGTTTAGAGTTCTTTGATCCCAGCTTTCAATGCTTGCAAATGGTTTGATCTTGGTTTTGATGGTGCATGTCACCTCAAAAATTATTCTTTTTATCACTTACCTACTCGAGGACGAGCAGGAGTTAAGATTGGGGATGCTTGATATGTCGGAAACGTATCTATAATTTTTGATGCCCCATGCTTGTTTTATATCATTTGTCTTATGTTTTGTCTACACTTTGAGGTGTTTTTATATCTTTTTTGGAACTAACATATTAACAAGTTGCCATAGTGTCAGTTGCCTGTTTTCTTCTGTCTTTGGTTCCAGAAAGGCAGAAAATCAATATTCTCGGAATTGGATGGGACAAAAGCCAAAGTCATTATTTTTACTGGAGCAACACGGAACCACGAAGCAGAGCCGGAGGGGGGCCACAGGGTGGCCGCACCCCCCTAGGCGCGGATAAGCCATGGAAGCGCCCACAGGGGGTGTGGGCCCCCTGGCTCCCCACCGACCTTGCCTCCTGTGCCTATAAGAATCCCCCAGGGAGAAAACCCTTAATCATCTGGCGGAAATCCACGAAAACCTCCACAGCGCCGCCGCCACCGAAGGGGAGATTCGGGGGACAGAAAGTCTCTATTCCGGCACCCTGCCGGGACGGGGAAGTGCCCCCGGAGCCATCTCCATCGCCATCTTCATCACCATTGCTGATTGCCATGATGAGGAGGGAGTAGTTCTTCCTCAGGGCTAAGGGCTCTACCGGTAGCTATGTTTTCATCTCTCTCTATGCATGATCTTGTGGTCATGAGCTTTGTAATCAAGTAGATCTACCTCGCTACTCAAGTGCTTCATCAGATCTCTGCTCTCCCCATGTGTGTGAAAGTGACAGCGTCCACGCCATGGTGGCACTTAGGCTTGAGTCTACATAAATACTCTTTGTGCTTTAATAGATCTATGCTTTTCCCCACGTGTGTGAAAGTGACAGCGTGCATACCGTGTGTGGAACTTTGGCTAGATTGAATATTTGTTATGAGTTATATTTGGAGTTGGATGTCTCTATGAAATTGTGGTGTTTGTTGGAACCATCTAGCGCTCAAGGTGACAGTGTGGGGTTATCTAGATTGGGGAAGGCAGACTTTGAGGTGTGCTGTTATAGCCCTACCATGGATTAGAGTGTCCAACCGATAGTAGTTAAGAGTAGTATCATGAAGAGAGGATATTTATATGAGAGAGTGTTCACTAGTGAAAGTATGATCCCTAGGCATTGTTTCTAAGCATTGAAACACCGTTTGCTACTAGATTTTTTGCATGTTTGCTTGCTTCCTTCTTGTTGCCTTTAGTCTTTGCCTCACCGTCAAGCTATCTTCTGGCACCGTTACCACTTGTATTTCACTATCTCTTCACCGAACTAGTGCACTTATATTGGGTGTGTTGGGGACACAAGAGACTTCTTGTATCCTGATTGCAGGATTGCTTGAGAGGGAATACCTTTAACCACTTCCTCCCTGAGTTCGATAAACCTTGGGTGATCCACTTAAGGGAAACTTGCTGCTGTTCTACAAACCTCTACACTTGGAGGCCCAACAACTATCTACAAGAATAGAAGTGCGTAGACATAACTCGGTTTCGCTGAACCCGCGCTAGAGGTGATGACCATGGCGGAAGAAAAATCCGGATCTAATTTGTCCGCAAAGGCGGAAGAGTTCAAGGTCTCGGAGAAAATCAAACCCGCCCAACCCACTCCTAAAGTGGAAGAAGAGGTGGAATAAGAAGTCAGATCCGATCTCTCCAGCGAGATCGGATACACAGACGAGGAGTACATCCGCTACGGATCCAGCTTTGATGATGTCAAAGCGGAAACCAAGTTATACAAGTACCTCGAGAACATGAATAAGAAGAAGCAGTGTTTCGTGTACCACATAAGCACTAGATCTGACTCTGTCGATGCTGGAGCTGGTAGCGACTCGGTCCTAGACGCAATCGAAGAAAACGCCGACTTACCCGGCTCTCCAACGGAGTCAATCACGCCGCAGGAACTTCGGGACTTCGATAAGGAGATAGAGGAGTATGAGCAACAACACATCTCCAGACAAACGCCAGGTGAGCCGTAAACTCCTCCTAGTCCATATTATAGCATGGATGAAAGCTACAGGACGACATGGACACTGGAGATTCCTCCGATTTCTACAAGCCAACCATGACGGAAAGTATCGACGAAAGTTTAGCCCCCGGTACCAGACCAAAAGCTGTCTTTGCCACTGGCACGCACGTTAAGGCTACTGGCCGGTCAAAGAAGAAAAAGAAGAATAAGAATCCGACTCCGGCAGAGCCGGACGTCGAAGAAACCAATGAAGAAAAATTTGATGAAGATATCGAGATGGAGAATCAGGATGGAGATCCGATTAATCCCACCCTAATCGATCCTCCTGTGGATGGACACGTTGTCACCAAGGGTGCGGGTGAAATCTACGGAGACGCTCTCACAATTCCAATCCCAACGGCTTCGGATCTTACGCCGAAGGCGCTGGAGAAAAGGGTTGAGGACCTAGAAAAGCACCGCTTGTTTCTACTTGAAGAGGCCGCGCGCCTCGTCGAGATGAGACGGTAGTTAGACAGTGATCATGCTAGATATTAGTCAGATTTCAAGCGACATCCAAACAAAACTAGGGGAGGTCCGTTTCTTGCAAACAAGAATCCTGATATCCACAAAGATCTATTCGACTGAAAAGATGGAGAGAAGATCTGAGTCTACAACACGCCAGTGGAAAATGCTGCTGCAGCTCGAGCCATCCTCGCCAACAATCTGTCTCCACAGCAGGTCCAGCAGTGCATGGCATTGCTGGACAAAGGATTAAAGCAGCAGAAGACGACCGCGTCATTCAGTGGCAAGCTGGACTCAAAATTCGAGTTTTGCCACACTGGCGCTGACCAAAACGCTGACATAAGGCTCCGCAGGGATACGGCTCAGCGCTATAGTCCCCATGGAGAAGAACAAAATTCCAGGACCGGCTCCAACAGCCACTCTTGCCGGCCGGCGCGTGACTAGGCAAGAGTTATTCCGGTTGTGTCCGAAGATGCCATCAGGGCAATGGTTCCTCATCAGGACCATCGTCGGCAAAATAATCGCTATAGAGAAGACCCGGAAATACGCCGCCAGCGAGAGGAGCAAGATCGGCTAAGGATGCCACCATCGAGCCGTCCGGCTGGCAACGCCGGACGAAGAGACGATCTGGACCTTCCTGAATCTAGTAGGGATGGTTCCCGAAGAAACAGGCATCGGAGCCAGCATAATGAGGCTCCACCGCCACCACCAAGAAACCTAGTCGGAAATAATCCACCAGGGCCACCATCGCCTCCTAGCAGTGACCATGAAGGATCACGTAGTAGCCATGGAAGCCACAGGGGTGGAGGCGACAATGGTGAGAGAAGAAGCAGAAATCCGACTCTGCCGCGTAGAAGCCGTGAGCCTCCAAGGCGTAGATCACTCTCGCCAAACAACGCTCGCCATCGCATCGAATCAAACATAGAAGCGCGGCGATACGAGGAAGAAGATGTGTATGTGGGTCCCAAGTGCTTTGGTCCACGTATACGCCAGACAAAATTTCCGGTTGACTTTGGCATCGCCAAGCACATTCAGCCCTATGACAGCGCAGCTCGGCCAGATACTTGGCTCCAAGATTTTTTCCAGGCTTGCTGCATCGCCAAAGGAGGAAACAGCCTGGTTGCAGTCCGATATCTCCCACTGATGTTGAGGAAGACGGCTCGATCATGGCTCAATGAACTGCCAGAGAATTCAATTCATAACTCGTATGATATGCAAAGTGCGTTCTTTTCAAACTTCGAGGGAACATAAAGGAGGCCCTGCACAGTCGGAGACTTGCAGCGTTGCACCCAAAGACCCGGAGAAACTTGTCGGGATTACCTCGGATGATGGATCGATACGAAGTACTCTTGTGAAGGAGTAAATGGGCAAACTACGATAGAAGCTTTTATTGCAGGACTTCCAGTCAGACTTTTACATCACAGGCTGAAGAATGACCACGTCACAGATTTGGGAGAAATGATAGAGATGGCAAGCAAGTATGCTAACACCAACGATGATTCAGAAGGGCTGCTAAATATTCTGGCCAATCCCAATGCGGCCAAACATCCAAAGCAAACTCAGAAGTGCAAGAACACCTCGGACGAAAAGCCGGCCCCGGACAACGCAGCTGTCAACACAATGTTCAGATCTGGAGGACGAGGAGGGCGCGGAGGCGGCCGTGGTAGAGGCCGAGGAACTTCCCGAATCCAGGGCAAAGGAGACCAACAACCCGGAAGAACCTATACCTGGGCTGACATTGCCAATAATCCATGTGTCCACCACTTGGGTAGTAACAGAGGATCTACCCATACAAATGCCGAGTGTCGTTTCAATGACCACATCAAGAAAGACGAATCTGCTGGCTATAGAGCCAAGCGACAAAAATGAAAGAAAAATTCCGAGAAAGGAAAGGAGCCCAAGGAAGATTCCGACATGGAAGAGGCGAAAGCCGCCGCAGAGCCCAAGCCGGATGGAAAGAAGACTTTTCCGACTAAGAAAGACGCATACGTCTGCTTCCTTGGATCCCAACCAGCTAAGGACAAAAATGCGGTTATTCGTGAGCTCAATGCCATGGTTTCGGCTGTCCCCCAATTCCTGGACTGGTCAGAGGTGACTATCACCTTTGATCGTTCAGATCACCTGAGGAAAACACATCATTGGGGAAAGTACCCTCTGGTCGTCAATCCTCTTATTGATGGCTATGAGTTCTCAAAAACACTCATGGACGGTGGGGCAGTATGAATATCCTCTACATCGAGACAATCCACCGCATGAAGCTACACGAGAGCCAGTTGAGTTACAGCAGTGTAACTTTCCATGGCATTGTACCAGGGAGACAGGCAAATTCTCTGGGTGAGATCACTCTGGACGTGACATTCGGAACCCGAGAAAATTACCGGACCGAGCCACTCTCCTTCGAGGTGGTACCGTTCAAAATTGCTTACCACGCCATCTTCGGGCGTTCGGCTTACTCGGTGTTTATGGCCCGTCCCTGTTACATCTACAACATGATTAAACTTCTAGGTCCAAAGGGCGTAATCACCGTACGAGGAAATCCGAGGAAGGCACGAGAGTGCGACGAAGGATCTGCTTCCTTCGCTGAAGCCGTGCTGCATGCCTAGGAGTACCAGGAGATCAAGAAGACCATCAATCCGTCTGAGATGCCCGCTATGAAGAACGAGGTGTTGAAGCCAAGTTTGCAGTTCAAGGCATTGGAAGAGACGAAGAAGACGTCGCTGAAGGAAGATGATCCCTCCAAGACGACGAACATAGAGGTAGGCTTAGGCCATGAATAGGAAAGCGTGCTTGTCGAGTTCCTCAAAGCTAATAGTGATATCTTCGCATAGCAGCCATCTGACATGACTGGAGTACCTAGGGAACTTGCCGAGCACTCTCTTAATGTGTACCCAGATGATGACCCACAAGTATAGGGGGTGTATCGTAGTACTTTCGATAAATAGGAGTGTCGATCCCAACGAGGAGCAGAAGGTGCTGAACAGTGGTATGGAGCAGGAAATCCCTATGAATACTTAGCAAACGGATTTTTAGTGGTTTTATAACAAGGCAACAAAACAAAGAGCAAGTAACAGAAGTAATGAACAAACGGAGCAAGTGGCCCAATCCTTTCTTAGCAAAGGACAAGCCAGTGGAAATACTTATAAGGACCAAATGTTCTCGAGGACACATGGGAATTCTGTCAAGTGCTTTCGCTTCAAATAGCTGAGTACTCTTCTCTGGTGTTTGTAAGTGTTGTGTGGGTGAACCTGTGATAACATACCGCCCTTCCTAGTACTAATACATACTTGTGATTAAACCCCCTGCAAACATCCGTAACTATAGGAAAGTAATTAAGATATAAATCTAACCACACCCTTAAACTCTGAGATCCTGCGCTCCCTTGTGCAAAGTGTCCCAATGGGGGTTCAGGTTTCTGTCACTTCGGCAACCCCGCGATTAGTAGCCAAATACACAATGCATTCCCCTAGGCCCATTAATGGTGAATAATCATGTAGTCGACGTTCACATGACACCACTAGAAGAATATCACCACAACTTAAATACTAAACCATTCAATAATAACTCATCACAGATTCACTACTAACAGCATGACTTCTCCCATGTCCTCAAGAACTAGACAAACTACTCACAAGACATCATATGGATCAAGATCAAAGATGATGTGATAATGGATAACAATCTGAACATAAACAATAATCCAATGGTTCCACTCACAAGCATCAACTACAATAGTAATCAACACCGGGAAAGTTTCCCCTAATGAACTAAGCAATATCCAACACAATTGTTATAGCGGGACGGAGTGGTGGTGATGGTGCTGGTGGAGATGATGGTGTGGATGATGATGATCCCGATGAAGCCTAGCTTGATGAAGGTGTTGATGGCGATGGTCTCCCCTCTCCGGGAACGAATTTCCTCGGCAGAAATCTGTCTGCCGGAGAGATCTTTCTCTCTCGGTGTTTTCCGCCCCCAGAGGCGGCGGAAATCTATCTGTGGTCGCTCTCCTAGGATTAGGGTTCCGTAGGGAAGATATAGGCGAAGGGGCGGAGTCGGAGGCCGGGCAGGTGGGCCACACCTGCCCTAGGCGCGGGGTTAGGTGGGCCCGCGCCTAGGGGGTGTGGGCCCCCTGAGGCCCATCTCCGTCCCTCCTTTTGGCTTCCTTCGTCTTCTGGTAAAATAATATGTTTCCATATTTTTCTGGTATTTTTCTGATCTTCACGAAATTGCACCGAAACGCCTTCTTTTCCATCAGAATCCAGACTCCTGCGGTCCATCCTCTAGGAATCATCGAACATGCATAAAAGTTGAAAATCCATAAGTAATACCTCATAATAAGACAAATATCAATGAATAGAGGTAAATTATGATATAGAATGGTGATGCAAATTGGGTGTATCAACTCCCCCAAGCTTAGACTTCGCTTGTCCCTGCGAATCTCGAGCTCATAAACATGTCCACAGGTTTATGGAGTGAAGTGTCGATAAAAGAATACGAACAAGAAGCATCACACTTACCACTTCACAACTCATAGAAGAAAGCAACTCACCATTATATAACTTAGCTTGCATCCAAGTACATCAGTCACAATAGAGATGCATAAAGATAAATCATAATTGGCATTGGCAAACTTGTTCTTGGTCAGAGAACACCTGGCAAATAGTTTCACAAAGGTTTTTGTAGAAGTTTAAAGACAGGAGTACTCTTTGCTCAAAAAGGTTTTTCACAAGTGAAGGCTTTCAAAGTAATACTCAATAAATAAGAGTTTTTGTGCAAACAAGGAAGATAAAAAACATGATTGAATAAATCACCATATGAATGCTTGAAACACAACAACTCAAAAGCTTGCTGGAGATAGAGGAAGTAGGTTTACTGACTCAACTGGTAACTAGGAGAAAGGTCCCTTCTTAGAGGGTAGAAGGGATTACAAGTCATAAAGAGCTTTCAAAAGATTATGGTACTTACTAGATTTGAGCCCTAATTGCCCCTATCATAAGCATATTGAGATGATTAAGGTTAAAGTGAACAAAGATGGAGGATATGCTTGACGAAATATAAGTTGGCAATCTCATGTCCCTTGAATATGAGGGCCACTCCTCATGCATACTCAACTTTGGGTCCAGGTAAGTTCTTGTCATTGTAAGTATTTGCATATCGTTGAGAACCGCCAACGGGGTACCCCTTGCACATGGTACAGGAGCTTTCCCATAACCAAAATGACAAGGCAAGCAGACAATGAGCATCTCAACAATCTTTTTATTTACTATGCATATTTTTTTTATTGAGGATGCTTCATAGATGACTCACTATAGTGATGCTGCATGTTTCCACCATGATTAAGCATGGCTTAGGCTAGTGGCCCAGGCATTTCTCTAACACGGAATACAAACTCCATGGATTTACAAGTTCCCTATTTATTTCACACCATTGACATCCATAGACAAAAGAGCACGATATCAACTGGGTACAAAATACAAGTGCAATGTTTAAAACGTTCCCCGTGATAGCACGGTTCTGCTAATTCCAACGTATAGATGCAATCATATATAACTTCGATGTTCATAATGGTTCAAGTTTATTAGGGGCAAGTAAATAAAGTGTGCCATCAAGTTCGTGAGAGCTTTACTAACTAGTTTTCACATAACAAAATACTTTTTAATTTGAAAGGTAGATGAAGCTTGAGAATTTGCTAGGAATAGCAAAAGCTACTAGGTAGATATGGTGGACACAAGTGGCAAAAGTTTTGGGTTCAAAGGGTTTTGGAAACATGAGAAGTATGCCTTCTCAAAACAGGTTTTTGGCTAGCAAGGATGGGTAGCAAGCAAGAGAGTTGAAAGAAACAAGCAAACATACAAGTAATAAATCCAAACATGCAATCTTCCTTGAAGACACAAAAGAATCTTAAATAAAGAGTACTAAGCTTATGAGCCAACAAGAAAGAAAACAAATGATACCAAATACCTATAAGCTTTTTCTTTCTTTCTTTTTCTTTCAAATTTATGCCACTGACTAGAACTCGGTTTGCCAAAACCAATTTAGATCCACTTGATGATCCCAAGGTGGTGCCAATACTGAACACAAGATCCATCATATAATAGAGATTGCAAACTAAAAATAAGAAGTGCAAAAAGTAAAAGATGATACTTCTCATTAATATTCCAATAAAGGCACTCACACCAAGGGATACATAGATAATCAACTAAAGGAGAGATACTTCCACATGCAAACCAAACTATAAGATCACCTTTCTACCATAGATATGAATCCACTAAAAAGGTAAAAGATAATGGTGGTGATACCGCGGCACTCCCCCAAGCTTCGAACAAGCCAAGGGGATGCCAAACCTGATGACGAATTACTCCTTCAGTGGTGGTGGTGTTCTCTTGTCATGGGTCAGGAAATCTTCCAGCATCTTATGAAGCCTATTATTTTCCTCTTGAAGCATATCCACCTTCATCCTCAAAGCATGATACTTATCACAAAACTCGTTGGTGGTTCGAAGGGCTTCCGTTGCCTCAGGGCAGTATATGAGTTCTGGACGAAGGCTATGATTCCTTGCATGTGACGAGAAAAAGCATCTGTAGTGTTAATTTCTCCTATAAAAGTATGTTTCCTTCCCCTTGTTCCTGTGGTGGTTTGTTCTTCCAACTCTATCTCCATGGGCTTCTTGCCTTTGTCGTTAGCGGAGGCCATGGTGCTCTAAACTTGAGAAGATTTCCTGACAGAAACAGATTGAAACGAAAACACGATGAGAACATGATGCACGAACCTCGGGGGATCTGGGGGGTTATATATTACGAAGTTTCAATGTATAAGGAAGGTTTTGACACGAAGCAAGCGGAGGAGTGCGAGGTGGAACATCCCCTCAGCGCCGGGCCAGGCCGCGCTACCGGGTGGGTTTGTCCACCCCGGGCTCTGTTTCCTCTTCAGTTTCGTCTCGTAACTTCCCTTATGCATTAAAAACATAAAAAATACAAAAAGATTGGGGTTTCACGAACCTTCTGTTTTCACCACTTTTACCTATTCAAAGACGAACTCTGCAGATTCCTTTTCTCTTTCTCCTGAGAATTTCTTTCATACAAAACTTTTGCACAAACTCAATGACAACATTAGTGTAAGCAAAAACAACAAACCTTTGGTAAACACTTCAACTGAAAACCCATCAAAACAAAAGCTTCTACAAGAGGCAAATGCAAATGATGGCAGAAATCTGTCAAAACAGACCATCAGGTAAAGATTGATTTTTTTGAAGACCTTCTGTTGCTCAAATCAAAAAGTGCAGAACTAATGAAAGTTGGGTAACAACTTGGAGAACAATCTCAGATAAATGTAACTCCATCCGAAGTACTGAGTTCCCTCGCGAATTTTTACAATACAACACAAAAGTCTGTCCCAGGACAACCACTTTTCACAACTCCTCTACTTCACAAAAGTAGTGGAACTTGACACAAAAACCAAACCAAAAAGGATAAGGAGCGGTTATTACAGAGGTAATAACTTCCAAGACTTGACAAAACTCTTGGGTTATCTCCCAACAAGTACTTTTCTTTAATGCCTTTAAGTTAGGATTGAAACTTCCAAAGATGCTCACATAGGAGATATATATCTGAAGTGAAAGAGAGCATCGAGAAGCAAATAACCAACACACTTGAGCCTAACCCACTTCCTATGCATGGGGGTATCATGAGAAAACAAATTTTTGAAACAAAAAGCCACAAGCATAGGAAGACAAAACAGATGCAACTTTAAAGCTTTCAACATAAAACGGGGAAACTTAACATCATTGAGATGCATAAAACCATGTTTCCCTCTCTCATAATAACTTTCAGTAGCACTTTGAATAAAGTTGACAATATAACTGTCACTGGAAACAACTTTATCATCAGAATAAGCATACTTACAGTCACCAAAAAGAGGTCCAAGGTCATAAACCGGATCAATAGAAGCAAGTTGTTCCATCCTGAAATCTTTATTAGGCAAGCTATTTTCACAAGGAGCTTTAGCAAATTTGGAAAAGTTAAACTCATAAGAATCTCCGTCAAACTTAGTTAAAACTTTTTCGTTCTTACAATCAATAATAGCTCCACAAGTGTTCAAGAAAGGCCTACAAAAAATGATAGCACAAGTTTTGCTAGCTGCTGAATTAAGCACTAGAAAATCAGCAGGATACTTAATCTTACCACAAAGAACCTCCACATCTCTTACAATGCCAATGGGGCAAATAGTTTCCTTGTTAGCAAGGTGAATAACCACATCAATGTCCTCAAGCTCACAAGGACCAATCTCATGCATAATTTCCCTGTAAATCTCATAAGGAATAGCGCTAGAACTAGCACCAATATCACATAAACCATAGTAGCAATTATCACCAATTTTAACAGAAAGCACAGGAACACTAGCTTTTCTAGCCTGACTAGGATGAGAGATAATATTAGAAGCGTCTTCATAGAAGACAATGTGCTCATCCTCTATATTTCTAGTGACAATGTCTTTCACAATAGCTACCAAAGGTCATCACTCAAATGCTTACCAAGCTCCACAGTTTTCATTGTACCTTTGTTATTTGCACTAATAATCATAGAATACTCCTTTACCTTAGCTGGGAAAGGCATTTTCTCAACATGAGGTTCAGGCACAATATGATTAGTAGTACAAACTTGAGTACTTCTAATTGGAGCATGATTAACAACATCTTTATAAGGAGCATGGTACTTGTTCCACTTTTTCTTGGGAATTTCTATGTAAGAGGCAAAGGCCTTAAAACAGATGGCAATACTTTGGGAATCAAGACCAAACTCATTGCTAATATCACGGAAGTTGTTAGTTCCCATAAAAGATTTAATGCATTCATAATCATAATTTATACCTGTCTTTCTTCCTTTGTCATTCTCGCAAGCTTCGGTGTTCTCTTGAATACGGTCTAGAAGATCCCATTTAGCTTCTTCCTTCATATGTGTGAATTATCCAGCACAAGAAGCATCTAGTAAATCTTTATCATGAAGGAAAAGCCTAGCATAAAAGTTATTGAGAATAATATTGTTAGGGAGTTCATGAATAGGACATTTAAGCATTAGTAACTTCAATCTTCCCCAAGCTTGAGTTGTACTCTCTCCATCAAGAGGCCAAAAGTTATATATAAGATTTCTATCCTTATGGATCTCACTGGGAGGGTAAAATTTAGAGTAAAAGAGAGATGACATCTCCTCCCATTCCATGGATTGTCCATTCTTTAGCAGCGTATACCATTCTTCAGCTCTCCCTTTCAAGGATATGGAGAGTAGCTTTTTCTTCACCTGTTCAGTGGTGATACCTCACACTTAAACAACCCGCATAATTCATGGATAAAAAGCAAGTGATCACCGGGATGGACAGTTCCATCCCCAAAATAATAATTATCCATAACACGATTAACAATACTTGTAGGTATCTTAAAAGGATCTATCTCAATAGGAGGTGGTTCATCTACTACCCTAGCAGTGGTAGTAGTTCCCAAACAGAAAACCAAGTGGGTTATCCATATTGGAAACAAAGTAACAAGCAGTAACAAGAGCAATACTCACAGTGAAAGTTTCCCTTACCAGTTCCACTCTTCAATAGCGTTTCACTCCCCGGCAACGGCGCCAGAAAATAGTCTTGATAACCCACAAGTATAGGGAGTGTATCGTAGTACTTTCGATAAATAGGAGTGTCGATCCCAACGAGGAGCAGAAGGTGCTGAATAGTGGTATGGAGCAGGAAATCCCTATGAATACTTAGCAAACGGATTTTTAGTGGTTTTGTGACAAGGCAACAAAACAAAGAGCAAGTAATAGAAGTAACGAACAAACGGAGCAAGTGGCCCAATCCTTTCTTATCAAAGGACAAGACGGTGGAAATACTTATAAGGACCAAACGTTCTCGAGGACACATGGGAATTTTGTCAAGTGCTTTCGCTTCAAATAGCTGAGTACTCTTCTCTGGTGTTCGTAAGTGTTGTGTGGGTGAACCTGTGCTAACATACCGCCCTTCCTAGGACTAATACATACTTGTGATTAAACCCCTTGCAAACATCCGTAACTACAGGAAAGTAAGTAAGATTTAAATCTAACCACAGCCTTAAACTCTGAGATCCTGCGCTCCCTTGTGCAAAGGTGTCCTAAAGGGGGTTCAGGTTTCTATCACTCCGGCAACCCCGCGATTGGTATCCAAATACATAATGCATTCCCCTAGGCCCATAAATGGTGAAGTATCATGTAGTCGACGTTCACATGACACCACTAGAAGAATAGCACCACAACTTAAATACTAAACCATTGAATAATAACTCATCACAGATTCACTACTAACAACATGACTTCTCCCATATCCTCAAGAACTAGACGAACTACTCACAAGACATCATATGGATCAAGATCAAAGATGATATGATAATGGATAACAATGTGAACATAAACAATAATCCAATGGTTCCACTCACAAGCATCAACTACAATAGTAATCAACATCGGGAAAGTTTCCCCTAATGAACTAAGAAATATCCAACACAATTGTTACAACAGGACGGAGTGGTGGTGATGGTGCTGGTGGAGATGATGGTGTGGATGATGATGATGATGATCCCGATGATGCCTAGATTGATGACGGTGTTGATGGCGATGGTCTCCCCTCTCCGAGAAGGAATTCCCCTGGCAGAAATCTATCTGCTGGAGAGATCTTTCTATCTCGGTGTTTTCCACCCCCAGAGGCAGCGGAAATCTATCTGTGGTCGCTCCCCTAGGATTAGGGTTCCGTTGGGAAGATATAGGCGAAGGGGCGGAGTCGGAGGCCGAGCAGGTGGGCCACACCTGCCCTAGGCGCGGGGTCAGGTGGGCCCGCGCCTAGGGGGGTGTGGGCCCCCTGAGGCCCATCTCCGTCCCTCCTTATGGCTTCCTTCGTCTTCTGGTAAAATAATATGTTTCCATAGTTTTCTAGTATTTTTCTGATCTTCGTGAAATTGCACCGAAACGCCTTCTTTTCCATCAGAATCCAGACTCCGGCAGTCTATCCTCCAGGAATCATCTAACATGCATAAACATATGAAAAGCCATAAGTAATACCTCATAATAAGACAAATATCAATGAATAAAGGTAAACTATAATATAGAATGGTGATGCAAATTGGGCGTATCACCAGACGCTAAACCCGTCAAACAGTCCTTACGATGGTTTGGTGATAAAAAGCGCAAAGCAATAGCCAAGGAATTAGCCCGCTTAGAGTTAGCGGATTTCATAACAGAGGTCATCCATACAGATTGGATGGCAAATCCTGTACTCGTCCCTAAAAAGGACACCATTGATTTAAGGATGTGTGTTGATTATACCACTTTGAACAAGGCATGCCCAAAATATCCATTTCCTTTGCCAAGAATCGACCAAGTTATCGACTCAACGGCAGGATTGGAATTACTCTGTTTTCTCGACGCATATTACGGATATCACCAAATACCGATGAAAAAGTCGAATCAAATCAAGACGTCTTTCGTCACTCCTTTCGGAACCTTCTACAAAACTATGCCTTTTGGCTTAAAGAACGCAGGAGCAACGTATCAACGTACCATGCAACATTGTCTCAACGACCAAATCGGACACAACGTCCATGTATACGTAGATGACATAGCACTTACGTACAAAAAGAAGGAAACTTTAATTTCTGACTTGGATGAAACGTTTGCTAGTCTACGAAAATTCAACATGATGCTAAATCCGAAGAAGTGTTTCTTTGGAATTCCAGCCGGAAAATTGTTAGGTTTCATCGTCTCTAAGCGAGGCATCAAGGTGAACCGGGACAAAATCAAGGCTATCTTAAACATTACCAGGCCGAGTCTCCTGAAGGACATACATCGCCTCACTGGTTGCATTGCAGCGGTGAGTCGGTTCGTAAGCCGGCTCGGTGAAAGAGCCGCACCTTTATATAAACTCTTGAAGAAAACCGACAAATTTGTCTGGACCCCAGAAGCTGAAACTGCACTGCAAAGTTTGAATGATTTGCTTTCAAATCCACCAGTTCTCGTAGCGCTAGAACCTCAGGAACCTATGTTACTTTACATCGCAGCGACAAACAAGGTCATAGGCGTGGTAACAGTAGTTGAGCGCGAGGAAGAAGGCCACGAGCATAAGGTGCATCGGCCAACTTATTACTTAAGTGAGGTCCTGACAGAATCAAAGCAACGGTATCCACATCATCAAAAGCTAGCTTATGGTGTGTTTTTTGCATCCATAAAGCTACGCCACTATTTTCAAGAGCACAAAATCATAGTAGTGAGCACGGCTCCTCTACGAGATATAATCAACAACTGCAACGCCACATGACGTGTCGCAAAGTGGGGAATAGAGCTTGCAGCTTTTGACATTGAGTACAAACCATGTACAACAATCAAGTCACAAATTCTCGCCGACTTTGTCGTTGATTGGACAGAAACGGCAGAAAACACAGGTCCTCTAGACTCGGAATTTTGGAACCTTCATTTTGACGGATCAAAAGCACGAGGAGGCTCGGGGGCTGGCGTGGTTCTCAAATCACCCCAAGGAGATAAGTTATTCTATGTGTTGCAAATACACTTCAGGACAACCAATAATATTACCGAGTACGAAGCACTGCTGCATGGAATACGCATGGCCAAAACATTGGCATATCAAGACTCATGTGTTACGCAGACTTGGATTTATTTGCTCAGCAAGTATCCAACATTTGTAACGCAAACAAACACATGGCAGCATACAAAGCTGTTTTGGATGAATTATCTAAATCGTTCAAGGGTTTTGAGGTTCAACACATCCCTCGAGCAGAAAATGAGGAAGCAGATGCTCTATCAAGGATAGGCTCTGCGCGGAAACAAGTACCGGATGGAGCTTTTCTAGAGCATTTAAGGGCCCCTCCATAGTCGGAGTTGATGAGGACTATCCGACGAAATCCGACTCACCTTTAATAACAGTTCTGGCTGTAATTCCCAGCTGGACAAAACCCTATCTGGACTTCCTGATTGACGGAAAATTACCCGAAGACGAAGTCTTGAGCCGGCAGATTGTCCGATGAGCAAAAGCATACACTATAATAAATAGTGAGCTCTATAAGCGGAGTGTTTTTGGCGTGTTTCAGAGATGTATTTCTTCAGAAGAAGGAGTGGAAATCCTAAGAGAAATCCACGGAGGCGAGTGTGGTAACCATGCTGCAGCCAGATCCTTAGTGGCAAAAGCTTTTCGACACGGATTCTTTTGGCTTACAGCTAAGGCAGATGCCAATAAACTGGTCAAAACATGCAAGGGCTGCCAAAAGTACGCTCATCAGGCACATGTTCCGGCTAAACAACTGCGAACAATCCCTATTACATGGCCGTTCGCGGTCTGGGGGCTTGATATGGTAGGGTCGTTTCGCACGGCAAAATGTGGATTTACTCACCTACTAGTGATGGTGGATAAATTCATAAAATGGATTGAGGCTAAACCTGTAACAAGTTGCAATGGAGCCACAAGCAGAAGATTCGTCGAGGACGTAATCATCAGATTCGGATATCCGCACAGTATAATTACTGACAACGGGAGCAACTTTTCCATGAGGGAACTTGCCAAATTCTGCGAAGAGCAAGGGATCCAACTTGATATTGCATCAGTCGCACATCCACAAGCCAATGGACAAGTCGAAAGAACTAATGGCCTTATTCTACAAGGAATCCGACCTCGCCTCGAGGCACCGCTTCGTCGGGCTGCTGGGGCTTGGGCAGAAGAATTACCGTTTGTGATTTGGAGATTACGTACAACTCCTAACAAATCAACCGGCTATACTCCTTTCTTCTTGGTCTATGGTGCAGAAGCAGTTCTTCCGAGTGATCTTATCCATCAAGATCCACGAGTCAAAGCGTATATCGAAGAAGATACAGAAGTTTTTCGCCAAGATGATCTCGATATAATCGAAGAAGTACGCGTCGTTGCTGAACAGAGATCTACAGCCTATCAGCAGAAGTTACGCAAGTATCATAGTTAGAGAGTGCAAAACCGTTCTTTTAGAAAAGGCGATTTAGTTCTCCGACTTGTGCAAAAGAGAAAGCACAAACTTTCCCCAATTTGGGAAGGACCTTTTATGGTTAGCAAAGTTCTGCATAATGGGTCATATTATTTAACCGACATGAGACCAGTCAAGGAAAGACCTGATACTCGGAAAAGGAAGAGAGCTGGTGGCAGCACAGACCCGGATGAAATAGACCGTCCATGGAATATTGCACAGCTGCGTCCCTTCTATTCTTAGTTATATTTCCTTGTAATCATATATGTACATGTTCAAAGTGAAATAAAGTATTAGTTCCCTCATATTGTTATTTTTGAGACGTTTTTTCCATCTTATTTCCAAAATAGCATGTAATTTTTTCAAAAATCCCAGAATACTTGAAAGTACTTTATGCTCATGTTTGTTTTGGTTATGATTTTTGAACAAACTAAAAAATGTTACCTTAGGGTACAAAATTTAAATTATTATCTATACTTTGATTCTTTATCTGATTGCTTAGACGCAGGCATTTTCCGAGTAATGAGTTGTTGGTACTAGAGACCGGCTTTGTTTCCGAGTTTAAACTGGTTTAGCAATTGCGCTCCGTTGCTCGACAAAGTTTCCGTGCTAAATGTTGGCCGACCCATGAAAGGACGAGTCAGAGAGCCAGATAAACCGATAAGTATAGGCATAAAAAAAGCAGTGCTTCAGAAATTTTCAAGCACAAAGCATAAAAATATAAAACAAAGGTGCTAAGATAGTAAAAGCATCAATTTTTACAGACCAGCACAAAATAAATATTGTAGCCATCATTACATTGTCATAAGTTTCAGATAATGCATAGAAAAATGTTTATGCTACAGGCGGTGGTGATGAAGCAGGTGGAACACTGGAATCATCGGCAGTGTCGCCCTCGATCTCAGACTCGGAAGCGTTGCTGATTTTTGGCTCTTGAGGCGAAGGAGGCGCGACAACGGATTCGAAGAATGGCGTCGTATAGTTGGTCATCTACGCCACCCGACAAGCGTAACCTGCACAAAATTATTTGGATGGCCTTGATATCTTGCGGGTTACCCTCATCCTCCTCCTCGGCAATGCCCTTGGTGACGTGCCAGATTTCCATCTCGCTATGGTGGCTCATCACCATAGTCAGGGCTATTTGCGTAGCAGTCCGAGCGTAGGAGATCTTCCAGTCCTCAATCAACTTCGGAATCTCCTTCACTTTGTCCCTCACCTCATGCACTGACATTTTGTGCAAATCTGAAAGCTTGACGGCTTCGCCAACCTCTTCTAGAGTTTGGCAGAAGTCGAATAAGACATCTCCGACGAGCTTAATGCGCTCGAGGCGAGGTTCAGAAGTGGAAGAGTCGGAAAGATTCAAGGGGGATGGGAAAGAACCAAAAGTCAAAATTCCGACTAAAACAAAAGTCGAAAAATGAAGAACACAAAGAAAAGATTCGGAAATCTTACCAAGCACAGAGTGATTGCATTCAGCATGCTCCTTGCGGAGGCTGTCTAGTTCACTTGCTGAGGCCTGGGCAAGATCCTTCTGGATATCAAAATCCTTGAGACAAGCAAGTTTTTTATCTCGGAGGTCTAGGAGCTTCTCGAGCCTCACGGTATCGTGGTTGCTTGATTCCAAAACTACAGCTACGGATTTCTCTGACTCCATAGTTAGGGTCTCAAGCTTTCCCGGAGTTCAGTATTCTCTGCCTCCAAGACCTTGAAGTTTTCGGCCTGCTCCACCATCTTGCTAGATTGGCACAACAATTCTGCAAAGACATAAATATCAGTCGGATAAAGCACATCCGACTATGACAAAAACATTTAACTGACAAAGAGGAAGCCGAAAAAGTTTACCTTGTGCTTCATCTTTTTCAACTTTTAACTTTGAATTTTCAAAGCGCAAAGCTTTGATTTCTTTGCGTTTGTTGGAAATATTCTTGAGCAATTCCTGGTTGGAAGATGCAATTTTCTGTAAGTTTAGAGATGGAATACTGTCAGACGGCTACTAAGACTCGGGCTGCAAATTTAACTAAGTAAAATTACAGCACGAGCCTTGGCGGCTACACTACATCGTTCTTTTGCAACCTAAAAGCATCAACCCAGATCCAATGATGTTTATCTTACTTTATGCTTGGGGCTAGAGGATATGATAATAAATGGAAATAAGAATCAGAAACTTACAATGTGTTCCAGATGCAACTTTTCAAATCCGAGCTTGGTGCTGTGAAACACCTTCTCGGTAAGGGTGAGGGACGGAACATCCGTCGCTGGAAGTTCGCCATATGCGATTTTAGCATCCCGGACCAAAATTTGGTCTAGGCGGCTAACCAACTTGACATCTTCCTCCTCTTGGCTCGCTGCCTCTGGAGTCAAGGTTTGCTTCTCAAGACTAGTTTGAGCCAGTCTGAGGATCTCTTCCTTCTCTTTCCTCTTGAGGCCAGGGACAACTGAGTCAATCACCTTATCCACAGTACATGTGGTCATAACCATGGGATCATTACCCTTTACGGGTTCACCCTTGTCAGTTGCCTGGTCATCAACGATGACCAGGGCTTTCGAGATTTTACCAGCGTCAGTGGATACAGAAGCTCCCTGCGCTGATGGATCAGTGGATGGGGTCAACGGTGGCACAACTGGAGAAACAACAAGCTTCTGCTAACGCAGCTGCTTGCCTGGTTTGCTTTCCGGCTTAATATTGCTCTTCAACGATGATTTAACTCTAGAACACAGAAATCCTAAATATTAGGTGTGCTCTGGAAAGATAACAAAGATACAAGAGTACTAAAAACGAAAGGTGAGATGCTTACTTTTTAACTACCAGCAGCACTTGGCTACCAGCAGTGACTACTTCCTTCGTCATACGCTTTTTGGAGGCGGAGGCGGCAACTTCTTGCACCTCATCATCCTCCGTCGCCTCCGGGTCGTCTAAATCATAGCCCTCTAGTGGAGCTAGCTCGGACTCATAGAGTTTCTCGAGCTGACAGAATCGGAAAAGCATCAATGAAAATAGAGTCGGAGAAAGAATCAAAGAAAACAACGAAACGCGAAAGCAGAGTCAAAATATTTACCGGATTCAAAGGACGACTGGATGTATACATCTTCATGGAAACTTCTGGAACTTTTCGTTCCACTCTTTCCTTGACCAAATATTGCATGAGGGTCCTATAGTCCTTCGGCGAGAGCCGGTTCGGGCTGACCTTCATGCAGTCCTTTTTGTCGCCGGTGATTTGGTGCATGAGGCGGTCTCCGTGGTGCTGGAGGGGCTGAATTCGACGCTCCAACCAGCAGTGGATCAAGTCGGATCCACAAAGCCCCTCATGCTTCATCAGAAATTCGATCCGCCTCTTGGCAAGGATTAAAATATCCGACAGCTCCGGCTCCTCCGCGTCCCATGAGTCTTGGTGGGGAGCAGCGCCATTGGCAAACACCGAAAGACTTTCCGCCTTACCCGGAGCCGGAATATCTAAAAGAAAGTTCCGGCCCAACATTTGACGGACTCACTAGCATTAATCTTAGGATAGATCTGATTCCTCCTAAGGACTAAGCTAAGAGTGCCGGTGACATAAGGCACACCGGCATTGATGGAATTCTTCCGAGTACCATAATAGTACCGGAAAAGGGTGGGACTTGGCCTATGCCAAGAAACCCCTCGCACAGAGTTGCGTGAGCAGTAAGATCAAGCAGAGAGTTGGGAGGAAGATTGTGGAGTTGCACACCATAATGGTTGAGGACCTCGACGAAGAAGTCAGACGGTGGCAAACTGAGGCCGCGGTCGACATGAGTGCTGAACAGCACCCTCCCGCCGTCTTTCGGCGCGGGGATGGCATGTACAGCAGCGCTCTGCCACTTGCCGGTAGTGATGAACCCCTTATCCTCCATGACTTGGAGCTCCGCAGTGTCCATGGCGCTGGGGATCCACAGACCCCGGATCTTCTTCTTGTCCGCCACCGACGAACCCGCCGCCGCTCCCGAAGACAAGGCAGACGCCATAGTTTTTTGGAGGAAGATGGGCTGGTGGGGGAAGGAGAGATTTTTTCTCAACATAGGGCAGATGGGAACTGGTGCAGAGGGCTCGAGGAGTATGAGGAAGTAATGAATGAATCAACGGAGAGGTGAATCTGAGAAGAAGGGTTTTCTCTCCTCTTATTTACCTCTGTGTTAAGATTCGTGCAGTGAGATGCGTGATTATCGCCACGCGTATAGGAAAGGGGGAGTTAGCTTCCTCGCGACTCTTCCGCCCCTCGATTTTCATGCAGGCATTGAAACGGTGTGCCATTCCATAAGGAACAGACCCACCAACGGTCGTGCTGATGGAAATCCTATCAGTGATG
Organism: Avena insularis; assembly: GCA_023614405.1. NCBI lineage: Eukaryota > Viridiplantae > Streptophyta > Magnoliopsida > Poales > Poaceae > Avena > Avena insularis. Next base: position 6,703,550 of record CM042693.1, on the reverse strand, counting down.
GGACCTGGCCTGTAAAGTTGTCAGTCAGCACACCGTTGTAAAATCCGGCTTATGTTTCAAATCAAGCAACGGAAAAATCAAGGTCAGAGCAGAACGTATCCGACTCAACTGACTCAGAATCCTACATCAATGAAAGAAGTTTTTCGGAACCCTTCAAGATTCTCAAGACGAAGAAACCATCAAGCTAGACGATTTATCCGACTTCAGATCTTGGAGACTTCTGGGGGCTACTGTTGGGGATATACTTTCCGAGTATACCCACATGACTTGCTAACCAGGGTGGCCCACCAACGGGTTAGAACTTTGCTTCAAGGGCGGCCCAGTCAGAGAAAGAGGAGGAGTCAGTTCCGGCTACGACAAGGCCCAGAAGAGTTACCGACTTAGGCATGTAGTATTACTTGTAGTCTAAGTTGTATATAGTTACCGACTCTATAACGTAGCCGGATATTTCTCTCCCTGTAACCCTAGGCCCCGGTGACTATAAACCGACCCTATGGGATCCTTTAGAGCATAACTCGATAGACAACCACAACCAACTCGCACAGACGAACCTCTCTTGTAATCCGTTGTAACATCTGGCTTACGCCGATATATTAATAGGTTGCTAGCAGGAGTAGGATCCGATCACCGCGGTCGGATCTAAACCTGGGTAAACTTGTGCTCACCGCTCCTGGAACATCCGACATCTCATACCCCATCCTTCCAACGCCACTAGGACCCCCTATGGTGTACTTGTCGACAATCTGACGACAATACTTGTTGTAGACCATTTCTAAAGGTTTGATTAATCTACGCGAAGGGATTGTGAGGTTTGAATTACCCCTGTTCATTTCCTCAGAAAGAAGACCAAGGGCCCATCTTGTTGTTGACTTGATCCCTTGTAGGCCTTTTAAGCCTTTGTACTATCTTTAGGCATTCCAATAAGTAATATCTTTGTTACCTTTGCTCCCTTCCTCCTTATCATGGTGCCATGCCATGACGAAATGGCCTCCTTTCCCACATAAGAGGAGGAAGCTTGAGCGTCACGTCGTACGCAGGGGATGATGACAAAAGGGGGCATTAGACCGGCCCCACGAATCTGATCTAAGCCACCCATTCTTGGTAACCGCTTCAGGGTTGGCAAGCTGGCAAGCCCACTTAGGTTGAAAAGTGGGCCAAATTCGGCCCTGCTAACCCACAATGGGCGAGTCTTTCTCCTTTTTCACATCTTCTCCAAAAAATTTCACCGATCAATTCAGAAGTGCAACATCAATACAAGAAATCCCGAAAGTAATAAAAATACAAATAGTTCCTTGAACCACCTAGCGACGACTACAAGCGAGCCAAAGGTGCGCTGTGGTCCTCGTCCCTCCCTCACTAAAGCCGACAAAGCTTGTCGTAGTAAAGCTTGTTGTAATAGACATACATAAAGTTGCCGTGCTAAGGCCCCAATGGACCAACCCATGGGAGCAGCAACTGTCGTTGACAAAGGGAAGCGCAGTTCATAAGGAACACCGACCAAAACCAGCAAGAACCGTCGGAGACACACATCCACACACCCACCGATGACGCTAGTTACACAACTGGTAGGGGGCTAGACGGGGAGCACTTTATTCCATCTTGAGGAAGCCGCCACGACGCCTTCTTGAGTAGGACACAAATCCTAACCAAACTGAAAAACATGAAGAAATAGAGCCCTCACATCGACAAGTGCCGGATCCACCATGTCTTCATGGCCCGAAGGCTACATGAGGCGAGACAGATCAGCGGCTGCACCGGATGGAGGCAGAAACCCTAGTCGTATATGTTTCCTGGGAGCTGGGGAATTGTGGATCAGTTTCGAACATCTTTTTTTCACATGATAAGGCCATTTTGTAGAAAAACCCTCGGATCTCAAATGATAGAGGTAAAGCATATCCTGTTTACATAATATTGAAAGATAATATCCGTTCCTAACATTTGTAAACAGGATAATATTCTCCTTATGGGAGTTTTTATCTCCCTCTTTCCAGAAATGAGGGGCGAGAGATGAATTAGGCTTGGGTTCATCCAAAAATATATTTGCAATAGGACGTGGCAACATCAAGCATATGTGGCGTGGGATCGATGCACATGGCGGATGGCCATCAAGAACAAAGAGTTGTCTTGCATCTTCTTTAATTGACCGCCGGACGAAAAAGACATACTCCAGTAGTATTTTTGCTATCCTCTAAATTTTTGCGAAATTATCTCCTAGAGCTTTGCCACATGTTTCCTGCATCTTCCAAATGTTAGAAAGATCCTATGTAAATTTTGTTTAAGCCTATCATTTTCTTGGTCAGTGTCTGATTATAAAAGACTATTTTCGGAGAATCTAAAATATCAATTTCTTCCATCAAGTTTCTCTTCCTTTTCTTGTTCCAGTCTTTGATCGGTCACGGTTTTGAATCTTGTGGTGGCCGATTTGCCGTCCTAGAGATATGGTGTTGTGGTTCCATCCACCGATAGTCAAGATTGTTCAAACAATTCTTTTAGCAGGCTGGTGCAACATCATGACCAGCGATCGTTACTTAATGTACAGATGTGTCTGCTATCCTGCCGGACCTTGTTTATCTACAATGTTGGATTAAGAAACAACGGTCAACCAACCATTGTCTTTAATTAATCCCTGTCACTACATGCAACAGTCATTAAATTTGACCAAAGAACATGCGCTTGCATGCTCAACCTTCAAATCTGGTGACCCAGTCACCCGTTAGCAGCAAATAACCCTCGTTTTTTGTCACTGAGAAAGCAATCCAATTAACTACTGAAGCAGCCGGCGCCCGGCGGCAAGTTGCACTACTTGTATAACCGGCCTGCAGCCAGGAATGACGCCTGTTCTCGCAAGTTGCAGCCTCGTGTGGCTGTGGATCCATACAACCAACATATTTTAACAAGACTTTTCTGGCGAATTCTAAAAAAAAGACTTTTCTGTCGAGTAATTTTGAACTTGTCGTATTCCTCAACTAGAGGTCCTCTCCCCAAAGCCAAGATGGCTGGCCACATATCGGGTATGGTAGGGCATCTAATCTTCGGAGATGGAATCACCCACCTCTAATATGCGGATGATACTATGATTATGGTACATGGATCAGAGCTTGACATCATTAACCTCAAGTTTCTGCTTCTGTGTTTTGAGTTCATGTTGGGCCTCAAGATCAATTTCGACAAGAGTGAGATTATGATTCTGTGTTTTTCCCAGGCGGAGAGACAGCGCATTGCAGACTAACTGAATTGCCGGTTGGCGGATTTTCCCACTACCTATTTGGGAATGCCCATGCGCGACTCTCGGGTGCTAATCCGGGATCTCGCTCCCATGGTCACGAAGGTTCGGTCCAAAGCTGAACCGTGGCGAGCGCGCGTAACGTCCAAGAGTAGCAAGACTATCCTGATTAACTCCTGCCTGTCCAGTCTCATCATGTATCAGATGGGCCTTTATCTCCTCCCGAGGGAACCCATGCAGACTTTGCGAAAGAGCTGTCTAGGTTCTTTTGGGTAGCTAGAGATAGGCACCAGAAGTATCACATAGTAAAATGGGCGGATATATGTAAACCCAGGAGTACTTGACTCTTGCCGGTTCAATGTAGCCCTATTATTGAAGTGGGTTTGGCGTATCCTCCAGGATGATGGAGGCCTTTGGCTCCAACTCATTAAGGCTAAGTATCTTTGGGGGCGCCCACTGCTGGTGTGTGAACGCCGGGAGGGGTCCTAGTTATGGTGGTCCATCCAAGACATTAAGCATTTCATCCGCTGGGGTTCTACCTTCGTGGTGGGCAACGGTCGGGAAGTCATGTTTTGGCTTGACCCCTAGTTACAAGGGATATCCCTCTACCAGGAATTCCCTGCACTCTTTGCCATCTGCGCAGCTCCCATCATGTTGGCTGTCGAGGCTTTTCATGGAGGCCACTGGAACATCCCGTTCCGGAGGACCTTTAATGAGGCGGAGGCGACCGACTTCCAGAGACTACGGGGCTCCCTACCCGCGTCCCTCTCAGAGGAGAGGGATAAGGTAACGTGGGGCCAGTCTCCCTCGAGAGCCTTCTCGGTTAGTTCAGCTTATAGTATCCTTTTTCAGGGCCCAGAGTTACCTTGGATGACGCACCTTTGGAAACCCCCCTACCCCTGAGATTGCGTATCTTCCTGTGGCAGCTACTACGAGACCGCCTTCCTTCAGAGGTAGAGGTGTCGAAGCGCAATGGTCCCGACAATGGGATGTGGCCGTTATGTGGGACGCCGGAGACGTGCACCTACATTATATTCACATGTCCTGCCGCTTAGTTTCTGTGGAACTTTGTCCGAGAAGCATTGGGGCCTACCTGGCAGGCCCAAGACCTCGGCGAGTTCCTAGAGACATAGGCGAACCGCACTAGGAGGAGGCACCACCTCTTTTGCAGTGGTATCCCCTGTCTAGGCAGCGGGACCGGGAGTACGTGGACGATATCTTGCAGGCTCTGAGGGCGTTGGCGCAGCGCTTCGCGGCGCCTGCTGGTGCTTTCGCGACCTCGTAGCGGGAGCGTCCTTCCAGCTCCCCTTTTTTCTTTTAGCTTTTCCTTGGGCATGTTGTGTTGTGGTAGGGGTGGGCAGAAAAACCGATAACCGAACCTGAAAAGACCGAGACCGAAACCGAATAGAGCGAGACCGAAAGGACCGAACAAAATATTGGGTAGCAAATTTTGTAGACCCAATTTAATTCGCTTAATTCGGTCATTAGTTCTTCGTAACCGAACTGACCGGACTTTAGGTGAGAGTGGCCTAGTTCTAAAGCCCTAGTTGCCCATAACTATAGATTTATCTTCCTTGACTAAGCCAAATTTAGTATTATTGAATGTTATATTTCCACAGATTAATAAGACTATATGAAATGTATTTTATATTCAAATTACAACCGAAATAGTACCAAATATTATCCAACTTTTGTATTTGATAATATCTACCACACAATTCGGTCATGACCGAAACCAAATCCGAATTATCGGGTAACCGAATTTATCGGTTAGTAAAAATAACAAGTAAATTTCGGTCTTTATTTTTAAAGACCGATATGCAAAGACCGAATTTTCGGTCATGCCCACCCTACCGGTTCCAGCAGGTTTCTTTTTCTTTTCTTTTGACGTCTAAGTGTTGGTGACTCGTATATATTCTAGATAGTCATTGTTTTATTTATAAAGCTGGGGTATAACCTGTTGGAGGAGTTCCTTCCGACCCGTTGATGCAAACCATTCTTAGCGTACGTGCCGGACGGCGTGGTGCCGTGTCTTTCCCAAGCTTAACCGAATCACTGATACGCTTTAAGCAATTAACGCAGAATCCAGCATTGGCTTAGCTAAGCAGGCCAGGTATCGACGCGTCGGAGATTGCTTCCGTTCTGGAGCACCCCAAACTGGCCGCTCACGAAGGAACCGTTCGAGTACTTAGCGAAAAAGCGATCCAAAAATCCAAACAGCTAGCCCGCAAAAGCCTCCGCTGTCCCAGTCGCAAGATTCCTCCTGCACCCGCCCCATGCGCCGCCCTCTATCGCCCCGCGATCTACCCCGCCTCGGGATTCTCGCTCCCCGTGGTCCACGCCTCAGGTACACCGGCCAATCCGAGCCGCGCCGTCGCTGCCGGCTCGGGCTCGGGCTCGGGCAGCCCCTATATCAGCGCGGGACTGACATCTCAGACCCACGGCCCACATGGCGGACCAGCGCTGTACTACTAGTACTAGTTGAAGGGACTAGGGAGGGAGACCACCACCCCAAATCCCCCTCTCTCCGCACATCACCCCCAGTCCACCACCACCACACTGCGCCGGCCGCCGCAGTCCCGCGACGCTGCGGTGCAAGCCCCAGTGAGGCCTAGCACAACCGGCATCATGGACGAGGAGGCCAAGCCCAACACTAGCGAGGAGGCGAAGCGCACCGAGCCCGCGGCTGCCGTCGCCACTGCGGCCGACGCGGCCTCGTCGCCGCCGATGCCCGCCGCCGGTTCGGAGGAAGTGGGGGATTTGGTGGACAAGGTCGCGGAGCTGGTGGACGAGATCGCGGCGATCTCGGACTTCAGGAACGCCTACCGGAGGCAGTTCTGCAACCTGTCCCGGCGGATCCGGCTGCTCGCGCCCATGATGGAGGAGGCCAAGGAGGGCCCACGCCCGCTGCCGGAGGCCTCGCTGGCGGCTCTCCGTCACCTCAGGGACGCGCTCGCCGCAGCCAAGGACCTGCTCCGCCTCGGCAGCAGCGGCAGCAAGATCTTCCTGGTTGGGATTTCTCGTCTCGTCTCGTCTCGTCTCGATTAAAGCTCCTTTGTTTGTTATAGTACTGTCCTGTGTACACGTGCATCCTTAATTTCAAACACTGTTGCACCCTTTTGCGTTAGATAACGAGTTAGCTGTGCGGATTTCGCTTTACAAATTATAGTACCGTGCAGAATTACAACTTGTCGCTACTTATTTTGTTTATTCTTGTTTGTGAAAACTCTTATTATCCTTAAACGTTAGCTGAGGCTGGGCCAGGTTTTGAGTTTCCTGGTGTCAAATCAATGCCGGTCCAGGCAGGTGACAACTTGCCATTGTTTACTATTGTTGAACAACTCTGTAATTATAATACCCTACCTTATTATTTGTTTTGTTGACACAGATTGGAGACTAGGAAATCCCAAGCTATAGTTACTGAACTAATATACCTTCTAATTTTGGTGACCGATACTATTGTAGTTCTAACTAAATACGGACAGTTTCAGAGACTACTAGGCCATGTACTAAGTCCCAAGATTTTACAAAGTGTGGACTAAAAGATAGTAATTGTAAGCTTACTCTACAACTACTGTAGTTATTATTCATCACGGGTGCTATTTTAATTATAGCTATCAATTACCATATTTGGGTTCACGCTAGCCTTTCTCAAAAACTGCATATTTGAAGCTGAACAATTGCTGATAGCACTTGTCCAGCTATGTGTGTCTTTTGGGTGCAGGTGAATGCGATGGCGCTAAATGTTACAGCTATTAATTACCATATCTGGGTTCACACTAGCCTTTCTCACGAACTGCATATATTTGGAGCTGAACAATAGCTTATAGCACTTGTCCAGCTATGTATGTCTTTTGGGTGTAGGTGAAAGCGATGGCGCTAAATGTTACTCTTAATAACCCCTATATATATGTTGATCGATGGTGACGGTCCATTCACCTCTTACCCTCCTGGTACCAGCCGTTAGACCTTTTGCAGATGTCTGAGATGGTGATCCTGTTTGCTACCAAAGTTGTGATAAAATGACCCACAAGTGCCACCAATATGTACTCCCTCCATCCCAAAATATAAGGCGCCTAAGGATTAGTCAAAAGTCAACATTTTCTAAGTTTGACCAAGATTATACACAAAAATATAAACATTTACAATACTGAATCAATATCAATAGATTCACCATAAACTATATTTTATTAATGTGTCCATTCAATATTGTAGATGTAGATATTTTTCCTAAATATTTGGTCAAAGTTGGTAAAATTTGACTTTTGACCAATCCTTAGGCGCCTTATATTTTGGGACGGAGGGAGTAATAGGGACCGATGAGGGTATCTCATCGGTCAAGTTTGGCATCCCCAGTTTTTATGGCTCGACCTGTTGGGTAGTCTATATTGTTTCCTTCTTAGCAACACACCGGAACAAAACCTCTAATGCTGCTAAGACACTGCCTAATAATTTCATCCTTGGTATATAGATCATGAGATAGGGTCTTCCTTTTTCTGCAACTTGAGCCAGGGCACTGCCACTATGGGTCCAGGTCTTGTTTATATGTACAACAGTAATGCAGTGGAGCTGGAGGACTTACATATCTAGAGAATTCGATCAACATGTCGTTTCATGCATGTATGATGATCTTGTTGACTAGTTAGTTAAGGAAGTTTATCTTAACAAACTATTTTCCTTTTTTCCCCTGGGGGTGAGCACAGGACAAGATCCTGTGACATGTGGGTTGATCATGTTATACTGAGTTTTTCCACCAATGCATTGGTAATACTGGTTTCAGAATGTAAAAAAAAATCACGTAAAGTTCAGATGTACCCTGCTGTATTTAGTAATGATGCATGGGGCATGGTGGTGGTAACGCTGGAAGATATATTGCTAGTTGAGTTTATAGTACTTGAACTTGGCATAGCTGCTGTTTACAGAAATACCTGGTAAGGAAAACATGTTCACAACTGATGATGGTAAATAAAATTAGCTCATGTCAGTGGTATGCGAGTGCTTAACGGATTGTCATAAGCACGGGTGTCTGGGATCATGATTGTTGCGAACTATGATCGGCTGCAGCTGCCAGCTGCACTACTTTCATAGGTCTTTCGGGCGGGAGGAAACTGTAGTTAGTTTATGGAGTTCCATATTGATAGTGCAACTGATGGACTGATTGCATAAATGATGAGACCGAGGGTACTAGGACCACAGACACTTGAAGAATAAAACAACGAGATACACTGGTCTATTTGCTCCACGCAATAAAGCAATGAGATTTATTCTGCCCCATATGAGTTGAACCCAGGGCGCACAGCACCAGTGTGCTCCGAGCACTCGGCTATTGCCTAGTTATCGATGGACTGGAAATGGAAACACCAGAGGGATCCTTTTTTTTTGTGGGATCCTAACTGAACCTAAATGGGTAGGCCTACACAAGGTTTCATCCACGGATGTGTGAGCCAGGGCCTAAGATCAGGCAAAAACGTTATCAGTTGACAATATATTTTAGTCATAGTTAGCAAAGTCACTGCAGGCACTTAGGGGGTAAACTATCCAGTCTTATATTTGGATCTATCTTTCTTATGTAATGTTACAGGGTAAAATAGAACTTTAGTATCTGAGAGCCAGAAATTTGAGGTCGAAGGCTACACGCCTGTTTGAATTGCACTGCATAGGCTAACTTTTCTAAATACGTGCTAGTTATTAATTCTCTGTGATTGCTTTTAAGAAATATTGACACTACGTTGCTCTGTTCCTATGAGATCTGGGGCGGTTAATCAAGCACCGGTCTGTGCTTGCACGAGTTAGTTCATAAAAGAGTAGTGAGGCTATATAGTTTAGTATGCTTAATATCTCTTGATACATGTACCTTTATGAGCATTAAGTAATGTCCATTGACAGATTTCCTAAGTAGGTCACTCTTATGGTTAATTTTGGTTTATACTTTTGCCTACAGTACATCATTAAATCATTACCATTTTCCAACAGTTTGTGGTTCTCCTATTTGCAGGTTCTCGAGAGAGAGAAAATAATGCAGACTTTCCAGGATATTACCTCGAGGCTTGAACAAGCGCTAGCTGGTATCTCATTTGATGAGCTTGGCATATCAGATGAAGTAAGGGAACAGGTAAACCATCTTAACTCTAGGGTTTCTTTTGTATGTACAGTGAAACCATTTTGTTTTCTTCTGTTTGCCTTTTCTTGCTTTATATCTGCAGCTAAAACATGTCCAATTATTGTGCAGGTTGAACTGGTGCACGCTCAATTCAAAAGAGCAAAAGAACGTCCGGATACATCTGACGACATTCTCTTTAATGATCTAATATCTGTTTACAATTCAAGCGCCACTGCTATTGTTGACCCAGATATTCTTCGAAGTTTATCTGAGAAATTGCAGCTTGTCACCATATCCGACCTCAATCAAGAATCATTGACCTTGCATGAGATGGCTAGTGGGGGAAACCCTGGCGTGGTTGTTGAGAATGTGTCAATGCTGCTGAAAAAGATCAAGAATTTTATGCAGACTCAGGACCCTGTAATAGGCATCCCAGCAAGTACAACAAGCCTTTCCCCAAATGACAACTCCACATTTCCTGTTGTTCCAGATGATTTTCGCTGCCCAATATCACTTGATTTAATGAAAGACCCAGTTATTGTCTCCACCGGACAGGTCTCTGCGTAACTTTATTTTTTATTCGCTGTCAATCAAGTGAACTTTCATTTTGTTTCAACTGACAAGAATTTCTTCCAAATGTATGTATTCAGACTTACGAGCGAGGTTGCATAGAGAAATGGTTGGCCGCTGGACATGACACCTGTCCTAAGACGCAGCAGAAGCTTCCCAATAAATCTCTAACTCCAAATTTTGTGCTTCGAAGCCTCATAGCTCAATGGTGTGAAGCAAATGGCGTCGAGCCGCCAAAGCGCCCTGCTCAACTAAGTAACGCACCAGCAACATGCACCGCTTCTGAGCATAGTAAAGTTATTGAGATTCTTCAGAAACTATCATCCCAGAATCTTGCAGATCAACGTGGAGCTGCTGGTATGCTTCGCCAGCTTGCTAAGCGTAGTGCTGAAAATCGTGCTTGTATAGGAGATGCTGGCGCTATTCCTATCCTTGTGAGCCTTCTACCAACCACCGACGTTAGCACTCAGGAACATGTGGTTACCGCTCTTCTGAATCTTTCTATCTATGAGGAGAACAAAGCAAGAATCGTTACCTCTGGAGCTGTTCCTGGAATCGTACATGTGCTAAAGAGGGGCAGCATGGAGGCTCGGGAGAATTCAGCTGCTACGTTATTTAGCCTATCAGTTGTGGATGAGAACAAGGTGATGATCGGGGCTGCTGGGGCGATTCCAGCTTTGGTACTGCTATTGGGCAATGGAAGTCAACGTGGTAAAAAGGATGCTGCAACGGCATTATTTAACCTGTGTATCTATCAAGGCAACAAGGGTAAAGCTATTAGAGCTGGAATTGTCCCTATACTAGTGGAACTTCTAACAGAGACTGAAAGTGGAATGGTGGATGAGGCCCTTGCTATCCTGGCAATCCTGTCGAGCCATCCTGAGGGCAAGGCAGCTATTAGCTCTGCCACGGCCATACCGATTCTGGTTGGGGTTATCAGAAGTGGATTGGCAAGGAACAAGGAAAACGCAGCAGCTGTTCTGGTGCATCTCTGTAATGGAGAACATCAGCAGCAGCATCTTGCAGAAGCACAGGAGCAGGGAATCATGAGCTTGCTGGAGGAGCTAGCGGAAAGCGGCACGGACAGGGGGAAAAGGAAAGCGATCCAACTGCTCGAACGGATGAATAGGTTCTTAAAGCAGCAGAGTCAAGCCGAGGGAGACGTGATGGCACAGGCACAGGCGCTTGCTCAGGCCCAGACCCCGTCCCAGGCTCTTGTTCAAGCCCTTCAAGCAGATGCTCAGCTAGAGGAACCGCTGCTTCCTACTTCCTATCTTCCTGAAAGGCCATAATCACTCATCAGTCAGCATGTTTGGTTCTAGATAGTGGTTTGTTTTTGGGCTGCCTGGCAGTGCCAGGCGGAAGATCTCCTTCAATTGTTATTCTGGAGGCGTGCGTTTTGGTTTGTCCGATGTGGATCAGGAAGGTAGGAAGACCCCGGCAGCAGCTTGATTTTGGGCCATGAGCAGGTTGATGACAAGTCCGTTTTGCAATCATGGGTGCCTTTAACCAGTGGTGTGTCGGTGATTGAAGCGTAGGATCCTCGAGTTTTAGGGAGGTATCGTCGTGGTTGTGCCCGGTGCCTAGTACAGTACATGACTAATTTGTGGCTTCCAAGGGGTGATAATTTTACTCTCCTGACAAAGAAGATCTTCAGCAAAGCATTAATTAGTTCCAAGTTCTCGTTGAGCTTAGTTTCTGCTCCGGTTATTTTTCTAGAGAATAACTGGAGCATGGAGTGTGCTTTTGACATGGGCTGTTCTTCACCTGTAGCTTGAAAGAAATCTCTGGTGAGATGATATCCCGAGCAAATCTGTTCGCATATTTGTTGGCATGAAATCGGCCAATCTGCCCCCGTATCGTTGTCAAGAAATCCCTTTCAGGAATCACTGGGCGGTGTACCGACCTGTCAGTTAAAATGTCATGGTTTCTTTTTGCTGTCCTCCACTTCTCCTGGGGGATCGACCTGGAACCCTTGGTGAATCTGGCCCTGGCTTCCCAACGCAGCGTACATCGCAGGAGGTGATCTGCACTGCACATCGTGGGTGCAGAACGTTATTATTACAGCGGAAAAGCTGGAGCGATCCTGATATACTGTATAAACAGACGTCACGTCAGGTCACGTGACTGGGCCGGGCTGGGCCAAGGAGAGGCGGCGAGGAGGATCCCCTATTGGAGAGGACGTCACGGTCGGCTGGGTTAGGCCACACTACCTCCTGTCCCAGACACACTTAACTGTCATGGCGAATCGGCGATGGGTGCTCGGCGGCCGAAAGGGGAGAGGCACGCCCGCCGGTGACTCGACGCCACATGCGCCTTTCCCTTTCGTCAACGGTGGTTGCGAGATCGAGGGCTCAACGCCTAGCATAGCAGGGCGACCGTGAAACTGAAAGCGTGCGAGGTTTTGGCATGAGAGTCCTGACGTGACTTGCGACGTGCACGTAATGGCATGGCACCTCAACACACGTACTGTTCCTGACCGGTTTGTTTTCACTTTCCACAGACAGATTCGGGTACATGCTAGGGCTTTTTATTTATCAAGCTACATACTGTACTGCTTCCTACAGTACACGCCCGTCCGTATGTACCGCGCCTTTCCAACTCAAACCCCACGACCAGATGTTGAAGGATTTATGTTGGGCTTCTTTCCTTCCTTCCATCCACAACGGCATGGGCGCATCGAATTATTGCCGCCTGATTGCTTGATTGATTATGACACTCCGGCCGGCCGGCCGGCGACAACCACCACCCTAGCAGTATCAAATTAGTAGTAAGAACAAAGAAGGTGCTGCTCCATTAAGAAAACTAAGGTAGCCCAGTCCTCACTCACTCATCCTACCCCTAAGGCTAAGAAAAGCTTAAAAGCTCATGCATTATGCTACTAGTATAATCTACTCTATGCTGCACGCGCTGAGCTCATGGCTGATGATGCGCTAATTAGTGCGATATGATGACGCTGATGCGGCGAATGATCCCTCCGGATCTGCACGTACGGGAACAACCATTGTTTATTAGGAGCACTCCATATATGGAGCTGTGTCCGGTACTAGTATTCACGTTCCTGGCTAGTATAGCTCGTCGATCGCAGGTTTGGCGTCCTTGTCCGTAACGACCGGTGCGTCGACGGTTCGTCTGATTCTGGCCAATGGAGCCGAATAACTTCTGCTTCGGTTGGCGATCAACTCCACTTGTTACTTGTTAGGCTAGCTAAGCTCTGTGGAAACAGACAGGCGGCAAAACGACAGACCATGAAGATCATCAACGTAACTCCACATCTATCGGTCAGCCGGTGCCGGTGACGCTAGCTAGCTAGCAGCAGGAAGATGAAAGCTTACCCCATGCCATGAAGTATCGGCTACCACTGCCTCCTGTCACTGACACTGTAGTCTGTACCGCGAGAGCCTTGTGCGTCAACAGGGCGTCTCTTTGCACCAGCCAGCCCTCGTCGCAGTTTGCATGCGTACGTACATTGATGCCCAAGGAATTAATAGGAGAACAGATTAACCTGAAAACTAAAGATGGGTCCTCTATGACTGTGTTCTTCTGACAATAAAAGGCTCTTTCGGATGCGTGAGATGAGATCCGAGTTCAGTTCAGTACGCTAATTAAAGTCGATGCCAAACCACAAGATACAGTAAACCCCATACAGATCCAGTTACTTGATCAGGCTAGCAAGCAGCAGGCCACCAGCTAAGCTGACAGGGATGATGCACGCGCGCGCGATGGCCGATGGGCAGATCGCCCGATCGGTCCGGCCCACCTGCGCCCATGCATGAGGCCACGGCCATGCAACCTCGTGCACGCCGTGAACAACTAAAGGCGACTGCTGCTGCGCTGCGCTGCGGTCACCGCCGGCCGGCCGGGACGCCCTGACACGACTGTCACCGCCCTGATTGTTCGCTTAGTGCATTCATGTGGTCTCCACCTGTCGTCGATCTCGAGAGGGGAAAGGGCTGGACGTATGCCCTCCACGCACGCATGTGCCACACCACCCACACTACACGGCCCCCCGCTCTCCGGGCGCACTCATGCATGCGGCTTTGCATGCACGCATGTCTGCTGCCTCTGCCGCTCTGCGTACGTACCGCGCGGCACAGTGTCATGTGTACCACACGCGCGCGCGGCGCGCTTTCTCTGCCACGACCTGTGCGTGCGTGTACCCCGCAACGCTGATATCGTCAGATTGACGCCCGCGGTAGAATCAGGAGAAGAAAAACATGCATGCGATCTCCGGGTCCCGCCATTGAAGCTTGCCACCGCGCGCGATACGACGGGAAGTCGCCGGAGCCGACCCAATCTGTCCGAGCGCACGCGTCCGACGCGTCCGACGGACCGACGGACAGCTGCGTGGTGACCCAGCGGGGCAATCTATTTGAACAAACACGTGTGGTTCGATCCATTCATACATTAAATTTGGCCTCGGTTGAATCGGCCCGGACAGTGACACACAAATCACTCCACTTTTTTCTCTAAAAACTCTCTCCCAAATTTTCACTGGCTAGAGCGGGAGGAAAGACGATGGATCCTGCCACCATGGCTCATGCTGTGCCTTTCGTCGTTCCCGCCGCCAAGAAGCGCGGCCGGCCGAAAAAGCTTGGCAAGGACCCGACGACAGAGGAGCGGAAAGTTGAGTTAAACAAGCGCACTGGCCGGCGGGTAGCAGTGAGAGCTCGACTCATAGCTGCCAAGCTCAAGAAGAAGTGCCAGGAGGAGAACGAGCGCTTCCTCGCCGCACAGAACAGGATCAACACCGACGAGCTGGCAGTGAATGCCGCCAAGCACGTCGTCAACATGATGAAGCAGGAGGCGCTGACCGCCACACAGAATAGGGTCAACACCGACGAGCTGGCGGTGAATTCCGCCAAGCATGTCGTCAACATGATGAAGCAGGAGGCGCTGACCGCCACACAGAATAGGGTCAACACCGACGAGCTGGCGGTGAATTCCGCCAAGCATGTCGTCAACATGATGAAGCAGGAGGTGTTGGCCGCCGCTTTTGGTGGCACTGTCGCTTTCGATGGCGTCGTCGCTCTTCCGGCCTGGCCATGGTCGACGCGTCCTCTACCAGCTCCGTCATGTTCACGCCTAGCGGCCGGCCATCAGATCAGCCCAGGATGCCAGGCCCACACACACCCTCGCTTGAAGGCCATACTAGGATCGTGGCCTCGCTCTCCCGGTTCGTCCATCCCCCATGTTATTGTTGGAGGTGGGAGAGCTCGCCATCGACCTCAACTGCACTCCAACCACCGCGGACACAACCCCAGAGGCGTCGAAGAAGCGGCGGTCCATCTTCGCCACGGACATGTCGCCGACAGTCAACCTGTTCGACAAAATGTCCGATGAGCCACCGACCGCTAAACGACAAGGTATGGTCACGACATTTCTTTGCCACTGTCATTATACTGCTCCCACCGCTTTATCATGGCCAAATTGGGTGTAGAATTTTGTGGCCAACGATACCGAGGATGTCATGCACAACATGATCAATGAGGGTGGCGACGGCTATGCCGGCAACGGATAAACCCAGCAACATGACGTGGCTCAGTTGTAGAGCTTCGTTGGGAGACCCCAAGAGCAAGGTGTGATGAGCACAACAGCAAGTCTTCCCTCAATTATGAAACCAAGGTTATTAAACCAGTAGGAGCAAGGAAACAACTCCAAGGTGTTGCTAGCAACTTGGAATCCTGCACAACACAAACTCAAGACTTTGCCCCAACTTGCAGTGAGGTTATCAATCTCACTGGTTTACTGAAAACAAAAGATTAAAGGTATAGTGTGGAAGGTAATAGTTGCTTGTAGAAAGTAAACGGTAACAGCAGAGGATGTAACAATGGTAAAGATTGGACCGGGGTTCACAATTCACTGGAGGTGTTCTCCTTAATATAGATAACATGCTGGGTGAACAAATTAGAGCGGGACAATTAACAGGACTGAGCAAACGTAACAATGCAAATACTAGACATCATGATTCCTATGAGATTTGATTGGGCATTACAACAATATACATAAACCTCCATCCAACTGCATCTATGACTAATAATCCATCTTCAGGTTATCATCCAAACCCCCTCCAGTATTAAGTTGCAAGCAACGAATAACTGCATTAAGCAATGTGTGTAAAGTAAACAATACAATTGTTCTATGCATGGAAGATTGTTGATTTCTCCCTAATAGCAACAACACATCTACAACCTTAGAGCATGTCTAACAGGCCCCCTATTTTTCTGCCCTGTAAAACGCAAGTAGAGGGCCTTGTATCAAAAAAATGCTCACGCAAGAAACATTCCGTCTAGGAGACCCCGTATTTCACCCCGTATATTTGAAAATTGCAAACCCCGGGAAATTTCTTCGATAGTTCATCAGTTCATAGGTAGATCATACATACGGATTTTTACAAAATTGCGCGATCCTAATGGATCACGACTTCTACGAAGCGATCTAGTCGTCGAGGATGATGGCTGTTGCATTCTCCTCCGCCTCCTGCGCCTCCATCTCCTTCACAGCGGCGATGGTTTGCGCCTTCTCGTTTGCCTCCGCCCTCTCCTTGTCGGCTTCATCCTTTAGGGACGCAGCCACCGCCTGTAAGAAGAGGGGGTATTCCCCCTCCTCTTCCTCCTTGCCGGCTCGCGGCGCTCCTCCACCGCTGGTGCTCGCCTCCCATGCCGCCTTCACCCGGCGGTGCTGCTCCCAATCCGCGCGCCATTTGTCGAAGTCGACGCTGCTCATTGGCTTGAGCGGCGGATTGGCCTTGTAGTAGCGTCTGCCCGCTGCGAACTCGTGGAGCTTCGGCGGCACGTAGAGGGTGCCGACGTACCTGCACGCCACACGCCGACTCCCGGTGGCGGAAAGCTTGCAGTGGCGCCGCCACGCCTCCTTGAGTGTGTCTGGCGAGCGGGAGCGCTTTAATCCGGAGGCGGGCGACGCGGTACTGCTGCGGCGTGCGGACATGGCGAGTGGCGGTGCTAATGCTGCGGCGTGCAGCGTGGAATTTTCTCGCCGGAGCGTGTGCGGGGAGGCGGCGGCGCACGGCGGAGCTAGGGTTGCGAGTGAGGGGTTCGACCCCCACTCGCACCTACGCCCTGCATTTGTAGGGGGCGGCGGTGGGGTTTTGACGGGCCTCGTATTCCGCCGATACGGGTCGGCCCGAATACGAGGCCTGCTAGATGGCCCAAACCGCGCTCACCCCCTATCCCGCCGGAATTATACGGGGTGGGCACGTTTTGAGGGGCCTGTTAGACATTCTCTTAGAGATTCTTGTCACTTCCCCAGATTACTAGAGGCATGAACCCACTATCGAGCATAAATACTCCCTCTTGGAGTCACTAGCATCTACTTGGCCAAGATAGCTACTAGCAACGGAGAGCATGGAAGATCACAAACAACACAGACATGATAGAATCAATAATCAATATGACATGATATAATCAATAATCAATCTGACATAGTATCTCAATATCCATCGGATCCCCGCAAACACAACATGTATGATTACAAATAGATGATCTTGATCATGAACGGAGCTCACAAGATCTAAACATGATAGCACAAAGGAGCTGAAACAACCATCTAAATACTGTATGGACCCATAGTCCAAGGCTGAACTACTCACTCATCATACCGGAGGCTGGCATGGTGATGAAGAAGGCCCCCGGGATGATCTCTCCCCTCCGGCAGGGTGCCGAGAAGAGCTTCAGATCCCCCCGATTTAGGGACGATGGTGGCGGCGGCTACAGACTATTTCGTGAAGATATAATCGGGTACTTAGGGTTTCTGCATCGGGGGGCTTTAATAGGCGAAGAGGCAAGGCAGGAGGGCATCTAGGGGCGCACACCATAGGGCGGCACGCCCTAGGGTGGGCCCGCGTGGCCCTAGGGTGTGGCCACCCTGTGGACCCCCTTCGGTTGCCCTTCGGTCTCTGTGTTTGTTCCAGTAAAATATTGACTTTGGATTTTATCCCGTCCAATTCCGAAAATATTTCTTACTAGCTTTTCTGAAACCAAAAACAGCAGAAAACAGGCAACTGGCACTACGACATCTTGTTAATAGGTTAGTCCCAGAAAATGTATAAAAATACCTCAAAGTGTAGAAAAAGCATAGCAAATTTGATACTAAACAATCATGGAACATCAAAAATTATAGATACATTTACAACGTATCAAGCATCCCCAAGCTTAACTCATGCTCGTCCTCGAGTAGGTAAGTGATAAAAACAATAATTTTTGAGGTGACATGCACCATCACAATCTTGATCAAACCATTTGTAAAGCATTGAAATCTAGGATCAAAGTACTCTAACATGATCATGAAATATGAAGTTCTAACAATAGGACATAGTAACTATGTTGCACCATGAAAAGATACAAACAAAGATCATGAATAACAATGCATTGAAAGACGTTTGTTTGTTTCATATATAGAAAACATAGCATAGTGGTATTCAGCTTGTCCCTCATGGAATGGCAAAACATAAATGCATAGGACACCTTCAAAGTTCATAAGGGTGACTAGATACAAATAGTTCAAGAACAAGGAATATCAACATTATGAATCAATCAATAAGTTTTAGGACAATGCACATAAAACTAAGAATGACAACTATGCTCTCTTAATTGGTGCCTAAGGATAGAATATGGAGACTCAATATAAAAGTAGGAAGAAAGGCCCTTCACAGGAAAGCAGGGATTTCAAGTTTCATAAAGAGCTTCCAAAAATTATGGTACTTGTTAGCTTTCAGCTCTCATTTACCCTATCATAAGCATCTTAAAGTTATTAAGGTTAAAGTGAACAAAGTATGGAGTATATGCTTGACAAATCATAAGTTGGCAATCTCATGTCCCTTGAGTACGAGGGTCGTTCCTCATGCTACTCAACTTTAGTTACCGGTAAGTTCTTGTCATTATAAGTATATGTGTATCATAGAGAACCGCCAACGGGGTACCCCTTGCCCCATGACACAGGAGCTATCCCATATCAAAATGACAAGACAACAAACAGTGAGCATCTCAGCAATCCTTTTATTTACCATGAGCATGGTGCATATTTTTTCTTTTCTCTTCTTTCTTTTTTTCTATATTTTTTCTGAGGATGCTTCATGGATTGCTCACTATGTTGATGCTGCAAGTTTCCACCATGATTAGGCATGGCTTAGGCTGGCGGCCCAGGCATTTCTCTAACACATATACATTACTCCATGGACTAACAAGCTCCCCTTTTATTTCACACCGCCGACATCCATAAACAAAAGAGCATGATATCAACTGGATAGATATTTACAGGTGTTGAAAGCATTTCCCATGACAGCACGGTTCTGCTAATTCCCAACTTATAAGTGCAAGCATATAGAACATAGATGACACAATGGTTCAAGTTTATTAGGGGCAAGAAAAATAAAGTGTGCCATCAAGTTTGTGAGAGCTTTAATCACTACTTTTCACATAACAAGTTTAATTTGGAAGATAGATAAAACAAGAATATACTTGGAATGGTGTAACACACCATGCATAGAAATTTATAGTGGACTCTTTGGAATAACTTGGTTTCTTGGGAGTTGGATGCATGAGTAGAGCTTACTCAATACAAGTGGAGGCTAGCAAAAGATTGAGAGCGACCAACTAAGAGATCAATAATGAGCATAATCATGCAGATCGATAAAACATTATCAATCAAAGAATAAAGTGGTATCACAAGTCAAAAACTAAATAATCATAGAGGATAAGGTGACTGGTTCATAGTCATAACATGGTGTGAGCATGTGTCAAGTCAACCCAAACAAAGCATCAAAGGAGAATACCACAATATTATGCTTTTGTATGCTAAAACAACGCATGATTCTTTCAAGGCACACTAAGAAATCTCTATTGTTTGGAAAAATTAATGCTACATCAGTAATCACTAAGCATAAGGTCAAAACAACATCTAGCATGACATGATAAAGTATAAGCCACAGTCAAAACAAGCTCCCTTTTGTACCACTATAAGTATGAAACTTTGTACTCTTTTACAACACCAATCAACTTATTTGAAACAACACAGTGAAAGTGGGGGTCCAACTACTTTATTCAAGAAAACTAAGCAAACAAAAAACAAAAAAAAACCTAAGACTCTCCAAGAACAACACAACAGTGCATGAAACAATAAAAACGAAGCGTCTAGAAAGACACCTGAGATTTTTATTGATGAAGAAGGGGATGCCTTGGGCATCCCCAATCTTTAACGCCTGTACCTCTTGAATATTTCTTGGGATGACATGGGGTGGCATCCCCAAGCTTGAGATTTTGTCCATTCTTCATGTCATCATATCATTCTTCCCCTACACTTGAAGATTTCCTTCATACAAAACTTCACACAATCTTCATTAGCAACATTAGTGCATTCAAGATAATAAACCTTTGGGTTTAGTTTCAACACAGCAAAACCTTCATTAATAATACAAGATACTGTAGCAATTCCTTTTAAAAAGCTCAAGTGATCAAGAAAACTCAAAAACAAACCAATAAAATGCAAATAATGGCAGAAATTTGTCAAAACAGACCAGCAGGTAATAACCGATTTTTTCGAAGATCTTTTGTTGCTCAAATCGAAAAGTGTTGAACTAAAGAAAGTTAGATAACAACCCGGGGCATTTACTCAGAAAATTACAGTTCAATACGACATATAGAGATTTTTCACGAATTTTTATAGTGAACCACAAAAATCTGTTTTGGGACAACAACTTCCCCAAATCTTACTTCTCTCTCATTAGAGGTTATTCTTGGCAAAAAATCAAACAAAAGGATAAGGAGAGGTTATTATAGAAGTAATAAATTCCAAGACTCAATAAAAATATTGGGTTATCTCCCAATAAGTACTTTTCTTTAACGCCTTTAAGTTAGGCATAAGAAGCAAGAATCAAATATTTTTAAATGAAGAAGCATTAAGATCAATACTCTACATTTCTTCAACTAGGAAAGGTATCTCATCCAAATGTGTTCTAGAGGATCCTCTCTCAATACTCTTGGGTTTAATACTTTCATCAAACGGATTTTCAGGAACAATCCAATCAAAATTCTTTTCTAAGGCCTCATGCATTCCTTCAAGTGTAAAAGGTATGGGTATTTTAATTTCCTCTCCATCGGGTTTGGTTTTATCCAACCTTTATAATATACCCATAACATCTACACATGAGCCTAGCATATTAAAATGATCAAATACCTTTTTAGCTTCTTTAGCAACCTCATTGAACTCCTTTAGCAAAGTTTCCAGAATAAAATCTCTCTTTTCAATATCCTCAATTTATTTAAGTTTAAGAAACATTATTTGCATCATGGGTTTCAGGTTAACAAACCTAGCCTCCAACATGTGAACTAAAGAAGCTGCAGAAATTTCATAATTAGGAGCAAGTTCTGCTAAGGATCTATCCTCAATATCCTCATGTTTGCTAATATGATTAAAGAATTCTTCAATATTTTCTTTCCCAATTATAGAGCCACTACCTATTAAAAGGTCTTTCAGGGTGAACTTAGGGATCAACATGGTGAGCTAGAGCAAGGTGACAACTATAGGAAGAACTAATTTTTTTTGTAAAAGAAAACCAAACGAAACTATTTTTTTGGTATTTTTTGATAAAAAGAAGCAAGCAAAACAAAGCAAAAGGAACTAAGCAAAACCACTGTTCAAAAAATAGCTCTAATCAGCGATTAATAGGCCGATTAATCGCTACTAGGGACCTGACCATGTCGATTACCACTAATCGTTTGTGTTAATCGTTTAGCCCAGTTAATAGCTCTAACACTCCGATTACTAGGTATGTTCCCGATTAACTACTACACTTGGTCAAAAAAGTTGCAAGATTATCAACACATATCGCCCATCCGTCCTCTAGCCCGCCCCAATGAAGTAGGTTTTTCGAAGCTCCCGCTTGATCCCTGCCTCCAGGAGCTCGATTTCTGCTATCACCAGCCAGTTCCTTGTCGTTGTTGACTAGTTCCTCATAGTTGCCAATCAGACCTCAGATACAAGAGCTCGAGCTCCTTGAGGATCTCATCCGGGAGCTCTAGGCTTCCTTTAATAGGGTAGGTGGTTGAGGTGCAATAGGAATCATATGTGTTTTAGGTGCTAATTTTTGTAGGTTGCACCAATTAATAGCCAACCAATTAAATCAGTTAATCGTCCGCATTCTGATTAGTCGCTATTCCCAAGACAACCGAGCAGTTAACGATTATCGATTTCCTTACCATTGAGAAAAACAAAAACAAAGTAAAGAGAATGACTGTGAAAGACTCCCCTTGTGAAGCTGTCCTTAACTCCCCGATAACGGCGCCAGAAAATCTTGACATGGCTCAGTTGTAGAGCTTCGTTGGGAGACCCCAAGAGCAAGGTGTGATGAGCACGGCGGCAAGTCTTCCCTCAGTTATGAAACCAAGGTTATCGAACTAGTAGGAGCAAGGAAACAACTCTAAGGTGTTTCTAGAAACTTGGAATCCCGCACAACACAAACTCAAGACTTTGCCCCAACTTGCAGTGAAGTTGTCAATCTCACTCGTTTGCTGAAAACAAAGGATTAAATGTATAGTGTGGAAGGCAATAGTTTCTTGTAGAAAGTAAACGGTAACAGTATAGGATGTAACAATGGTAAAGATTGGACCGGGGTCCATAGTTCACTAGAGGTGTTCTCCTTAAGATACATAACATGCTGGGTGAACAAATTACAACAGGGCAATTGACAGGACTGAGCAAGTGTAACAATGCAAATACTAGACATCATGATTCCAATGAGATTTGATTGGGCATTACAACAATATACATAGACCGCCATCCAACTTTATCTATGACTAATAATCCACCTTTAGTTTATCATCTAAACCCCCTCCAGTATTAAGTTGCAAGAAACATATAACTGCAATAAGCAATGTGTGTAAAGTAAACAATACAATTGTTCCATAAACAAAAGATTGTTGTTTTATCCCTAGTACCAACAACACATCTACAACCTTAGAGATTCCTGTCACTTCACTGGATTACTAGAGGCATGAATCCACTATCGAGCATAAATACTCGCTCTTAGAGTCACTAGCATCTACTTGGCCAAGATAGCTACTAGCATCGGAGAGCATACAAGATCACAAACAACACAGACATGATAGAATCAATAATCAATATTACATGATAGAATCAATAATCAATCTGACATAGTATCTCAATATCCATTGGATCCCCACAAACACAACATGTATGATTACAAATAGATGATCTTGATCATGAGCGGAGCTCACAAGATCTAAACATGATAGCACAAAGGAGGAGAAACAACCATCTAGCTACTATATGGACCAATAGTCCAAGGGTGAACTACTCACGCATCATACCGGAGGTTGGCATGGTGATGAAGAAGGCCTCCGGGATGATCTCTCCCTCGTGAGTGCGGAAGAGCTTGAATCCCCGATCTAGGGACGATGGTGGCAGCGGCTACAAACTGTTTCATGGAGATCTGATCGGGTACTTAGGGTTTCTGCATCGTGGGGCTTTTATAGGCAAAGAGGAGAGGCAGGAGGGCGGCCAGGGGGCACACACCATAGGGCGGCACGTCCTAGGGTGGGCCCGCACGGCCCTAGGGTGTGGCCACCCTTCGGCTGCCCTTCGGTCTCTGTGTTCGTTCCGGTAAAATATTGACTTTGGCTTTTGTCCCGTCCAATTCCGAGAATATTTCCTTACTAGCTTTTCTGAAACCAAAAACAGCAGAAAAGCAGACAATGCGGCATCTTGTTAATAGGTTAGTCCCAGAAAATGTATAAAAATACCTCAAAGTGTATACAAAGCATAGAAAAGTTGATACTAAACAAGCATGGAACACCAAAAATTATAGATACGTTTACGACGTATCACAAGACACTCAACAAGATGCCTACAACATTGCAGACAAATCATTGTTTGGAAACGATGGCACTTCCATGGGCGAGGGGGTCACGACCATGTTTTTGGCCCCTTCACTTGCAGCGTTAATTGTCGACAGCAATAAGTTGAGCCAATGAACCTCGAGCTACACCACCGATGAGGAAAAGATCCTATGCAAGGCATGGATGGAGATTTCACAAGAACCACTATGTGGCGTTGAGCAAAAGGGCTTTGCCTATTGGAAAAAGGTGGTCAAGTTCTTCCATGAGTAGGAAATTCGGAAAGGACGCTTTCTATAGCGATCAAAATGATCTCTCTCTCTCCAAGCATTAGGGCACCATCCATGCAAAGTGTATCAAGTTCCAAGGCTCCTACGAGATGGCGATGAAAAGGAAAATAATCAGCTTGATGTTGGTTGACATGGTAAAACCTCTTCCTCTCTTTGCCAATGTGTTGCATATGCATTAAGCCATTTTTGGAATCCATATGTGTAGGTCATGGAAGCAATGGAGCACTTTAAGAAGGTGAATGATAACATGGCCTTCACGTTGTCCCATTGTTGGATGTTGATCAAGGACTGCAAAAAATGGGAGACTAGATATGCTCTTTGGAAGGAACTTGATAACAAGAAGAAGGGCAAGAGCAATACTTCGACGGGCGGTGTCGTCAACCCCTAGACGATGACAATGACAAAGGATTCATCAACCCTGCAAGGGACGGGACTAATGCCCGTTCCCACCTTCCTGGTGGCCATAAGGCTATGAAGGTCGACATCTCTCGCTAGGCTGGTTCCTTGGAATTTCAGGAGACCTTGAGGAAGATCCTGGAGAAGAAGAAAGAGGCCATCGCCGAGAGAGAAGAGAGGCGTGGCAAAGAGAAAGAGGTCATCGCCAATACCTTTGTCGAGCTCCAGAAAATATCTATCGAGGTGGAGGAGGCCATCGCCAAGGCTAGGCTAATGGAGATCGAGGCCAAGGAAAATGTGAATGAGGCCGAAGCCAAGACCAAGGAGGCCGAGGCCAAGTATAGGGTGTTAGAGGCAGACCAAGGAGGCCAAAGCCAAGATCATGGCCGAGGAGAATGCCATCATGCTCACCGACCTGAATTGTATGGTTTGGTTTGCGAGGAGGCAGCAAACCATCCTGGCTCGCTCTGCTTGAACGATAATGGCGATAGTGAATGCAACTTTTTAGATAGAGAAATTTCCATTTTTTGGACGTTGTGTATGATATTGCCCTGTTTGCATATTTCAGATACATTGGCTACTTGTTGGTGATGGACAAAGGGCGATGACACACGTTTGACATATTATTTGATTGGCAAATCCTTAGGCAGCGATGGCGTCAAGAAAAGTCAGCGGAGAGATAGATTATGCCATTGGGTACGACTAGACGAACAAGACAGACGATGACCCAAGAACAACCGTGACCAGATTCAAACTTATTTTGTTTCGGTTGGCCGGGCGGAGATGGGCTCGGGCGAGGGCTGAGTGAAAGGACATATGCATGCATGGATGATCAGGCTTAAGACACTCGTGGAAAACAGGCTTTTAGTCCCGGTCCGTAACGGGCATTAGTCCCGGTTTTGGGCCCGGGACTACCAAAACGGGCTTTTAGTCTCTAGTCCTGGATCACTATGGCCCGCGACAAATAACATCCACGTGGTTGTTTCCACGAGGCGGGGGGCGGAAACCCTCTAGTCCCGGTCCATAACATCACCCGGGACTATAAGGTTTCCTGCCACTGCAAAAAATTTGTGTGTTTCTCTGCCGCGACAGAGATTGTGTGTTTCCTTTTTTTTTGCCACTTTTCGTTTTGTGTTTCACTATAATTTCAATCATATATTTCAGTACACATATTCTACACTACTACATGCACCGTACACGTTGATGCATCTATATAATTAATCGATCCCTTGCAAGCATACATATAATCAATCATATCAAAAGGAAGAAATGTTTTTAAAATTACATGGTCATTGAGGATATATATATCATATCATCTACATGGAGATCACTAAGGCATATATAGTTCATCGTCATCCGCATAATGTTCTCCATGTACATCAAGGACCTCCTTCATCAGAAATCCCGCCAGCTCCTCTTGAATTGCTCGTATGCGCTGGTCTGGCTCTAGTTTCTCCCGCAAATCATAAATATAATGTGAGTCAAATTTCCGCTCACTGGTCAACTGCGGATGTACTCGCAGGCGTAGTATCCACATAAATGAGTTCCCAGTGGCTGCTGTAAACTCTTCACCATTTTATAAGTTAGCTCCTCTTTGAATGGACCTAGTATTTTCTATCTGAACCATGTCCAACACCTGCTCGGCAAAAAAAATGAACAAAGGAGTTATTAGTTACTTGATATCAGGAAATGAATGAAAGAGGCCTATATAATGCGATAATGATTGAAATTACTTATGGAGCATTGCTTTCATGTCGCTCCACTTCTCTTGGTCCCAACTTAATGAGTAGTGGACTTCAACTAGGGACTTGCCAACTTGAATGTTTAGCAAGATCCAGTGGAATCTGCGGAAGTTTACATAAGCATACATGCATAGCTCATCGAGTAAGCAAAAATAAAATGTGTACAAGATATAAACACTCACTTGAAGTTGTAAGGAAATAGTATTTCCTTAACAAAATTATTATCGATTAAGAACCTACACAGGTCTTCCTCCACGTCATTGGGGCGATTCTTTAACATATATTCATTAATGATATATGGGTCAATAAACCCAATATCATATCTTCTAGCTCTTTTGCATTCAAGCATCTTCATTCTGCAGAATATAATATCATATAAAAGGATATATAGTTAGGATAATATTGTTGGAATTATGCCCTAGAGGCAATAATAAAGATGTTATTGTTATAATTCTTGTTCATGATAAAGTTTATATTCCATGCTAGAATTGTATTAAGCGGAAACTTTGATACTTGTGTGGTTTATGAACAACACCGTGTCCCTAGTACGCCTCTATGGACTAGCTCATTGATTAATAATGGTTAAGGTTTCCTAACCATAGACATGAGTTGTCGATTGATAATGAGATCATGTCATTAGGAGAATGATATGATGGACAGACCCAAATCAAGCAGAGCAATTAGATCGTGTCATCGGGTTCATCTTTGCGAAGCTTTTTCCTATGTCAAGTATTGTATTCCTTAGACCATGAGATAATGCAACTCCCTGGTATCGGAAGAAAGCTTTGAGGTCATCAAACATCATCCTATGTGAGGGTGATCATAAAGGTATCTCTCAGGTGATCGGAAAGTACCTGTTGGGTTTTATGTATCGAGATGGAATTTGTCCCTCCCGAGTCGGAGAGATATACTTCGGGCCCACTCGGTAATTGATACCAACACCGCTTGCAAGCACGTGGTTAAGGAGTTAATCACAAAGTGATATCGGATTACGGAACGAGTAAAGTACTTGCTGTGAACGAGATTGAACTAGGTATGCCGATACCAACGATTGAATCTCGGGCAAGTAAAATATCGCGTGACGAAGGGAATATATATATGGGATTAATTGAATCCTGGCATCGTGGTTTATCCGATATGATCATCGATGAATATGTGGGAGTCAATATGGGTTTCCAGATCCCGCTGTTGATTATTGATAGAAGATCATGTCTGCATATTCTCGAACCCGTAGGGTCACACACTTAACGTGCCTCGACGCTAGGATAGAACGGATAATTGGTTTATGAGTTTTTGTTCGGAGTCTCGGATGAGATCCAGGACATCACGAGAGGTTCCGAAATGGTCTGGAGAATAAGATTCATATAAAGGAAAGCAGTTTTTGGATTTCGGAATCGTTTCAGAGTATTCTGTATTGTACCAGAAGGTTCTAGAAGCTTCCGTAGTGGGACCAACGTGGCCCCACTTGTCGGAGAGGTGCGTGGGCCTACGAGGGAGTTCCCTGGCCGCTTTGGGCCAGGGGCACAAGGCCCCATAGGCCCAGCCGTCCAAACCCTAGGGGAAACCCTAGGGAAACCTTCTAGAAGGGGGAGAAGACTTGCCCCCACTCCACCCTTGTGGCCACCGCCCTAGGGCTTGGAGGAGGGGCCAAGGGGACCGGCCAGCCCCCTATATAAGGTGGGCAGGGGGTGCACCCTCCCCTCACCCCAAAACCCTAGCCGCCAGCTGCTGCCCTTCCTCTCTCTCTCTCCCGACTGTGTGTAGGCGAAGCCCTGCTGCAGAAACTCTCCACCATAGCACCACGCTGTCGTGCTGCAGATCCAATCCATCTCTCCACCCCACTTGCTGGACCAAGGAAGGAGGAGACGTCGCGGCACCGTACGTGTGCATATCTCGGAGGCGCCGGCACTTGCTGCGTAAGATCGGATCGGATCGCGAGGAGAAGACGGCGAGTACGACTACACCAACCATGTTCTGTTGAACGTTTCCGCTGTGCAATTTCTTCAAGGGTATGAAGATCTCATATATCTCTCTCATTGATTGCATCTCCTAGATTATATCTTGGCTTTCCCGTTCGCATCCGTAGATTTTTTTTGATTTACTATGCTGCGAAACCCTTCAGTGGTATCAGAGCTAGATCTATTCGTAGATGTGTTTCACGAGTAGAACGCAACATGCTTTTTGTGGGCTTTGATGTTTTATGTTGCAAGCCACTTGTTGTGTACTTCTTATGGAGCGGCATAGTGAGATCGAAGCGGTCCAGGCCAACTTTACGCGACCTCGTTCGCGAGACCGGCTCCGTACTTGATGTGTGGCTTGTTCCACACATGCGGCTGGTGGATGCCGGTTTCTCTCACTATAGTAGTCATGGGATTTACACCGGATGTTAGCAACCATAATATCACCCTTGTGGCTTTCCGTAGGTAAGAATCGTTCTTAGATTGTTACTCCCATAAGCCACGTAAAACATGCAACAACAAAGTAGAGGCGTCTAACTTGTTTTTGCAGGGAGTGTTTTGTGATATGGTATGGCCCAAGACGTGATGTGTATGTTGTATGCAATGATTATGTTTTGTAATATTTCACGACTTGCATGTCGATGAGTACACAACCAGCAAGAGCCATATGGTTGTCTTTATAATTGTGCATGACATGTGTGTCAACTTCTTATACGCCATGTAATAGCTTTACTTTATCGCTAAGTAGTTAGCAATAGATGTAGTTGCTATTCGTGGTGGAGGCAATCATGGTGGAGTGATGGAGATCATGCTGGCGCGCACAAGATGGAGATCATTGCGCGAAGATTGGCTATACCATGTCACATAAAATTATATGCATGTGATGTTTATCCTTTTATGTATCTTATTATGCTTAGATCGCGACGGTAGCATTATAAGATGATTCCTCACTTGATCAAGATAAAATTGTGTTCTCCCCATGTATGCACCGTTGCAAAAGTTCATCGTGTTCAAGCACCTCGTGATGATCGGGTGCTATAAACTCTACGTTCACATACAACGGGTGCAAGCCAGTTTTGCACACGCGGAAATACTTGGGTTTGACTTGACGAACCTAGCATGTACAGACATGGCCTCAGAACACATGAACCGAAAGGTTAAGCATGTGTCATATGAATGATATGATCGACACTTTGTTGTCCACCATTGAAACCACATCTCTTCTCGTGAAGATCGGATTAGGTGTGGTGAATTTGGATCGTGTTCACTAAACAACTGGAGGGATGTTGAATTTAGTGGGATTTCATCTAGTAATTTGATTAAGTTGAACTAGTTATCATGAACATAGTCTAAATTGTATTTGCAAATTTTGTAGATCAAATGGCTAGGTCCAACTTCAACTTCAACGTTTTTGCTAAGATAGAAAAGCTTAAGAACAATGGGTCTAACTTCACCAACTGGTTTCGCAATCTGAGAATCATTCTCACTGGCGGACAAAAGGACTATGTCCTTGAGAAAGCGCTAGGTGATGCCCCTGCTATTGATGCGTCGGCTGATGAAAAAGCTGTTTATTAGTCGTGCAAAGATGATTATGGAGTGATTAAGAGTACCATGTTGTTTGCTATGGAATCAGACCTTCAAATTCGTTTTGAGGAGTTCGCCGGGCCCTTTGAGATACTTGAGGAACTAAAAACCATGTTTCAGACTTAGGCCCGTTCTGAGAGATATGAGATCTCTGAGAAGTTCTTTAACTGCAAGATGGAGGAAGGGAGTTCCGTTAGTGAGCACGCCATTAAGATGTCGGGATACACTCAACGTCTTGAGCAACTGGACTGCAAGATTCCAGAAGAGCTCAAGATTGAAAGAGTTCTGCAATCACTCCCTCCTAGCTACAAAGGTTTTGTAGTTACTCACAATCAGATTGGTTCCACTGATACGATCACTGAGCTCTTCGCTAAGCTGAAAGCTGTGGAGGTGGACATCAAGAAAGATAATCATGTTTTTATGGTCAACAAAACCCCTAGATTTAAGAAAGGTAAGGGTGCAAATAAATCCTTCAAGAAAGGCAGCGGCAAGCGCGTTGCCCCTGCTGAGAAGAAGCTCAAGTCTGGACCTAAGCCGGACACTGAGTGCTTCTATTGCAAGGACAAGGGTCTTTGGGCATAGCTGTCCAAGTACTTAGCGGACAAGAAGGCTGGCATCATTAAAGGTATATTTGATATACATGTTATTGATGTTTACCTTACTAGCGCTCGTTGAAGTGCACGGGTATTTGATCTTGGTTCGATTGCTAATATTTGTAACTTCGAAGCAGGAGCTCTGAGAATAGGCAATGACTAGCAAGGGATGAGGTGACGGCAGCGTTGGCAGCGGATCAAGAGTTGATGTGATGGTCGATGACGCGCTCTCCTTAGTTTTACCTTCGGGATTAGTTTTAAACCTTAATAAGTGTTATTATGTACTGCGTTGAGCATGAACATTATATCTGGATCGTGTTTATTGCAAGATGGTTGTTCATTTAAATCGGAGAATAATGGTTGTTCTATTTATATGAGTAACATCTTTTATGGTCATGCACCTGCTATGAATGGTTTATTTCTTACGAATCTAAAGCAATGAAACACACATCCATAACATTGAGGCTAAGAGATGCAAAGTAGATAGTGATAATTTGACTTATTTGTGGCACTGCCGTCTAGGTCATATTGGTGTAAAACGCATGAAGAAACTCCATTCTGATGGACTTTTGGAGTCTCTTGATTTTGAACCATTTGACATGTGCGAGCCGTGCCTCATGGGCAAGATGATCAAAACCCGTTCTCGGAATAATGGAAGCGAGCAGCGGACTTGTTGGAAATCATACATACCGATGTATGCGGACCAATGAGTGTTTGACACGGTGGATATCGCTATTTTCTCACTTTTCTTGATGACTTAAGTAGTTATGGGTATATCTATTTAATGAAACGAAATCTGAAACGTTTGAAAAGTTCAAAGAATTTCAGAGAAGTGGAGAACCATCGTAATAAGAAGATTAAGTTTCTACGATCCGATCGTGGGCGAATATTTGAGTTATGATTTTCTCACGCATCTCAAAGCAAGTGGAATCGTTTCACAACTCCACGCACCGGAACACCACAGCAATGGTGTGTACGAGCGCCGGAATCGAACCCTGTTAGATATGGTCCGATCGATGATGTCTCTTACTGATTTGCCGTTATCATTTTGGGGTTATGCATTAGAAACCGCTGCATTCACTTTAAATAGGGCTCCATCTAAATCCGTTGAGACGACACCGTATGAACTATGGTTTGGTGCTAAACCTAAGTTGTCGTTTCTTAAAGTTTGGGGATCTGAAGCTTCGTCAAGAAGTTGATGCGGACAAGCTCGAACCCAAAGCGAATGCGTCTTCATAGGATACCCTAAGGAAACTATTGGGTATACCTTCTATCACAGAACCGAAGGCAAAGTGTTTGTCGCAAAGAACGGTTCCTTTCTTGAGAAGGAGTTTCTCTCGAAAGAATTGAGTGGGAGGAAGGTAGAGCTAGATGAGGTTATTGAACCTTCTCTCGAGTTGGAGAGTAGCGCAGCACCTGAAATTGTTCCATTGCCGTCTGCACCAACAAGAGAGGAAGCTAATGACGAGGATCATGAAACTTCGAATGATGCTACTGCTAAACGTCGCAGGTCGACAAGGTCGCGTGCCACTCCAGATAATGCAGCAACCTGTCTTAACTGTCTTGTTGGTAGACAACAGTGAACCTGCGAACTATGAGGAAGCAATGATGAGCCCAGACTCTGAGAAATGGCTAGAGGCCATGAAATCCGAATTGGGATCCATGAGAGAAAACCAAGTATGGACTTTGGTGGACCCTCCTAGCGACCGAAAGGCCGTTGAGTGCAAATGGATTTTCAAGAAGAAAACGGACGCGGATGGTAATGTTACTGTCTATAAAGCACGGCTTGTCACAAAAGGGTTTCGGAAAGTTCAAGGTGTTGACTACGATGAGAATTTCTCTCCCGTAGCGATGTTTAAGTCCATTCGGATTTTATTAGCAATTGCTGTGTTTCATGATTATGAAATATGGCAGATGGATGTCAAGACTGCGTTCCTCAATGGCAACATTGATGAAGAGTTGTATATGATGCAGCCTGAAGGTTTTGTCGATCCTAAGGATGCTGATAAGGTGTGCAAACTTCAGCGTTCCATTTATGGACTGAAGCAGGCATCTCGGAGTTGGAACCTTCGTTTTGATCAAGTGATCAAGAGCTTTGGATTTGTTCCAAATTGCTACGAAGCTTGTATCTACAAGAAAGTGAGTGGGAGATCAGTGACATTTTTAGTACTATATGTGGATGACATATTGATTATTGGAAATGACATTGGTACGCTTAACGATGTGAAGAGTTATTTGAATAAATGTTTTTCAATGGAAGACCTAGGAGAAGCTGCTTATATATTAGGCATCAAAATCTATAGAGATAGACAAAGACGCCTAATAGCTTTAAGCCAAAGTACATACCTAGACAAAGTTCTGAAAAGGTTTAGAATGGATAAAGCAAAGAAAGGTTCATTGCCCATGTTGTCAGGTAAGATATTGAGCAAGGCTCGATGTCCGCTCTGATGGCGATAGAGAAACTATGAGCAAAGTGCCATATGCCTCGGCCATAGGTTCTATCATGTATGCCATGTTGTGTACTAGACCGGATGTGTCCAATGCTCTTAGTTTGACGAGCAGATACCAAAGTGATCCAGGAGTGGAACACTGGACAGCCGTAAAGAACATCCTAAAGTATTTAAATAGGACTAAAGAAATGTTCTTGGTCTATGGAGGTGATGAGAAACTCGTCGTAAAAGGTTACGCCGACGCTAGTTTCGACACCGACAAGGATGATTCTAAATCTCACACATGATACCTTTATATTTTGAATGGAGGAGCTGTGAGCTAGAGAAGCTGCAAGAAAAGCGTGATCGCGGGATCTACAGTAGAAGCGGAATACATGGCTGCTGCAGAAGCGTCAAGTGAAGGAGTTTGGATCAGGAACTTCATCACTGAGCTTGGTGTGGTTCCAAGTGCCTTGGACCCACTGGATATATTGTGCGACAACACTAGTGCCATATCACTGGCTAAGGAACCAAGATATCATCCAAATACCAAGCACATCAACCGCCGTTTTCATATAATTCGAGATTATATAACATATGGAGATCTGAAGATTAGCAAAGTACATACGAATCTGAATGTCGCAGATCTGTTGACTAAACCTCTTCCACGAGCAAAACATGATCAGCACCTTAATGCCATGGGTGTTAGATTGTTGCTAGATGTAAACTAGATTATTGACTCTAGTGCAAGTGGGAGACTGTTGGAATTATGCCCTAGAGGCAATAATAAAGTTGTTATTGTTATAATTCTTGTTCATGATAAAGTTTATATTCCATGCTAGAATTGTATTAAGCGGAAACTTTGATACTTGTGTGGTTTATGAACAACACTATGTCCCTAGTACGCCTCTATGGACTAGCTCATTGATTAATGATGGTTAAGGTTTCCTAACCATAGACATGAGTTGTCGATTGATAATGAGATCATGTCATTAGGAGAATGATATGATGGACAGACCCAAATTAAGAAGAGCAATTAGATCGTGTCATCGTGTTCATCTTTGCGAAGCTTTTTCCTATGTCAAATATTGTATTCCTTAGACCATGAGATAATGCAACTCCCTGGTATCGTAAGAAAGCTTTGAGGTCATCAAACGTCATCCTATGTGAGGGTGATCATAAAGGTGTCTCTCAGGTGATCGAAAAGTACTTGTTGGGTTGTATGTATCGAGATGGAATTTGTCCCTCCCGAGTCGGAGAGATATACTTCGGGCCTACTCGTGTCGATATCAACACGCTTGCAAGCACGTGGTTAAGGAGTTAATCACAAAGTGATATCGGATTCTGAGCGAGTAAAGTACTGCTTTGTGAGCGAGATTGAACTAGGTATGCCGATACCGATCGAATCTCGGGCAAGTAAAATATCGCGTGTGAAGGGAATATATATGGGATTAA
This sequence comes from Avena insularis, assembly GCA_023614405.1. Lineage (NCBI taxonomy): Eukaryota > Viridiplantae > Streptophyta > Magnoliopsida > Poales > Poaceae > Avena > Avena insularis. The sequence continues at coordinate 6,669,342 of CM042693.1, read as the reverse complement.
TTGAATCACGGCATCGTGGTTCATCCGATATGATCATCGATGAATATGTGGAGTCAATATGGGTTTCGGATCCTGTTGATTATTGATAGAAGATCATGTCTGCATATTCTCGAACCCGTAGGGTCACACACTTAACGTGCCTCGACGCTAGGATAGAATGGATAATTGGTTTATGAGTTTTTTTTCGGAGTCTCGGATGAGATCTAGGACATCACGATAGGTTCCGGAATGGTCTAGAGAATAAGATTCATATAAAGGAAAGCAGTTTTTGGATTTCGGAATCGTTTCGGAGTATTCGGTATTGTACCGGAAGGTTCTAGAAGCTTCCGGAGTGGGACGTGGCCCCACTTGTCGGAGGGGTGCGTGGGCCTACAAGGGAGTTCCCTGGCCGCTTTGGTCTAGGGGCACAAGGCCCCATAGGCCCAGCCGGCCAAACCCTAGGGGAAACCCTAGGGAAACCTTCTAGAAGGGGGGGAAGACTTGCCCCCCACTCCACCCTTGGGGCCGCCGCCCTAGGGCATGGAGGTGGGGTCCGGCCAGCCCCCTATATAAGGTGGGCAGGGGGTGCACCCTCCCCTCACCCCAAAACCCTAGCCGCCAGCTGCTGCCCTTCCTCTCTCTCTCTCGACTGTGTGTAGGCGAAGCCCTGCTGCAGAAACTCTCCACCATAGCACCACGCTGTCGTGCTGCAGATCCAATCCATCTCTCCACCCCACTTGCTGGACCAAGGAAGGAGGAGACGTCGCGGCACCGTACGTTTGCATATCTCGGAGGCGCCGCCACTTGCGGCGTAGGATCGGATCGGATCGCGAGGAGAAGACGGCGAGTACGACTACACCAACCATGTTCTGTTGAACGTTTCCGCTGTGCAATTTCTTCAAGGGTATGAAGATCTCATATATCTCTCTCATTGATTGCATCTCCTAGATTATATCTTGGCTTTCCCGTTCGCATCCGTAGATTTTTTTTGAATGTTTCCCGTTCTCATTGATTGCATCTCCTAGATTATATCTTGACTCTCTCTCTCTCTCTCTCTCTCTCTCTCTCCCATTGCGTGTAGTGAAGCCTGCTCTTGAAACTCTCCACCATAGCACCACGCCGTCGTGCTGCAGATCCAATCCATCTCTCCACCCCACTTGCTGGACCAAGGAAGGAGGAGACGTCGCGGCACCATATGTGTGCATCTCTCGGAGGCGCCGCCACTTGCGGCGTAGGATCGGATCGGATCACGAGGAGGAGACGGTGAGTACGACTACACCAACCATGTTCTGTTGAACGTTTCTGCTGTGCGATTTCTTCAAGGGTATGAAGATCTCATCTATCTCTCTCGTTGATTGCATCTCCTAGATTAGATCTTGGCTTTCCCGTTCGCATCCGTAGAATTTTTTTGATTTACTATGCTGCGAAACCCTTCAAATATATTAAATGCAATGAACGAGCTGAGCTACAAACTTAATTATAGAAATAAATCACTTACAAATAGTAGCAACCAATGATAGATTTGTCGAGGGCACGCTGGTTGTATAACTGAAACATTTCGGTCATTTGAACTTGTATCAAGTATGCGTTTTGAAGTGATGCTCCTTTCTCACGGCCACCGGAAACCAATCTTTCTGATGCTTTTTTCTATTTGCAACATATACCATGTGTGCAGATTTCGCATATGTGTGGATAGACGCGCGATCTCCTCATTACTGACTAGATGCTCCCCTTGGACATACTTCCATACTATCTGACCCACTGGCTTATCTTCATAGCCTAAATATTGACCAAGAGACATATTTGCTTCGGTAGCAAGTGCTTTGGCCTCCGATACAGTGATGCCCATTCGTGCAGCATTAGTACTGGCTATGGGTCCATTATTTGCATGTCCATATCCATTTCATCTCTGAAGGCCTTGTCGAGGTATGAAATCACTTTGAGCGGGGCGACCGATTGATTCTTCTGTTGTTCGAGCTGGGCAACTTGCTTCCCGCCTTTTGCACTTGTGCTTTTTTTATTCTTTACTTGCTTAAGAATCTCCCGGTCATAGTCTGATTCTAGATTCATCGATATCTGGGATGGTTGCTCAATAAAGGACTTAGCCCACTTTTTGTTTTTTTCATCATATACCGGCTTTGGCTCAGGCTTTTTGGGTAAAAAATGCGCCTTAACTTGGGCAGCCACATCCGTGGCAGTTTCCTCATCGGTCTTGTCATAAGATCTCTTTGGAAGAGTCGGCGGGATCTCGACTATCTTCGTTGTTTGACCTTTCTTTGATGTGGGTGCGGGGGAGCATCGACCTTACATTTCTTCGACGAGGTAGTAGTATTGCACGAAGGCAGAGGCGGAGATCGATTATTGCATGGAGGCGTAGATCGAGTTGATGTACTCCTACTGCGGCGATCGACATCGGCGTAGAGTGGACTTGGAGGTTGATGATAATCGGGTTGGGATGGACTTGGAGGTTGAAGATAATCGAGGCGGCGTGGACTTGGAGGTTGACGATCATCAGGGCGGGGTCGACTTGGATTCCTCGGAGTCGGTGGCATTGACGCCGAGCCTAGAAACTTGATGTACTTCTTCTTCCATAGAATGATGTTGCGCTTGACATCTCCTAGTTTCGTAAGGCCTTCAGTCATAGCGATGTCAATATCTAGGTCCGAAAAATTCTCCACTATGTCATCCACCATGACACGAGCATAGCCAGGTGGAATCGGAAGTGAATGGTGGAGTGCTCCAGGTAGACAAGTTAAAGCAGTGCTGATCGCCACCTTGAAGGACATGTTGTTCATTGGCTGATGTAGCTCACATTGTGCCATCTCTCTGACATCATCCACGGGGTAGCGAGGAGCCGGTGCATCATCCCGTAATGCTTGATCATCTGCTCGGACCTCCGTGGAAGCCATGCTGCTTCTCCGCTGGCTAAGATCCAATGCAGGATCATCAGCTCGCGAGTGAGTTGACGACGACCTTTGGATAATTTCTTGCATGAGGTTCTTCAGATCAGCTAGGTCCTGCTCTACCTTGGAGATCCGGTCTGCCTCCTGGTCATTCTTTCTCTGACGGCTTCTGTAACTGTCATCGTACTGAGGAAACCCTTTCTTCCACGAGACACTGTCACCTTTGCCTCGTGTCCGTCCACCCTTTTCAGGATTCCCGAGGGCGCGTTTCAGCTCGTCGTTCTCTCTCTCGGGACGGAATAATCCCAATTGAGCATTGTTCATTGCTTGAATAAGGTCTTCTGAGGGTTTTAGAATTTTTTCATGAAATAATGTCTTCCCTGTTTCTGGGTACAACGATCCCTCTTGCCCATACCACCAGTGCTTTGACCTCTCGGGCCATCTATCTGTACCAGGAGTGATGCCTCTAGTCCTCATGTCCCGCTCCATAGTTTCCCACTTAGGGACGACACTCTTGTAGCCACCTGTCCCCAATTTATGATGGTATTTCTTATTGGTATCATTTAATTCATTCTTTGCCGACTTTGCCTTTGCTTTATCAGATTGCTTGTACGTTACAAAATCGGGCCACTGTTCTCTCAACTTCTATTTTGCTCCTACGAAGTCTGGAGATTTCTTTTTCGTGACATATTTCGCGTATAAACTTTTCTCGTGGTTCCGGTATAGTTCGGCCATCTTGCTCAGAGCCCACTCCTTGACTTTCGCTCTTTTTTCAAGACCACCTGACCTTGGGGTAATACCATCTGCCTCAAATTCTTCATACTCTGGAGGTAGTATGAAATGCGCTATGAGCTTCTGCCAAAGGTCATCTTTGGCATCATCGGTGACATAACTGTTGGATTCTTCACCGGGTTTCTTTGATTTATTCCATTCTTGAATGGTGATCGGCAGGTTATCCCTAACAAGCACCCCACATTGATTTGTAAACATCCTCCGGTACTTCTCTAGAGCAAGCGGTTCACCATAATCATCTATTTCTTCGATGGTGAACCTCTAATTACCATCCAACTTTTTGTTCGGCACTCGTTTCGTTCAAGCTATCGATTGCTTCGATCCGGTGGGCTAAAAGAAGAAGAGAGAGTGATTAATATATATATATTGATATATCTAGATCAATTAATGAATAGAGGTAACACGAGGCTTTATATATATACCTCGCCGGATCCTGTCGAGGGGCCATCATTATTGTTGTTATTTGTTTGCCCTTCGTCCATCCGATCTTCCCCTTGGTACATCAGGTTTTCCTCTAGTCCATCACCGGATGTATTCAGATATGAGTCTTCCTCGAGCAAAATATCTTCACCGGTAGTAATAAGAGGAATTTCACCTCTTATCATGCCCTAAAGAAGACCTTCACCAATGCGACCAGGATCACCGGATGGATCCATGACTTAACTATAACAGAAAGAGAGTTAAACATGTTAGAAACAATTTAATAATATATACTAATAATATTAATAATATACTACTAACAATATTACCACAAATAATATAATATAAAAATAATATTACTACTAACAATATACTACTAACAACATTACCACAAATAATATAATATACAAATAATATTACTACTAACAATATTACCACAAATAATATAATATACCAATAATATTACTACTAACAAAATTACCACAAATAATATACTACTAACAATATTACCACAAATAATATACTACTAACAATATTACCACAAAAATAATAATATACAAATAATATTACTATACTAACAATATACTACTAACAATAATTAATAATATAATATTACCACAAAATGTGATATTTACTAAAACAAAAACTAATAATAGCATTTATATATTAATAACAAGTAAAACAATAACCCTAATATTGCTAGGGTTATTGTTATTACCACAAAGGTAATAACCCTAATAACCCAAATATTATTTGTGGTAAAACAATAACCCTAATAACTAAAACAAAAAACAATAACCAACCCTCCTATACTAGCAACCGGCGACATCACGTCTGGACGGCAACAATGAGGCAGCGTTGGCGTGGCGGCCTGCATGCGCGGCTGCAACGTCACGATCTTGAGGTGGCGGCACGGCGGAGCATGGCGGGGCGGCCGGAGACGAGGGCAGCGTTGCGGTGGAATCGGCGGGCAGCACCTCCCCTGCGTTTCTCTGCGTCGGCGCCTTCGTCTTCGTCTTCATCGAAGAAATTCTAAGTGTTGGGCGTGGGCGGTGGCGCGCGGAATATAAAGGGATGACCCTTTAGTCGCGGGTTAAGCCACCGCCCGGGACTAGAGACCCTCTAGTCCCGTGGCTTAACAACCGACTAAAGATCTAGTCGAGTTAAGCCACGACCCGGGACTAGAGGGTTTTTTAGGCCACTTCGTTTTCACGCGCGCAGGCACCCTCTAGTCCAGGGTCCATCCACGACCCGCGACTAGTGGGTTTTTTGTAAATTTTCTTTTATTTAATTCAAATCAAATATAAAACTTTAGAAAATCATATCTCCTATTGTAAAAATCCAAATAAAACAAATAATATGTCTATTATTATCAGAAAAATATAAAGAATCTTAATATAATATCCATACATCTGTTTGCATCATTTATAAATTATGTCATTTGTAAATTTACTTTTATTTAATTCAAATCAAATATAAAACTTTGGAAATCATATCTCCTATTATAAGAATCCAAATAAAACAAATAATATGTCTATTATTATTAGAAAAATATAAAGAATATTCATATAATATCCATACATATGTTTGCATCATTTATAAATTATGTCATTTGTAAATTTTCTTTTATTTAATTCAAATCAAATATAAAACTTTGGAAAATCATATCTCCTATTGTAAAAATCCAAATAAAACAAATAATATGTCTATTATTATCATAAAAATATAAAGAATCTTAATATAATATCCATACATCTTTTTGCATCATCTATAAATTATGTCATTTGTAAATTTTCTTGTATTTAATTCAAATCGAATATAAAACTTTGGAAAATCATATTTCCCGCCATTTCCCACCGCTTCCCGCCAAGTTTTCCCGCCCTTTCCCTTTTACCAGAGCTTTTAGTCCTGGTTGTAGTCACTAACCGGGACTAAAGATATTTCCCGTCATTTACCACCGCTTCCCGCCAAGTTTTCCCGCCCTTTCCCTCTTTATCTAGGGCGATCGCGCCATGGATATCCACACATCCACACCTTCCTCTCTCACAACAATGGACAATGCCTACTGGGCCATTCTGACCCTCTAGGAGACCGAGGCGCGCCTCACTACTGCCCGTCAGGCTGCAGTGCCCATGCCTTGGATCTTTGGCGAGGAGGTTCCTGTCCCTCTTGTCCCTCAAGGTTCCGCATGCTAGGCAGCCATCACAAACCACTTATACCACGAGCTCACGCCGGAGCAGCGGATGGATCCCCAGTGGGATCCCGACAATTATGACACCTTGAATGACTTCTTCGCTAACCGTCATGAAAGGGAGCTCGCCAGGTACGAGGGTGATGGCCCACCCCCGGTGAACCACAACGAAGCCGGCCGTTGTCTGTGGTGGGTGAACCGTACTATCATCAGCGTGATGCGCTACATCGTCGGTGGAGACCATCCTCGCCTGCAGTGCCCACAAGTCCACCCGCCACAGAGCCACAAGAAGGCCCCTCCCCCGCCTGGCGGTAGCGGCATCGTCTTCCAGGAGACCCCTTGTAACATCCCAGCATTTAGGAATCAACGAAGGGTAGATTTAGGAATCTGTGAAATTGCATGCATCCATTTGTAAAAATGTGGGAATTTTTTTCGCCAAATAAAAACCTAAAGTGATCAAAGTTTCTTTCATTCTTTGAGATTAGGTATAGTCTTGGAGAATGATTGTTATAAACTTTGATATGATCTTTGTGGATCAGTGTGTTTTGGGAAATGAAATTTGAATTTAAACTTGAGTGATGGATTTATAATTCAAAAGGATTTAGAATTATGTTTGAGTATTTTGGTTTAGTCAAGAGTTGATAATTAGTAGCTCAAACTTTAAATAAATAACATAATAAAGAAAAATAGTATTTATTCCATAATTTTATTCAATAAATAAGTTACAAAATGTAACTTATGAAAATGATCAAGAATCTTTACAATGGTAATGAAATAAAAGAAGAACCTTTATATATTGAGTAATAGTACAATATTTATTACAAAATAATAAAATAAAGATTACAAAAGAATAAAAGAAATATTACAAGTGACTCTTCTATAAAGAAAAAGAAAACCTAATCTAAAGTCTTGAATCTTCAAGTCTTGTACCTGCAAAACAAAACACAAACTAACAGAAAGAAAATCAAGGATTAAAAATGTGTTACTCTCAGTTTTGACAGTGAGTTGCACTGTTCAATTTTTCATCATTGAGTAATCTTAAAGGGGCAAGTTTCACCAATATGAAAGAACTAAATCTTTCATAATTTTAAGCCATAAGTCAAATAACTGCAACCGGCAAGAAGGGGGAAAGTTTCACCAAGCAGTTAAGTGGTAAACAGATAAAAAGTAACTTTCATATCCTGAGCATATCCACAAGGTGTGCAGCAGGCACACAAGCATCACACACACCAAACTGCATGGTGTGTGCTGTCAGCACAACATCAACATCTCCAAGAAACAAAACTAATCAGCACAGCCGTGAGCAAGCAATTTCAACACCATTCCCTGGTTCATACACAGCAAGCATAGGAGCCAAACTAAACCAAACTAGATCACACCAACCACACCTTTGATCATCTCACCAAGATGGTGACATAAGGAGGGGGTAGATCAGGTGGATAGCAAGAACAAGGTCAAGCCACCAGGACCAGGAGGTGGAGATCTAGATCAATGACAAGTCTAGAAGCTGGAAGTATCAGGAGGAGCACCAGATCAAGCTAGCCACACAACCAGCAAGATCAAGCCACAATATTAATAACTTGCAACCCCAACAACACCCAAGTGTGGTGAGTAGAAAAAGACCATCACATGATTTATCTGTCTAATCTAGACAAGCATTCATGAGTTATCTCATACTCACATTCTCAGAAAACACCCAAGTGGGGTGAGTCCATCATTGAAGTTTTTCAAACACCAAAAGCAATCAGAAAACTATATAGATCCAACTAGGATCTCAGGACAACCTCATTGATCCTAGCTATCAAGCTATATTTTAAATTCCAGGAATGAATATAGCCAAGATCTAAACTTCTAGGCACACCTCTTAAACAGGAGTAGCACCTTGGAATTCCTACATCTTATGGATCTATATAACTTAATAAGCCTACAAATCATTTTCCCAACTTTGACTCAAGAATCAGTAGCTGGTATCACTACCAGAACCAATCCCTGAGTAACAACAAGATAAGGGCCTAGTCCCTAACCCTCAGACCAACATCATAGGTTTTCGGGATTCAAGGAAAGAAGTTTCCACTTATCTCTGATGCGAAGCTAATCTTAAGCTTGAACAAAACCAAGCCAAGTAATAGAATCTAATCTTGTGTGCCATATTAGAATGATGTCACAAGAACAGTTTCTAAACTAAGCAGGTTAAGCATCCAACTTTCACAGATACACTCACAACCAACTATAAATCATTTTCCTGATACTAATCACAGGAATCATTTCCAGGAATATACATATACATAACATCACTGTAAGAGACAAGTTAATCTCAAACTGTATATGAATTCATAAGCAAACAATACAGATACAGTGACTTCATCACTCTAAAATCACTGTCAATAACCAAGTAATGACAGTGGTGAGCTCTCAAATCACTAGAATCTTTAAAGTAATGATTCTACAGTAACATTACCATCTGAACTATATCAAATTAACCAGTGGAATCAATCTGGTAAGCCACTAGCCTCACCAAAGCTAACCATAAGCAGTAATCCACAGCTAACAATCACTCATCATGCTGAGGGATCATCAATACATGATCCAAATCATCAGATATTTAATCAATAGAGGGATATGAACCCTAAGCAGAACAAACAACCCTAATCAGGACATGACCACTAGCCAGGAGTAGTCACTACAAACACATAACACAGGGTGGCCTAGCACAGAGGACACGAGGGGGAGAAGGATAACTTACTGACGGTTGTTGCTGTGGGCGAGAAGAGGAAGCAGAGGGTGTCGACGAGCACGGCGGCATGGGGAGCACCCCAAGGGGGCACTGCGACCCACACCACGCCGAGGTGGCGACCACAGCCACGCCTGAAGGCGAGTAACACCACCACAACACACAGGAGTAGCGGCAGCGACAACACCAGCACCACCCAAACCCTAGGGTTCGGGACGGAGCCGGTCTGGCCACAGGAGGGCTCCAGGTCCATATCGAGTTGGACAGGAAGGTGGAGCAGGGTCAACAACCACCCTATACATCACGACAGTGGCCAAGGAGGTCAACGGTGGCATTAATCACCGGCGGTGGCATCGCCGACCACGGGGTCGGGGGAGGAGAAGAAGAGAGATGAGAACGAGAGAGTGACAGAGAGAGTGTGGGCTGGATTGGGCCAGGACCCCTTTAGGGAGTCATTTTGGTTCAGCCCAATTGGGCCACAAGGGCCCAATAAACCCAACATAGTCAGCCCAATCACCTAAAGCCAGTTTTTAATAAATAAGAAAAGACCAAAATGCCCCTAAATTTAAATAAATTCTAGAAAATAAAATAAAAATCCAAAAATTATAAATAAAATATTTTTGGATTCACAATAATCCAATCTATGTAAATAAAATAAGAAACAAAATTTTAGGCATATAATTTTTATCAAGAATTTTATAATATATATATTCCTTATGGAATTTTATAAAATTAAATAAAGATGATAAAAATAAATAAAAATCACTTTCATTATATATTAATATTGTAGTATTTTAGAAAAATACTAAACAAATATTCAATATCAATTTTTGTTATTTAAATGATAATTCTTAAAGGAATTATTAAATAATAAAATTCAAATAAAAGGAAATATAATAATAGAATACAATATTCAATAAATATTAAAAAATAATATTTATAAATCCTTTATTATTAAAAAGAATTTTTATAATTTAAAGAATGGGGGAGAATACACACAAAGCTAAATAATGCATTACATTACTTTGCATAATCATTTTGCTTCTTTAAATATTGTCCTTACCGGGCAATAATGATGGTTTTGTAGACATAGAAGGTCAAGGTCCAGTGCATGCATCCGACTTCACTACCTTGCAATCACAAGGCAAGTTCATCACTTGCTCATGTCCTTTGAAGAGTCATTATAAAGTATTTGCAAATTGTGTGTTATCATCTATACTCCAAAGAAAGGAAATATTATTTTCACAAAAAAGAAATCTAGATATCATCCTAAGTGATGATATAATGGAGCAAGAGAACTTAGGGTTCTATTTGCAACAATGATGATCAATTAGGGACTTAATAACCCATGACATCAGTGATTCTAGCGCTGTATATCACGCGTTAGCCATGAGATTTGGAATGGGACAGAGAAGTCAGCTGTATCTTCTTCCTCTCGCATGTAGCCGAATGTGCAGGTCATGGCTATTATCCTCATAGCGTGCATATTAATTGGTAATGTTGGAGATATGCCCTAGAGGCAATAATAAATGTAGTTATTATTATATCTTTGTGTTTATGATAAATGTTTACATTCATGCTATAATAGTATTAACAAGGAAACATTAATACTTGTGTGATTTGTAAACTTAATTTGAAGTCCCTAGTAAAGCCTCTATATAATACTAGCTTGTTGGTTAATAGATGATTGTGGTTTCCCTATCATGAACATTGAGATGTTATTAACAACAAGATCATATTGTTAGGAGAATGATATGATGGACATACTTCTATAGATAAGCGTAGCATAAAGATCAAGTCATTTTAATAGTTCAATTGCTATATGCTTTCTGATACATAGTAATATGATTCCTTCGACCATGAGATCATGCATATCACCTTTACCGGATGGATGCTTTGGTGACATCAAACACCACACCATAACTGGGTGGTTATAAAGGTGGCATTGAGTGTTCGGAAAGTATTGGTTGAAACACATGCATCAAGAGTGGGATTTGTCCATCCATATGACGGATAGATATACTCTGGGCCCTCTCGGTGAAATGTCATCCAATTAGCTTGCAAGCATCACGGCTCACAAGGGATCACATATCACGGAGCGAGAAAAGAGTACTTATCGATAACGAGGTTGAACTAGGTATGAGAGATCACGATCATAACCTCGGATAAGTAAACTATCGTGAGACAAAGGGAAATTGATATCGTATGTAAGTGGTTCATTCGACGCAAAGTAATCGAGAAATATGTGGGATCCATATGAATTTCCAGATTCCTCTATTGGTTATTGTTCGGAGAAGTGTCTCGATCATGTCTGCATAATTCACGAACCGTAGGGAGACACACTTAAGGATTCGACATTGTTTTGAGTAGTTATGGAATGATGAGAAAGAGACCGAATGTTGTTCGGAGTCCCGGATGGGATCCGGGATATCACGAGGAGATCCGGAATGGTCCGGAGAATAAGATTCATATAAGGAAAGTCCTGTTTCGGAGTTGGGGAATGGTTCCGGTGTTTTCATCGGGAATGTTCTAGAATGTTCCGGAATGTCCGGCACTCCGGAGGGGAAGGGTACATGAATGTGTTGTATCAAGTTGGTATGATTGCATCATGTACTAAGTGTCATCGCTGTACCAAATAAAGGATTAATTCAAATCCTAGTTTGAAAAGTCAAATAGCTAGTTTGAAAAGTCAAACAACTAAATTTGGAAAGAGGAAAAGAGGAGGAAGGGGGAAACCGAGTTGGGGAGGAGTTCCCTCCTCCAACCGACCCACCTCCAAGCCGAGTTGGAGGGACCTGCCTCCCCTTGGCCGGCCGGCCCCTCCACCTATATAAGGAGGGGCAGGGCTCCCTCCTAGAGACACACAAGACCCTCTCCTCCAAACCCTAGTACCAAGCCGCCGCTGGCCCTAGGGCACTCGCCGCCGCCGCCTAGGTGAAACCCTAGCCGCCGGCACTAGCCCCTCCTCGGCGTGTCTAAACCCTAGATCGCCGAGGGACTCTCTCATACTCCACCATACTCGCTCCGGCTTAAGGCGAAGCCCTGCGAGATCTCCCCTCTACTTCCGGTACCACGCCATTGTGCTGCCGGAATCGCGAGGAGAGTGCTACAACCTCCATTTTCTTTGGAACAAGGAGAGGAAGGTCTTCACGAGTACGAACGTGTGACCGATCTGGGAGCGCTGCGGGAGCCTTGGGAAGGATCGTCTACGCGATCTTGAGATCGGGAAGAGTACGACTACATCACCCACGAGAATCCGCTCTCGTTAAACACTTTGGAATCTTCGAGGGTGAGTTATTCCATCGACTCGTTGCTACAATCTAGTAGATAGATCTTGGCTTGTTTGTTTGTATGCGGTAGAAATTTTTTGTTTTCCATGCTACGAAACCCTATAGTGGTATCAGAGCCGTGTCTATATGTAGATCTGTTGCACGAGTAGAACACAATGGTCATTGTGGGCGTTGATGCTTTTATTGTCGATTGCTTCTTGTGTACTTTGCATCTTGCGGGATGTTGGGATGAAGCGGCCCGGGCTAACCTTACATGACATCGTTCATGAGACTTGCTCCACGCTTGACATGCAACTTGTATTGCATAAGTGGCTTTATGGTGCTGTTTCTCCTAGCATAGTTAAGATCCAATTTACAACGGGTGATTAACAATACTAGTATCAATGTTGTGGTTCTTGTTCGTAAGTTAGAGCGACACTTATTGAAAGCCCCAAACCACGTAAAACATGCAAAGAAAGTAGAGGCGTCTAACTTTATTTTGCAGGGTGTCTTGTGATGTGATATGGCCATGATTGTGATTATATTTGATGTATGCAATGTTCCTTATTGTAAGTTGGCAACGGCGAGCCATATGGTTGTCTTTAATTTATGTTAAGACCCGCGTGTCTATTCAAAGTAGTTGTAATAGTTGAAGCGGTGGGCGACAACCATGGAGAAGCGTCATTGACCTTGATGCAATGCGGTGATGATGGAGATCATGTTCGTGCTAGAAGATGGAGATCGGAAGCACAAAGAAGAAAGGCCATATCATATCACATATTATGAATTGCATGTGATGTTAATCCTTTATGCATCTTGTATTGCTTAGTAGACAACGGTAGCATTATAAGATGATCCCTCATGCACATGAATTTCAAGTCATAAAGTGTTCACCCTTAGTTAGCACCGTTGCTAAAGCTTGTTGTTTCGAAGCACCACGTGAAGATCGGGTGTGTTAGATTCCGCAAGTGTATACAACGTGAGCAAGCCAGATTTGCTCATGCGGAAACTAAGGTTTGATCTTGACGAGCCTAGCATGTACAGACATGGTCTCGGAACACGGATCACCGAAAGGTAAAGCATGAATCATATAGTAGATATGATGAACATGTCGATTGTTCGCCATTGAAACTATATCAACTCTCGTGATGATCGGTGTTGATGTGGTGGATTTGGTTCGTGTGATCACTAAAACAATGTGAGGGATATTGTTTTGAGTGGGAGTTCACCTAGATTAAATTTATTAATTTGAACTCAATTTGTCATAAACTTAGTCTAAACTACTGCAAATATGTTGTAGATCAATGGCAGCCCCTACCATCAATTTTAATGCGTTCCTAGAGAAAGAAAAGTTGAAAAACAATGGAAGCAACTTCGCGGATTGGTTCCGCAATTTGAGGATTGTCCTCACAGTTGGTAATTTGACCTATGTTCTGGATACATTGGGTGACCCACTGCAGCTGATGCTTCCGATGAAGTAAAGAATGTTTACCTCACTCGGAAGACTCGATTACTCCACGATTCAGTGTGCTATCTTGTATGGTTTAGAATCGAGCTTGAAAGGTTTGAGAATTCAGACCCATATGATATTGTCGAGGATCTCAAATTGATCTTTGAGACTCATGCGGCAATTGAAAGCTATGAGGCTTCGAAAAGTTCTTTAAGCGCAAGATGGAAGAGGGCGACTCGTCAATGAGCATGTGCTTAAGATGTGCGGGCACGCAAACAAACTTCAAAGCTTGGGTATTGTGATTCCTAATGCTTTGGGGATTTACCGTGTCCTCCAATCACTACCACCAAGTTACAAGAACTTTGTGATGAACTACAACATGCAAAACATGAACAAGGCGTTGCGAACTCTTTGCCATGTTGAAGTCTGCAGTGGAGATCAAGAAAGAGCACCAAGTGTTGTTGGTCAATAAGACCACCAAATTCAAGAAAGGCAAGTCTAAGCGGAAGGACACTTCAAGAAGGGTGGTAAGAAAGTTACCACGCCGAAGAAGACCAAGGCTGGACCTAAGCCCGATCTTGAGTGCTTTTCTTGCAAGGGAGAAGGTCCTTTGGGCGGAATTGCCCAAAGTACTTGGCGGATTTGAAGAGCAACATCAAGAAGAAAGGTATATCGATATACATGTTATTGATGTGTATCTCACTAGTACCGTAGTAGTGCACGGTATTTGATCTTTGGTTCGGTTGCTCATATTTGTAACTCAAACAGGTCTGCAGAATAAGCGGAAGCTAGTGAAGAACGAGGTGACGATGCGCGTTGGAAACGGATCAAAGGTTGATGTGATCACGGTGACGCTACCCTTCATCTACCATCGGGATTAATTTTATACTTAAATAATTGTTATTTGGTGCCTGCGTTAAGCATGAACATTATATCGGGATCTTGTTTATTGCGAGACGGTTACTTGTTTAAATCCGAGAATAATGGTTGTTCGATTTATATGAGTAATATGTTTTATGCACATGCACCTTTGATAGATGGTCTATTCTTATTGAATCTCGATAGTGAAATACACATATTAATAACATTGAGGCAAAACGTTTGAAATCGAGTGATAACTCGACCTATATGTGGCACTGTCGTCTTGGTCACATTGGAGTGAAGCGTATGAAGAAACTCCATTCCGATGGACGTCTTGAATCACTTGATTTCGAATCACTTGATAGATGCGAAGCATGTCTGATGGGTAAAATGACTAAGACTCCATTTTCTGGTATGATGGAGCGAGCTACGGACTTATTGGAAATCATACATACCGATGTGTGTGGTCCAATGAGTGTAGCATCGCGCGGTGGTTATTGTTATGTTCTTACCTTCACGGATGACTTGAGTAGATATGGGTATATCTATTTCATGAAACATAAGTCCGAAACTTTCGAGAAGTTTAAGGAATTTTAAAGTGAGGTAGAGAATCAACGTAACAAGAAGATTAAATTTCTATGTTCTGATCGTGGAGGTGAATATCTAAGTTACGAGTTTGGCGAGCATTTGAAGAAATGCGGAATACTTTCACAATTGACACCGCCGGGAACACCACAACGTAATGGTGTGTCCGAACGTTGTAATCGAACTCTCTTAGATATGGTTCGTTCTATGATGTCACTTACAGATTTACCGCTATCATTTTGGGGTTATGCATTAGAAACAGCCGCATTCACTTTAAATAGGGCACCGTCTAAATCCGTTGAAACGACACCGTATGAATTATGGTTTGGGAAGAAACCTAGATTGTCGTTCCTTAAAGTTTGGGGGTGCGAAGCCTATGTAAAGAAGTTACAGCCGGACAAGCTTGAACCCAAAGCGGAAAAATGCGTCTTCATAGGATACCCGAAGGAAACTATTGGGTATACCTTCTATCATAGATCCGAAGGCAAAATCTTCGTTGCCAAGAATGGATCCTTTCTAGAGAAGGAATTTCTCTCGAAAGAAGTGACTGGAAGGAAAGTAGAACTCGACGAGGTTGTCGAACCTTCTCTCGAAATTGCGAGTAGCGCAGCACCGGAAGAAGTTCCTGTGGTGCCTGCACCAATAAGAGAGGAAGCTAATGATGATGATCATGAAACTTCGGTTGAAGTTACTACAGAGCCTCGCAGGTCAACGAGAACTCGTACCACTCCAGATTGGTATGATCCCGTTATGAGTGTCATGTTGGTGGACAACACCGATGACCCTGAGACATATGAGGAAGCGATGATGAGCCCAGATTCCAATAAATGGCAAGAAGCCATGAAATCCGAGATTGGATCCATGTACGAAAACCAAGTATGGACTTTGGTGGACTTCGGATGGGCGGAAGGCTGTCGAGAACAAATGGATCTTCAAGAAGAAAACAGATGCTGATGGTAATGTTACTGTCTATAAAGCTCGACTTGTCGCAAAAGGGTTTCGACAAATTCAAGGAGTTGACTACGATGAGACTTTCTCACCAGTAGCGAAGCTAAAGTCTGTGAGGATTATGTTAGCAATCGCTGCATATTACGATTATGAGATATGGCAGATGGATGTCAAAATAGCATTCCTCAATGGAGACATTGATGAAGAGTTGTATATGATGCAACCCAAAGGTTTTGTTGATCCTAAAGATGCTAACAAGGTATGCAAACTTCAACGGTCCATCTATGGATTGAAGCAAGCATCCCGAAGTTGGAATCAACGTTTTGATAAGGTGATCAAAAGTTTTGGTTTTATACAAACTTATGGAGAAGCTTGTATTTACAAGAAAGTGAGTGGGAGCTCTGTACCATTCTTAATACTATATGTGGATGACATATTATTGATTGGGAATGATGTAGACCTTCTTAATAGTGTCAAGGAATATTTGAATAATAGTTTTTCAATGAAGGATCTTGGCGAAGCAGCTTACATATTAGGCATAAAGATTTATAGAGATAGATCAAAACGCCAAATATCATTTACAAACGCCAAATATCATTGTCACAGAGTACATATTTGGACAAAGTTCTAAAGAGATTTGGAATGGAAGATAGCAAGAAAGGGTTCTTGCCCATGTTGCCCAATACGACCTTGAGTAAAACTCAAAGTCCGACATCGCGTAAGATAGAGAAAGGATGAGTAAGACTCCTATGCCTCAGCCATAGGATCTCTAATGTATGCCATGCTATGTACTAGACCCGACATTGCATATGCTGTTAGTTTAACTAGCAGATATCAAAGTGATCCAGGAGTGGATCATTGGACAGCGGTCAAAAACATCCTTAAGTACTTGAGAAGAACTAAGGATATGGTTCTTTCTGATGGAGGTGATGAACAGCTCGTTGTTAATGGTTACACCGATGCTAGTTGGAACTCCGATCCGGATGATTCTAAATCACAATCTGGATACGTATTTATTTTGAATGGTGCAGCAGTTAGCTGGAGGAGTGCAAAGCAAAGCGTTGTGGCGAGATCTTCAACTGAATCGGAATACATGGCTGCTTCCGGAGGCTTCACAAGCGATATGGATGAAAGAGTTCATTACAGAGCTGGGTGTGGTTCCTAGTGCGCTGGACCCAATGTCTATCTACTGTGATAACATGGGCGCCATAGCCAATGCGCAAGAACCAAGGTCACACAAGAAGCTGAAGCATATCAAGCTACATTTTCACGCTATTCGAGAACATATCCAAGATGGGGATTTAAAGATTTGCAAAGTACACACAGATCTGAATGTGGCGGATCCGTTGACTAAACCTCTCCCGAGGGCAAAACATGACCAGCACCAAACTGCCATGGGTGTTCGGTATATTACCATGTAATCTAGATTATATGACTCTAGTGCAAGTGGGAGACTGTTGGAGATATGCCCTAGAGGCAATAATAAATGTAGTTATTATTATATCTTTGTGTTTATGATAAATGTTTACATTCATGCTATAATAGTATTAACAAGGAAACATTAATACTTGTGTGATTTGTAAACTTAATTTGAAGTCCCTAGTAAAGCCTCTATATAATACTAGCTTGTTGGTTAATAGATGATTGTGGTTTCCCTATCATGAAATTTGAGATGTTATTAACAACAAGATCATATTGTTAGGAGAATGATATGATGGACATACTCCTATAGATAAGCGTAGCATAAAGATCAAGTCATTTTAATAGTTCAATTGCTATATGCTTTCTAATACATAGTAATCTGATTCCTTCAACCATGAGATCATGCATATCACCTTTACCGGATGGATGCTTTGGTGACATCAAACACCACACCGTAACTGGGTGGTTATAAAGGTGGCATTGAGTGTTCGGAAAGTATTGGTTGAAACACATGGATCAAGAGTGGGATTTGTCCATCCATATGACGGATAGATATACTCTGGGCCCTCTCGGTAGAAAGATGAGGACAGAAAAGAGTTTGCGTTTGTTTCCACCAGATAATTGAAGATTTGCTCCGTGTAGGAAAGATAGATCACCGACAAGAGATTATTGATTACTTCCTCCGAGAGAGCACTCCGAAAAAAAACAAAGACGGAAGTATAAGTATCGAGGAATGAAGGCCACTTCTACTTCCGTGGAATGAGTTAAATCACATTAATTCACCAATTCAATGTACAAGAGCGAATGATAAGAGTAGTGGTATGGTAGCTACTCCATCCCGCACTCAAAGCATTACTCCGCACATGAATTAGAAAACCATGCAACCCAACTACCGAAACAGACTGAAGGTATGGACAAAAAGAACTCATGGAACTCCGTAGCAAACAAAGATAGATGCAAACGATTCACCGGATCCAAGATATATAAGGGTGATGATGTTGTCGTCATATCTGAAATACCCAGCCACCGGAAAGATATGAAGAAAGATCCGGAGACAACTACAAGATTCCACAGATAAAGAAAAAGATAACACCAACTTGAACAAAAGGAATACAAGATCTGGAAGGTCTTCATGGCCTCCGGTGGATTGAGCATAGACGATAGAGCGAGAGGGTTTGAAAAGATCACTTGACGAGACTGAGGTGAAAAGAACTCCATGTTCTTCTTGAAAGGATTGAGAAAGATTTAGCAGACTTGAGGAAAAACTTTAGCGGAACGCCGATGATAACTTGCCAACAAAGAAAACTCCGGGTTTGATTGAAGATGGAAGATGGAATTAACAATGAACTTGCTGATTCCCGAATTGAAGCGATGTATTTAGCAGAAGGACGTGGCGGAGATAGGTGACTTCTAAAAGTCAGAATTCACGCTTTGAGAACTTTGCACACAGGCAGTGCTCACGAAGCTTGAGAGAAAGAGACACAGATGATCCTCCATGTCCTTCCATTGATATGGAATGGCAAGCATATTATCAACATATACCACCATGGATTAACAGGATATTCCCAGAATATCCAGTTCAAGAGACGAGAGAAACGAACAAATGCCTGGAACACTTCCTGAGCTCAACGCTCTTAGAAAGATCAAAGTTAAGAGCACGGTTTCGTGTTGAAGAAGACGCACTGGAGGAATAGATTATCTGGTCCTTCGGAAGAAAAAAAGAGATGTCACCTGGTCCACATTGTCGATCGGATCGCCGGTTACAAAGATAAGGAGATCTAGGATAAGAAACGATGATAGATCATACTTAAGCAAAGCTATCAGAGACGAAAAGATGCAATTCCCTCGTATCAAAGAGAATTTTGCAGATATGGAGCTCAAAAGATGTGCAGCATGATGGACAGATGATAGACCGCCGTAGTGCTTTGGGAAACTCCGGATTGCCAAAGATGCTTGAAAAAGCATAGATATGATCACGGTGTACTCAAAATCACAGGAGATAACCTTAACCATCTGGAGGATAGAGTTGGTAGCATTTTCCATATTCCAATCGACACTTATCATGAGTGGAATATAGCTATGCCGAGGACCAAATTACAATCACCAGCATCGGATCGACACATGTTATGTAATTAGCCCAAGAGGATTGAAGATGAAAAGAAACTCCAGGATTAAGCGCCGGTGACAAAAGAATGAGTTAGCATGGACATGCTGATAAAAGAGAGATAGATAATGTTTCACACACGACTGGAAAGGAGTGTGGAAGCACAGATGTATCAAAGAAAAATTTTCCGCATTTTTTGGCATTAAAATACAAATAGATGCGCAAAATCTCTTAGCAGATAGAGATTAGCAACAGATGGTTACACAGAAAGAGGAGTTGCTAGAAGGAAGAACACCCTTAAGAAGATGGCACCGGTTAACAAGGAGTCAGATATATCGCGCCGGTTTTCAAAAGCACACAAGATGGAATGTACCAACAGTTGATAACCAAAAGGCAGATAGAGACAACAAACTGGATGCAACAGATAGACAAGGATTTACACACACACACTTTCTATGGTACTACGGAAACCCAGAACACGTGAATCCTAGTTTGAATTTTTGAGAAGAGGATTGAAAACGTTACACTTCCTTACCAGAAAAAGGGTGGTGGGTGGGTAAGAAGAAAAGTGGAAGCAGTCCTACTCTCGCGTTTTGTTTTTCCCTAGTATACATAACTACCAAAAATATTTGCTAGACAGACAACGACCATTTGGCTGAGACCCTGAAGGGCGGGATGGCTCTGATACCAATTGTAACTACCTCGGTGAATTACGCTCCTAGTTACAAGCCTGGATGAGCAGAAATGGTTGAAATAGTACGGTGGGGCCCAAATGCCACTCACAGGTAGACCTTTCGGCCGTCCCAACCATTTCCACACATCGGGACAAGAACGGGCGGCGAATCGGCAAAGGAAGGATCAACTACATACACAAATGAGTATGTATGCAAGCCACCATACAACAGTACATCAGAGCCATTCCATCTAAAAGAAAGGAAATATAGCAACGCCATACGGCAAGATCCAAATATCCTAGATAGATATAATAGTTTAGGATATCTCCTCATACATCAATCAACAGAGTATCAAGCGGGCGGAAGACAAAATCGAGTACGGATAAGAAGCAAATCGGCATAAGATGCCCCATAAATAAGCAGATCCCGCCACGGATCTCACGGATCCTCGCTCCCGGAATCTCTACACCGAATGATCGCTGCCCACATCGTCGTCTCTTCCACCCAGATCCATCCTGCGAGTGTACTGCTCATCCGAACCAATAATTTATCGTGTGAGACCCTAGGGTACTCAGCAAGTCTTTATGCCTCTAAAGGGACACATCCTGGGTGACGCAATTGCGAAAAAAGATAAACCCTAGCAATTCTATAGATACTGCTAGCCATCCGCCTAACCAGAGATAGAGCGGATGTCCGTGAATTAATAACAGTTATAATAATGGTAATATCCACAGATCCATCCTCCTCCTCGCCATCGACGAGGAAGCGGACGAACAACCCCCCATCCGTTGAGAGTTTTATTAACCATTCCATGAGTGTTGCACTATTTACTAGTCAGTTGTTTAGTCAAATTAAAAGCGGTACTTTAGTTATGCTTGTGTATGATCGAGAAACTGTGCTCCAAGTCGTCCATAACCGCGGACACGGCTTTCAGAAAGTTTTACCCTGCAGGGGTGCACAAATAGAAACACACACTCGATATGCCTCGGAAAAACCAAATCAAAACCCAACGAGGCAGTCACGACAAAGCAATCACAGGATTCAGAAATATTTCAGGGGGCCACCCCATTAAGCTACCCGAAGTTAATGACTCGAGACGGACTCAAGGTTTGCGCCAATGGCGTGAACGATGGGAACCCGAAAATGTGACTGGGCTTGTCGACACCAAAACACTCCACATTCCTAACAAGATAGTGTGCGATTACCTCGCACAATTTAAATAAAGCAAGAAACATGGCATAAGTACAGGATAGTAAATAAAACCTCAAACTAGTTTGTGGCCCCAAGAAATAAGAATGAATCAAGCTCTGGCTCAGGGGGGTCCATAAGGCCTCCCGGATGTGGATAGCGCGAATAATCTTGGAACAGGAATCAAGTACTCGGGGTCTTACGGGACACAAGTGAGCATAAAAAACCAAATAGCAGATATTGCTCACCGGTGCCACTTTCATTAGTTATCCCATTACTACGCAGGTTAAGTTGTTTAAGTACCTCGTTATCCATCAGACACTCACATACCCTACACATGCTGTTCTACGACTCGCATGGCTCAAACAACTCCTGTAGTAATGGCTCATGGGATGGAGGAACAAGCTTCGGTGGGGTTTAAAAGTAAAGGCTATGCAATACTTGGGATTCAATTTAATGCAATCGCGACTCAATGATGCAAGAATAAGATAGAGGCAATAGGTACTATATGTATGCAAGCATGTGGTAGTGCTTGCCTGGCAGCTCAGTTGAAGCAAGGGATGGATCTGGGTAGTGCTCCTGGTTCTCTTGGTATATCCCCTGCTCAGCGTCTATTCGAAGAAGAACCAAACAGACAAGGGCCAACATAAATAAAGTGCACAAGCATATGAATAAATGCGACAAGCAAACAATCCTGCCATGATGAACGATGCACAATTTGCATGGCATTAAGGTAGCATGGCATGGGTGAGGTGTGGAATACAATATTAAAGCATTTTATTTGGTTTTGGTCATATTTTAACCCCATATTAGTTGCTGTACACAATTTATTTATATGATGCATGCTTCAAAGCAAACCATGGAATGCATAAATAGAAAGGTCTCGTCGAGCTAATCATTTTAGACATATCATTTGTTAAATTTGGAGTTATAAAACAAAAGTTATTAATTATTTAAGAAAAAGGGGCATTTATTGTAATTTAAATAAACTTGGAATTTTAAATGTCCAAAATATATTTTGAAGGCCATATTTGAAATCCTCATATTTTTCTGATTTGAAAACATATATTATTTGTTTAAATTGGATTTACCAATTAAAAGTTATTAAAAACAGAATTAAATTCTTATTTAAACATTTTCAGAAATTGTTTTTATTTAAAACAGAAATCACACAGACTTTTTATACTCAGGGGATCCTAGCCTGGTCATCGAAGCGGGCCAGCGCTGACTCAGCAGTGTGGCGAGACCTGGCGTGGGGACTTTGACACCGAGGTGGGCTAACTTAGGCGGATGTGGTGGGGCCTAACGTCTGGGTCCACAGCGCTGCCATGACCGACACGTGGGCAATCCTGCGCGCGGGGAGGGACTGGTCTGTGATGGCCAGGTCTTCCGGGGGGTTTTCTTGCAAAACGAAACCGCGGCTGACAGGTGGGGCACTGGGGACGGCGGGTTTGGGCGGGAAAGGCAGGGCTCTCAAAACAGCCCGGGCTGTCATTGCCGCCGACGGACGCGACACTGACGGCGGCAGATCTGGCGGACTTCCTGCGTCGGTGGCGACGAAACTAGCGAGGATCTGGCTAAGCCCCAAAAACGAAAAACACGGAGGGCATCAAGGGCTACAGATTTCGTTTAGCGAGCTCGCACGGAGAAGGGCTGCAGCACGCGGGGCAGGGCGAGGAACAGAGGGCGTAACGCCGCTAATTTCGCTGGCACAGACGCCTGTGATGACTGCGGCACAAGGCGCAGGGTGCTCGACGGAGGACGGCGGAGCTACGGTGCACGAGAGGGGAGAGGACCTTGTCTGGGGGGTAGAGGGGCTCACCAGGAGCTCGCCGGCGTGGTCGTCGACGCTGAGGTGGAAGGGATCTGGCGGCAGGCTCGCGACGGGGAGCTTCAGTTCCTTCCGGCCATGGCGACGGCGACGGCGCTCTGGGGCTTCCCAGTCGCTCCCTCTGGTCTTGACGGGAAGGAGATGCAGGGAGTCTCTGGACGTCTGCTCTTCTTTCCACACTCTGACGCCTCCTCTTGCTGCTGGCCGAAGCTAGGGTTTGGGAGGAGGAGATGGCCATGGTGGCTTGGGAGGAAGAAGGGAAAGGGGTGAGGTGCTCGGGCGCATACTGGATGGGATCTGGGGAAGGTCTGGGTGGATGGGGTTGGAGATACGTGAGAGGGAGGATCACATGGGGTGGTGGTCACCTTTACAAAAGGTGAGGGGGGTAGCTCGGGCTAGGGCTCTTCTCTTGCCTCCCTTTTCTGTCTTGTAGCCGAGAGAGGGCTGGGGAGGGACCAAGGGAGGTGGCGTGGTGGCCCTGCCTGGTAGGAAGAGAGGGGGAGCCGAGAGAGAGGGGGAGGAAAGGGGTAGCTCGGGTTAGCTAGGTTTAGAGGGAGGAGAGGTAGATTTAGGGTTTGGTTTGGATTAGGTATAGATTAGGGTTTTTAGGAGAGGGGGGTATGGGGTATGGTGATGATAGGGTAAGGTTAGATGGGGAGGATCTAGGATAGATGATTAGAGAGAGGGGTAAGAGCTAGGGTTTTAGAAGCATGCATGCTTCAAACCTAGATCAAGCAAGATCACACTAGATCAGACCAAAAGAGGGAGGAAGAGATTAGAGATGACCCACTCAAAAACCAAATAAAATCCAAATACTAGAAAAGGTGGCACTTGCATGGCCCATGCAAAATATTAATTACCATGTTTATTCTTGTGAAAACAATATTATTACATGGCATTATTATTTTGCATTCCCAAAATTGGATTAAAGACCAAGCAAAAGAATTAAAAGGATGCCCCATGTGGAGTAGATGGAGATGACCATTTTGAAATACCATGGGACTTGCTAGTGTGTATATGCCACTAGGTAGTTAATAAGCCCACAAAATATCCCAATATGATGATAACCCCAAAACAACACATATGATAGCTAGAAATAGGGTTCCACTCACAAGGCATGCAAAGGTGGCCAAGTGGCTCCCATATATCAATGTTGTGAAAACAACATGATGCTAAGATGAAAGCATGTGGAAAAGAATTGGATCCATCCCAACCCACATGAGCTAGAGGTAAAACCAATAAGTGTCAAGCTCATATTTAGTTGGATGGTGGAATTATAAGGTGGTGAAAGAAAAGGAGGTGGAGTTAATAAGAGATATGCCCCCAACTCAACTTGGGCATTTAAACAATATATCAAGAACCAAATACAATATCAAGAGGCAAATACAATTACCAATGCATATGAGATAAGAACCAAAACAAAAGGGTTTTTATATGATGCTCAAATGCAAGGTGGCATGATGACATGAGCATGATATAATGATGATGCAACAATTATATGTAGGAAGTAGCATCTATATAGACTAGGCTAGTAGCATTGCAATTGTTAGACAATTGGGATGCTACATATGCGGTAGAATTTTTTTGTTTTCCATGCTACGAAACCCTACAGGTAATTCATAGAGGATATGCAGCATATGGGTGGGAACCCTCAATTGAAGGGAATATGCCCTGAGACGCAATAATAAAGTGTTTATTATGTGTATTCCAAGTATATGATAGATGTTTATTTTGCATGCTATAATTGTATTAATACGGAAACGTTAATACATGTGTGTTTAATAAACAAACAGAAAGTTCCTAGTTATGCCTCTCTCATAAACTAGCTCGTTGATTAACAAGATGATCAAGGTTTCCTGATCATGGACATTGGATGTTGTTAATAACGGGATCACAACATTAGTGTAATGGTGTGATGAACATTCATCCGAAGTATAGCATTACGATCAAAGTCATTGAGTTTATATTGCTATAACAACTTACGAAGTGATCCTAATCCTTAGACCATGAGATCATGTCAATCACTAACACCGGAAGAGTTTCTTGATAACATCAAACGTCACACCGTAACAGGGTGATTATAAAGATGGATTCAGAACTAATAAAGTGTTATGTTGAGGCTCATGGATCGAGAGTGGAATTTGTTCATCCCGATGACGGATAGATATACTCTGGGCCCTCTCGGTGATATCACATTGATTAGCTTGCAAGCAAGTGATTTGATCACTAGAATGTTATATCAGGAACGAAAAGAGTGCATGTCGATGAGATCAAACTAGGTATGGAGATAACGATGATCGAATCTCGGACATGTAATATATCGTGAAACAAAGGGATTAAGATACTAGCATAAAAGGTTCCGACGATCACAAGAAAGTCATCGTTGAATGTGTGGGAGTCAGTATGGGTCTCCAGATCCAGCTTCTGATTATTGATCCGAGAGGGGTCTCGATCATGTCCGCATTATTCACGAACCGTAGGGTGACACACTTAAGAGACACCGACATCCAACTGGAGCAAAAGTTTCATGCCGAAAGAATGAACAAGCGCAGGAATTTATTTCACTAGATACCGAAACAGGTTTTTGGCTGAAATTGCATAAAGTGGTTATGCATGTGAAATGGAATTCTAGCAAGGGGTTATTTGTGAATGTTTGTCATTAAAGTAATTGACAAAATTCTGAATAAAATAAAAGAGTTTTATTTAATGAGAGTTTGCATTAAATTTGGTGGAAATTTAATGGGAATTTGAGTGGACTTTTGAGTGGAGGAAATTTAAAGGGCATTTTGTGAGTGGAGTGTCCACCCAAATGAATGAAGGAGGGGAGGGGGCTGCCCCCCATGGCCGGCGGCCACCCCTTGGGTGCCCCCCTCCTCCTATAAAAGGAGCCCCCCTCCTCACTTGTCTCTCACACCTCCTCGTGAAGGATCTCTCTCCCCCTCTAGAATTTATCCCCCATGGTTTCGGACTAGCGAGATACATGTTCCCGGTGGCTATTCGGCAAGAAAGAGTTGTGCTTCCGCTGCATCGCTGGAGCGAGGAGGCGGAGGTTGATCGGTGCCTCGAACGCATGTGCGAGCACGGATGCGCTGCTGATTTGCGGTGCTAGGACTTCCTCTCGATCTTGAGATCGGCAAGAGATCGTCTACATCAACCACGAGTTGAACTCGTTAAGCTTTTTCGGTCTTCAAGGGTATGTTCTCTACGGATATACATCCGCCCGTTGTTTGTATCTAGTAGATAGATCTTGGTACATAGTTCCCATCGTAGGAAATTTTTTGTTTTCTATGCTGCGAACCCTACAGTGGTATCAGAGCCGGATCTATGCGTAGATACTTTGCACGGGTAGTACACATATGAGTATGTGGGCGATGATGATCATGTTGTTGCTCCTTTGTTGTAATTTTGGATATTGGTGGCATAGTGGGATGAAGCGGCCCGGACAAACTTTACATGTCCTCGCACATGAGACCTGTTCCACGCTTGACATGCAACTAGTTTGCATAAGTGGCTAGCGGGTGTCATCATCCTACTATAGTCAATATCTATTTTGGTGTTAGTTGTCAACAATTTGATTATCCTCGTTGTGGTTCATGTTCGTAGGTAAGAACGGTTCTATCTCGAAAGCCCTAAGCCACGTAAAACTTGCAATGGATAAATTAGAGGCGTCTAGTTTAGATTGTTGCTGGGCTAGTGTTATGATATGGTAGTGTTGTAAGTAGAAGTATGAGATGATACTCTTACAACACACATAGCGTGTAAACTCCATAGACCTTGGATTTACACATATAGGTATGATAGTGATCATACCACGATGCACATGATAGAGATCATCTGCGGGAACCATATCATTTCACTAATAAACATATGATGTTTGATAGCATCTTATATTGCTTGTTTAGCGCTTTGTTAGCATAATAAGATGATCCCTCATTTAAATATCAAGATAAGAATGTGTTCTTCCTTTAGTATGCACCGATTATGTTTTCGTCGCTCCAAGACATCACGTGATGATCGGGTGTTCTTGGATCCACGACCATATATCGGGTGTAAAACAGTTACACACACGAATACTAAGGTTCTAACTTGGCGAGCCTAGCATGTATAGACATGGCCTCGGAATACGGACCGAAAGGTTAAGCATGAGTCATATAGTTGATATGATGCCCATTTGATGCTCGCCTTTGAAGCTATACCGACTCACGTGATGATCGGACTTGGTATAGTGGATTTGGTTCATGTAATCACCAAAAAGGCACGAGGGATGTCGTTTTTGAGTGGGAGTTCATTCGTAATATGGATTAGTTGAACTCAATCTATCATACACTTAGTCTAAACTTTACAAATTCTGTTGTAGATGGCACCACCTGGTTTTAATTTCAATGTGTTCATGGAGAAAGAGAAACTAGCAACGAACGGTAGCAACTTTACCGAATGGGCCATGAATTTGAGGATTCTCCTCTCTGTTGCACAAAAGCAATACGTGCTAGAAGCGTCGTTAGGCCCCCCACCTTTTGATGATGCCCCTGATGAGGAGAAGAATGTCTATCAGACTCGTCAGGAGGACCACAACTTAGTTCATTGCGGCATATTGTATGGGCTAGAGCGAACTTCAAAGCGTTTGAAACGGCAATGCATTTGATACAATGGGTGAGTTGAAAATGATTTTCGACACACATGTCTGTAGAGAGCTACAACGCTCGTAAAAGTTCTTTAGCTGCATGATGGAAGAGCACAGCTCCGTTAGTGAGCATGTACTCAAGATGTCGGGTTACGCTGATAAGCTTGTGTCCTTGGGAATATCGATTCCCATTGACTTAGGCATCCATCGTGTTCTGGAGTCTCTGCCACCTAGCTTTAAGAGCTTCGTGATGAACTATAATATGCAAGGCATGAAGAAGTCTCTCCCGAGCTTCACAATGCTTAAAAGCTGAAGTGGAGATCAAAAGGAACATCAAGTGTTGATGATCAATAGGAAAACTGGTTTCAAGAAAGACAAGAAGGAAAACGGAAGGAAAGTAAGGCGGCAAGCCTGTTGCGTGCCTAAAAAGAAACCCGAGTTGGACCTAAGTCGATACCGAGTGCTACTATTGTAAGGGGATCGCCACTGAAGTTTAATCGCCCCAAGTATCGGCAAGAAGGCCGACAAGGCAAACAAAGGTATATATGATATACATGTTATTGATGTGTACTTGACTAGTGCTCGTAGTATCACCTGGGTATTTGATACCGGTTCAGTTGCTAATATTTGTAACTCGAATCAGGGGCTGCGGAACAAGCGACCACTAGCAAGGGGTGAGGTCAAGATGCGTGTCGGCAATGGATCAAGCGTTGATGTGATCGCCGTCGGAATGCTGCCTCTCCACTTGCCATCGGGATTAGTTATAAACTTAAATAATTGTTATCTGGTGCCTGCACTAAGCATGAACATTGTATCTGGATCGTGTTTGATGCGAAGTGGTTATTCATTTAAATCCGAGAACAATGGTTGTTCCATTTATATGAATGAAATCTTTTATGGTCATGCACCGATGATGAATGGTTTATTTCTATTAGATCTCGATGATAATGTTACACATATTCATAATATTGATGCTAAAAGGATTAAACTAAATGATGATATATCCGCATATATGTAATCGCCGTCTAGGAGGTCATATTGGCGTTAAACGCATGAAGAAGCTCCATTCGGATGGACTTTTGGAATCACTTGATTATGAATCATTTGATACATGTGAGCCATGCCTTATGGGCAAGATGACTAGAACGCCGTTTTCCGGTTCAATGGAACGGGCGACAGATTTATTGGAAATCATACATTCTGATGTATGTGGTCCAATGAGTGTGTCGGCGCGAGGTGGATATCGTTATTTTGTTACTTTCACGGATGATTTGAGTAGATACGGTTATATCTACTTGATGAAACACAAGTCTGAAACCTTTGAAAAGTTCAAGGAATTTCAGAATGAAGTGGAAAATCATCGTAATAGAAAGATCAAATTTCTACGGTCCGACCGTGGAGGTGAGTATCTAAGTTACGAGTTTAGCACTCACATGAAAGAGTGTGGAATTGTTTCACAACTCACACCTGCCGGAACACCACAGAGAAATGGTGTGTCGGAACATCGTAATCGTACTTTATTAGATATGGTTCGATCTATGATGTCTCTGACAGATTTGCCGTTGTCATTTTGGTGTTATGCACTAGAAGCTGCATTCACTTTAAATCGGGCACCATCTAAATCTGCTGAAAAGACACTCATGAATTGTGGTTTGGAAACAAACCTAAGTCATTTCTTAAAGTTTGGGGATGCGATGTTTATGTGAAGAAACTTCAACCGGATAAACTCGAACCCAAAGCGGAAAAATGCGTCTTCATAGGATACCCTAAGGAAACTATTGGGTATTCCTTCTATCACAGATCCGAGGGCAAGGTTTTTGTTGCCAAGAATGGATCCTTTCTAGAGAAAGAGTTTCTCATGAAAGGTGTGAGTAGTCGGAAGGTAGAACTCAAGAGGTTATTGAACCTTCTCTTCAAAGTATGGCGAGTAGCGCAGCCGGAAGTTGTTCGGATTTGGCTCCACTGTTGAAGAGGAACTAATGATAATGATCATGAAACTCCAAAGAGAGTACTATCGAACCTTGCAGGTCAAGCAGACGCAGCGGCGACTCGAGCAGACGGAAATCCTGTCATGAATTTCATGGTTGATGAAAATGATGACCCTGCGACGTATGAAGAAGCGATGATGAGCCCGGATTCCAACAAATGGTTAGAAGCCATGACATCCGAGATGGAATCCATGTATGAAAATCAAGTTTGGAACTTGGTGGAATTACCTCACGACCGAAAGGCCGTGGAGAACAAATGGATTTTCAAAAGAAAAACTGATGCTGATGGTAATGTGACCGTCTATAAAGCTCGACTTGTCGCAAAGGGGTTTCGACAAATTCAAGGAGTTGACTATGATGAGACATTCTCTCCCATAGCGATGCTAAAGTCAGTTAGGATTATGTTAGCAATTGCTGCATATTTCGATTATGAGATATGGCAGATGGATGTAAAAACCACATTTCTCAATGGTAATATTGAGGAAGAGTTGTATATGATACAACCAAAGGGTTTTGTTGATCCTAAGGATGCTAACAAGGTGTGCAAGCTTCAGCGATCCATCTATGGATTGAAGCAAGCATCACGAAGTTGGAATCTCCGCTTTGATGAGGTGATCAAAGAGTTTGGATTTGTCCAAACTTATGGAGAAGCTTGTATTTACAAGAAAGTGAGTGGGAGCAATGTGGCATTTCGATATTATATGTGGATGACATATTATTGATCGGAAATGATATAGATCTTTTAAACAGTGTTAAAAGTTATCTAAACAGCAAATTTTCAATGAAGGACCTAGGTGAAGCGTCATACATATTAGGCATAAAGATCTATAGAGATAGATCTAGGCGCCTAATAGGGCTATCGCAAAGTACATACCTTGATAAGATTTTAAAGAAGTTTAAAATGGACGGAAGTAAGAAGGGGTTCTTACCTATGTTTCAAGGCAAGACATTGAGTAAGACTCAAAGTCCGGCTTCGGCGGAAGAAAGAGAGATAATGGACAAAGTCCCCTATGCTTCAGCCATAGGCTCTATAATGTACGCCATGCTATGTACAAGACCGGATGTGGCACATGCTATTAGTTTGACTAGTAGGTACCAATCGGATCCAGGTTCGGAACACTGGATAGCGGTCAAGAATATCCTTAAGTACTTACGAAGAACTAAGGATATGTTTCTTGTATACGGAGGTGAAGAAGAGCTCGTCGCTAAGTGTTATGTTGATGCTAGCTTTGACACCGATCCGAATGACTCTAAGTCCCAATCCGGATACGTATTTCTCATGAATGGCGGAGCAGTTAGTTGGAGGAGCTCCAAACAACCTGTGGTAGCGGGATCAACAACGGAGGCCGAATATGTTGCTGCTTCAGAAGCGGCTCAGGAAGCAGTTTGGATGAAGGAGTTCATATCCGAACTAGGAGTGGTGGCAAACGCGTTGGACCAATGGTGATCTATTGTGACAACAATGGTGCCATTGCCAATGCCAAAGAGCCAAGGTCTCACAAGCATTCCAAGCATATTAAGCGCCGGTTTCACTCCATCCGCGAGCATGTCAAGGATGGAGATATAAAGATTTGTAAAGTACATACGGATCTCAATGTAGCAGATCCGTTGACTAAAACTCTCCCTAGAGCAAAACATGATCAACACCAGAACTCAATGGGTGTTAGATTTATCACTATGTAACTAGATTATTGTCTCTAGTGCAAGTGGGAGAGAAGGAATATGCCCTGAGAGGCAATAATAAAGTGTTTATTATGTGTATTCCAAGTATATGATAGATGTTTATTTTGCATGCTATAATTGTATTAATACGGAAACGTTAATACATGTGTGTTTAATAAACAAACAGAAAGTTCCTAGTTATGCCTCTCTCATAAACTAGCTCGTTGATTAACAAGATGATCAAGGTTTCCTGATCATGGACATTGGATGTTGTTAATAACGGGATCACAACATTAGTGTAATGGTGTGATGAACATTCATCCGAAGTATAGCATTACGATCAAAGTCATTGAGTTTATATTGCTATAACAACTTACGAAGTGATCCTAATCCTTAGACCATGAGATCATGTCAATCACTAACACCGAAGAGTTTCTTGATAACATCAAACGTCACACCGTAACAGGGTGATTATAAAGATGGATTCAGAACTAATAAAGTGTTATGTTGAGGCTCATGGATCGAGAGTGGAATTTGTTCATCCCGATGACGGATAGATATACTCCGCGCCCTCTCGGTGATATCACATTGATTAGCTTGCAAGCAAGTGATTTGATCACTAGAATGTTATATCACGGGAACGAGAAAAGAGTGCATGTCGGTAACAAGATCAAACTAGGTATGGAGATACCGATGGTTCAATCTCGGACATGTAATATATCGTGAAACAAAGGGATTAAGATACTAGCGTAAAAGGTTCCGACGATCACAAGAAAGTCATCGTTGAATATGTGGGAGTCAGTATGGGTCTCCAGATCTCGCTTCTGATTATTGATCCGACAAGGGTCTCGATCATGTCCGCATTATTCACGAACCGTAGGGTGACACACTTAAGAGACACCGACATCCAACTGGAGCAAAAGTTTCATGCCGAAAGAATGAACAAGCGCAGGAATTTATTTCACTAGATACCGAAACGGGTTTTTCGGGTGAAATTGCATAAATTGGTTATGCATGTGAAATGGAATTCTAGCAAGGGGTTATTTGTGAATGTTTGTCATTAAAGTAATTGACAAAATAATGAATAAAATAAAAGAGTTTTATTTAATGAGAGTTTGCATTAAATTTGGTGGAAATTTAATGGGAATTTGAGTGGACTTTTGAGTGGAGGGAATTTAAAGGAGATTTGTGAGTGGAGTGTCCACCCACATGAAGAGGGGAGGGCAAGGGGGCAGCCCCATGCGCCGGCCACCCCCTTGGGGTTCCCCCTCCTCCTATAAAAGGAGCCCCCCTCCTCACTTCTCTCTCACACCACCTCGTGAAGGATCTCTCTCCCCCTCTAGAATTTATCCCCCATGGTCTCGGACTAGCGAGATACATGTTCCCGGTGGCTATTCGGCAAGAAAGAGTTGTGCTTCCACTGCATCGCTGGAGCGAGGAGGCGGAGGTTGGTCAGTGCCTCGAACGTGTGTGCGAGCACGGATGCGCTGCTGATTTGCGGCGCTAGGACTTCCTCTCGATCTTGAGATCGGCAAGAGATCGTCTACATCAACCACAAGTTGAACTCATTAAGCTTTGTCGGTCTTCAAGGGTATGTTCTCTATGGATATACATCCGCCCATTGTTTGTATCTAGTAGATAGATCTTGGTACATAGTTCCCATCGTAGGAAATTTTTTGTTTTCTATGCTGCGAACCCTACATCAATGTCCCACGATAGTTCTGGCATCTAACGGTCTATACAAACCATTGCCGTAATTCAATATATGGGCATGGTGTACACCAAGGAGGCATGCGAGGTCGCGAAGGGGGCACTGATTGGCTTGGATCACCTACTAGGCCCCACATCATGGAATTGTGGACGGGAAAGTACGCCTGGTTGTGCAACAAGGAGTTGATCTCTCATGGGTAAAGTAACACACCTCTGCAGAGTGTAAGAATTGTAACTTGTTACTCCCTGTTCCGGGAAGGAGCTACGAATGCGGCAGGAAAGGAACTCCATGAAAGTTCTGGTCAACCTGTGAAGGTTGATGGTCATAGATTTTTATAATAAAATCAATCTTTGAAGAAAGATTTACAAAAACTGCATAGTACCAAAGACTTATAGTCTGAGGTGGTAGTTAGAGCTTCAAACTACCCACCTTGCATATAATGAATTTGCTGGGTAACGCTGTTACTCATACTTTCCTTTGATCCTTTGCTTAGACTCCGAGGATCCTAAAGATACGCCAATGTATGTAGCTGAATACCAAGAAGATGTGTTCTACGAGGAGCCTAACCTGTCAGGAGGTGTTGAAGGAGTGGATTACGAAATCCGCTATGGGGTCGATGACAATGAGTCCAACTAAGTATCCTAGTTAGTAGTAACCAACGGAGCCGAGCAGCATGAACCATATAGAATAAGCTGCTGAGCTCAAATCCTAGTTGGAGTTGCTACTTTTGAATTCCGCTAAAACACTTTATATTTTGGTTTGTAAGTTGAATCCTTTTGAAGTCTTGAACTTCTGGTATTGTAATAATAATAATGTGTGAATGTTTGTAATATGGACCCGCAATGTTTCTGTTGTACCACTCTGAGGGATGTGATATTTACAGAACAGTGTTCTGTGGATGTCATGTCAATGACTATAGTGTACAACACATGCAATGGTATGCTGGGTCACCGCACCCCTCCCCCGTCCGCCGTGAATCCGAGGCCGGAGTGGCAGGTGCCCCCGGTATATGCCATGGTTGGGCTGAGGATTGAGTCGCGTGCGCCTAGCCACGATGACGATGACAATGATGATGACGATAACGAAGAAGACCCTGAAGCTGCATACTATAGGACTAGGCATGATTATGACTAAAGGGACGGCTTTAGTCCTGACTATTAGCTAGTCCCGGTTTGTCCCGGTTTTTAATATTAATAAATGTCTTGAGTGATACCTAGTCCCGGGACTAAATATGAAGATGTTGTTGTATTCTTGTGAGTTCGCTCAGGTGATCAGATGCTGTTTTTTTCTACCTGACTACAGCAATCAAAATGAAGTAGTATTGAAACTAATAAGTGTATTGAAACTAATACATCTTGCTCAATCAAACTGGACAATGATTCCCAGTGCCTAAGCCACGGGAGGTGAAAATCCAAAGAGACGGAACCATCACATGAGCATAGCTCGGGTGAGATCCCTAAAGAATCTGCCAGGTATCGTCGACCCTGGTGTCCAACGCAGCCATATAGCGACGGACGTGCTCGTCCTCCTCCCTGACACGATGCCGTACCACCTCCTCGGTGGACGGCTCCCTTTGCACCCTTGTTGGACCATGCGATCTCCACCAAAGAAGCTCCAGGTTGAAGACGACACCCGGATTCCTCACCAAGCTACGCGTCCCGGAAGGTAGCACCATCCAGTGCCAGCCTGGCGGATCCCAGTCTCGGACATGCCAGGCGGAGCCCAGTACTCCATCATTGCCGCCGAGTCGACTACAAGGATGCGGGATGGGCATCCTAAAGTAAGCGGCGAGGAATGTGTGTATGTGTGGGTGGCCATGACGGTCGCCCTATAAATAGAGGGAAAGGGCGGGCAGGCTGGATCGGGCAGCCTATAAATAGAGGAAAAGGCCTATAAATAGAGGGAATGGTCTATAAATAGAGGGAAATGCCTATAAATAGAGGGAAATTCCTATAAATAGAGGGAAATGCCTATAAATAGAGGGTTCATCTTTAGTCCCGGTTGGAGAAACCAACCGCAACTAAAGGGATTGCGGTAGACTGGGTCAGGTAGCACTAATGATAGGGCTAGTGTCGACATTATGTCGTGCGTCTTGTACCTTGTCCCGGATGGTGTCGCCAACCGGGACTAAAGCTGAACCTTTAGTCCCGGTTGGACATACCAACCGGGATAAAACACGAGTGAGCACTAATGATAGGGGTGAGTGTCGACATTATGTCGTGAGTGTCGACACTATGCCGAGCTGCTTGTACTATAAATAGGCATCCTTGTGAGTCCAGTCCTCCAGCCAGTTTGATGCATCTCCAAGATCGATGGTTTGCAAGATCAGGGACACCACTACGGCCAGCTTGAGGGAGATGCCACCGGAGCCCAGTCCTCCGGCATCTCCAACAAGCTGGCCATAGAGGCACTTCGTAATATGTGAAATTAGTTAGCTCCCTGGCGTATTGATCTAGTTAGAGAAGTTATAAGCTGCAAGATGGTGTGCGAGATCAGGGACACCACTACGGCCAGCTTGAGGGATATGCCATCGGAGCCCAGTCCTCCGGAATGTCCCTTAAGTTGGTCATAGAGGCACTCCCTAATATGTGACCACGTGCGTTTGGAGATCAGATCTTAATGGTAAGTACGAATCGGGACTAAAGGCCATCCTTCACTGCGAAGGGCGGAATTTCATGAAACTTATCACAATCTTATAACATGTCTATCTTGTCCTCCACTCCCACGATGTTTCTTTTTCCTGAAAGAACTATGTGGCACTTTGGCTCATCGTCTGATGTAATTTTTTCCTTATTTTTTTCTTTTTCTAGGTTTGGTAGACATGTCCTTCACATAGAAAACCTGAGCCACATCATTGGCTAGGATGAATGGTTCGTCTAAGTACCCAAGGTTGTTGATCCAACGATGTAATTCCATACTTATTGTCTACCTCAACCCCTCCTCCTGTCAGCTTGACCCATTTGCACCAAAACAAGGGGCCTTAAAAGTAGGTCCATAGTCAAGTTCCCATATCTCCTCTATGTAACCATAATATGTGGTCTTTGACCCATTGTTGTATGTTGCATCAAAGCGGACACCATTGTTTTGGTTGGTGCTCTTTTTATCTTGGGCGATCGTGTAAAATGTATACCCATTTATCTCATACCCTTGGAAAGTCAATATAGTCGAAGATGGTGACCTGGACAACAAGTATAGCTGATCTCCAAGAGTGTTGTTTTTGATGAGATGTTGCAACCAACCGCCAAAACTCTTCATGTGTTCATCTCTAATCCAAGAGTCATGATTTCCAGGGTTGTTGGAGTGTAAAATTTTCTTGTGTTCCTCGATATACGGGGTTGCCAAGATAGAATTATGTAGAACTGTGTAATGTGCTTTAGTGTAAGAATGTCCGTCCCTACATATTATTGATTTCCTTCCTAGAGTACCCTTTCCACTCAGTCTCCCCTCATACTGCAATTGAGGAAGACCAATCGGCCTAAGGTCAGGAAAGAAGTCAACACAAAACTCAATGACCTCCTCTGTTCCATAGCCCTTGGAGATGCTTCCTTCTGGCCTAGCACGGTTACAAACATATTTCTTTAAGATTCACATAAACCTCTCAAAGGGAAGCATATTGTGTAGAAATACAAGACCGAGAATGGAAATCTCTTCGACTAGGTGAACCAGTAGGTGCGTCATAATATTGAAGAAGGATGGTGGGAACACCAACTCGAAACTGACAATACATTGGACCACATCATTCTGTAACCGTGGTAGATCTTCGGGATTGATTATCTTCTGAGAGATTGCATTAAGGAATGCACATAGCTTCACAATGGGTACTCGAACATTATCCGGTAGAAGCCCCCTCAGTGCAATCGGAAGCATTTGCGTCATAATCACGTGGCAGTCATGAGAATTTAGGTTTTGAAACTTTTTTCTGCCATATTATTATTCCCTTTATATTCGACGAGAAGCCAGACGGGACCTTAATACTGCTCATGCATTCAAAAAATATTTCCTTCTCTTGTTTGGTAAGAGCGTAGCTGGCATGACCTTGAAACCATTCTGGATGCAGGCCATACGGGTCTTTCATACGTTGATGGTCCTTTCGTGCTTCCGGTGCATCTTTTGTCTTCCCATACACGCCCAAGAAGCCTAGCAGGTTCACGCAAAGATTCTTCGTCACATGAATCACATCGATTGTAGAGCGGACCTCTAAGAATTTCCAATATGGTAGCTCCCAAAATATAGATTTCTTCTTCCACATGGGTGCGTGTCTGTCAGCGACCTTCGGAACATATTTTCCGCTAGGACCCTTTCCAAAGGTTACTATTTGATCCAAATCTTTGACCATATCAAATATATCAGCACCAGTATGCTTCTTAGGCTTCGTCTGGTGACATGCCAGACCGTTGAAATGCTTGCCTTTCTTTCTTAAGGGATGCTTGGCCAAAAGAAATCGACGATGCTCATTGTACACATTCCTCTTACAATGTTCCAAATATAGACTTTCAATCTCATCTAAACAGTGTGTGCATGCATTGTATCCCTTGTTTGACTGTCCTGAAAGGTTACTAAGAGCAGGCCAATCATTGATTGTTACGAAAAGCATGCTCGGAGGTCAAATTCTTCCTGCTTGTGCTCATCCCACACATGTATGCCGGGTTCGTGCCACAACTGTAAAAGTTCTTCAACTAATGGCCTTAGGTACACATCAATGTTGTTTCCGGGTTGCTTCGGACCTTGGATCAACACTGGCATCATAATGAACTTCCGCTTCATGCACAACCAAGGAGTAAGGTTATAGATGCATAGATTCACAGGCCAGGTGCTGCGACTGGAGCTCTGCTCCCCAAAAGGATTCATGCCATCTGTACTTAGACCAAACCTTAAACTCCCTGCGTCATCTGCAAAGTCCGGGTACTTTTTATCGATTTTTCTCCATTGCGACCCATCAGCGGGGTGTCTCAACATCCCGTCTGACTTACGTTCCTCTTTATGCTATCGCAACAACTTGGTGTGCTCTTTGTTTCTGAATAAGCGTTTCAACCATGGTATTATAGGATCATACCGCATCACCTTGGCAAGAACCCTCTTACGGGGGGGGAGGGGCTCGCCCTTAACGTCACCAGGGTCATCTCGTCTAATCTTATACCGAAGTGAAGTGCATACCGGACATGCATCCAAATTCTCGTACTCCTCACCGCGGTAGAGGATGTAGTCATTGGGGCATGCATGTATCTGCTAAACCTCTAAACCTAGAGGGCAGACAACCTTCTTTGCTTCGTACATACTGGCAGGAAATACGTTATCTTTTGGAAGCATATTCCTCATCATTTTCAGCAACTTTTCAAATGAGGAGTCAGGTATAGCACACTCTGCCTTCTATCGCAGCAATTTTAGTGTGCTGCCCAGCTTTTTCAGACCATTTTCGCAATTTGGATACAAAAAAAATTTGTGATCCTCTAACATGTGATTTAACTTCTCCATCTCCTTTTCATTTTCACAGTCTCTTCGTGCATCGGCAATGATACGACCAAGATCATCAGCGGGTTCATCATGTGTCTCTTCTTCA
This sequence comes from Avena insularis, assembly GCA_023614405.1. Lineage (NCBI taxonomy): Eukaryota > Viridiplantae > Streptophyta > Magnoliopsida > Poales > Poaceae > Avena > Avena insularis. The sequence goes on along the minus strand of CM042693.1, from coordinate 6,630,455 downwards.
TCCTCCCCTTTAGCATCCCCCATGAAAGTATCTCTATACTCAGGGAAACCATGATATTGTCATCCTCCTCCTCTTCTTCATTGTCTTCCATTATAACCCATCTCTCTCCGTGCTTGGTCCAATAATTATAACTGGGCATGAAGCCGGACTTCAACAAGTGGTTGTGAAGGGTTTTTGAGTCAGAGTGATCCTTCTGATTTCTACATCCATTACATGGACAGAATACAAAACCATAGCGCTTGTTTGCATCAGCAACACGGATGAATTCATGCATGCCATTAATGAACTCTTGAGCGGCGGTCAAGATGCATTACATCCATTCCTGGGCCATCTGTATTATATTAAAAGTATATCAAAAACCATTACACAACATGATAAAATTATTACAAGTTATATTCAGAGCTTCTAGAGCATTAATTTTGAATTTTGAAAAAATTACATGCACCAATTTGTGAATTGGAGAAAACAATTAACATGATAAATGTGGAGTTTTTGATTATTGTTCTATCAGTGAAAACCTCATTCCATTCTAAGCTCTAAAACTCTAAAATTACACATTTCAATTTTTAGTAACTATATGCCTAATCAAAATTTGTTACACATATCAAATCCTTCTACTTCTAGAGCATGCATGCATTGATCCATATCTCTATACTTCTAGAGCATTATAGAGCTAAAGTAGCAATAAGAGATGAAAGAATAAAGTTCTAACCTTTTAAAACTTTGGATTTAGGGGTTGCAAACTAAATCTTGACAAAAAAATGGCATGAACTCGGGTTGCTTTTTTGAGTAAAATGGCCACCATATGGTTAGGGCAGGTGGATACGAAACTGTATATATACTGATGGACAACTAGTCTCGGGCAGTGATACGATCCGAGACTAATAGTCCCCAAAAAGAGTAGCTGACCCGCTCCATATTATTAGTCCTGAGCCATATTACAGACCGGTACTAAAGTTCTGATCTGGCCCGAGACTAGTGTCTACGGCCATTTCTAGCCGTTGGAGGCGTCACGGCCCGGGACTAGTGCTAGCACTAGTCGCGGTTCGTGATAGGCCGGAACCGCTGACTTTGTACCTATTGAGATTTTACTAACTCGATTATGGCGGACATTATGCCACTGACATGTAGATCCCACGTATGATGTGCCCCACCGGCCAGGCCAGTGACTCAAATTCACCTGACGTTGAGCTCCATGATGAAGCCAGGCAGTCCGAGCCCGCATGATCTGGCGAAGCGACAGCCCAACGAGCGGCCGGCCGGAGCCGTGCGGCAGGGCTGGATCGCCTGCTGGTGCTGCCTCGCGGTCGTGTCGTGGGGCACCCGCACACAGAACGGCCTGCTGAACCGCCGGCCGCGACATCGCTGGCTCGCTCGTGTTGCTCGCGTGTGTGCGTGCACGCGAGGAATGAACGGACGGATCGATCAGTCGATCGATGTGAGATCGAGCCGAGGCAGGTCAAGCAAGGACGGATTAGTGCTAGTCCCTCCCTGCGGCTAGCGGTGAGCGCTGCTGTTTTTAAGGATTAGTGCTGTTGATGTAGGGGTGCGCATCGCTGCGACAGGGTGGCATGCATGCATGCATGCAGCTAGCTGACAAGTAGCTAGCCGCCGGAGAGCGGTAGGGTTGTGCCTGTGTACTTGTGTGTTGTGTGACTTGTGTCATCTCTGTGCGTGACTGCGCTACAGTTGATCTGGTTCTCATCATGCATCTTTGGCGTGCCGTATGTGTACACCCGATCCTCGACGGGGCCGTGTCGCCGGTACTACCACGATGGATACCTGTCATCTTTCTAGCTCTACAACACTAGTTCATGGGCAGCTCGAGCTACGCGGGTATCCATGCATGGCGCTCGACGTCGAGTGCTTGGCACGTACACGTATATAGTAGAAATTCCCTTCGTTCAAGACCGTTTAGAATTTTAAAGTGGACTAGATACACTCTAAAATATGTGTATTTTTAGAACATGTTCGTATACATGTATTTTTAGAAGAAAAAAAGTCTAAAATTTCTTGAAGGGATAGAATACCACCATGCATGCATCAATAATACAACGGTCGTCATCGTTGTCATGTCATGTGGATATGGTACGATAGATTTTTTTTCGGACTGATGAGATATGATAGCGCCCGGAAGAGAACCTGTGTGTGGAACTTTCTCCGCTTTACCATCCTGTGGCCTCCACGTTTCGGACGGCTGATCAATACAAAAAAGTAAGGATAGGTTCTATAAGGACAACCCCGTCGCGTCTAGTATCCATCAACTTCTCTGTCTACCTACGTATGCTTAATATACGCACGAAACACGCTTTTACCCTCTCCACACATTCTTCTCCTGGCCGTTATCATGACGACGAAGGTTGCCTAGCTCGCACCACCTAGCTACCACACGTATACAACGTCATTAGCACCTGACCCATGGTTTTGCGAGAGGATGGCATGCAATAAGCAAGAGATCGATAGAGAGTTGTACCAGCAGTACGAGTGCCTCGGTACTGGGGAAAGGAGTTTTCAGCTGCTGCTGCTCCTATCTATCCTCCTTGGTGATCGATCGACCGCCGATGGATACAACAGATTCCCCTGACGAAGCAAAGCTAGCGAGCAGTCACGCAATCCATTGGCCATCATCCCTGGCCGGCCAGCGGCCAGCGCACATATATATCTGGTCCTCTTCAAGCCTCGCTTTTGGCTCCTTCCTTTACTCGACGATGCCCAGTCCAGCTCGCAACAAAGACCCGGCTTTGGCCTTGTCTTTTTCCCCGCTCGCCTTTTGATTGCTAGTGCATGCATATGCGCTCTCATGATGCATGCGGCGTCGTTAAATTTGTTTTATTGCTGCCTGTAACAGTTGTGCAAGGACAAGATAGGCATGCGATCGAAAGCTACTCCGGCGCCACGTACCTGGACCGCATGTAGACCTTTCCTAGCATTGGCCGCACTCTCCCCCCTTGTTGCCTATGGATCGCCTTGATGTACCTGTAACCTAGCTACTTGCATCCCGACTGATGATTGACATATATGGAATAGAGTTGGTCCTAAGCCGGGCACTAATCAGGCAAGAACAAGTTATATATGCACACATTGTTTAACTTTCACCCTTCTTCGGTCACGACTTCTTCACAACTCTAGCTAGCGTGGGGAAGGGCCCGGTGCAATTCTTCGGAGGAGCGCGACAAGCCTTGATTAACGTTGGTTAATTGAATTCAAAGGCTTTCCACATAACAATCTACTGTTGTATATCCTTATATACGGCTAACGAACCTTCTTCCACATTGAAGCTAAGGTTCCACATTTCTTCGATCCACACCATTTTGGAACCTCAAAAGGCTTGATTCATCTCAAATGCCCCAACCATTCTTTTTTAATTTTGGAGGGAAATAATGTGACAACCCGAAAAATATGTCTCGGGAAAGGGTAGATGTCAGAATTGTGCATTTGCATTGCATGCAACTAAATTAAGGGTAAATTTTAAGTTTTTGATTTGAGGTTACAAAAGGAATGAAAATGAACTCTAGTGTCGAGTTTTGACTTAGGCAACACTAGGATTTGAATTCAAATTCAAAAAGGACCTTTTGTTTATTCCGAATTTGGTTTTCAATTTGACTTAACACAATCAATTGAGTTAAAAAACTCATAATACAACAATATACAAGAAATTATCTAAGATATTTATTTGAACTCAAATTTGAGTTTTAAATTATTCAAACTTGAGTTCAAATTCAAGCATTCATAAATAAATAAAATTTAAAAAGAAAAGAAAAAAATGACATTGATTAGAATGAAATTCTTATTAATAATAAAATGAGTACAACTTTGAGTACAAGATGATTCAAGAATGAAAAATGCAACAGGGGATCTGATCCTATTACAAACTACAAAAGAGAAGGAAAATTTTCTAACTAAACCTATCTAGTCTTCTTATTTATCTTCTTGATCTTCTTGACTATTCTGACCAACAAGACAAACAAAATGGAAATCATTTGTATGGTTAAAATGTAGGATCCACCCTAAGGTGAAGATATTAGGTGCCATTTGCCACAAAATTTTGAACCCACATAACCACTCCCAAGTCATGGAGCATAAATTTGTCCAACTCCATGTGGAATAATGAGAGTAAGGGTAGCAATATGTCGCCAATATCATGATCAGTATATGTCATTTTCCATGAATCAAAATGGCAACTGTGATGTACTAGTGAAATTAAGCACAAGTACTAGCCTATTTATACTAGGGAAACACCCTTTTAGGTGTGAAAGAAAAAAGGTAAATTGCTAACTAAGGTGTGAAAATGATTAAGACATATTTCAGCTCGGTAGGTGTCCCATGTGTGGAACTAATGTGACAACTTCTAGATATCTCCTATAAAGGTGTAAACAAATGGTCTCATCACAAAAAATGGTTCGATCAAAATTGAACATTGTTTACTTCAACAACCTTGTTTCTTCATGAACCGCACACATATATTTCTTCAACGTATACACATTGTTTGTCACCAAATGAGGGGTTGTTGGCTTTCTTATGCATTGCGAGTACAACAAGTAATAAAGGAGTTTAAAGTACAACAATGTTTCCAAGATTATAGGCTAGACTCAAGTCCATGTTCACTTGATCATATTTTTTTGCACATCTTCTAAAGCATAAGATTTAGCTTTTTATACCATGAACCGACAATACGTGTGAGACTTGTACTTGAAGCGCTTGACATGGTGATACCCATGGAGCCCACCGTGTTAAATGTATTTGGAGAGGCACATGTGTGACATCGGATGTCGTCGGTTGCGTGCAAGCTTCCCATTGATGCGTAAGGTTGGTTTCACATGTGGGAGGTTGGATGCCCCGAATGTTGGGATCGACGTTGCTTCGTGGGAGGATCCAGCAACTTAGGTGCTGGCTGGTAGCCACAATTGTGCGTGCTATGGTGAGCTTCAAGTGTTGTGTGATATTGGCGGTGTGGAAGTTGCCTTAGCGGCGGTTTTGGCCAGATCTAGAGGTGAGTTCATTTTCCGTTGAAAGCTTGTCCTAGTTTCATCTTGGTCTCGGTGGCAACATCACCCGTGAGTGTCATCAATTTCTAATGACAACCTTGTGACTTCTCCCTCTCCTGGATGCTCCGAGTGAAAACACTAAATCCTCTTGATTGGGTGTTTGCGAATATACCCTTCCAAATGACACTGCCTTGAATTTCATGGTTTGCTGGTCCTTTGAGGACCGTGTGGTGGCGGAGTTGACGGCTTGCAGTGGTGTGGCTGGCATGGAGAGTCGCCCCTCTTAATCGGGTGGACAGTCCATTAGGGCAATGACTTTTGCTCTAGGAGACTTCCTTCTTGCCAAAGTTGGGTTTCTTGTCAATGGGGGGAAGTGTCCCTTCCAATGATGGAAATTGGTGACGGAGCGACATTTCATTGTTGGTCTGGTCATACCTTCTATTCGTCATGACTCATCTTTTCCATGTGATGTTGCTTCATCTGCTTTGCTTGCGTTTATCTCCGGTCCCACCAAGTTCCTTGCATAGGCTTGCTCCTTGATGCTGTGTTTTTTTGTACGTGTGTAGTGTTCTATCATGTAAGCTAGTTTTAGTATTTTGTATCTTCCACCGAACCGTGCGTCATTAGTTTATCGTTAGGTTACTAACAATTCTCGCAAGTAACATATATTTTACGACCAAGTGAAGAGCTCAAGGCTTGGCTTTATGGTCAATACAAAGTTGATTTATATGTGGTCCGTCTGTAATCGGAACCAGAGTTCACCATACATATGCACACACGAGAGAAGATTAGCAGAGGAGCACAGACGATGGGTGTGCAAGTACAATATGGAACTAGTGTGACGCTGTGGCTGTACGATGCCAAGGAACCAAGCTACGTGGGTGGTGTGGCCAGTGGTATAAATAAAAGGGGAAAAGCGAAAGGAAGAAAAGGCGGATCAGAATAAATATAGCATGCAGGATCTACAGCTGCGCTAGGTGCAGCACATGAACTTTACATTATTGCTTGCGTCCGATCCATGGATGGATCGATCGAGTACACGCGCGCGCGCGGGGTAGTATAGTATATCTTCGCCCCTTCACGTGGCCAAGAATCCATGAAATATACTTACCGCTTTACCCTTGGACCAAGCGTGTGATGGACGGCTCACGCGACATGCAGATTGTCCTTGGCTGCCCGGCGATAAACCCCCGTACGTCGTCCAATCCAGGCCTTGATCTCTTTGTTGTCGTTGGTGCATGCGCCAGACCGCCCGAAATATGTGCGCGCCTGTTTTATGGTCCATGGCTAGCTAGCTAGCTAGCTGGAGTAGTAGTAGTATGTAGCTGCGTGCGGAGCTCGGTCTGTGCGCGGCACATGCACGGGCATGGTTGGTTGGTTGGATCGGTGCTTGCTATGGCTTTGCGCTCAAGCAGCGATCGATCAGCAAGCGAGGAAGGCTCGAAACTTGACACGGCACGCGCGCGCGAGATCAATCGACCAAAGCGAGGGATCATGGAGCGATGGAGAGAGGAAGCAGATAAATCGGTGCAGGTTCACCTCTGCTGCATGCCTAGCCAGCAGCAGGCAGCAGGAGCAGAAGCAGATAAAGCACGACGTAGCTATTACTACTGCCTAGGGTCTCCCTGCTACTGCCGTGAACCTACACCTGGACATTTAGATCGATTAGATCGATCATCTGATTCGCGAGGAAGAAAAAAGATTCTAGCAGCTACGCTACGCTAGGGTAGCACGCATGCACGGAGACACAACATATGGCATGAACGTGGTGCGCGCAGGGCAGGGCAGGGCAGGGCAGGGCAGCAGGATGGTCAAAAGCTACTACTCTGCTTCCCCGCAAAGCTAAACAGCGCGCCCTGCCCTAGCGAAAGCAGGTTGGGCCAGCCAGCCGGGAGGGAGCAGTGTCCGCATGTCACCTACACTACACCCCTTCCTTCTTAGCTAGCAGTAGCCACCACGCAGACTGGGGCTTTCAACCCAGCGGTACTGTGTGTGCTCCAAAGAGCAGACACGACCTAGCCTGCCTTCAGATGACCATCCCCCTGTCGTAATTAAGACCAGCGAGGATGCTCGGAGCGAGGCTGCGCATCCAAATAAAGGCCGTTGCTGGTGCTTGCTCCTCCCTCAGAGAAAAATAGGCCGATTTTTCTTCAAGCTAGCCAGCATGCACTCGTCGAAATTATATATATTGCCACTTGACAGTACGTATAGTGTTTTCTGGGGAATATGTATAGAAATACTACTCACTTTGTCAACAAATAAGTGACTTAAATTTATCTAGATCTGCATATGTCTACACACTAAAACACATCTAGATACATACTCCTCCCGTTTCAAAATATAAGATATTTTAGCTTTGTAAAGCAAATGTATCTAGACTATTTTTAGTATGCAGGTTCACTTAGCTTTGGAGTGAATCTACACACTACAAGTCCGATATTTTTTTCATAAACCTAAAACATCTTATATTTTGAAACAGAGAGAGTATAAATTTTAAAAAATCAAAGTCAATAATTTCTATACGGGGAGAGTATGTAGATTTTTGTGTGTAATATAGCTGCATGCTCCACTTATTAGGTAGTACGTACAAAGGTTCACACTAGGTTACGTACGTATATATGGGTATGGCTCGCCATCCAATAAGGAAAAACCATCATTTCCAATCATAACCTAATCATGGTGCTACGGCAGGTCGACACTTCTGAACACTGTGTGGTCTGAGAGGTTACATCATGCTGTACGCTGGCATACTGCAAAACTGAAAAGAGGCTCGCATCCATGCACACATACTATGCACGAGAGCACTCACTTTCATGCTGTTCAATTTTTACTATTTTTTTTATCAATCACCGTAGTACCCACATCGATCCACCTAAAACTCATATTGCATACCGACACTCCTAGCTTGACAGACTGGACATTTGGCATGCTACTTAGGATGTGTTTGGATCAGGAATATATATTCTTACAGAGTTTGTACATGTTGTTTACTACTTCTGTTTTGGTTTACAAGTTTTATTCGTATACCTAGGTTATCAAATTGACAACTAAAATATTAATTTTATAACACAAAAATTATACCATTAGAAAATAACTGTATAATTTTTGTGCTATATAATTTATATTACATCATGTAAAACTGACGACCTAAATATATGTGCAGGGCATGTAAACTGAAAGAGAGAGTAGATAAAACTTAAACTAATGGTCTAGTCTTAGGGCGTGAATACCACAATCATTTCATGCTCGGTCACCTTACCCCTCTCAAACATCTTCGTCTCATGACACCTCCCCTCTCTCCTACCTTTGATACTTTCTTCTCTCGTTCTATGTAGATCCGTCGGTCCATCGCCGCCAATGTCAAGGAGCGGGGTGGCACCCTGATTCACCAAACGATATTAGTTGTAGGGCTGCTTGTTAGCCTTAGTAGGTGTCTCGTCATGAATCAACAACCTCTCTTGCCCCACTTCTTCCTCCTATCACATGCCCTAATCGCCTCCTCACCCGCAACACCGTGGCCATGTGCTAAGGTCGATGGAAGGCGAGAATTTTTCCGTAAGAATACATTTTTATTTGCCTCATATATTTTATTGTCCACTTAAATACAAATCTTCTAAGAAATTATTCATCTAAGCATCTACTCCGTCTAATCCAAATCAATTTAAGTTCTAGGTTTATCCTAAGAATTTTCATTATGTTTGACTGAAATTATAGAAAATATATCAACATCTACAAAACACCAAATTAGTTTCATTATATTCATCAATAAATATGTCCGTGTACTATATAGATTCAACGATACTAGCACATTTTCTATTGTCTTGGTTAAACTTCTGTTAAGTTTGACTTAGGACAAAACTAAAACTTCTACTAACTTGGATCAGAGGGAGTAGTACCTAAATGTTTATTCTGTTGAAAATTAAACAATGAACTTAGGGCTGCCAGATATTCAACAATTCATTGCATATAACCCATTCTACCTAAAATGTATTAGCAACATGATAGGGTCTTCCCTCTTTTATGATGTAAAATGTAATTACTTTTAGAATCTGTACCAGCCAAACATTTTTAAGTTTGATCATCTGTAAAAAAAAATAGTACTAGAATTCAATATATCAATTGATATCATCCATAAAACATACTTTAGATTGCATAAGATCTTATTTTGGTGAGCAAACATGTTTGCAAAAACAATTATGGTCCAAACTACCATCATGAAGACTACGCGTGAATCTGAAAAGAAGTACACTTGGTGGATATGCATGTCACGGAATTTGGCAGGAAAATCCAATTTCCCTAAACTATTATGTTTTCTCTATTTCTCATGCTAGTGGGAAATCACTATATCCATTTAAACATTTAAGACATTCAAAATTCGTGCACATAGAAAATATGAGAAGATATTGATCGTATGCCTATCATTTTCCATAAAGAAATAATTATTTCCAAGCAAAATGCGCTATAGTCCTTCCCAAATTAACTCTTGACCTAGCTCAAATTTTCCTGAGCTCAGCCCTAGAATCTAGACAAATCCAAGTCAACTAATATGGGTCGGAGGGAGTAAAACAATTTCGTCCAACCATAAACTGGCCGGGTGATAAACGGATTTGTGGTATGATTGAGCCAAGGCCATAGCTTAGAGGGGAAAGGTGGAGTTTTTTCAAAGAATTTTTACTAAATTTAATTCTTGTGAGTTGTGACTCCGGGAAATTAAACAAACGCTCAGATACATGCACGCAGCACACATAAAGCTCCATGGATGCACATTGCACAGAAAATAACATGCTTTTAGAAGTGCAGGAGATGATCCAATGCCACGACGTCCAAAGTATATTTTAATCAAAAGAATTGCGGGCAAAGGGAATTTGTCAGACAAAACACAAAAGGTGTAACCCTCCCGTTTGCACTAATTAAGAATCTGGTGCAGTAGGGTAGTGCGGTACACAGCATGTAGATAAAGCTTTCGTACTCGTAGATATATATACTTCCTCCTTTCAATTTTATAAACAAAAATATCTAGACTTTTTTAGTGTGTAGATCCACTCCCTACACACTAAAAAAGTCTAGATACATTTTTTTCACAAACTCTAAAACATCTTATATATTGAAACGGAGGGAGTATATTTCATCCTTTTGGATTTGCATAATTTCTAAAGAAAATCTACAAATAGTTGATATAGAAGTTCGTTTCATGTCTATGAACATGTTTCCATGCTAGTTGAAATCCAACCATCTTTAAGTTTTATAAATATATAACTGTGAGTGTAGTTTATTAGCTGTATATCTCAATGCTTTTGAGACTAATTCAGAATTTATTTGTATATATATGTAGATAACCATACTTTTTCACAAAAAAACGCCATTAATACATATGGCGTAAAAATGATGTAATTAATTGATTAATATGCATGAGTGGATTTTGGGTAGACATTTTGACATACTAATCCTTCACTGTTACACATATGGTCCAAGCTTGTTTAGATATGCAAAACTAGCGAATGTCTGACTAGAAGATTGATTCTGCAGGTCAGTAGGCAACTGGGAAATGGATAACTACAATATAACAAAAAAATACATATGCATATACATGTACGATCCTTTTACGAATATGAACAAATATTAATTTGAAACTACATGCATTAGTAATAATTCCCGGCTAATTAAACTACTACCCATTTTCATAGTTTCCACCAGGACCAGGTACTAGCTAAAATTAACAAACGGCCGCATGCAATTAAGAGTTCACTGGTAGCTTGCACTAGTTCAGTGAGATGTGCTCGGTCAAAACTCTACAAGAGGAACATGCTGATGAAGCAAGAACGTATAGATGGAACAAACATACAACGTTAACTGGAAGAGAACTTAACGATACATTCATTTCATGCAAGTTTCGCTGAACTAATAAACAATCTGACCACTCTCCAATAATCTCCAAGTAAATTAAAATATATCTGATCTGATCATATATATACTCCCCCCATGCATCATGTATGGATCCCTCTCCCCGTAAACAATAGTGTGAAAAGTTTTGAAAGGTGACATAGTGGACACGTACTACACAGGCAAAACAAATGGTGCAAAAGTGTTAACCAAGGAGCAAACTTTAACTTGAATCCCCTACCTTGGACCATCATCATGAGCTAGCAGCGCTTCTAGAGTACCTGATGGATGGAAGAAGTTAAACTTGAGCCCAATCTTCTTTAATTAAATTCCCTCCAATCTGCTCAAGCCATGCATGTGTGCTACAACAGGCCGCCGCCCTCGCCTCCGCCGCCCGACGAGGAATGGAATCCGGGGAGGTTCATGGTCCAGCTGCCATTGCCGCTGTTGTCGCTGGCACTGCCGCCCCAGACGCCCTCCCCTTGGCGAAGAGCCTCCATGTACTGCCTCTGCAAGCTCATCGTCGTCTCTTGCCCTTTGCTGTCATCCTGCTGCTTCATTGTCCCTTCGTCGTGTCTTGCCGTGGTTGCACTGGTCTGCCCTAACGTGAACATCGCCGGCGAAGGTGCCGCTGCACTGCTCCCTGCTCGATTAGCTTGCAACCCCAGTTGGTACATGGGAGGCGCCGGTGGAAGTTCCAAGAAAGGGAACTGCTGCTGATGTGGCTGCTGCTGCTGCACTCTCCACTGCTCCAGCGATGCGCCAAAGGTGGAGCCGCCACCGCTTACCAGCGGGAACTGATCCACGCCGCCGCCGTCCATGTGCTGCCGCTGCTGCATGCCGAGCGGAGGGAGCCCGACGGAAAAGGCTAGACCTAGGTTGGGCCCAGGCGGGTGCATCGTACCCAAGAACGGCAGGTGGTGCGACATGGAGCTGAGCCCCGACGGGATCATTGCTCCGGTGGGTCCCAGGTTGGTCGACGCCGCGGTTGATGGCATAGATGACGCTCCACCGGCCAGCTGCCTGGCTGAAGAAGAAGATGGCTTGGAGGAGGACGCGGCGGATGACTTGGACGAGCGCTTGTTGCGTCGACACCCGCCGCCCACGGGGACGGTCCGGAGGGCGCCGCCGCGCGTCCAGTAGCGGCGGCATGCCTTGCAGAAATGGCGGGGCTGCGAGAGGGAGTAGTTGTTGTAGTAGCAGAACTTGGTGTTAGTGGAGTCGCAGCGCGGGCACTTGAGCGCCGGCTCCGGCTGTGGCACCCGCGCCATCCTCGCGCGCTCCGTCATCGAGTTGGGCCGCGCGGGCTGTCCCCCCGCTGCTTCATTGGCCAACGAGCTGCTCGGCAGGCCGCCGGCCTCGGGCTGGGACGCCGTACCCGCTGTCGGACCAACGGGCATGTGCTGTTGCTGTGCATCGCCTCCTCCGGCACCGTCCGTCGTCGGCCTCGGCTGCTGACCTTGCTGCTAAGCGCACACACACATGTAAACATGTTATATAGATCAGGAGAAGCAAAGGTGGAGAGAATTGTCCGCGAATATTCAAGAGGAGAATATGTATTCTTGTTAAGTTGCTTTAATTGTACTGAATTCTCTTTCCATGAAGAAGCGGGATCACAGAGATGAGAGAATTGAAGGACGACACAGCGAGAGAGGGAGGATCATGCAGTACCTGGTTATTCCAATTAGGCGGATCTAGGTATGCAGGAGCTGGAGGGAACACCATGGAATCCAGTTAGTGGTGAGATATACTTCCTCTCCCACTCTCTTAACTCCTCCAGCTTTTCTGCTGCTTTGAATTCAGATCTTCTCTTTAGAATTTGCACTTTTTCTTGGTGAGGATTTGTAAAAGCAGGGAAGAAGGAAGGAAGAAAGGAGGAGGTGGTGGAGTCCTCTACCTAGCTAGCAGGTGGTGGAGAATCACATCCAGCAGTCTCGCAAGAGAGAAGACAGCAATGAGAGAGAAGCTAGGAAAGAGAAAGGGCACAGAAAAGCATGAATTTATCTTCGCCTTTTATGCTTATGATAGCTTTTTATTTCTAGTATTTGCTTCGTGGGGCTGGGGAGAATGTTTGGGAGAGAGAAAGAGAGAGAGAGAGAGTAGAGTAGAGTAACTGAGTAACTAAAGATGCCTTAGCCTTTAAGGCTAACACTCTTTCAGCATTGTGGAGATACAGAGGGACTGAGCTAGATGGCATGAAACGTCTGGAGGGGTAGTGAGTAGTGACTGGTGAGTACTGATGTCTTGCTAGCATGGAAACATTAAGATATATGAAAAGCAACTAATGAGGAAATGAAACAAGATATGGACCAGTGAAAACCCTAACGAATAGCTACATGAGTCCCCGGGAAGGCAAGCATGCAGAGCAAAGGGCCAGACGATCATATAGTCATTGATGTAATCTGAAATCTCTATTTATTTAAAATAACAAATAAAACCCTACAAATTGGAGGCAGCACCAACTAGTAGAGTGACCATATAGAGGCGATGTTGCCGTTAATTTCTACGACTATTGAATGTCCATTTCATTTCCTAAAATATCTATGGGTGAGCGACCTGTGACATCTTGATCCATGGCTTAAGGATGGATAGTACAACCATACTAACAAGATGTGTCTTCTTTTTCGAAAGCTCCTTTCTTAAGAACCGCTCGATTAAACGTGTTTGACCAGGGGTAAGTTGAGTTTTTTTTTGGAAAATATATATTAATATTAGGAGATACCAATTACATCTAGCCTCTGCAAAAACACATGCCTAGCTAGCGGCTGTATGGAGCACACAATTCAGAAAAAGACAAAGAATTATAAAAAATAAAAGTCCAACTACAGAGAATGATTTCTCGAAGCAACGTCACTAACACCACCAGAACAACACTAGTAGTTCAAACACTCCAATAGCGACGCCTTCAACAAGGAACAAGTGTACAAGCACCATCGTCGCCCGATCGAAGATCATATGTTTTCACCCTGAAGAAAGCCCTCACTCGCAAAACAATGTCTTCAACAAGGCCATTGCCAGACGAAACCAATTAAGATCAGACCTTAGATTTTCACCCTGCATGATAAGACTACGAACTCCTCCTGTGTTTTCGCCCCCACAATCAGTCGCTATTACGAGTCATAGATCACACAGCCAGTTCCTTGTCACCACAAAGACTTAAACCACCATTACTTCCTTGATGTTCCAGCTTTCCTGATATTCTCCGTATCTGACTTCACCATGGATTGTCGAAGACAAGACTCATGGTGGTAATAGATATCAGAGCTTCGCAACACTCCTGCTAAAACCAAACGGCCATAAAAAACATGGGTACATCCGACCGAATTCAATCTGATCCAGCAATATCTAAGCATAGTCTCTCATGGGAGTTCACATGCGGAGCCTTCCGGAACTCGCTGCTCCAGACCATATCATCGAGGGCAGGTAGCAAGCAGATCTCCGTCTTTGCAAGAAAGGAACCCTAGGACCTCCACCCTTATTCACATGACTCGCAGCCCTCACGCTGCCCGTCAAGATCCAGTAGGAAGGTAGCAAAAAAATAAGGCATCATGAAGGCAATAGATGCCCAATTCGGCCTCCTCTAGCCCAGATCACAATCCAGGAGGACCAGATCGCGGCCTAGGAGAAGAACGGTCTCGCGTGCCTGCGGCCGATGACCGCAACGGCAGCGCTCCGCTGCCTCTTCTTTGCTGCCCCGCCGGAAACCTCAGGCACCAGCCGCACTGTGATGGATCCAAAAATCACCATCTTTCTCCGTGTTTAAACATTGTTTTTGTCAAGCAATTGACATTATTCTCTCTTGATTTTCCACTAATGACTAATTATTGCAAAGATATGCAAATCCTTTGTTTGATTTATGTTGTGCGGGAAATCACACTTTTATTGCAAAATACTGATTTTGAGGAAGTATTGATGACAAAGTATTCCTGGAGCTAATACCGGGCGTCAGCCAGCATAACGACCACTGGTACGGGCATGCCCTAACCATACCGCCTGACCGTACGAGGTTGCGGTGGCTTCGTATCGTCAAACCCTACAACTCTCGTGAAGGCGTCTATATATTTTGAGGTCCCAGCCGTCATGTAGAGCGCCGTCATTCTCAGATTGCATCACAACAACACCAAAGGAGATCCACACCATAGTTCATCCCTTCCATCCTCTTCATTAGCCATAGCCATTACTTTGTACTTGAGATCTCCTTGTGCTTCGGCGACCATTGTAAGAATATTTGATTTCAATCTAAGTATTGCACAATGTTTTCTATCCTTAATCTTATTGTTATGAGTAAGTAGTCCTCATAGGCTGTGGGTTGGGGAGAAACCTCGTAGCATTTATGTGCATCTAATCTATGAAAGAATTGTGTATTGGTTTGTATAAGGGATTTGTATCTTTTGTTTCTTTGTCTCTTGCCTCAATCTTTGGACTTGTAGGTACCCAAGACCTCCGAGATCGATCAAGGCTTGAGGTGAGATACTTGGCTAGCGGCAATCTCATATGAACCCTAGTGACAGCAAGGGTAGTACGGTCTTCGCTTAGCGACCCATTCAAGATCACAACAGCATCACCACTTAGTGCCTTGATATATGTTCTACACTTAATAATCATTGGTAACCCGGTGCTTCGCGGTACACTCGGCTGGACTAAAACACTATTGCTATGCCTATGGCCTCTCAGGGGCTCTAGTATATTAGGATGTGTTTCCCACAAAAGGTTATCTCCATTGGAACCGTACACATGATTATGCTTATTATTATTTTTATCCCATATGATGTTTAGCTGTAGCTGGATCTTCAACCCTGACCTATCTCCATCCATTGATTCAACCACAATATAAAGTAAACTAGATTGGTCTAGTAAACAAAGGTAAAATCGAAAAAACAAAGTCTTGTAGACGTGTCCTTATTTTTATTCCTATTAGCGTTGTTTCCCAAGGTTCGATTAAACCTTGGTTTACTAGGGAAAAAACTACTATACTGTATCCATAATACGGATCGAAGGTATCAACCATTTTTCTGACATCGTTGTCGGGAAACCAATTCGCTATCCTGGTGAGGTCACTAGAGACCTTGTTTTTAGATTTAATTTTTTTGTAGTTTATTTCTTATTATTAGTTTACTTTCTTATTATCTATTTGAAAACCCCAAAAAATTAGTTACTTGTTTATTTGTTTTTCTTACTTTGGAAACACCAAAAAGAAAAGAGAGATGGCCCAAAAGAAACTTGGGGAGTATGCTACTCCCACTGATGATTTTATTTGTGTTTACTCAGCCCGTTGTTGATGCAGAAGCATATGAGATAAAGCCTAACCTTTTGAGTTTGGTTTAGTAGAACCAATTTGGATGCTCATCTTCTGAAGATTCAGGTTTGCACCTAAATACATTTATTGAAATTTGCGGCATGATGCGTATTAAGGATGTTGATCCAAATGTTTAAATTACGATTGTTTCCTTTCTCTCTTAGAGGAACGGCTAAGGATTGATTGTTAGCTCTACCTAAGGGAAATATCACATCTTGGAAGGAATGTACTAATCTCTTTATGACTAAAATTTTCCCCTAGCTAAAACTATGCAACTAAGATCCAATATTATAAGTTTTAGACAAGAAGACCACGAGCCACTAGCGCTTGCATGGGACAGGGTGAAAGAAGCCATAATGGACTGTCCTAGTCATGGGATGGAAGAGTATCTTATATTTCATTTATTTTATAATGGCCTTAACCCAATGTCTAAGCCTATGCTAGATACTACAGCATGAGAAACTATCATCGGAAAGCAAGTGAGTGTTGCAAAGAAATTACTTGATGATATGCAAAATAACCATGCTCAATGGCATGTGGAAAGAACCTCAAAAAGGGTTAATTCAATCACCAGTGTAAACAATTAAGAGCTTACTGCAAAGGTAGATGAACTACTTAATATAGTAAATGGTAAGGAAGATACCCAAGTTAATGTTATCTCTATCGATGTTAGTGATATTAATTTTATAGCTCGTAGTCTTTATAATCATGCATAGAAAAATCAAAACATCGCTTATAATATTCAAAAACATTATTCAAATCCTGCAGGAGCTCCTTATAATAACTATGATAACCATAATGGAGCAAGACATGGCAATCTCTCGTTTGAACATACTGTTAGAAATTTTATGCAAGCTCAAACCGAGCAAAATAATATGCTTTTTAAAATCACGGAGAACCATGAAACTAGTATTGGTAAATTATCTAATCAAGCTATTGCAATTAGAAATGATGTGCATGCTATAAAAGAAAGGACAAAGACCATGGAAGCTCAATTGGGCAAATTAGCCAAGAGCCAAGCTCTCATACTTGCAAAATTCGCTGGAAAGCCCGAGCCAAATCCGGTGGAATACCTCAAGATGATAAGGGTAGAAAATAATGAAGACAAGCCCGAAAAGCTAGATTATAGCAACACACCAACACCCGAATATACCGTGGAATATCTACTAACTATGATCACCATAAGGAATCCAGGTATTGAAAAAGGTAATGATGCTACCTATCAACAATTTATTCAACAAGTAGCATCTAAAGTTAGAGAGTTAGAAATGGAGTATAAAAGACTAGCTATAAGCTTTATGCTAAGCTAGATGATATATTTGAACCCACTATTAAAATTAAGATTGGGGTTAATGAGATATCTACACTTTGTGATCATGGTGCAAGTGTCTCAACAATTTCCAAGAGCTTATTTGATAAACTAAACTCGGGGCCATTTACAACTACTGAAATGAGACTCCATCTAGCTGATTCTACATATAAGCAAGTTGTTGGGATTAAAGAAAATATAGTAGTAGACATTAAAGGCAGTACCTCAATTATTTATCTTGTTATAGTGGACATGCCCGAAGATCCCATAGCTCCTATAATTCTCGATAGGCCATTTCTAAGAACTATTAAAGCTTTAATCAATTTGTATGAAGGGAATGTGAGAATAGGAATGCCATTTAGAGATCCTTTTATAGTCCACTTCCCTAGGAATGCCATTTAGGGAATAAATTAAGGTAATCCTTGATTTTATATTTTGCTAACATATGGTCTTAAGGTATTGCTGATTTTTATAAAGCCTATTTGCTGTTATTTTGCCTTTTGATAAGATATGCAAATGTGCGCGAAGCTACCAATCAAATCCTCAAGATTTTGCAGCTTTCAGGTCACATAACGAGCACTAGTACGGTCAGAAATCCCCGTACCAAACACCCGTACCACATCGAGGCATTGGAAAATACAAGGACCGATTTTTTCCGAAGGACATAGTCGTCATACGACCACTCGTACGGTCAAACACGGTCGTACCGCCTACCCATACCGTATCCTCAAGCAAATATCAGAACTGAAGCAAAGTCTTGGCTGAAGCGACCAAGAGTCTGGTGTGCGTATCACAAGACCGTACCGAGTTCACCACTAGAAGGGTTTCATCGACACTAAGGAATGTACTCGGTATGGGAGGGTTCCATGCACCCAGTCGCCATATGAACCCAGGAAGAGGTAACCTAAAATTCCCAAAACACTATTCTTTTTTTCTACCTCCATACTCCACACTACCTCTATTGGATCTTCAATTCTACTTATTGTTTTATCGATTCCTTGCACCCAATCGATCTAAGATGAATACAAGGTGTTGTACATGTGTGATGGTTGCAGAGCAATCCGCACCACCCGTTGACACTAACCCCCGAGTCATTTGGAATCGAATTCGCCGAGGACTTCTAGCTGAACCTTTTCAACCGTGTGAAGCTCTAAGAAATCAAGTCCACTAAGTGGACGTGTCCTTTTATCCTGAACCAACCTGGTATCCGTGCTGATTTTGATTTGCTATGCAACAATATTGGTTTGTATGAATTTATCTTTCAAGATTGTGCCACGTACCTTCGCTTGACGCTTGAGTTTCTCATCACTGTGACGCATACGGTGACATCTCACTACTGTCCCGAGGAGAAACTTCCTAGAGTTGATTGCATCTACTTCTGACTCATGAATCGTGAGTACTCCTTGACACCCAGCCAATAGGCTCACTACTTTGGGTTTGCCAACAACACCACCAACATACGTTCCACCTCGTTTGTTGTAAATCCTATACCCTTGGGCTAATTTAATAGAATGAGAATTCATTGAAACACAACCAAGGGAAACCAAATTGATCATCCCGATGTTTGTTATGTTTTTATGTTATTGCTAACACCTTGCAGTCACGTGGTGAGTTTACTAGAGTTAATGAGGAGGACATGATGGTTTTCGCTAAAGCTGCAATTCCTAAGTGTAATTTGACGCCAAATTTGGGCGCACTTTTTTGTTTTATCTTCACCATCAGGGGCTAGAATCTCGTGGTCCCATATGTGTAGGAGGAGTCATAACCATGCTTGCACATACGCTCCATGTCAACCTAGGTAACATCCAACCGTTGTCTGGAAACCGCCGTCTTGGTTTTTATACTCTTAGAGCTTGTGGTATGATTTCAAGAATTAATGGTAGATATTTCTTCGATATACCTGGAGCGGATCACTTGATCCCTGCTCCTTTGTCTAATGGTCTCATCTCTATTGAGGAGGGACGTTTGCGTTATAACGCGCATGTTGAAGCAAGAGTCTACCATAACAAGAAGCGCCCATGGACGGAGAATAGGAAGATGAAGGAGTGGAATAAGAAGGGCCCAAACAAGATGTATAGCCACCAAACTTCTACACAACCTATGATGATATCTATGGTCTCGAAGAAAATATCCAGAATATGAACAACCTCTCCATCAACCTTCGAGATGCTACTGCTAACCTCGCCACTCAGTTCCATTATTGGTGCAACCAATGAAACATAGGTAACTATCCACCGCCACCATAATGAGCAACAAAAGGGCTTGCAAAAGCCTGATCTTGGGATGTATCCCCAGGAAATTTTATTCGTGTAGTAATGAGGTTGTACTCCAGCTCCTTGCGAGCTTTGAAACAATCGTGTTGGTCTGTTATAACACTTTGCCTTTTCTTTTTCTTTTTTAGTTTGCTTTTCTTTTTTACCCAGGAAGAGGTAACCTAAAATTCCCAAAACACTATTCTTTTTTTCTACCTCCATACTCCACACTACCTCCATTGGATCTTCAATTCTACTTATTGTTTTATCGATTCCTTGCACCCAATCGATCTAAGATGAATACAAGGTGTTGTACATGTGTGATGGTTGCGGAGCAATCCGCACCACCCGTTGACACTAACCCCCGAGTCATTTGGAATCGAATTCGCCGAGGACTTCTAGCTGAACCTTTTCAACCGTGTGAAGCTCTAAGAAATCAAGTCCACTAAGTGGACGTGTCCTTTTATCCTGAACCAACCTGGTATCTGTGCTGATTTTGATTTGCTATGCAACAATATTGGTTTGTATGAATTTATCTTTCAAGATTGTGCCACGTACCTTCGCTTGACGCTTGAGTTTCTCATCACTGTGACGCATACGGTGACATCTCACTACTGTCCCGAGGAGAAACTTCCTAGAGTTGATTGCATCTACTTCTGACTCATGAATCGTGAGTACTCCTTGACACTCAGCCAATAGGCTCACTACTTTGGGTTTGCCAACAACACCATCAACATACGTTCCACCTTGTTTGTTGTAAATCCTATACCCTTGGGCTAATTTAATAGAATGAGAATTCATTGAAACACAACCAAGGGAAACCAAATTGATCATCCCGATGTTTGTTATGTTTTTATGTTATTGCTAACACCTTGCAGGCACGTGGTGAGTTTACTAGAGTTAATGAGGAGGACATGATGGTTTTCGCTAAAGCTGCAATTCCTAAGTGTAATTTGACGCCAAATTTGGGCGCACTTTTTTGTTTTATCTTCACCATCAGGGGCTAGAATCTCGGGGTCCCATATGTGTAGGAGGAGTCATAACCATGCTTGCACATACGCTCCATGTCAACCTAGGTAACATCCAACCGTTGTCTGGAAACCGCCGTCTTGGTTTTTATACTCTTAGAGCTTGTGGTATGATTTCAAGAATTAATGGTAGATATTTCTTCGATATACCTGGAGCGGATCACTTGATCCCTGCTCCTTTGTCTAATGGTCTCTTCTCTATTGAGGAGGGACGTTTGCGTTATAACGCGCATGTTGAAGCAAGAGTCTACCATAACAAGAAGCGCCCATGGATGGAGAATAGGAAGATGAAGGAGTGGAATAAGAAGGGCCCGAACAAGATGTATAGCCACCAAACTTCTACACAACCTATGATGATATCTATGGTCTCGAAGAAAATATCCAGAATATGAACAACCTCTCCATCAACCTTCGAGATGCTACTGCTAACCTCGCCACTCAGTTCCATTATTGGTGCAACCAATGAAACATAGGTAACTATCCACCGCCACCATAATGAGCAACAAAAGGGCTTGCAAAAGCCTGATCTTGGGATGTATCCCCAGGAAATTTTATTCGTGTAGTAATGAGGTTGTACTCCAGCTCCTTGCGAGCTTTGAAACACTCGTGTTGGTCTGTTACAACACTTTGCTTTTTCTTTTTCTTTTTTAGTTTGCTTTAGTTTTTCGTTTGCTTTAGTTTTTGTTTGTTTTGTTTTCCTAGTCACTTTCTTGGTCGCAAGTTCATTTCTATTCTTTGATCCCCATCCTCAAAAATACAAAAATATTTTTCCCTTTTCGTGAAAGTGGATTTGAACCTTGCCTCTTTGCATCAATATTATGAGAGTGATTTTTCTGGAGTTTTGAAGGAACACATCCCTATAAGGAAGAGGATTATGAAGTCACTCATGAGAGGCATGTCCTATGTTTCCCACTTTTGAAGTTTGAATTATTTATCTTAGTTAGTTGATTTGCTAAGATGTTATGCTAGTGGGAGTAATTCAAAATAGTTAGAGTAGAGCTTATTATTTGTATGAATGATTAGTTGTGGAATATTGTTCTCTAGTTCTTTTATCTAACCGAGTCTTGCCTTGGAAATAAATGTAAAACAAGAAAAAGTCTGAAATTTTATGACTTGTTTGATCAGTGATTGTTTTGAGAGTTTACCTTTGAAGATACTTAACCCCATAGACGTTCTGATAGACTTGAAGACACTCTTGAAAGGAGTTGTTTGATTGAATGAAGTCTACTAGTAATTGTGATTGCATGACAAATCTAACCTTGTGGATCAAACCATGATACTATTTAAAAAAGTTCTATGTTTTCCATCCACACCTTTGGATGCCAATAACTCTGCTATCTTTTGAACGATATATGGTTAACCGAATTTTGGCTATGAGTTGATGACATGGGTGGCATACGTGTCACCGTATGGGCAAAATTATTGGTACTCTCTAAGGTTGTGCAAACCATTGTTTAGAAGAATCACTCAATTATCCTTATTGAGAAATATCCTTGCAAGAAGGAACAGAAAAAAAAGAGAAACAGAAAAATAAAAGAAAAAAATGTGATCCACACAACAAGTCTTTGGCATGATCTTGTTACTACCTTATGAATTTTCTTGAGAAGCAATGATTGTAGTAGTAGTGTTTTAGATAGTCTTGATTTACTGGTGTGGGTGTCAATGAGACACTTCATTGTTATGCTACTTGGGACATGAACTCTCTTACTCAATATTGTTATAATAAACATCCTAGTGTTCCTTGGCAAGCTACGAGTTAACTAGAGGAATTGGATTGATTGTTACAATTCTAGTTATTTATACTTGTATTAAACTCTACTTTGATTGTCTTGAGTTATCAAAGATTGTATAGTGTTGTAAGCATCTCTCTAACTTTGATGAGGTTTTCAATATGAAATAAGTGTTGGATGCATATTGTCATGGGAATGGCGATGTCAGTCGCTACCAGGGGTAGCGATTGAACCGAAGTAGGGAAAGAGCGACTCGCCATCCGCGGATCGAGATTGGGCAAGACACAGGTTTACCCGTGTTCGCCCCCCGTAGGGTAAAGACATACTTCCTGCTTGTTTGTATTGATGGCGAGTGATATTACAGGGTGGGCAAACTCGGTGTATGAGCAACGAGTTGCAGGGATGGGGTAGCTAATAGCTTGTGAATACAATGGGAACCCTAGGGAGGCTTATATAGGGGTGCCTCGCTAGGGTTTTATAGGATCTCAACGGAATCAGTAAGGGTTTCAGGAGTTTGACCTATCTGACTAGGCCTAGCTACGGTCCTAGGTCTTCGCGTGCACTCGCGGGTCTTCATCGAAGCCGTTTTTCCAGTCGTCGTCATTGTTGGCCCGCTCAACATTGTCTTGGGCCAGTCGCTTCCTGCCTTCGTGGATACCTCGATTGGCATATCCCCATCAATACGTAGTCCCCAAGTGCGTCAGGGGTTCGGCGTAGGAGTCAGCTTGGCAGTCAGAGTAGGCAAATCCAGGTGGATGCCTATTCAAAATGGTGAAGAACTCCTCTGATGAAGGGAGAAGCCTTTATTCTTTAGTCGCAGCTTTGGCGAGCCATTTTATTCAAGTATCTCCGCTTAGTCGATTGGAGTAAGCGAGTGGACAATTTGGCCGAAGTTGGACCATCCGAATCCGAAGTTGGACCATCCGAATCCGAATCCGAAGTTGGACCATCCCAATCTGAATCTTTATTCTTCTTCATTTCCACTCGCCTCCGATCCGAATCTTAGTTCTCAGCAAGCTTATCTTGATGGCACCCTCATGTTCTAAGTCCTAATGCACCACAACCACCTTGCAGTCCTTTCACGACACAGGAATCCTCACCAAGGGCAACTGGCGAGCTCCGCCGTCTGGTGAGAGTGAGCCCAAGTCGCGGACTAGCGAGTTTATCTTGCTCATCATCCACCTAGAGCGCGGTCTAGGTTTCCATAGCTCTCTTTTCTTCAGGCGCTTCCTCCATTTCTACCAAATAAAGCCCTCTGACCTAGGACCTCATAGCATCAAGAAGATCGCAGTCTTCATTGCTTTCTACGAATCATATCCGGGGTGCCGCCCCTATTTCCCCCTTTGGATCGAGATGTTCCATGGTCGAGCCACTCGTGAGGGGAAGAATGGTCCTCTGTTGTCGGCGGGAGGCATCACCTTTCAGGTGAAATCTCACGCCAACTTTTTTAAACTAATGCTGACGAAGAAGGCGGCCATCGACTGGAAGAAGTCGTGGTTCTACACATGGGAGTCAGCCCCACATGGAGAGGTGGCGATCCAGGCATACACCATGGAGCGGAGAAATCCGCGGTGATTGTCGGTGAAGGATCCACCTTGCTCGCAGAGGGTGGTCGTCATAGATATGATCGCCTGGATGACCGAGCTAGAGGAAGAGGGATTGAAAATGATCAATCTCTTTAACTGCTGGCTCGGTCATCGGCTGGTTCCTCTGATGAACCGGACAAATCTGATGTGTGACTACACTGGTCACTCTGACCCGTCAAGGACAAGCTTGACGCAATGGGTCATGGAGGATTACGTCGCGGCACTCAAGAATATTATGGAGGCGACTTATGCCGGTATGGCTGACGGATTCCCCCTGTATAGGACGAACGATACTCTGGCGCCCACGGTATGTTTCCTTTTTTGAGCATACCTCGTGGACTCGGTTGACCAACGTATTTACATGCATACGTTCAAGATCCTCGATCACTGGTTTCCCCCTCTAGACGAGGAGGTGCCGCAAGAGCTTCTCCATGAGTAAGCAGGAGACTCCTCCGCCGGAGAGGAGGAGGAAGAAGAGGTTGCCGAGGAGGAGCGCGAGCCGCTTTCAGCGACTCGCAAGACACGCGGCCAGAAGCGCCGTGAAGCTGAGGCTAGTCGTAGCCTTGACGAGGAGGACATCGACTCGGAGGTCATCGCGGAGGAGAGATCTAGGCGGGCTCTGATGCCACCCAAGCCTGCGGCCGACCCGAAGGCCACGCTGAAGAAGCAGCGCTAGATGATCCTACTAGAAATGGGACTATCGCGGCCCATCGGGCCAGATCTTGAGAAACCCGTGCAGGTAACTACCGGGTTGCGAGCCATCCCGGTCACCAATTAAGTGCTGACGTCCTTGTCCTTTAAGATTTTTGTACTTGTTTGGATTTCCTGAGTTTGTTAACCGTTATGTTTTGTAGGGGTGGCCCTAAAAGATCAAGCGCAGCGCCATCACGAAGGTCGCGGCTAAGCCCGTTGTGGTAGCGGAGGAGCCTTCCATGAAAAGTAAGGATGGTGCTGCCGAAATGCCCGAAGCGGGCACCAAGAACAAGAAGGTCGACCCTTTGGCAAAGGGTGTGACATATCGATTGATGCGGTAGCGCCTCAGCCAAAGGAGTCACCGGTCGAGGAGGGTGATGTTGAGAAGGTGCGTCCTTTTATCGAGCCTCCGGACAAGGCGAGTTCGTCAGCGACCGGAGCGCCTCCGACGAAACCCACTACCTTTCCACAATTTTTTGCAAAGGCCTCGATCATTCAGTCGCCGGTAGTGCCCGAGGTCATCGATGACCATGCCAAGTCGGTGTCGCAGCCTCTGGGCCGTGGGACGGCTCTACTTTCTCCGCGGGTGCTATCGAGCTTCATCGCCTCCTAGGTGTGGCTCTCCAGGTAACCCCAGTCCCCAAGTGCTCGGTCGCTAAATCTTACTGAATAGGCACTTAGAATTTGAATTCCCTAGTCCCCGAGGTTCGGATTGGTAGGGTTCTTGCGAGTCAAGTCTGTGATACATTTAGTGATGATGATTTTGTTGCATTATTTGCAGGACGAAGCGGACGACCAGCAATACGCAATACAGCGGATGGAGAAGGAGTTGGCGAAGGCACAAGAGGAGGAATGCCGACTGAAGGTTTCAGTGGGTCAGTGATTATCTTGGAGCTATTCGCGGTCGCTTGGCGGTCTAGGTTCTAATGATTGCTCTTATTGTGCAGAGAACAAAACCTCCAAGCTTACGAAGGCTCGCGAAGGCTATGTTCCTGACACCGAGCTTGAATCGGTGAAAACCGCTCTTGCCGCAGCAAAGGAGAAGGCGAGAGCAGCGGTCGCGGCAGCGAGTTCAGACCGCACTGTAACACCCTCAGAATCGGCCCTATGCAAGTTTTAGCGAAAACCCGCCAAACCCGCATAGAAACGATTTGAAGGTGCCCACCAGGCACTTGCGTGCGGGTGGAAATCAAAGTAATAACATTACACAACAGTCCTCGATGGGACCCACAGAACAGATATATTCAACAGCGACTCGAAGAGTCAAGAATACAGATATAATATACAAAGATCCAAATCACCTTGAAAATGAAAGAGCGTCTGCTCACGGACAAGATGCAAATGGGGCTAAGAGCCCCAAGAATAACCAATGGCGCCCATAACCCTGCCCAAAGCCGGAAGGGTAACCCCGCTAACGACGCCGATCTCATAACCTGCTTAAACAAAAGGGTGCCACAAAGGCAAAGGAAAAGAGGAGCGCCAAGATCGAGGCCAAGACACTAGCGAGACTAGAATTCGCGGTCCTCGCCACAAAGGTATGGTGAATCGCAGCGGCAAAGATGCACTAAACAACCTATAGAGACTCGATACAACCGGGCGACTATCGAGAGGGGTGAGAAAGACCTATCCGAACCAGCGTGATACTAACACCAAACAAACCCATCTCCGGCATTCCCTCGAGACCAAACGAGGAAGTCAACCGAGGAACTCACACGGCAGTTTTACTTATTCAGTTATAGTTGCGCACTTTACTAGCTGTGTTTAGATAATCATCCCGATAAAGTAAGCAGTGGTCACTTTTAGTTAACCATTCCGTTATAGTGGCAACACTTACTAGTCGACAATTAGCATGAGTTAACCCCAAAACGCAGCAGCTTGTTGGTACTTTTATTTAGCCATTCCGTGGTGAATCTGATTACTAGTCATATCGGTTACAAGTTAATTTATAACAGTAAACTTTAGTTATAGTTGTCTATGATCAAGCACTGTGCTCCAAGTCGCCCATAACCATGACACGGCTTCTAAAAGATTTAACCTGCAGGTGCACCAAAGTATCCACAGCACTTGACCCTTTTTGCTAGATCGTTAACATACACCCATCGGTATGTCGGCGGGGCCTAAGTCACGACGCTCCTGCACTAAAGCAAGCACGGGGGCCACCCCACTAAGTACACCCGCAACGAAGTCGGCCGGTCCCCGAGACGGACTTAGGGTTTGCGTCAGTGGCTGTAAACGACAGCAGGTCCCCAATCGGGGACTGTCGATACAGCGAAAACACTCCGCTTCCTAAGCAGTACAGTGCTCCTCACACAATCGTAAATAAAGCAGTAAACATGGCATAAGTACAGGATAGTAAATAAAACCCCAAACTAGTTTGTGCCCCCCAGTACAATACTTTGAAATCAGGTAATAATCAATGGGGGGCCCATATTTCCCAATTCGTGGTTAGCGCCGATCTCTAACAGGTGTCAAGAACTCGGGTCCCACGGGACACAAGTGGGCGTCGGAAACCAAATCTTACCTATCACCCACCGATGCCTCGCTTAATTCAATTTTAGTTGTTAAACAGTAATTAAAGTGAAACAATAATTAAAGACATGATCGTCTCCAACATCAACATGCGGAAAACCTCCAACAATGGTGGTACTTGACGAAAAGCAAAACACTTGAGCAAGCGACACGACACGCTGGGTCCAACTATCTACCAAACAATGTAATAGGATGTGTCCAAGGCTATATCTGGCTGCAAGGAATATCACGGGTACGAAACTAGAGCAACGCAACACAGATAGCAATAGATCAGCAGGAGGGAAGTAAATACTATAAAAGTAAGATAGGTAGAAAGGGGGAGATGCTCGCCTGAAAACATTGTCGAAGGTTCAACCGAAGATCGGGTCGACACTCGCATCAACTCAACGGCCTTATCCGCGAAGAACCAAAGCACTAGAGGAAACACCGGATGCAATATTTAATACAACGGCAGAAGATCGGCATGATGCATGTATGATGTATGGCATGGCAAAGTGCGGTGCAATTAGGTCATATTAAGCGGAACCGGGGTCCCGACAATTAATTATATGGTTCGAGTTATTTAGAAACCCCCGCAATTTAAATGTTGTTTAACAAGGCAGGATATATCACCGGTTCGCTACACAAGTTTAAATGAGGCCAATATAAGACTAGATTTGCCCGCATATGGGCCCCATATTTAATTATTAGGTGAATCGGCATAAGGCCCCCCAAACAAATGATGTGCATGCGAGATGAATGACAATTTAATATGCAACAGGTTTTATGTTTAGCGTTATAAAATAGGGTTCGGATAAGGGTCACACATTGAGGGGTCTCGACGGACTTGGGGTTCCGGGTTCGGGCCGGTCTCGGTCCGTGGTTCGACGGATCGGTCTCGACGGGATCGTTCTTGGATATCGGGGGTAGTTCTTGGCGTTCCGCGAGGAAGGGCTTGGTGGTTCTGACTTCACTTGTCGGTGCCGGACTCGGTTGCGGTAGATCTTGGCCATGTCGAAGTTCTTGCCGGAGGGTCGTCGAGGGTCACCGGTTCGGTACAGTCTTCATGTGGTGGATCTTGTCGAGTTCACTGCAACGGCCTTGTGGTTCCGATGACGATCTTGGCGGTTAGGAGAAGCCCTTGTGGTTCCGCGTCGGCGGCCTTCGGGTACGGGGGTCTCGGCGACCTTGGCGGTTACGAGGGATCCTTGTCGCATCCGAGGGGGTACTTGAAGTCCGTGATGGAGATCTTGTCGCCCGCAGGCGCCCTCGGTGTCGGGAAGATCTTGGGGTTCTAACTCGCTCATCGCTTGACGGACTTGGTTCGTCTGGTCGTCGCTGGATCAGTCTTCGGGTCCAGGAACGGGGTCTTCGGATTCCGAGGAGAGCTTGGATTACGACGACAGATTGAGACGGAAGGTCTCGGTTTTCCTCATAACACCACCATCTTGCGGCACTTGAGCCGAAATAGAGTGGATAGGTACCATCTCTGCCTCACTCCTGATTCCAAAACGCACATTTACGCCGAGGATCTTCCCGGTTGTTGGAATTGCGGTTGTGCCCTCCTTCATGTTGGCCCGTATGATGGTGCCTCCGATCCTAAGGACATGATCTGCTGGCTCCAGAAACCGAAGGCGTGCAGCTTGGGGGCAAGGTTGGCTCGGCGACGCGGACCGACGAAGCGGGCCCGCCGGCGACGGCTGCGGCGGACGAGGTCAGGGCGACCCGCGACGGGGACTCAATGGCGTGTAGCGCCTGGCGAAGCGGCGCGGCCAGGCCCAGCGAGGCGGCGACGGCTGGGAAGGCGACGAGGGCGATGCGGCCGGGGGAGGATGGCGAGCAGGCCGGCGGGCTTGTCGACGGAGAGGGGAAGCGCGCAGAGAGTAGAGGAGAAGGGCGCGCGCTGGGTTGCCTTCGGGGACGGGCGAGCAGGTCATGGTGGAGGGAGGCTGCTGGCCGGAGAAGAGGGGCGAGGCGAGCGGCACGGCGAGGCGGGGAGGACGCGGAGGCGGGCGAGCCGGCGCAGACGGAGGCGGGGTTCAGGGTTGGTTGCGTGGAGGCGCCGGGGAGGATGGCGGTGAGGCGGTCCGGCGAGGGGAGGGTGAGGCTCGGGCGCGGAGAGGGTCGCTGGGTGGCTCGGGCCGCTGTCGGGGACGGAGGCCGGGCCGACGGCCGGCGAGGGAGGAGGGTGGCGGTTGCTTCCTGGGCACGGACGCGGAGACGTGGCGAGCCAGAGGAGGAGGACGGAGGCCTGGCGAGAGGGAGGAGGAAGAGGACTGTGGGTGCGTAAGGGGGGGCAGGTGGTGGGCCACGGGTGGGGTGGCTCTGGCGTGGGTGGGAGTGGTTGTAGCAGGTGGGGCCTAGGTGGGGCAGGGTTGACCGGGTGTGTGGGCTGTGTGTGGCGGTAGGCAGGTAGAGAGAGGGAGAGGGATGGGGTGAGGGAGTGATGTGGCAGTTTCGGTTGGTGGGGGAAGAGGAGAGGTGAGGTGGCAGTGTGAGTGGCCAGGGTGATGTGGAGGCTGGGCTGGGTAGGTAGTTTGGTAGGAATAGGTTTAGAGGTGGACTGCTTGTAAAATCCTGGGGTGGTCGTCAAAACGCCTGCTCGATTGCCCCGCTAAAAATAATATAATTTTTATTTGTTTTATTAACACTGTTTGCAAACCGATAGCATTCAAACAAAAATAATCCGGAGGCCGGGCTTTGCAGTGAATGAAGATGGGCCGTTTTAGAAAACAAAACGGGCTTTGCGAAAAATAGTTTTAGGCAAACAATGCATGATGATGACGATGCAATGCACAAATTCAACGCGATTTTCTAGTAGTGGTTTTGAGGGATGCCACAATTCGACACCACTAACAAAGGATCTCGCCGAGATCCGCCTCATGGTACCGGAAAGGAAGGTCGGCGATTCGCTGCCTTCTCGCTTGTAGATCTTCGCGACACCACTAACGATGGTTCCTTCTTCATCTTGAAAACGGCGACACCACCAACAAAGGGTCGTTGCTCGATCGCCGAGAGAACACTCCGGAACAAAAGGTCGAAGGTAGAGGTATCGCAAATAAAGCCACCCTAACTTCCGTGGACGGAGTAAATTGCTGATCCATCGATTCGACGTACAAGAGCGAATGATAAGAGCAGTGGTAGGGTAGCTACTCCATCCCGCACTCAAACCATTACTCTGCACACGAATAGGCGGATTATGCAACCAACTCTCGGAATTAGACTGAAGATCTCGACAAGCGAGGTTCGAAACAAAGGAGGGAGTGATGCAGACTCTGCATCGGATCTGGCGTAGATGATGTCATCACATCGGGAAACACCGGAATATACAACAGAAATCGTATGAAAGACACAAGGATTAGGTTTCGCGATGGTTCCATTGGCATGAACAACACATGCTCAAGGTATACTCCAACTTCACCAATGCTCGTCCTTCTCATATGTTTTTCAACGACACGGATATCCAGCAAGGAACACATATAGATAAAGAGCTCAAGATCAAAAGATTGGAGGAAGGTACAACAGACAAGTTGCAGATTGATGATCGTAGCACCTCCGTTACAAAAGGGAGAAAGCGAAACCCTGAAGGTACGACGGAAACCCAACCACAAGAAATCCTGGACTCGAAGAGAGAGATAAGAGAGCGGATTCAAAACACGTCGAGATAAGAGGAGAATAGCAAAGGGGTAAGGAGTAAAATCAGACCTAATCAGAACTATCCAACCGCTTTTTGCAAATAGTTTTGACGCTCTACCGTTAGCTAGGTTATCCTACAGGCTGGACTTGTGGGTATCGTGAATCGCTGAGCTCTGATACCACTCTGTAACACCCTCAGAATCGGCCCTATGCAAGTTTTAGCGAAAACCCGCCAAACCCGCATAGAAACGATTTGAAGGTGCCCACCAGGCACTTGCGTGCGGGTGGAAATCAAAGTAATAACATTACACAACAGTCCTCGATGGGACCCACAGAACAGATATATTCAACAGCGACTCGAAGAGTCAAGAATACAGATATAATATACAAAGATCCAAATCACCTTGAAAATGAAAGAGCGTCCGTCTACGGACAAGATGCAAATGGGGCTAAGAGCCCTGAAGAATAACCAATGGCCCATAACCCCTGTGCCAAAGCCGGAAGGGTAACCCCGCTAACGACGCCGATCTCATAACCTGCTTAAACAAAAGGGTGCCGACAAAGGGCAAAGGAAAAAGAGAGGCCAAGATCGAGGCACGGCGAGACTAGAATTCGGCGGTCCTCGCCACAAAGGTATGGTGAATGAAGCGGCGGCAGCATGCACTAAACAACCTATAGAGACTCGATACAACTATCGAGAGGGGTGAGAAAGACCTATCCGGAACCAGCGTGATACTAACACCAAACAAACCCATCCTGGCATTCCCCCCCTCGAGACCAAACGAGGAAGTCAACCGAGGAACTCACACAGTTGGCAGTTTTACTTATTCAGTTATAGTTGCACTTTACTAGCTGTGTTTAGATAATCATCCCGATAAAGTAAGCGGGTCACTTTTAGTTAACCATTCCGTTATAGTGGCAACACTTACTAGTCGACACAATTAGCATGAGTTAACCCCAAAACGCAGCAGCTTGTTGGTACTTTTATTTAGCCATTCCGTTGTGGTGAATCTGATTACTAGTC
Source organism: Avena insularis (assembly GCA_023614405.1). Classification (NCBI taxonomy): domain Eukaryota; kingdom Viridiplantae; phylum Streptophyta; class Magnoliopsida; order Poales; family Poaceae; genus Avena; species Avena insularis. The sequence goes on along the minus strand of CM042693.1, from coordinate 6,598,528 downwards.
ATATCGGTTACAAGTTAATTTATAACAGAAACTTTAGTTATAGTTGTCTATGATCAAGCTTTGTGCTAAGTCGCCCATAACCGCGACACGGCTTCTCGAAAAGATTTAACCTGCAGGGTGCACCAAAGTATCCACAGCACTTCGACCCTTTTTGCCGATCGCTAACATACACCCATCGGTATGTCGGCGGGGCCTAAGTCACGACGCTCCTGCACTAAAGCAAGCACGGGCCACCCCACTGAGTACACCCGCAACGAAGTTGGCCGGTCTCCGAGACGGACTTAGGGTTTGCGTCGATGGTCAGAACGACAAAGGTCCCCAATCGGGACTGCCGATACATAAAACACTCCGCTTCCTAAACAATACAGCGCTCCTCACACAATCGTAAATAAAGCAAGAAACATGGCATAAGTACAGATAGTAAATAAAACCCCAAACTAGTTTGTGGCCCCAAGACAATACTTTGAAATCAGGTAATAATCAATGGGGGCCCATATCTCCCCACCGTGGTTAGCGCCCGATCTCTAACAGGTGTCAAGAACTCGGGTCCCACGGGACACAAGTGGGCTGGCCGAAACCAAATCTTACCTATCACCCACGATGCCTCGCTTAATTCAATTTTAGTTGTTAAACAGTAATTAAAGTGAAACAATAATTAAAGACATGATCGCTCCAACATCAACATGCGCAATCCTCCAACAATGGTGGTACTTGACGACAAGCAAAACACTTGAGCAAGCGATCACGCATACGCGGGTCCAACTATCTACCAAACAACAGGTAATAGGATGTGTCCAAGGCTATATCTGGCTGCAAGGAATATCACGGGTACGAAACTAGAGCAACGCAACACATATAGCAATAGATCAGCAGGAGGGAAGTAAATACTATAAAAGTAAGATAGGTAGAAAGGGGAGATGCTCATTTGAAAACATTGTCGAAGGTTCAACCAAGATCGGGTCGACATCGCATCAACTCAACGGCCTTATCCGCGAAGAACCAAAGCACTAGAGGAAACACCGGATGCAATATTTAATACAACGCGTAAGATCGGCATGATGCATGTATGATGTATGGCATGGCAAAGTGCTGCAATTAGGTCATATTAAGCGGAACCGGGTCCCGACAATTAATTATATGGTTCGAGTTATTTAGAAACCCCCGCAATTTAAATGTTGTTTAACAAGGCAGGATATATCACCGGTTCGCTACACAAGTTTAAATGAGGCCAATATAAGACTAGATTTGCCCGCATATGGGCCCCATATTTAATTATTAGGTGAATCGGCGTAAGGCCCCCAAACAAATGATGTGCATGCGAGATGAATGACAATTTAATATGCAACAGTTTTATGTTTAGCGCTTATAAAATAGGGGTTCGATAAGGGTCACATTGAGGGGTCTCGACGGACTTGGGGTTCCGGGTTCGGGGCCGGGTCTCGGGGTCCAGGGTTCGACGGATCGGTCTCGACGGGATCGTTCTCGGATATCGGGGGTAGTTCTTGGCGTTCCGCGAGGAAGGGCTTGGTGGTTCTGACTTCACTTGTCGGTGCCGGACTCGGTTGCGGTAGATCTTGGCCATGTCGAAGTTCTTGCCGGAGGGTCGTCGAGGGTCACCGGTTCGGTACGGTCTTCATGTGGTGGATCTTGTCGAGTTCACTGCAACGGCCTTGTGGTTCCGATGACGATCTTGGCGGTTAGGAGAAGCCCTTGTGGTTCCGCGTCGGCGGCCTTCGGGTACGGGGGTCTCGGCGACCTTGGCGGTTACGAGGGATCCTTGTCGCATCCGAGGGGGTACTTGAAGTCCGTGATGGAGATCTTGTCGTTCGTAGGCGCCCTCGGTGTCGGGAAGATCTTGGGGTTCTAACTCGCTTCATCGTTGACGGACTTGGTTCGTCGTCGGGTCTCGTCGGGATCAGTCTTCGGGTCCAGGAACGGGGTCTTCGGATTCCGAGGAGAGCTTGGATTACGACGACAGATTGAGACGGAAGGTCTCGGTTTTCCTCATAACACCACCATCTTGCGGCACTTGAGCCGAAATAGAGTGGATAGGTACCATCTCTGCCTCACTCCTGATTCCAAAACGCGCATTTACGCCGAGGATCTTCCCGGTTGTTGGAATTGCGGTTATGCCCTCCTTCATGTTGGCCCGTATGATGGTGCCTCCGATCCTAAGGACATGATCTGCTGGCTCCAGAAACCGAAGGCGTGCAGCTTGGGGGCAAGGTTGGCTCGGCGACGCTGACGTGGCGGGCCCGGCGGCATGGGTGACGAGGTCGGGCGACCAGCAGCGACGGGACTCCGGCCGGTAGCGCTTCTGGCGGCCAGCCAGGCTCAATGAGGCGGCAGCTGGAAGGCGGCGAAGCGTCTGGCCGGGGAGGATGGCGAGCTTCGGCGCCGGGCGGGCTTGTCGACGGAGAGGAGCCGGAGGCGGGGCGGAGGTCGAGGCAGGCCTCGGCGGTCTCCGCACGGGGAGGAGGGGAACGCGCCGGCGAGAGAGCAGAGGATAAGGGGAAGGGCGCGCTGTTGCTGGGACGGTGGGGCGAGGTCGCAGTGGAGGAGGCTGCTGGCCGGAGAAGAGGGGCGAGGCGGCACGGGCGAGGCGGGAGGAGCCTTGAGGCGAGCATGAGGCGTTCAGGCGAGGTTGGTTGCGTGGAGGCGCCGGGGAGGATGGCGGTGAGGCGGTCCGGCGAGGGGAGGGTGAGGCTCAGGCGCGGAGAGGGTCGCCGGTGGGCTCATGCGGCATGATCGGGGACAGGAGGGCCAGCCCAGGGAGGAGGGGGGTGGCGGTTGCTTCCTGGCACGCAGACGGAGCGCAGCGAGGAGGAGGAGGGCAGGCGCCTCATGAGGAGGAGGAAGAGGACTCGGTGGGTGCGGGGGGCGGGGCAGGTGGTGGGCCACGGGGTGGGGTGGCCTGGCGCGTGGGGTGGGAGTGGTTGTAGCAGGTGGGGCCTAGGTGGGGCAGGGTTGACCGGGTGTGTGGGCTGTGTGTGTGGCGTGTAGGCAGGTAGAGAGAGAGGGGAGAGAGGGATGGGGTGAGGGAGTGATGTGGCAGTTTCTGGTTGGTGGGGGGAAGAGGAGAGGGTGAGGTGGCAGCGTGTGAGTGGCCAGGGTGATGTGGAGGCTGGGCTGGGTAGGTAGTTTGGTAGGAATAGGTTTAGAGGTGGACCGTTTGTAAAATCCTGGGGTGGTCGCTCGGTCGAAACGGCCGTTCATTGCCCGCTAAAAATAATATAATTTTTATTTGTTTTATTAACACTGTTTGCAAACCGATAGCATTCAAACAAAAATAATCCGGAGGCCGGGCTTTGCAGTGAATGAAGATGGGCCGTTTTAGAAAACAAAACGGGCTTTGCGAAAAATAGTTTTAGGCAAACAATGCATGATGATGACGATGCAATGCACAAATTCAACGCGATTTTCTAGTAGTGGTTTTTGCGGGATGCCACACGCACCACGTCTGATTCCTTGCGGGTCTGCAAACAAAGTTCTCCAATTTGGAGAAGCATGTCAAGGAGAGATGCCACCGCCTCCTTGTTGAGTACACTCTTTGTTTTTATTTGAAGTAGAGGGAGTTCCCTAGCGGGTCAGAATGACCGCGGACTTGTATTGATATAATCTGACTTTGCAGATGTTGTAGGACAGGGTGATGCATCTGTGCGGGATTTTACCACCGAGCAGTGCATGAATGCGGTGCTAAACCCACAACAGAGTCGCCGTCATGCGTTCACGCCATTCTCCAGAACATTACCTCGACTAAGGTGGTGCCCACATGGTTCATGGACATGTGGCACTATCTGGAGGTTGCGCCCGCAGTGGTGGAGTGGATGTATCAACCCGCTTTCCATCACGGGGCAACTTTGGCGTTGAGCCTTGGGTTTGCCCATTTCTTGGAAGACTTTGACCTCGGCGATGTTAGGAGCGGGTACCCATCGATGACTTGGGTGGTGGATACATTCGAGGACCTTTCCCTTCAATCAAAGGTGGATCCATATGCAGAGCGGGTATTGGCGATGAATGACCTCCTGCCTTACCAGGCAACGCAAGTAGCGCCAGGTGAAGCCGAGCCGGAGCATCAGGATTTTCCCTCGGAGCATCGTTTTGGTCGGCGAGGGATAAGGAGTTGTCCACATATCCGACCAAACCTGTCAAGGTAACCAAGGTCATGAGTGGTGCTTCGGGTGCACAACCTACAAAGTAAAAGGTCTAACCATGTAATAGGGTTAGTGCCGATTGGCTGTGTAAAGACTTTGTGTTAATATAAATGCATTTTGTGTGCATGAATGTGATGGTGATCTCTGATTGTTTGTTCTTGTTCAAGTGATAACTTGGTGTTTTGGGTGCGTCGGGGGTAGCTAGTCCCCGAGCATGTTGATTTAGATTTGCACGCTATGACTAACAAATGTGTGTGTGCGAGCTGTTCGAGTATCTCTTAGTTGACTTTCCGTGGCTCGAGGAGCCAGTCACGTGGCGACCCCAAAGGACCCGATGTACTTGGCGTTTTTCCATGGACGCGTATGGGATCATGTTTGACGAATCCCCAAGCATGGTACTTAGCTTTTCATAGTGCTAATCCTAAGGTAGGAAGGACTTTCGTTGCACTGTTTAAATGTAGCGCGTCGTCCCTCCTGGCTCGGAGAGCCATTCGCTGGGTGACTCCAAGGTGAGATCTTTACTTAGTGTTTTCACAAGGTGCGAGCGGTTCCGTGTTGTAACGAGTCCCTGAGCGTGCTACTTAACCGTTCGATTCGCTGCATCCGAGAAGGAGGAGACAGGGTGTTGTGAGAAGCACATTAGTCGTATTGGCTTGGTGGGCTAGTCGAGCGAGGCGACTCTGACGGGGGCTCTCACTTGGCGTTTTTCATGGACAGCACAAGGCTTGGGTTTCCTTGATTCCCTTGTGCTACACTACTTGGCCTTGTCGAGTTGCTCTCCCAAGGGTTGACGACCGGTGTAGCATATATGCATTTTATGAGTGCGACTTGCACAAGGCAAGGCAAGTTAACATGATTTTCGGAACAATAAATTTAATCATTGGAGGGGGGAGTACACAATTTTTTATACAAAATGGGGCACGAAGTGTAGGACTTGCGTGATATGCTCGATTGCAGGGTGCGATTTCCATGTCTGTCATGTGCAGTTGGTGGTCTACTCCGGTCTTCAGTGTTCGCATGGCAAGTCGGTCCAGCTTGGGATCTCGGGCAAGTCATGCTCAGACGAGGTTGGTGTAGTCGGTACACATTCTTCGAGTGTCATTTTTCTTGAGCACCCGGAATGGGGAGTCGACCGGTCGAAGTATTTGTTGGGGCGAATGAACCCCATAGCAAGGAATCACCATATTTTTTCAGTGAGTGATTTACCACGCTCTGCATTGCGAGGTAGAAGTGGTTTCTTGTCATTCCAAGACTTTGGGTTAGCATATTGTTTGTGCTCAATGAGATCCTCCATGACGTCTAGTTTGCTACAAGACTCCCGAGCTGGGGCGTCGTGGTTCTCATACAGGGTCTTGCTGAGTGCGCTTTCCTATGCGCGGATGAGGTCTGCCTCTTGTGCTCCCTAATGGTCCGGCTTGTTGTGGGCGAACTCATCTTGGGGGATCTGTTCTAGAGCCTTGGAGGAGCCAGGGGAGGAGCGGGTCGTTGCTTATTTCTTCAGGGCTGTGGGGTTGTCCTAGTAGGCACCGCTCGCCAATTTGGCGAGTCCGTCTGCGTGCTACGCCTCTTCACGATGACTACATCGGCCATTTTTGCGTTGTTGTATTTGCACTCGACGACCACGTCCGGGTTGCCGCGCACGATGATTATTCCATGGGGGGCCGAGATTTTTATCATGTTGTAGGCGTAGTGTGGGGTTGTCATGAGTTTGGCGAATGCCTGCCTTCCGACTACATAGTGGTACGGGCTTCTAAAGTTCACCAGCTCGAAGACGATCCACTCCGTGCGGAAATTGGCTGGTGTGCCGAAGGTAACTGACAGGGTCACCTTCCCGATCGGGTATGCCTTCCGGCCCAGGATTATGCAGTGGAAAGTGCAGAGGGTGGATTGCACCATTGACTACGATAGATGCAGCCGCCTGAACGTGTCCAGGTATAGAATGTTGGTAGAGTTGTCCCCATCCATGAGGGTCTTTGGTAGCCAATAGTCAGCCACCTTTCGTCTGACCACCAGGGTGACTCGCCATGGGTACTTGATCCTAGGTGTGTGGTCCTCGCGGCTCTAGGTGATGCTTTGCTCTGACCAATTTAGCCAGTGTGGAATGTCAACCTGCTGCACCCCATTGACGGAGACAGTGCGGGCGAGTACTTTTTTCTCTCGTCGTGTCCCCACACCGGTGAAGGTGTGGAGTGAACCGACGGAGTTTCCGATTTTGCTGTCGTTTCCGTTGTCACGTGGCCGGTCGGAGTTCAGGTCTTCCCTAGCGCTCCTTGCCTTCTCGGTCTTTTTGAGAGAGTGGCAATCAGCAGTCGTGTGGGTGGCGGGTTTGCCCTCCCTGTTGTGGTAGATGCAGAGTTGGTTCAGTAGGGCGGCAGGGTCGAATTTCGGCCAGGCCGCAGTACTTTCGTGGGTTGTTCCACACGCGGTGGTAGTTCTTTGGGTCACGTCGGTCATAGCTGGCATTAGCTATGAAGTTGGTGCTCCCGTCATTGCGACGATGTGTCGCTTGAGGGGTGTTGCTGTAGCAGAGGTCGCAGCTATGGCCGCTGGTTTGGCCGCCCGTGCGGCGCCTTCCACCCGACTCATCGTCGGACTCCTGGATCGGGTCCTCCTCTGAGTAGCGCTTGGCAATCTCGAGGAGGTCAGGGATGTTGTTAAGCGTTTGGTAAACTCTACATGCATTCTTGAAGAAGTCTATGGTTGTGTCTGGGTGGATGCCCGTGGCATTTATCCAGAGTGCTTGCCAATGCTAGACCTAGTGGCGGGTCGACTCGCTGGGCCCTGGACGCATCGCTCCAGGTCTTCTATCATGGTGGCGCATGAGTAGGAGCCTTCGAAGTGATTGATGAAGGCCGCGCGCATCTCTTCCCAGGAGTCGATGTTGTTTTCCGGGAGGGTATTGATCCACTAGAGAGTCGCGCCCTCCATCATCAAGGGAAGGTAGCGAGTGGCCAATAGGTGTCGATCCATACTTTGGGATCGAGCATGGGGTCGTACTTTTCCATGTCCTTTGGCCCTCAGAAGTTTGTAGGGTAGTTTTCACCCCGGACCATTGGTCGGAAGCATGGCGGGCCGAATTAGCTGAGGTCGCCATGAATGGAGAGCGTATGGCGGCGGTCGTATGGCTGACGAGCTCGCCATGCTTGGGTGTTAATGAGGTGGCCTCACGCTTCAACTGGCTGGCCATTGGCGGCGATCTTGTTGTACTGAGGCCGCGGGTCATTAGTGGAGATGGAAGGGTTGGCGACCACCAGTTGTTGCGGTCGTCGCTCTGTTGGCGGGCAGTTGGTGACATTGGCGACCGTTCGCTCGCCTGGGAGATTGGACGATGCCTATCTACTGTTGGTGGATCGTGAATAGAGCCGCCCCTGTGAATCTCGCCCCATGTTCTGCTACTTGAATGCTTTGGCGAGCAGGGCTTGGGCGTAATTGATCTAGATCACACCCTTTTCTACGGGGTTCAGGTTGGCGACCACATCTTGGCTCACTATGACATTGTCCATCGGAGTCGCAGTCATACTCTCGTGGTGCAATTGTTACCCGTGGTTGCTCTGGAGGAGTCGTGTTGTGGGGCGGTGGAGGAGCTTCGTGCGTAGTCGACCCGGGCGGCGGGCGACTGCCTCCTGGTGGCGCGTTGTTGCATACCTCGCGGTCCTCCGTGCACACGGGGTCGTTCTCATTGTTGAAGTTCAGGGCTTGGCCCTGCAAGGTGCGGTTGAGTCGCCGTTGTCACCCAGTGTTGATGGTACACCGCGAGTTGTTGTGCTGTTTCTTGCTCGAGGCAGAATTTTTCACGCTCAGCTTTTTCTTTCTCCCTGGCCTCTTTTAGGGCCATGCGGTGTTGCTCGATCTCGTCGGTGGTCGCAGTTGGCGGAAAGGGGTGGAGAAGGGGTCCACTGGTGGCTCGTTGTCGTTCGCCATGTAGATGGCATGGTGGATGGCAGGGTAGATATCATCTAGAGATTCCGACCCCGAGTCGTAGTCGAGGAGCTGGAGGATCGAGTTAACCTCGTAGTCCCCAGCGTTGGAGACCTTCGTGATGGAGCTGGCCTTTGTCGCGGGGAAGGTTGGTTCCACGGCCGGTGCTGGCATTTCTGAGTCAGCGTCATCCTAGAGGGTGTAGTGGCTCTAGACCGAGCCGTCCTCCTCCGAGTCGTACTTGGAGGCGAGCAGGGTGATCGATTAGATTTGCTCATCCGAGAGCAAATCGCGTGGAGATAATCCGAGACTGGTGGCGAATCCGGCAGGATTCACCGAGTTGATGGCGTCGGTGAAGCAAACCAAGAGGTTGATGGAGCTGATTGGTATCATGGCGGCATGCATGACCGGACGTGAAGACAACACGTAGCTACACGACGGGATCTGAAAAAATCCGCCGATGGCAATCATGCAGCCGGTAGTGAAGGGTCAGCGAGTTGAGTGAAGGGTCTCGCCACAGATCTAAGGCTTGACTCACCATGCCCCACGGTGGGCACCACTATTGTGGGAATGGCCACGGCAGTCGCTACCAGGGGTAGCGATTGAATCGAAGTAGGTCAAGAGTGAGTCGCCATCCGCGGATCGAGATTGGGAAAGACATGCAAGACATAGGGTTTACCCAGGTTTGCCCCCATAGGGTAATTACCTACTTCCTTCTTGTTTATATTGATGGCGAGTGAGATTACAGGGTGGGCTAACTCGGCTATGGGAAACGAATCGCAAGGATGGGGTAGCTAATAGCTCGCGAATACGATGGGAAACCTAGGGAGGCTTATATAGGGGTGCCTCTCTAGGGTTTTATAGGATCTCAACCGAATCATTAAGGGTTTTGGAGGTTAACCTAATCGGACTGGGCCTAGCTACAATCTTGGGCCTTCGCGTCCAGTCGCCGGTCTTCATCAAAGCCTTTTCTCTAGTCGTCGTCATTGCTCGCCCGCTCGATATTGTCTTGGTCCAGTCACTTCCTGCCTTCGTGGATACCCCGATTGGCATATCCACATCACATATGGCTACCAACCGTAAGTGAATTCATATTCTCGTCGTTTCAAGTTTAAACGCTAAATTACTTATAGTTCTTTTGTTTCTTCTTGCTCGAGGGCGATCAAGGCTCCAAAAAGTGCCATCTTTCTTCGCGTTTAAACATTGTTTTTCTTCAAGCAGTTGACATTATTCTCTCTTGATTTGCCACTAATGACTAATTATTGCAAAGATATCAAAATCCTTTCTTTGATTTATGCTGTGTAGGAAATAACACTTTTATTGTGAAATCTGGAGTCATAAATGATGATTTTGATGAATTATTGACGACCATGTATTCCTAGAGATAATACCAGGCGCCAGCCAGCATAACGACCACTAGCATGGGGTGGCGTCGGATTCGTCTCATCAAACCCTACAAGTTTCGTGAAGGCGCCTATATATTTTGAGGTCCTAGACACCATGTAGAGGGCCACCATTCTCAGATTGCATCACAATACCACCAAAGGATATCCACACCATATTTCATCCCTTCCATCCCCCATCCTCTTCATTAGACATAGCCATTACATTATACTTGAGATCTCCTTGTGATTCGGCGACCATCGTAAGAATATTTGATTTCAATCTAAGTATTGACAATGTTTTCTATCCTTGATCCTATTGTTATGAGTGAGTAGTCCTCATAGGCTGCGAGTTGGGGAGAAACCTCGCAACATTTATGTGCATCTAATCTATGGGAGAATTGTGTATTGGTTTGTAAGAGGACGTTGTATCGTTTGTTTCTTTGTCTCTTGCCTCGATCTTTGGACTTGTAGGTACCCAAGACCCCCGATATCGATCAAGGCTTGAGGTGAGATGCTTGGCTAGCGGCTATCTCATAGGAACCCGAGTGACAACAAGGGTAGTATGATCTTCTCTTAGCAACCCATTCGGGATCACAACAACATCACCACTTAATGCTTTGATATGTGTTCTACACTTAATAATCATTTGTAACCCGGTGCTTCGCGGTACACTCGGTTGGATTAAAAGATTATTGCTATTCATGTGGCCTCTCAGGGGCTCCAGGATATTAGGATGTGTTGACCACAAAATATTATCTCCATTGGAACCTTACACATGAATGTGCTAATTATTATCTTTTATCCCATATGATGTGCAGCTGCAGGTGGATCTTTAACCCTGGCCTATCTCCATCCATTGATTCAACCACAATATAAAGTAAAGTAGATTTGTCCAGTAAAAAAAGGTAAAAACAAAAAAACAAAGTCTTGTAGATGTGTCCTTATTTTTATTCATATTAGCGTTGTTTCCCAAGGTTCGATTAAACCTAGTTCTACTAGGGAAAAATCTATTATACTGCATCCGTAATTTGGATCAAAGGTATCTCACTGGTTGTGCCGCGCTATGTGATCGTGCCGCCGCCATGCCCCTTCGCTTCAGTGCACAACGGGTCATAGCCCTGCCCTCCGCCTTTAGCACGATGGGTGTCGCCAGCATCGTCGGTGCCGATGGAAGCAGCGACCAAGCGAGAACTTGGGGAGGTGGGGGTTGGAAGGCCGCGTCGGGGGGACCTCTGGGATTTCCCAGCAGGAGCGACCTGGGAGGTTAGGTCGGGAGGTCGAGATATGTGTCTTCGAATGATATGTGTTCACGAGTGAGGAGAAATTGGGTTGGAAAGATCGACTTATATTGGTTTGTGAGGCCTATATATATATATATATATCGTAGAGAACAGCCATGAGTAACCACTGCCATCATGGGAGTGCTTGGGGTGTTATACTACCTCCATACATGTTTATTTTCATTGATTTATACTCACCCAGTTGGTTCCACTAGTGATAGTTAGTATGAAACATGAAACTAATGATGATACATCTAAGAATAAGACCACCCGTCGAATGCGGTCGACCTGGCTGTTTTGTGGTTTTATCCCACTTTCAGCACTGGCGATGAGTTGAGGAGGCGAGGTTGATGATGAAAATCGATCCGTTTGGTGGGTGATGGTGGTGTTCTATGCCGTTACCTTGTTGAAGGCGTCGTCGTTCCAATTTTTTTGATCTATTCATGCTGCTCCGGGGGAAACCCTAAGATCTGACTTCCGGGTCAGGCGATAGCGGCGCAACTGTGTTGCGTTCTCTCATGTGAGTATCATTTTGTGGAGCAGCGTTGGATGGCAGAGGAAAGAGTGTAGCGGATTCTTCTGCATGGAGACACTAGTTGTGATGTCAAGTCATGTCTAACCGCCAGGTGCTACGCTTTTTCATGCCTAGTTTGGTAGGTGCTACACACGACGGATATCCCGGTGGTTTCAAGCCGCGTCGGGTGGCGGGACTCGGCGACGTGGTGCCGAGGGGTCTCAGTGTCAACCATGCGTGCATGTTGAATGCACGCTTTGGCATTATGGTGGCATTAATGACGGAACTCACAAGGTCATTACATTGATCTTTCCATAAAATGGGTATGCAGAAAACGGTGGCGGCAAGGACTGCTGGAGCGTGTATGCTAGTACACGCTGAGGGTTTGCTAAAATGGTTGTGCCACTTGTTCGCCATTGGACGACTTGTCGTGGCCTTCGGTTTTTAGATGATGCGTGTTGGTGTGATATCATGGTGTTGGCCTTGTTCATGGACACCCCCTTCATTAGTGTTGTAGGATTAGCGATATGTTGCTTATTTGGTGGGCTTCAGTTTGATCTTTGTAATCACTCTTGTATGATATTGTGAATAATCTAATGAAACAGGCTATGTGTATATCTTAGATGCATACACTAGTGGAAAAAGGGCTATCCGTTCGCGACCCCTCAGAGCATTTGTCCCGGTTGCGCCACCAACCGGGACTAATCTGCTGCACGCCTGCTGAGCCACGGCGGTCAGGGCATGCGTCCCGGTTGGTAAGGGGGAATACGTCCCGGTTGGAGCCACCAACCGGGACTAGAGGTTTGGCCACAACCACGTGGTGTGGCACGCACCTTTAGTCCCGGTTGCTGGATCCAACCGGGACTAAAGACCCCCTGCCCTCTATAAATGCAACGCCCCAGCCCCCTCTGCCTCCACTCTGTTTTTTCGAATGGTGGAAGGTGTGAGGGGGTGTGCTAGTTTTTTCTCATGCATGCATTGAAGGTGTTTGATGAAATGTTTGAGTGAAAAATCCCATTGAATTTCTCATAGAACAAAAATATAGAAGGTGTCCGAGACGCACTTGAGCTTTCTCCTCTTTATTTCCCTCGATCGAGGTTAGCAATCTTATCTTTTCTAGGTCATTGGTACAATTCATGTGTCGGTGTGAATTGGTTATTTCACTATTTATGATGTCCTGTTTTTTGATAAACTTACTTATATGATGCAGATGAACGGTCGAGAATGGATGTACGGTGACCGGCGCGTAGCCGGGTATATCAAAGGCGTGGATAAATTTATCGATGTGGCTACGGCAAACAAAGAGAATGGATTTATACGTTGTCCATGTGTTCAAGGTCGGAACAACAAGGAGTACTCTTCCTCGAAAATCATTCACGGCCACCTGATTATGAAAGGTTTCATGCCCAACTATAATTGCTGGACCAAGCACGAGGAAAGAGGGGTTATGATGGAAGATGGTGAAGAAGAAGATGATGATAACAACTATCATCATATGTTTCCTGAATACAGTGATACTGCAATGGAAGACAATGGAGAGGAAAGAGGTGAAGAACGGGCATCAGATGAGCCGGCTGATGAACTTGGTAGGGTCATTTCTGATGCAAAGCAAGACTGTGAAACAGAAAATGAGAAGTTGAAGTTAGAGGGCATGTTAGAAGATCACAAGAAATTGTTGTACCCAAATTGTGAAGATGGCAGCACAAAGCTCGGTACCACACTGGAATTGCTGCGATGGAAGGCAGAGTGTGGTCTAACTGACTCCTCATTTGAAAAGATGCTGAAAATAATGAAGCCCAAGTTTCCAAAACATAACGAACTTCCCGAGAGTACCTCTGAAGCAAAGAAGACTCTCTGTCCTCCGGATTAGATGTGCAAAAGATACATGCATGCATTAATGATGCATCCTCATCATGTAAGGAGTATGAGAATTTAGATAAATGCCCGGTATGCAATGCGTTGCGGTATAAGATCAGACGAGATGACCCTGGTGATGTTGAGGGAGAGCCCCTCCGGAAGAGGGTTCCTGCTAAGGTTATGTGGTATGCTCCTATAATACCAAGGTTGAAACGCATGTTCAGAAACAAAGAGCATGCCAGGTTGTTGCGATGGCACAAAGAAGACTGTAAGAAAGACGGGAAGTTGAGACACCCTGCTGATGGGTCACAGTGGAGAAAAATCGAGAGAGACTTCCCAGACTTTGCAGGTGACGCAAGGAACTTATGGTTTGGTCTAAGTACGGATGACATGAATCCTTTTGGGGAGCAGAGTTGCAGTCACAGCACCTGGCCCGTGACTCTATGTATCTACAACCTGCCTCCTTGGTTGTGCATGAAGCGTAAGTCCCAGTTAGTGACTACATCCGGGACTAAAAGCTCTAGTAGAAAGGAAAGGGCGGGAAAACTTGGCGGGAAGAGGTGGGAAATGGCAGAAAATATTTTTAGTCCCGGTTTGTCACTACATCCGGGACTAAATAGTTGAAAGGAAAAATACCAGACTTGGTATATTGATCATGTTTCGAAAAAACCTTCACAAAATGACCTATCATGTTCGAGGTTTCATGGCTTTCGGTCCAAATGACCGATGTTATGTGCTGAATCACGGCATAGTTTGTGATGTTGTGCCCATATTATGCATGTGTGTGGACATTGGTATGGAGAATAATGTTGCAGGAGGAAGTTTTCCTTTTTGTCGCACGGAAAAGCCCTTTTCCATTTTCGAGTGCAAAAACGGGTCGTTTTGTGAAGTAACCACCAAAATGCCGTTTCAGGATGCTACCGTCCCATTTTCCTAAAATACCAGACCACCTTACATGGACTATCTCCCAACCGGTACATCTCAAACCTTTTCGTCCATCCCGGGTAAAAAGGACAAATGTCTGCCGAATCGGCAGGAAGTGGGTCCGGTTTGTACTACAGGTACATGATCTATCGCCCGTGATTTTTTGAAAAAATCATTTTTAGACTCGCAATATGTGGTTTCTTCAGAGATCCAATGCAAGTTCTAACGATGCTCGTCCCCTATCTTCATGCACACCGGTTCGACCATAGTTAGAAATTCAGATAATTCAAAACAGGCATAATAAATTCAAACAAAATCCGAACAATGAAAATCCTTCGCGTGGTGTCATATTTTGTTACATAGTTGAAAGGAAAAATACCAGACTTGGTATATTGATCATGTTTCGAAAAAACCTTCACAAAATGACATATCATGTTCGAGGTTTCATGGCTTTCGGTCCAAATGACCGATGTTATGTGCTGAATCACGGCATAGTTTGTGATGTTGTGCCCATATTATGCATGTGTGTGGACATTGGTATGGAGAACAATGTTGCAGGAGGAAGTTTTCCTTTTTGTCGCACGGAAAAGCCCTTTTCCATTTTCCGAGCGCAAAAAACGGGTCGTTTTGTGAAGTAACCACCAAAATGCCGTTTAAAACAGGAAATGGTTTTCAATTATTTATTCAAATCCAAACCCTTTTATTGTTTAAAGTTTTTCTAAATTCCAAATTAATATTCAAAAATATAAGTTAATTCATTTTAAAAGGTTACATTAATTATTTTTTAAAAATAGAAAATGGTTTTGGATTATTTATTCAAATCCATACACTTTTTATGTTTAAAGTTTTTCTAAATTCCAAATTGATATTAAAAAATATAAGTTAATTCATTTTTAATTGTAAATGGTTCATATTTTAAATGGTTACATTAATTATTTTTTAAAACAGAAAATGGTTTTGAATTATTTATTCAAATCCAAACACTTTTTATGTTTAAAGTTTTTCTAAATTCCAAATTCATATTCAAAAATATAAGTTAATTCATTTTAAAAGGTTACATTAATTATTTTTTAAAAATAGAAAATGCTTTTGGATTATTTATTCAAATCCATACACTTCTTATGTTTAAAGTTTTTCTAAATTCCAAATTGATATTAAAAAAATATAAGTTAATTCATTTTTAATTGTAAATGGTTCATATTTCAAATGGTTACATTAATTATTTTTTAAAATAGAAAATGGTTTTGAATTATTTATTCAAATCCAAACACTTTTTATGTTTAAAGTTTTTCTAAATTCCAAATTAATTATCATTTAAAAAACAATACAAATTTAAACCCCAAAATAAAAAAATAAGACGGGAACAGAGAGAAAATACCTGAATTTTTTTGAAAACAGGGGAATATGTCCCGGTTGGAACCACCAACCGGGACTAAAGACCCCCTGCGCGCCAACCCTTGGTCTGCTGAAAATATTGGAGTATACGTCCCGGTTGGTGGCTCCAACCGGACGATATCCTTTAGTCCCGGTTGAGCCACCAACCGACTAAAGGTCCTTCCATTATAATCGCGCGTGCTCTTCTTCTTCTTCCTTCTCCATTTCACTTCTCTGCTTCACCGACGCGCGCACAACCGCCTCGACGGCAAGTCGCCTGAGCTCGCCGCTTCGACGTCGCCAGTCCGAGAGCCCGCGTTCCATCCGCCAAAGACCGCCTCCGTCCGTCTGGTCGCCACGACTCCGTCTTCCTCGACCCCACTGCTGCCGGCCAGATTCGCTCAACCTCGACCTCCCGCGCTCTCTCCGACCAACCTCACGCACTCAGGGTGAGCAAGCGAACCTTCTGGATGCCTCCTTCCTTCCCTCTCGCTGTAGTTCATGCCTGCGCCGTTAGATCCCGTTCGCCGCCGTCGGCCGTCGTTGTACCACCTGCTCCGGCAACCAACAGAGGGCGGCGCCGCCAATTTTGAGTTCGCCTGGATGCGCTGATTCTAGCACACCAAGTCCCGCAGCCCCGCTTGCTCTCCTCCGCTGCCTACCATCGCCGTCTGACGTGTCTCCGGCGAGCCCAACGTGGCGTCTAGGTGGCATCCGCGTGGCCCTGGTCCCACCAGTCAGCCTCTAGGGCTAGCTCCTTCTCTGGTGACAGATGACCCTGTTTCCCCTTTGCTTGCGTGGCTGCTGAGGTGGCTCTGGGCCCCTCCTGTCAGCCACTATGGCTAGTTGTTACTATGGTGCAAAAGGTTTAAACATTTGATTTAATAATTTCAGAATTTTAATAAAACTTGTAAATTCAATAACTTTTAATCTGTAATTCAGAAAAATACAAATAATATACCAAAATGTTCAGAAAAATGAGAACTATCTATCTATGCTATAATCATGCATTGTTCAACAACTTAAATGACAAGTTTAATTAGAACACCCTAGTAACCCTAACAGGTGATTCCGGAGTTCCCTGAGTTAGGGTTTGCGCCCCTCGGAACCCCGATTAACTTGTCGAGCATGCTTTAGGGTTACATTCCAATGCACATTAACTTGTCATATCATCATCATTGCTTGAGCATTGCATCGATGCCATGTGTTGATTATTTCCCTTTCTTTTCGGTGATTTGGTTCTTCTCGGTAGAATACGATATCGAGATCGAGATCGAAGACCGAGATCAAGACCATAGAAGATCGACGAACAATACTTGACCAACTATAATCAAGTCAAGTACAAGGCTTCCAAAGATCTATTTATCTTCTATCAACAGGCAAAGGTAAGCATAGCCCCACCATGATATAATCCTATGATTTCGAAAGCATTTCAATTCTTGCCATGATGCATACGATTCTACTGTGGTCTTTATCGATAGATAGAGTATCCTATCTATTGCATACTCCTTTGAGCTTATATTACCTGATCCATTGCTCCTAGCATAACTAGGTTTGGCTTGTGTACACTGCTAGAGCTTGTATTCAGGTTCCGCTTAGCCATGCATAGTATGGTTCTGGTCCATCCAGATGATGTATCAGATGCAGAGAATCTAGTATGACAGGAGAACGTGATGAGATGAGATCAGATGTGGGTAGCCCCAGACCCGATTCACATTGTAAAGCAACTTAAAATCCCTATCTTAGATAAGGAATCATTAATATCCCTTAGGTGCATGTGGGTTCGACGATGTGCCTTCGCCAGGGCATTCTGAACCCTCTTAAATCGATTCCAATATGGTATTTTGTTAGTATCTAGTGTTACCTATCTGCTGGATAGTTTCCCTTTTGTAGCCTTATACTCATGTTCCCCTCTCATATGGATCCGAGATTTCTCCGAACTAGGTTTTACACCCCTCGGAACTCCGGAATATTGATTTTAGTTGATTTTAGCTAGAGTTACCTATCTACTACACGGTTTCCTTTTTGTAGCTAGGTTTAGGGTTTCTCTTCATTTTTATTATTGTGTATGTATATATTAGGGTTTCTCTAAATTAGGGTTTATATCTCTCAACGCCGTACTTAACTTTCTCCTTTAGCCGCTTTGACTTATTCGTTTTTCCATCTATGCAGAAAATATGGACCCACACGTCAGAGACGAAGAAAAG
This sequence comes from Avena insularis, assembly GCA_023614405.1. NCBI lineage: Eukaryota > Viridiplantae > Streptophyta > Magnoliopsida > Poales > Poaceae > Avena > Avena insularis. The sequence goes on along the minus strand of CM042693.1, from coordinate 6,580,915 downwards.
GAAGAGTTGATCCAAGGTGTGATCCGTGGGGAAGATAATTTAGACGTATCAACGTTTCTGAACAACTCCGGTGAGGGTGATCCTCTTTTTACCGGAATAGACAACTTGTTTGAGGTTGAAGGGGTTGCCTTCCGCGAGGGAGAAGGCGATGCCTTGTGTAATCGAGAAGACGACCGCTCCGGCGAGGTGCATGTAATACAATCAATTCATTAATTAATCATCTGCTATCTATATAGAAATAGTAACGACGATCTTTCTTCTTTTAGCCCTCCGGATCGAAGGAATCTACTGAAAAGAGCAGACGAGGCCCAACCAAAAAGTTGCAAGACCATGAGAGGTTCAGGATCGAAGATGTCGCTGAAGACGGCAAGCCGACGGCTCCCGAAGTTGTCGCAAACAAATTTGTGGCACAATGCGGAGTAATCGTTAGGGACTTAATCCCGATCACCATTAGAAATTGGAATAGGCCTGCTAATGCGGATGAAGAGGGAACATGTTTATTTGTCCCTAACCACGCCAAAGATTTACTGTGGAAGAGGCTCATGGTTAATTTCAAACTACCGAAGATAGAGCTGGATCCGAATGCGGAGGATCCAGTTGAGGACGCCTTACAACATGGGAGAGCCATGGAGGCTAAGGTCAGGGAGTGGGATTTGAAGAAGATGTCCCAGTGTTTCACCAACTGGAAGAAAAGATTGCACCTTGACTATGTCGTGAAAGAGAAGACTCCCGATTTCAAGAATATTCAGTTTGAGAAGATAAAACCATTCTGGGCTGAGTTTGTGGAATACAAGACATCAGAAAAAGCTAAGAAAATGTCTGAAACGAATAAGCTGAATGCTGCTAACAAGAAGTATCACCATACTATGGGGCAAGGTGGCTACAGGGCTGGCATTCCTAAGTGGGAGAAACTTGAGAATGAACTGCGTGATAAAAAGATCACCCCAGAGACAGACGATTGGGTAGAACGTGCAAGGAATTGGTTTTACGGGCATGGGGGCACGTTGGACTCGGAAGGGAGGTGTATATATAACATACGACATAAAGAAGACCCCTTGCCAATCGAGAGGATCAGAAAAGCAGTAAAGGCTGTTAAAGATGGGGACTTCATTCCCGATAGAGAGAATGATGAGCTCACACTCGCCCTTGGAAATAAGGAACATGATGGACGAACACGAGGCACAAGCGGATCCAAACCATGCAGGACTAGGTTTCCCGAAGAGAGGAAGAAATATCCTAATAGAAGCCGTCAGAGGAGAAAGGACAAGGCGAAAGCTGAAGCAGATAGTCAGAAAGAGCAAATGCGTTTAATTGAAGAACGATTAAAGCAACAACAAGATGAAATTAACGCACTTAAAGAGAAAAGTACTACCAGCCCATCTCAGCAGCACACTGCATTCGATGCTACCGGCCTATCGAAAAATCGAAAAAGCAGTGTGGCTTCCACCGAGGTCCCGGGTGATGACAATGGCGATGACGATGATGCACCGACGATGGCTCCTGTTGGCTACCCAGTGGATGATATCACAGAGATGACACACTGCGAGCTACATGTCAAAGTTGTGAACATATCAATGAAGGTGGCGGTCGGCTATGCCTTACCAATTGGACCCACACCAACTTACCACTGTCGTCCGGTTCCAGAGGGCTACGATGTTGTCGGCGTGGATGAAATCATGCCCACCTTTGAGGTTTTGGATCTTCACTACCCTGCAGGTGAAGGGGATGTGGTCTTTGGGAGGCAAAACGTCACCATTCTATGGCCGAAGGAATGTATCGTGCTTCGAAATCACACGCCAAGGCCATCTTCGCGGCTGCCTCACCCGTCTCCAGCGAGGTCGTCGCCGCCGCGGCAGCCATCTTCGTCGCCTCACCCGGCTCCGTCGCCTCACCAATCGCCGCGGGAGCCATCGCCGGCGCCTCAGGATAAAAAGCGTAAGCGTACCGCTACTGTGCGTCGTAAGCGATCGCCGAAACGTAAACAAGAGCCTCTTCCAAAAGTACCAAAGGTTCCTCCCAAGAGAGCTTATGGTATCTTGAAGAGGAGACTGCGGCGATCGTTGATCGGAAACGACAAATTTTAAGCTAAGCTGAGGCGGCCGAAAGAGCCAGAGTTCCCCAGCACCAAAGAAGAAAAAGCCAAAGTGTTGAAAATGCTAAAGACTCTTCATCAACCCGAGCCAAAGCTGTCATCAGACTATGAGCGTTCTATTCTCAAGTCACATGCGGCACAAAAAGCCTCGAAGAGCAAGATCTTGATGCAAGCGAAATCTGTTGCCCAGCTCGGAGAACAAGCAAAACAGACTTGCGCCCTCTCAAGGTGATTTCTCAAACCAATGTGGGGTCGAGCAAATATGGGGCGAAGAGCGGTATGATCCAGGTAGTTACTGTCTGGAAGCTACCGCTGCTCAAGGTATGAGTATTGCCCAAGACTTATCGCTTAGAGTTCTTCCCCATCGGTGAAGTAGCATACAAATACCGATGCGGCAAACCTCTCGTCAAAACTGAGGAGGTAAACAATCTTCCAACAAAATGCGAAGATTGCATAACTGGTACATGCATGCCAAAAGGGCGGGCTAATGGATAGTCTTGAGGGTTACAAAAAGCATCATGGGAAAGAAAAGGATGACATGATATCCATTGAATTTGATAAACTATTTCAATTATTCAATCAAGACGCCTTGGACAAATCGATCATCGATGCCTATTGTGCGTAAGTACTAATTCTGTAATTAATTTAGTCTCCAGCTATATTATTTTGTTTATTGCATGTATATAATCATACTGTAATATGCAGAATGAAGATTCTCGAATGCAGCAGAGGACAAATCTATGGCATTGGCTTCATTGACCCATATTGGGTTCATGAAGCTAATCTCAAAATAAGCCCCCAGGATACGGAGGATAATATAGTACACGCGTTAAGGTTTCAAGAAACCAAAAGGGAAATACTATTTCCTTACAACTTCGAGTGAGTGTTATTGTCTTGTATACACTTTCTATTTCGCTTACTCGATGTTAAGTATATAATTGATTAGTTATGCATTTGCAGCTTCCACTATATTCTGTTAATCATTCAACTTGACAAAGGGCGTGTACTAGTCATGGACTTGAAACATAAATCCCTTGAGACGTGGAAGGACATGCAGATACTTCTCCAGCGGTAATTCTAATCATTACGACACTATATATATAGCGTTCGTGAATTTTATGATATCAAGTACTTAATAACTTATTTTATTCGTTTTCTACGCCGGACAGCGCTTGGAAACGGTTCACCAACAAGGCTAGGGGTGTTTAGAAAGAGGAGCTTACATTTCAACCACTAGATGTAAGCACCACTAGCTATATCTGCGCATCTCTTTGATTCTAGTTTTGATACAGTTATTATCATGCTTGATTATTATTTTGATTGAACTCTGTTCTCGTAAAGTGTCTGACGCAGGGACCAGGTAACAATCTATGTGGATACTATGTTTGCGAGTTCATCCGGCAGACGTGCGATGAGAAGGGCAAAAATTTAGAGCAACTCCACGTACGTAAACAATTTTTATAGTTTTTAATTACAATCAAATTGTGTTTAGTTTCATTCATATAGGCTGACTCCTTTTTTAAATCAGATCGAACGTCTACGGGACGGTCTTCTGCCAAAGGATCGCATACGAGCAATTCAGGAGGAATTGGCAGGATTCTTGGATGCAGAAGTCCTAGACCCAAAAGAGGAATACTACTCGGCTGTGTATAGACAGGGATTGTAAAAATAGCAACTTTGAAGGAATTGGCCGGTAGCATCGAATAGCAACTTTTGTATGTAGTGCATGAACTCGATCCGTGTATTGAATATAATATTGTCATGATATTTATGATATAATATAAGGTTCCTTCATTGATAAGTGCAAATCACTAAATAAACAATAAAACAACCTAAATGAATTCTCTGCCGCGGCACAAAAAATGGCAAAAATGCTGCCGCGGCAACAAAATGTGCCAAAATGAATTCTCTGCCGCGGCAGAGAAATGAGCCAAATCTCTGCCGCGGCAGAAGGTTATTAGTCCCGGTTCTAATGCTCCACCCCCTATCGCCATCTGCCGCTGCCACATGTGCACCCTTTAGTCCCGGTTGGTGGGGCAACCGGGACTAAAGGTTAGAGTTTTAGTCCCGATTGCCCCGTCCCAGTTGGGCAACCGGGACTAAAGCCCCGTACCAACCGGGACCTATAGGGCTGTTTCCACCAGTGAGAGGCTAGGGTGAACTTACCCCATTTCAAAAAAAAAGAATAACACCACCCATATTTCTTGACGGGGTATGGTGAACACTCTTACGTTTTCAAGGAGCCCTATTTCAATCCCTTCTTTGAATGCTCCGACCTCTAGTGAAAGGAATGAATATCGGCATCTCAGTATTGTAGTGTCCATCTCCCTCTCTTCCTTTGACATATATTCGTTGAGTCTCTATAATGATCATGTGGTATATGTTGATTTATTTCTTTATTGGTTGTGAGAGTACGTGGCTATGTTGATCCTCCTATGAGGGTTACGTTGCTCCGTTGTTGGACATCTAGCAACTCAATGACTTGGGACCATACACTAGTTTAGGCGATGCGTGCCTGTGTAAAAGTGGTATCAAATGCTAGTATTTTTTTCTAATAATATGTTTAAAGGTAGTCATGATTGACTTTTCAAGAAACTAAGTACTCTGTCATTTTTCATCCAAAAATTACTAGGATTTTTGGAATAGCGTAGTACATATTCTATACTATCTATTTTAAAATTTTCAGGACTTTTTTGGACAAAAGATAAGGGAGTATTAGCCCACCTAGGTAAGTGTGCATGCAGAGTAATTTGAAACAAAGAAAGTATTACACTTAATAAGAAGGAACGAAGGGAGGAGGTAATTATCGTTAATTTTTTAACAAGTACAAATTTTATTATGAAATTGTGATTTCTATTTCATTAATATAGATGAATACACCTGTACACCAAGGGCGTGTTTTCTAGCCCGTTTCACCATTTTTGCACAGAATTTGGTCTGTTTGTGTTTCTAGGTCGTATGGAATTTTTGCATCGCACGGGTTTTAAAACAGTCTAAAAGATGGCACGCTAGGAACTTCCGATTTTGGGCGTTTCCACGAGGACAGGCCACTAGTATGAAAGAGGTTATTAGCGGTGTTAAAAAGGGAGTTACTAGCGTTGAAACCACGCATCACTAACTTCGTGCCACAAGTATCAGGTACTAGTAGCACGTTGCTTGAATGCCAGCACTAAATTAGGCACTAGTTGCTTGTTGCCCGAACGCCGCCATTTAGTTAACATCTAGTGTTACTGAAAATCTTGATTATAGCAGCAATACAAATAATAGATACAACAATACTGGACATCATTCAGAATATAACAATGGGATACAATAATTAATGTTTGATATCATTTAGAATACAACGATACAATAACTAACAGAAATTATTGAATCTATCTAACTAGTTCTACCTAAGAGAATAATGGTCTTCAAAGTTAGAAGACTAGTTCTATCTAAGGAATAGTCTTCAAAGTTAGAAAACTAGTTCTACCTAAGGGAATGGTATTCAAAGTCAAAAGACTCCGAGTCAGGGATCTCGTATGAGAAAAAGATGACTCCACAAGTTTTGTCGAGGTAGATTCTCAACCTCATCCCGGCATCCTTCCCATACCATTCTACCAATTTTGTCCAAATTGGTCCTATAAAGTTAGTTTGGTTCGCCTCGTTGATGACCAGAATCTTATAGGTATTGTCGGGTATTGTATCTTCCACCAAGGTGATATCAAACTATCCCTGGTGATTGACACGTTTGTTTACATGATCAAGAAAGTCATTTGTTCTGTGGTAAGGGATGGTCTGAGAATCAAAAGTTATATGAAAATAATAGTTAGTTTCAATCAAAATGCATGCAAGGCTAGAAATCATAATTAAGCTAAACATATCGTCATAGTCTCAAAGTCTTCGGTAAGCACTATGATAAACTTCTTATCTTGATAACTTTTATGGCCACAGTTGACGCAGGTATGCGTTTGTTGCATGTTCATCCAATATATTAAATATGTTCAAGTATCCAAAGATGTAAATCATTTTTTTAGAAAACTCAAACATAAAAGGCAAGCAAGTGATCTTACAAGGTGTCACGGTTGAATTGAAGGTATGACACGGAAAAGTATCATATATAGAAACATAAGGAAAAAAGAGTGCCTATAAGACCAAATAAAATGCGCAAGATATTCATGGATATACGACAAGGTCTTATGGGCACCTTTTCTCATTATATAGTGTCATAATGTAATCATCGACCATTGCAACGAGGAGTTAAACCAAACAAACAAAAATAAACATCAAATAAATCCCCATCATTGGATTTGACATGCGACAATTATAGAGATGGTATTAGTGAGCCAATAAGGATGCACAAGATTTGTCTTGGTGCACATCACGAAAGTAGGCCGGGTGCCCCACGGTCGGTGGGATAACCCCCGGGTGGGGAAAGCCAAGCCCAAGTAGGCCGGCTCCAGAAGATACAGGCCGCCTGGCCATCAAGCAGGGCAACTCCAGCCGCCTGGCTAGTACCACCAGGCGGGTTTAAAGCTTCCCCGACTGGCCCGTCTAGCTCGGTAGCCAGAAGAACCGGCTGGATGGCCGCTTCCACCCGGCTAACCTCGGATTCGATGGAAAGCACAGAGGGGGAGATGCTCCTTGCGGGGTATGCCTCTGGCTGCCTTCGTCGTCAGGCAGGCTGGCGTACCGTCACGCCTGCGCTATCCGACGAAGATAAAGCAAAGTGGTCGGATGACCGCCAAAGTAGTCTGGGTGACCGTTAAAGCAAGGGTGATGCCCCAAAGGAAATCCGAGTGACCGTTAAAGAAGGGAATGATGCTAAAGGAAGGACGGACTGGGTCCTGGCCCATCGGCTAGACCCTTTAGCCGGCCCTGCCTGGTAAACCCATATCCAAACAGTAAACCCTAGAGCCCAAATTGTAATCTACCTCCCCCGACCAGTATATAAGGGCGGGTAGAGCTGGGGTTCTAGGTAAGTAAGATCCATAGTAGCGAGAGCTTGCCTCTAGTGCTTCTTTCTCTAGCCTTCGATTGTAGCTAAGGAAACAGCTCCAGGAGCACTTGTATTGGGCGTTCGCCCCCCACATAGTTCATCTTGCAGGAGTAGGGGTGTTACCTCGCCGAGAGGGCCCCGAACCTGGGTACGTCGCTGTGTTTGAAGTTCACCGTGTCCAACCCGTTGCGTGAGCCCCCGATTGCATCCGAGTGTTCCTCTTTAGCCATCCCCGATGGCACTGTCGTGTTCCACACCATGATAGTTGGCGCCCACCGTGGGGCACAACGTTTCGGCTGGGATCATCTTCCGCCCGGGACTTCCGCTCGTCGCCGATGAACGCGTGGCCTCCAGCCTCATCCTCACACTCAGCGCTTTCGACTGTGTTGTCGACAACGCCGCATGCTTTGTCGGGAACACCTTCCCCGCCGATGGCTCCATCATGCACTTTGGGGACCTCTGCGTCTATGTCGCCACCGTCGCCGAGGTTTTCCCCAGCGCGGTCGACACCATCACTGATGTGCCTCTCAACCACCTCGCCCGCGGCCCGGCTGTGGCGAACGGCTGCGTCGAGGTCATGGTGGTGAACGCCCACAAAAACCCCCGCCCGCCTCAGGCGGACCGAACGGGAGGAGAGGGCTCCGCACTCGAGCAGGAGCATGACCCGCTCACCGCCTCCATCCAGCACCTTCGCGCTCCTGTCGTCATCAAGGCAGACCCAGCAGCCGCTACAGCCGCACTCGAAGCCACGTGCCAGAAGCTCCTGGAGGAAGCCACCAAGGTCGCCGCTAACCAGCGCCGACTGAACGCCACCGTGCACGAGTACAACGCTGCCCACAGCTTCACCAAGCAAGTCCAGCATCGGGGACGCGACCTCGCGTCGGAACTAGACCGTGCCGCTGACTCGCGTGCGGGCGTGGCGCGACCCGTTTATAGCACTCCCGCCAAAAACATGAGAGCGGCTAAAGCAGTAGCCATGGAACTGAGACACCTCGAGGGATAAGAGCTCCGTCACCAGCAGGAACGCGTCCATTTCCTCGTCGCTGTCGCCAACAAGCAGCAGGCCGAAGGAAGCCCTAGCCAAGCGTGCAACACCCGGGACATAGTCCTCCGCAAAGGCGCGGACCAAACGGCGCACGGAGGAAGCAAGCACCAGCAGACGTCTTATCCAGGAGGCACCGGGCAAAATAGCCGCCTGCGTCGCGAATCCGTCAATCGCGGCCGCCATAACCATGACGTCGCCGCCTCCAGCGTGAGCCACGCGCCGGCTGCAGGAGCTTCTCAAGGAAAGAAAGCACGCGTTCCAGAAGAAGGAGCTGGCGCGAACAAGGACCCACCCGCGTCGCGCCTAAACGGGTGGCTCGGTCCCCGAGAACCGGCTGACGCACGCGAGCTCATCGATCTCCTGGTGCAGTCATGCACGCTAGAAGAAGAAAGTCCGGCTGGACCGAAATGCTTCGGCCTGCGCATCTGGAATGAGTCGTTTCCAAAGGGTTTTTCGTTTCCAAGAGACACGCCAAAATACAATGGCATGGTCAAGCCCGAGGATTGGCTGGTGGACTACACCACCGCTGTGGGAATCGCCAACGTAAACCTCCGCCTAGCCGTCTGTTATGTCCCCCTCATGCTCGTCGACTTGGCAAGAACGTGGCTCAATAGCCTCCCCGGCAACAGCATCAACGCCTGGTTGGACTTCGAAGAAGCATTCATTCGCAAATTCACCGAAACATAGAAGAGGTCGGGTCGACCTCGCGAGCTCGCCCTCTGCGTACAAGGAAAAGACAAGTCCGACCATGCGTACCTCACCCGGTGGACCAGCATGCACAACTCGTGTGAAGGGGTGCGCGAGCATTAGGCAATCGACTTATTCACCAACGGTTGCCGAGACGGCACCATGTTGAAGCACAAGCTCAGCCGAGCAGACCCGCAGACCATGGCCTAGGTCATGGCCATTGCGGACAAGTATGCCACCGCCGACGCGGCTATGAAGAAGCCCATCGTGGTGGACAACCAAGGACAGATCGTAACGGATGAGCATGCGGAGTGCCGCCAGCCGGGTGACTCTAGGCGGCACGACCATGACAACCTCCATGGCAAGAGGAAAGACGGCCAGCCTAATAGCCGGTACGGCACCAAGCAAGTAGCAGTGGTACACGAGGACCCGGCTACAGGTGGCAGCCGGAGACAGAGACCGGATGACAGGCCACCATGGCCCAAGTACATCATGGAGTCCATGCTCAATGGGCCGTGCAAGTTGCATAGCGGCGAAAGCAAGCCCGCGAACCATACGACGCACTAGTGCAGCTGGACAAAGAAGATGGCTGAAGCCAGTGGTCTCCCACCACCACCTCCACCACCAGCCGGAGGCCCGCCGGACAATAGGGAAAGGCGCAACCGTCGTGAGTATGACGAAGACGGTAACCCACGTCAAGTGGGAAATTATCACATCTTCCTCGCGGATCCAGAGACCAAGCACAACAAGAGGAGGCGCGAGGCCGAGGTGAACGCAATCGTTCCCCTATTCCTTAGTACCTACATTGGTCTGACCAGGAAATCACCTGGAGCAAAGAAGACCAGCCGGTAATGCTGCCAAGCCCTGGTAGTTACGCGTTGGTCCTCGACCCCATCATCGTCTCCAAGAAGCACTCGTGCCATTTCTCCCGTGTGCTCATCGACGGAGGCAGCAACATCAACCGTCTGTACTGCAGCAGCCTCAAGCGGCTCAGCATCAGCGTGTCCTAGCTGCAGCCCTCAAGCACTTTCTTTCACAGGGAAGTCCTAGGTCCATCGCACTCACCAATCGGCAAGATCCGGCTGGACGTCATCTTCAGCAACGAGAACAACTTTCATCACGAGCCGATCTGGTTCGAGGTGGTGAACCTCTCCAGCGCCTACCACACCATACTAGGGCGCCCAGCTCTCACCAAATTCATGGGAGTGCCACACTACGCGTACCTTAAGATGAAGCTGCCAGGCCCGAAAGGAGTGATCACCGTTGACGGCTGCTATAAGCGTTCGATCGAGTGCGCCACCGACGGCTCCAAGCTAGCCGAGGTGATGATCATCGCAGAAGAGAAGCACGTCATAATGCAGAACATGGCAGCCCTGCAAGCGGATATGCCGGCTGGGGGACCCAAGCCGTCTGGTGAGTCACAGTTCGAGCCATCCAAGGGCACAAGGAAGATCCTGTTGAACGAGGAGGACCCGAGCAAGTTCGTCTTGGTCGGAGACGGCCTGTACAGCAAATAGGAAAGCGCGCTCATCGACTTCCTCCTGAGAATCAGGAAATTTTCGCATGGTGCCCCAAAGACATGCCAGGTGTCCCGAGGGAACTTGCCGAGAACTCTCTCCATGTTCGACTGGATGCGAAGCCAGTCAAACAATCTTTATGTCGCTTCACAGAAGAAAAGATAAGAACCATTGGTGAGGAGATCACACGGCTCCTCGTAGCCGCCTTCATCATGGAAGTTTTTCACCCGAAATGGCTAGCCAACCCGGTGCTAATGCTGAAGAAGAACAAGACGTGGCGCATGTGTTTGATTACACCAGCCTCAACAAGGCATGCCCCAAGGATCCTTTTGCTCTGCCGTGGATAGATCAGGTCATCGATTCCACAGCCGGATGTGACTTGTTGTCTTTCCTGGACGCTTACTCAGGCTATCACCAGATTAAGCTCAATGTAATCGATCAAATAAAGACATCATTCATAACCCCGTACGGGGCTTACTGCTACACCACCATGCCCTTTGGTCTGAAAAACACAGGAGCAACCTACCAGCGTTGCATGCAGAAATGCTTGCAGGCGCAGATCGGTAGAAACATGCACACCTACATCGACGATGTCGTCATCAAGACCAAAGAGTGGCACATGCTGCTCGAGGACCTGAAGGAAACGTTTGACAACCTCCACCGCTTCCAGATCAAGCTGAACCGGAGAACTGCGTCTTCGGCGTTCCAGCCGGTAAACTCCTCGGTTTTCTCGTCTCAGAGCAAGGAATCGAGGCGAACCCAGAGAATATAGGAGCCATCGAGCGCATGGAGCTGCCGCAGAACTTGCGCGACATGCAGAAGTTTACCGGGTGTTTGGCTTCCCTCAGCCGGTTCGTCAGCTGGCTAGGTGAGAAGGCCCTCTCCCTGTACCAACTCATGAAGAAGACAGACAAGTTCGTCTGGACGGCTCAGGCGGATGAAGATTTCCGCGACCTCAAGCACATGCTCACCTCACCGCCCATCTTGGCAGCGCCGGCTGCAAAGGAGCCAATGCTGATGTACATTGCGGCCACCAATAGAGTCGTCAGCGTGGTACTGGTGGTGGAAAGGCCAGAAGAGGGGAAGGCCCAGCCGGTCCAACGCCCCGTGTACTACCTGAGTGAGGTGTTGTCACTCTCCAAGCAGAACTACCGCCACTACCAGAAGCTGGTGTATGGCATGTACATGGCCGCCAAGAAACTCAAGCACTACTTCCAAGAGCATTACATCCGGATGGTGGCGCTGGCTCTGCTCGCAGATATAATTGGCAACAAGGACGCCACCGGGCATGTGGTGAAATGGGCCATAGAGCTTGCTGCGCACAACATTTAGTACGAGCCAAGGACGGCGATCAAATCCCAGGCACTAGCCGATTTCATCGTCGACTGGGCAGAGACACAGTACATGCCACCGGTCCCTGACTCAACATACTGGAAGCTGTACTTCGACGACTCCAAGATGCGAGGACTCGGAGCCGGAATTGTAATAACCTCGCGTAAGGACGACCGGCTGGAGTATGTGCTCCAGATCTATTTCAAGGCATCAAACAATGTTGCCGAGTATGAAACACTCATCCACGGCCTCAAGATGGCCAAGCAGATAGGAATTCAGAGAATACTCTGCTTCGAAGACTCATATCTGGTGGTTCAACAAGTCTCAGGCGAATGGGATGCGAGGGACGCCAACATGGCCCTCTACCGTTTCTTCGTTCAGCAGTTGTGCGCTTGCTTCGAAGGGTGCGAGTTCCACCACGTACCTAGGGCCAACAACGAAGCCGCTGATGCCCTGGCCGGAGTCGGCTCAACAAGACAGGCCATACCTCCTGGAGTCTCCCTCGAGCACCTGCGCAAGCCCTCCATCACTCCATCCCTAGATTCTGACTCCATAGTGCTCGACGCAGACCCAGGGGCAGCCGGAACGGCGCACCCGGGGACTGCCTCACCGCACCCGGGGACTGTGTCATCGCACCCAGGGACTGCGTCATCGCACCCAAGGACTACATCACCGCACCCGGGGACTGCCGCCAGTGAGCTTCCACTAGGCGAACCCCCCGACACTCCAGATCTAGCTTCCCACGAGGAGGTCAAGCTCATCATGCAAATGGTGTACGCCATCCGGGAAACACCCGACTGGGTGAAACCATTCATGAACTTCTTGGCCAAGGACGAGCTTCCAGAGGAAGAGGTGGCGTCACAATAAGTGAGACGAAGGGCAAGCGCATACACCATCATCAACAACGAGTTGTACAAGTGCAACGTCAGAGGCATCTATCAATGATGCGTAAGCCAAGAGGAAGGAATCAAGCTCCTAGTGGACATACACCAGGGCGAATGCGGCCACCATGCTTCATCAAGAGCAATAGCAGCCAAGGCTCTTCGTCACGGTTTCTATTGGCCAACAGCACTAAAGGATGCTCAGGAACTGGTCAAAGCATGCAATGGTTGCCAGTGATTCGGCCGGCTGAAGCACACGCCATTTGTAGCGCTCAAGACGATACCGATTACCTGGCCGTTTGTAGTCTGGGGGCTCAACAAGGTTGGACCATTCAAGACAACTCGATCCGGCATGACGCAGCTGCTCGTACCGTGGACAAATTCACCAAATGGATCGAGGCAAAGCCCATAAAGAAGCTGGACGGAGCAACAGTCATCAAGTTCTTCACGGACATCATCATTTGATTCGGCTAGCCACACAGCATCATCACGGACAACGGCACCAATTTCTCCAAGGGGGTTTTCGCTTGCTTCTGTGGAGACAAGGGAATCCGCCTGGACCTAGCCTCGGTCGCGCACCCTCAGTCGAACGGGCAGTGCGGGCACGCTAATGGCCTAGTCCTAGCCAGAATCAAACCAAGAATGATCAAACCACTCATCAGGTCACCTGGATGCTGGATAGAGGAGTTGCCGGCCGTGCTATGGAGCCTGCGCATCACCCGAACCGTTCAACCAGTTTCATGTCGTTCTTCCTCGTCTATGGGGCAGAGGCTGTCCTTCCTACTGACATTCAGTTCGATGCACCCCGCAAACAGCTCTACACAGAGCAAGAAGACAAGGAAGCACGGGAGGACAACGTGGACCTGCTTGAGGAGGCGCGCGAGCTGGCCATGTCCAGATCAGCAATCTATCAGTAGGACTTGCGCCCCTATCACGCCAGCCGGATCCGGTCCACCTATTTTCGTGAGGGGGATCTGGTGCTGCGCCTAGTCCAGAGCATGAAGGGAATGAACAAGTTGTCTCCGCTATGGGAGGGGCCATTTATCATCAGCCGAGCACTGCACAACGACTCATACTACCTGATCGATGCCTAGCAGACGGTGAAGAACAAGGCAGATCGCTCCGACGAGGAAATCGAGTGACCATGGAACACGAACCTACTCCTTCCATTTTACACTTGAGCTAGAAGTGTATGTATCTTCCTTTTCGTGTAATAAATGAACAAGTTTGGAAGCCTCGGCACAGCCCCAAGGACTTTGCCCCAATTTGTGCACCACCTCCGCCTTCGAACCGGCTCCGGCAATCTTCACCACAAGGTTGTCGGCTGGCCCGGATGCCCGCGGTTTCTACAGGCGGCTGAGTATTGTACGGGGCGCCTAGAGCCCACGCTTCGGTTCCGGCTTCAGACCGCAAGCCGGCTGTCGACCCGGCAAGAGGAAAAGCTCGAAGTATCCCCTACAAGAAAGTACCCAAGGAGAAAACAAAGGCGCCCGGGCAAACCGGCCGCGCCTGATCGAGCTAAGCCAATAACAACACACCGAAGTATCGCGAGGCACGCCAACCTAGCTACTCCTTCGGTTCCGGCTGCAGACCGCAACCCGGATAGCAACCGGCAAGGTCAAAGCTCGAAAGGCCAATGCTCGCTGAGAAAAGGAACCTGTTAATGGCCTAGTTCGAAAGGGAACCATTTTCGTGTTCTATCTTAACTATGAAAGAACGCACAAGTAATGAAACTAACCCAAACGAAGTTGTGTCTTGTACTGCACGAGCCACAACTTGACAGGAAATAAGGCAGCAAAGAGCTTCGACCTGGCTGGATGATACGTCGGAAAGGTATCTATAATTTTTGATGTTCCATGCTTGTTTAGTATCTACTTTGCTTTGCTTTGTCTACACTTTGAGGTGTTTTTATATCTTTTCTAGAACTAACGTATTAGCAAGTTGCCATAGTGCTAGTTGCCTCTTTTCTTCTGTTTTTGGTTTCAGAAAGGCAAAAAATCAATATTCTCAGAATTGGACGGGACAAAAGCCAAAGTCAATATTTTACCGTGGGTGACACGAAGTCCAGAGGAGAGATGGATAGGTGAACCAGGGCGGCCAGACCCCCCTAGGCACGGCAAGGGTGGGCCCGCGCCTGGGCATGGTGTGGCCCCCTTGGTCGCCTCCCAGCCTCGCCTCTTCGCCTATAAGAAGCCCCCGATGCAGAAACCCTAGGCACACGATCAAAAATCCACGAAACCTTCTGTAGCCGCCGCCACCATCGTCCCATGATCGGGGGAGGGGGTCTGAAGTTCTTCCCGGCACCCTGCTGGAGAGGAAATCATCCCGGAGGCCTTCTTCTCCGGTATGAGGCGTGAGTAGTTCCACCTTGGACTATGGGTCCATGTAGTATCTAGCTGGTTGTATCTCCTCCTTGTTCTTTCATGTATAGACCTTGTGAGCTCTGTTCATGATCAAGATCTAATCTATTTGTAATCATGCATGTTGTGTTTGCGGGGATCCGATGGATATTGAGATTACTATATAAGATTGATTAATGGTTTTGTGCTTATGATTCTATCATGTTTGTGTTGTTTGTGATCTTGCATGCTCTCCGTTGTTAGTAGCTATGTTGGCCAACTAGTTGCTACTGACTCCAAGAGGGAGTATTTATGCTCGATAGTGGGTTCATGCCTCTAGTTTCCAAGGGAAGTGACAGAAATCTCTTCGGTTGTAGATGTGATGTTGCTACTAGGGAGAAAACAATGGTCTCTTGTTCATAGAACAAGTGGATTGTTTACCTTACACACTTTGCTTAAAGCAGTTGTCTGTTGCTTGCAACTTAATACCGGAGGGGGTTCAGATGATAACCCAAAGGTGGACTAGTAGTCATAAATGTACTTGGATGGTGGTCTATGTATCTTGTTGTATTGCCCAATCGAATCTCATAGGATCTCTTTGTCTGGTATTTCATTGTTATGCCTTGCTCAGTTCCTGTCAATTGCCCTGCTGTAATTTGTTTACCCTTTATGCCATGTTGTTTATCTAAGGAGAGCACCTCTAGTGAACTATGGACCCCGGTCCAATCTTTACCATTGATACATCTTCCACTGTTACTGTTTACTTGCTGCAAACCATCATCACCTTCCACACCATACGTTTAATCCTTTGCTACAAAAAACCGGTGAGCTTGACAACCTCACTGATTCGTTGGGGCAAAGTCTTGAGTTTGTGTTGTGCAGGTTTCCGTGTTGCTTGCAACACATGTGTGACATTTGCTTCCTCCTACTGGTTTGATAACCTCGGTTTCTTACTGAGGGAAGGCTTGCTGCTGTACTGCTTCACATCTTGCTCTTTGGGTTCCCAACAGGCTCTACATGTAGCCATCAAAAGCTTTCTGGCGCCATTGCCGGGGACATAAGGACAGCTTCAATCTCTTCCTCCCCGTCAAAGCTTTCTGGCGCTGTTGTCGGGGAGGCTAAGGACGTCTTCACAAGGGGAGTCCTCCACTTCCTTTCTCTTTACTTTGTTTTTAGTTTGCTTGGTTTTGTTTGCCTCTTGTTTTCAAAAAATCCAAAAAAAATAGTTTAGTTTGGTTTGCTTTCTCTATTCAAAAACACACAAAAATTAGTTCATACTCTAGTTGCTAGTCTGTTATTGCCTTGCTTGGTCATGCTTTCTATCAATGGATGGGTTCCTTGAAACTAGTTCTTATTGGCAAGGTGGATTCACGGAAGAACAAAAGTATTATTATAAGAAACACCGTTTGTCACAAAAAGGGAAACACTTATGGGAACAGATTGATAAGTTGAATACTATTGCTAGAGAGGTGTGCTCCACTTATAATGTTACTTATTGCTTTGATAAATCTTGTTGCTGTAGGAGGTATAAACATCTGCCTTCTCAATGTGAGTATAATGATAATGTTACCATATCCTCTTATGTTAAAGGAAATTATGACTTTGATGATGTGGAACAAATTGAATAATTTATTGCCTTCAAGGGTGCATTTGAACTTACCAGTTTGCTTGAAAATACTGATGATGCACCTTATGAATGCGAGGTTTATGAGATAATTAAATTCTGCTTTGATAATTACAAGGAAGAAAATAGCTATATTCTTGAATATTTTAATAGGTGCTTTCCACATATGGAAGAGACTAATGCCTTGCAGGAGCCTATGGAAGAGGAAATTGATGAAACTGAAAGCTCATTAGATGAAAAAGAGGAGGAGAGTGATGGTCAAGAGGAGGAAGAATGGATTTACCCATATCTACCTTCTAATGAGAGTAACTCTTTACCTCTTATGTTATTTGATTGTCCCCTTGCTTACCAAAGGAGGATGAATGTTATGTTCCTGTGGATTCTTTTGAAATATCTACTTTGGGTAAAATCTGTGAAGGTTTTAATCCCACTTTTTTGAGCTTGATAGAAATTATGTGTTTGTAGATCATGAAAAGCCTGCTTTATGTGATAGTTATATTGTTGAGTTTATTCATGATGCTACTAAAAGTTATTATAATAGAGGGAAACATGGTTTTATGCATCTCAATAATATTAAGTTTCCTCTCTTTATGTTGAAAATTTTAAAGTTGCACTAGTTTTGCTTTCCTATGCTTCCTGCTTTGTGCTTTCATGACTTGTTTCTTTACAAGATTCCTATGCATAGGAAGTGGGTTAGACTTAAGTGTGTTTTGAATTTGCTTCTTGATGATCTCTTTTACTTCAATTCACATTCCTTATGTGAGCATCTTCTTAAGCTTTTGTGCCTAACTTAAAGGCGTTAAAGAAAAGTACTTGTTGGGAGATAACCCAAGAGTTTTCTTGAGTCTTGGAAGTTATTACTTCAGTAATGACCTCTCCTTATCCTTTTTGTGTGCTTTTTGTGCCAAGAATGACCTCTAATGAGAGGGAAGTAAGATTTGGGGAGTTGCTGTCCAGAAACAGATTTCTGTCCTCCACCATAAAAATTCGTGAGGAGTCTCTGTAACTCGGATTGAGCTGAAAATTTATGCATAGTACCCCAGTATGTTAGCTAACTTTCGTTAGTTCAACACTTTTTTATTTGAGCAACAAAAGATTTTTGAAAAAATCGGTTTCTACCTGTTGGTCTGTTTTGACAGATTTCTGCCATTATTTGCATTTGCTTCTTATTAATTCCTTTTTGAGTTCTCTTTTGGGGAATTGAGATTTTTGATGGAATTGCTTCGGTAGCTTGTGTTTTTAGTGAAAAGTCTTGCCGTTCCAAAGCTTTACCTAAAGGTCTATTATCTTTTGAATACACTAATGTTGCTACTGAAGATTGTGTGAAGTTTTGTATGAAGGAAAAAAATTCAGGTGTAGAGAGAGAATGATGTAATGAGATGAAGAATGGACAAAAGCTCAAGCTTGGGGATGCCACCATGGTGTCACCCCAAGAAATATCCAAGAGTTACAAGCGTCAAATCTTGGGGATGCCCAAGGCATCCCCTTCTTCATCAATAAAAAGCTCAGGTTTGTCTAGACACTTCATTTTTATTATTTAATGCATAGTTGTGTTGTTCTTGGAGCGTCTTAGTTTTCGTTTGTTGTGCTTAGCTTGTTTAGTTTGCTTGAATAAAGTAGGCTGGACCCCCATTCTCGCTGTGTTGTTTCAAATAAGTCAATTGGTGTTGGAAAGGATTAGGAAGTTCCTGCTTGAAAGTGCAAGAGGAGCTTGCATTGACTGTGACTTAGACTTTAGCATGACATGCTAGGTGTTGTTTTGACCTTATGCTTAGTGATTATTGCTGTAGCATGTTTTGTTCCAAAAAATTGGGATTTCTTAATGTGCCTTGGAGAAATTATGCGTTGTTTTGGCATGCAAAATCATAGTATTGTGGTATTCTCCTTTGATGCTTTGTTTGGGTTGACATGGCACATGCTCACACCATGTTATGACTATGAACAAGTCACCATAGCCTCTATGATCATTTTGTTCTTGACTTGTAGTACCACTCTATGCTTTGATTAGTAATGTTTTGTCGCTCTACATGATTATGGCCACTATTGCTCTCTTAGTTGGTTGCTCCCAGTCTTTGCTAGCCTCCACTTGTATGAGTAAGTTCGACTCATGCTTCCAAGTCCCAAGAAACCCAGTTATTCCAAAGTTTCCACTATAAATTCCTATGCATGGTGTGTTACACCATTCCAAGTATATTCTTGTTTTCAGCTATCTTCCAGTTAAAAACTATTTTGTTATGTGAAAACTTAGTGATTAAAGCCCTCACAAACCTGATGGCACACTTTATATTCTTTGCCCCTAATAAACTTGAACCATTATGTCGTCTATGTTGTATATGCTTGCACTTATACGTTGGAATTAGCAGAACTATGTTGTCATGGGGAACGTTTTCAACATTACACTTGTACTTTGTACTCAGTTGATATCATGCTCTTTTGTCTATGGATGTCACCGTTGTGAACTAAAGAGGGAACTTGTAAGTCCATGGAGTATGTATTTTGTGTTAGAAAAACGCCTGGGCCGCTAGCCTAATCCATGCCTAATCATGGTGGAAACTTGCAGCATCACCATAGTGAGCTATCTATGAAGCATCCTCAATAAAAAGCTATGCACATAGTAAATAAAAAGATCGCTGAGATGCTCATTGTCTGCTTGCTTTGTCATTTTGGTTATGGGATAGCTCATGTACCATGTGCAAGGGGTACCCCGTTGGCGGTTCTCTATGATACGCATGTAATTACAATGACAAGAACTTACAGGTGACTGAAGTTGAGTAGCATGAGGTGTGGCCCTCGTATTCAAGGGACTTGAGATTGCCAACTTATACTTTGTCAAGCATATACTGCATAGTTTGTTCACTTTAACCTTAATCACTTCAAGATGCTTATGATAGGGGCAATGAGGGGATAAAGCTAACAAGTACCATAATTTTTGGAAGCTCTTTTTGAAACTGGAAATCCCTGCTTCCCTTATGAAGGGCCTTTATTTCACTAATATTGAGTCTCCATCTTCTACCTTTAGGCACCATTAAGAGAGCATAATTGCCATTCTTAGTTCTATGTGTAGTGTCCCAAAACTTATTGATTGATGCATATTGTGATATTACTTGTTCTTGTGCTATTTGTTTCTAGTCACCCTTGTGAACTTTGAAGGTGTCCTATGCATCTATTTGCTATTCTATGAGGGACAAGCTGATTGCCACTATGCCATGTTTTCTGTATGTGAAATAAACAAATGTTTTTCAATGCATGTTATTCATGATCTTTGTTTGTAGCCTTTCATGTTGCATGCATAGTTACTTTGTCTTATTGTTAGAACTCCATCTTTCATGCACATGTTTAAGAGTTCTTTGATCCCAGCTTTCAATGCTTGCAAATTGTTTGATCTTGGTTTTGATGGTGCATGTCAGCTCAATATTCTTTTTATCACTTACCTACTCGAGGACGAGCAGGAGTTAAGCTTGGGGATGCTTGATATGTCGGAAACGTATCTATAATTTTTGATGTTCCATGCTTGTTTAGTATCTACTTTGCTTTGCTTTGTCTGCACTTTGAGGTGTTTTTATATCTTTTCTAGAACTAACCTATTAACAAGTTGCCACAGTTCCAGTTGCCTGTTTTCTTCTGTTTTTGGTTCTAGAAAGGCAGAAAATCAGTATTCTCAGAATTGGACGGGACAAAAGCCAAAGTCAATATT
The DNA here is from genome assembly GCA_023614405.1 of Avena insularis. Lineage (NCBI taxonomy): Eukaryota > Viridiplantae > Streptophyta > Magnoliopsida > Poales > Poaceae > Avena > Avena insularis. Next base: position 6,560,726 of record CM042693.1, on the reverse strand, counting down.
TTACCGTGGGCGACATGAAGTCCAGAGGAGATACGGAGAGGCGAACCAGGGCGGCCAGACCCCCTAGGCGCGGCTAGGGTGGGCCCGTGCCTAGGCAGGGTGTGGCCCCCTGGTCGCCTCCTAGCCTCGCCTCTCCGCCTATAAGAAGCCCCCGATGCAGAAACCCTAGGCACCCGATCAAAACTCCACGAAACCTTCTGTAGCCACTGCCACCATCATCCCTAGATCGGGGGGATATGAAGTTCTTCCCGACACCTTGTCGGAGGGGAAATCATCCTGGAGGCATTCTTCTCCGGTATGATGCGTGAGTAGTTCCACCTTGGACTATGGGTCCATGTAGTAGCTAGCTAGTTGTATCTCCTCCTTTTGCTTTCATGTATAGATCTTATGAGCTCCGTTCATGATCAAGATCTAATATATTTGTAATCATGCATGTTGTGTTTGCGGGGATTCGATGGCTATTGAGATTACTATGTCAGATTGATTAATGGTTTTATCTTTAGGATTCTATCATGTCTATGTTGTTTGTGATCTTGCATGCTCTTCGTTGTTAGTAGCTATCTTTGCCAACTAGTTGCTACTGACTCCAAGAGGGGGTATTTATGCTCGATAGTGGGTTCATGCCTCTAGTTTCCAAGGGAAGTGACAGAAATCTCTTCGGTTGTAGATGTGTTGTTGCTACTAGGGAGAAAACAACGGTGTCTTGTTCATAGAACAAGTGGATTGTTTACCTTACACACTTTGCTTAAAGCAGTTGTATGTTGCTTGCAACTTAATACTAGAGGGGGTTCAGATGATAACCCAAAGGTGGACTACTAGTCATAGATGTAGTTGGATGGCGGTCTATGTATCTTGTTGTATTGCCCAATTGAATATCATAGGATCTCTTTGTCTGGTATTGCATTGTTATGCCTTGCTCAGTTCCTGTCAATTGCCCTGCTGTAATTTGTTTACCCTTCATGCCATGTTTTTTTATCTAAGGAGAGCACCTCTAGTGAACTATGGACCCCGGTCCAATCTTTACCATTGATACATCTTCCACTGTTACTGTTTACTTGCTACAAACCATAATCACCTTCCACACCATACGTTTAATCCTTTGCTACAGCAAACCGGTGAGCTTGACAACCTCACTGATTTGTTGGGGCAAAGTCTTGAGTTTGTGTTGTGCAGGTTTCCGCGTTGCTTGCAACACTTGTGTGACATTTCCTTCCTCCTACTGGTTCGATAACCTCGGTTTCTTACTGAGGGAAGGCTTGCTGCTGTACTGCTTCACACCTTGCTCTTTGGGTTCCCAACATGCTCTAACACGTAGCCATCACTAGCTACCCCAGCCGGCCTGAACCTCGGGGACTACACCCAGTGGGCACGCTCTCGTGCACCCATCACAACAAGCAAGGGCAGCAAAGAGCTTCGACGCGGCTGGCTACCCCAGCCGGGCCGAACCTCGGGGACTACACCCAGTGGGCGCACTCCCGTGCACCCATCACAAGAAGCAAGGGCAGCAAAGAGCTTCGACCCGGCTGGCTACCCTAGCCGGCCTGAATCTCGGGGACTGCACCCAGTGGGCGCGCTCCCGCGCACCCATCACAACAAGCAAGGGCGTCCAAGAGCTTCGACCCGGCTGGCTGACCCAGCCGGCCCGAACCTCGAGGCCTACACCCGACGATCGCGCGACCACGCGCTCGCACAAAAATGCAAGGACAAAAACGTCCAAGAAGAAAAGAGACAAATTCAACTTAAACCAAAAGGGGCGTCAAGCCAATAAGCAGAACACGAAGGTTCCGCACAAGATTCAAAGTCTTACAACAAGGTTCACCACCAGACGGAACTGATGCATGGAAAGTTTTCAAAACAAATACTCCTGGCATCCCAGGGATCAAGGCTCAGGAGGTGGTCTCGTGGAAGGATCATCAGTTGCCCGGGTAGGAGTCGGCCCTGCAGTAGGGGCACTGGCGCTGGTCGCAGGTACTTGGCTGGAGGAGGCAATATCGGCGAAGTTCATGGGAGCTGGGATCTAGTGGAACGGCACCGGCTTGGAGGGGTCGCGGAAGTCACGCTCCAGGTCCACGTACATGCCGATCTTTACCCTGTAGGACCTGATCGTTGGAATGCTGTCACGGAGGCTCTCGTAGCTGGTCCCGGTCCGGAAGCCACTAGTGAGCATGCCTAGGTCCGCATCCGGATACCAGGACTTCACCAAGGCTAGAGCCATCTCCACGGCGCCACGCGCCGCCTACTCCTTGTGGATCTCCAGCACGTCAATACCGCGGCATAGGGCAATCGTCAGGCTGGCGATGTCTTGCGGCTCACCCGTCTCTGGCCAGATATACTGGAAGAAGTCGTTGGCAACGCTGCGAAGACCGTTTCTTTCCTCCGCCAACACCTTGACCAGATCCCAAGCGGTCAGATCGTAGCTAGCCTCCTCTACCGGCAGCTTCTCGAGAGCCATCTCGGTCGACTCCGGGTAATGAGCTGTAGTAGGAGGAAGGAGTAAGCGGCCAGAAACAGATCAGTTCACCACGGTATAGAAGAGGCAAGAAGAAGCAAACTTACTAACAACCAACTTGGAGATCCCCTAAAGCTGCTGGGTTAGCTCCTCCTCCCGGGAACAGAGAGCCGTGACCGTCTCCTCCCTTTGGGCGGAGGCCGACTCCAAGGTCTTCACCGCCTCCCCCCGGATGTCAGCCGCCTTTTTGCTCCTCTCCACAGCAACCTCCAACTTGTGTTTGGCCACGACCAGTTGGTCGAACTGCACCTGCCGTGCCTTGTTCGACTCCTCCAGTTGGGCAACTTGGGATTTGAGGCACTCAACCTCCTTCTCCCTATCCAAGGTCATGGTTGTAAGATGATACCCGATGGTCAACAAAAAAAGGGAAAAAGAGGCCAACCGCCAAGACAAATCAGAGGAAGAAATCTTATGGCCCAGCTCCTGAGTGTTCTTCATAGACTCTGAAAATGCTTTTTTGCAAGGAGAAGGGACTAAGGAAAAGAGCGCAGATCCGGCTACAAAAGCCGGGTGCGGAAAAAGAGAATGGGGAGAGACACTTAACTCCATCAAAACAGACAAATTTTTGGCCTCGCCAAGGCCCTTTTCCATTCCCTCGACTAGGTGGCGAACCTGGCTGAGTGCAACGGGCGCCGTGCCCGAGAGCTGGGCGAGGATCACACCCGGCGTCAGTACAGCTGGAGCTGGCCTCGAGCCGGTCACTATAACCTTGTCTTCATCAGCGGGCGCGCCCGAAGGCGCAGGCACCACCAGCTCCCTCCCTGCCGAGCTGGAGGCGCCCGGCTGACCGCCGCCCGCTGCAGCCTCCTCCGTCACTTCCGTGATGACGGGCCTGGCAGAACTGGCTGGAGTGTCGCTCCAGGCCGGGTTCACACCAGCCCTAGGACGGAGGATGGGGTCTCAGGGTCCTGAGCGGCCGCAAAGAGCTGCCCCACCCGCAAAGACGTGGGTGCTTGGTGCAGCACTCCCGCGGTCTGGGAGCCCTGAGGAGCCCCATGCGAGTCGGCGGGGTAGGCGCAGCCGATGCGGGTGCAGCCAGAGACCCTACCGCATCCTCAACCACCGGAGGTGGGGAAGAGGCAACGACGGTAGCACCGGAGCCACCCAGCAACATCGCCTCGTTGCAGGGGGCAACAGTAAGAAAGGCTTAGCAGACAGAAAAGGAAAACGAGGCAAATAGAGCCAGGGAAAACTCACCCGGTGACGGACGGCACAACGACAACTTGGTGCGCTCGGTGCGTCCTCTTCTGCTCAGCCGCGGCCAGCGCGGCAACGATTGCCGCCCTCTTTCCCTAAGCTTTCGCCGCAGCCTTCTCCCGACCGGCCTCATCCTCGGCGGCATCGACTACAATAAAAAACAAATTTCAGCCACAAGACCCCACGGGCCAGGACAAAGGCGGAACCTGCACCCGGAAATTACCATGAGGATCCGAGGGACCGTCGTCCGACCGAACGGGAAAACCTCCAGGCTCCTTCTGGGGGTACTTCTTCGGCTTCCGGTCCGCCAGGAAGGTGGGGAGCGTGAGGTCACCAACACCGTCCTTAGCATGTTGTGCGGTAAACAACTACTCAAAAAGGGGAGCATAAGGCACCCAAGGAAAAACTACCGGGAAGAGAGATAAACACAAAAAGGGGAGAAACCAAAGAGCAACTCACCCAAGGCGGCAGGCGGCCGCAGTGGTACGGCGTGCACGACTGATGACCCACAACTGTAGGGGATCGCAACAGTCTTCGCGGGTAGTATTACCCAATTTATTGATTCGACACAAGGGGAGCCAAAGAATACTTGCAAGCCTTAACAACTGAGTTGTCAATTCAGCTGCACATGGAAATAGTTCTTGCTCACAGAAGTTTATCAGTAGCAACAGTTTGTAGTAGCAACAGCAACAATGGAACAAGAGCAATAGTAATAGTAGCCGTAAACAGTGGGATTCGAGTGCGGTAGGCATAGGTATGGATGGACGGGCATTACATGGACGAGTCTAAACATGTAACTTCAAGATCTAGGGCATTGCAGATAAATAATAACAAGCATCCAAGTACTAAACAATCCTAGGTATGTGCTCCATATATAGTCATACGTGCTCGCAATGAGAACTTGCACACCATCTTCTGTCCATCCAGCCCGTGGTAGCGGGGCCTCTAGGGATTACTGGAAATTAAGGTGCTCCTTTTAATAGAGCACCGGAGCAAAGCATTAACACTCCATGAACACATGTGATCCTTACACCACAGCCATCCCCTCCGGTTGTCCCAATTATTGTCACTTTGGGGCCTTTGGATCCGGACAATGATATGTGTACACAACTTGCAGATAAGATGATAAACAATACTATCATAATGATTCAATAATAAGTTCAGATCTGAGATCATGGCACTCGGGCCCTAGTGACAAGCATTAAGCACAACAAGTTGCAAAAAAGTCAAATAGCACTAATAGAGATACTAGGCACTATGCCCTAACAATCTTATTCGATCACATGATAGAACTCATCCAATCCCTACCATCCCCAAGCCTACAGTGGGGGATTACTCACTCATGGATGAGGGAAACATTGGTGGTCGATGGAGATGCGTTGGTGATGACGATGGCGATGATCCTCTCTAGATTCCCCGTCCCAACAGGGTGCCAGGACGGAGTTTCTGGATCCGAATCTTGGTTTCTGGTGGCAGTGGCGGAGCGAAACTCTTTCTGGAAAACTATTGAAGCCCCCTCGGTTTTTAGGTCGAAAGGCAACTTATAGAAGCAGAGGGAGGCCGAGGGGGTGCCTGGGGTGGCTGCACCCCCTAGGCGTGGCCAAAGGTGGGCCCGCGCCTGGCAGGGGTGTGGGCCCCCTAGGCCCCTTCTCCGTCTCGTCTTCTGGCTCTATGGATCGTCTGGTGAAATATAATTTTTGGCATATTTTTCGGGATTTTTCCTCATAGTTGATTTTCTGCACAAAAACTAGACACCAAGGTAATTCTGCTGAAAACAGCGTTAGTCCATGTTAGTTGTATCCAAATCAGACAAGTTTATTGGAGAAACAATAGCAAAAGTGTTCGGGAAAGTAGATACATTTTGGATGTATCAACTCCCCCATGCTTAGATTATTTCTTGTCCTCAAGCAATTCAGTTGAAAACTAAGAGCGATAAAAGAACTTTCACAAACACATTTGCTTCACAATATGTAAATATTCTCAGCACAGGAGTAGATGCTTAGACAATTCATAATAAAGAGTATGCAACTAAATCTACTCAATAGTCACTGCAAGCTATGAAGAAAAACCAACTCAATAATAATAAGTAGCATGAAACATAAACATACGCAACATTGCAATGCTCATAATAAGGTATGATAGAGTGGTATCTCGCTTGCCTTTGTTTGAAGAGCACAATATGAAGTTCAAGTGAAGACTAGAGATAAATATATCAGAGATACAAGCATCAAAGTCATGACATAATTAACCAAGTTTTGGAACAAACACAAGAATGACAACTATGCTCTCAAGAAGGTGCTCACAGAATAAGTGGTGACTCAACAAGGTTGTGAAAATGGTTTTCTAAAGTTTGAAAGGTTTCCAAATGTTGAAAGGAAGGTACTCATTAGCTTTGAGCTCTTATTGCCCCTATCATAGGCATCTTCACGTGGTTAAAGTGAAAGTAAGGTCCAATCTGAATCATATGCTTGACAGACCATAAGCTGGAAATCCCAAGTCCCTTGAGTACGAGGGCCGCATCGCATGCTACTCAACTTTGGTTACCTGTAAGTTCTTGTCATTGTAAATACATGTATATCATAGAGAACCTCCAACGGGGTACCCCTTGCACATGATACAGGAGCGATCCCGTGATCAAAATGACAAGGCAAGCAGACAATGAGCATCTCAGCGATCTTTTTATTTACTATGTGCGTAGATTTTTATTGAGGATGCTTCATAAATGCTCATTATGGTGATGCTGCAAGTTTCCATCATGATTAGGCATGGCTTAGGCTAGCGGCTCATGCATTTCTCTAACACAATGTGTAGACTCCATGAACTCACAAGCTCCCCTTTTATTTCACACCGTCGACATCCGCAAACAAAAGAGCAAGGTATCAACTGGATGAGATATCCAAAAAGTGTTGAAAGCGTTCCCCATGACAGCACGGTTCTGCTGACTCCCAGTATATAATTTGCAAGCATATAACTTTCATGGACAAGTCACAATTGGTTCAGGATTATTAAGTGCAAGGAATAAAGTGTGGCATCGAGTTCGTGAGAGCTTTACTAACTAACTTTCTCAAAACAGACAAACATTTTATTTGGAAGAAAACACGGCATATAAAATATGCACTGAAGTAGCAAATGATGCTAATAGGTAGGTATGGTGGACACTGTTGGCAATATTGGTTTTTGGAGTTTGGAAGCACAGGAAGAGCTCATACTCAGTGCAAGTGAGGGCTAGAAATAGAGAGGGAGCGACAAACGAGAGAGCGATAACTGTCATAATCATGCTTGCAACAAAACAGGACTAATTATGCCATGAAAGTGATACTAGAACTCTGAGGCAAAATAAATCATCGAGGCTTACTAACTATTGTTTAGTCATATGCATGCATGAGCATGTGCCAAGTCGATTCACATGAAAATTTCAAAGGAGGATACGACAATATCATACCAAAATATGAATAAAACAATGCGAGCAAATATTCATATGACATGCTACAAACTATTAGCAAGCTGGAGCTAATCACAGACAGGCAAGAACTACTAAGCATCCATCAGTAGCATACACCTTACAATGAACAGACTAAGCATGCTCACAATGATGAGTATATGTACAAAAATGAAACAAATAGAGTTCGTTATCAGCCTCTTACCACTCCTCAAGTTGTCTTAATCTTCATTATTGCCCTTCACTTGTGTGACTTGAATAATAACATGAAACCAAAATCCACTTAGGACGGCTGAACCCTGCAAAGAACTCATAAAACCAAAGAAGAACAACAAATATTTTTGGTGTTTTCGATTTTTTTTAAAGCAAAAACAAACCAAAAACAAAAACTAAGACGCTCCAAGAACAACACAATTGTGCATGAAACAGTAAAAACGAAGTGTCTAGAAAGACCTGAGGTTTTTATTGATAAAGAAGGGGATGCCTTGGGCACCCCCAAGCTTTGATGCTTGTACCTCTTAAATATTTCTTGGGGTGACATGGGGTGCCCTCCAATCTTAACTTTTGTCCATTCTTCATCTCATTACATCATTCTCTCTCTACACCTAAATTTTTTCCCTTCATACAAAACTTCACACAATCTTCATTAGCAACATTAGTGTATTAAGATAATAGACCTTCGGGTTTAGCTTTGGAACAGCAAAAAAATTCACTAAAAACACAATCTACTGTACCAACTCCTTCAAAAATCTCAATTCCCCTAAAGAGAACTCAAAAATGAATCAATAAGAAGCAAATGCAAATAATGGCAAAAATCTGTCAAAACAGACCAGCAGGTACAAACCAATTTTTTTGAAAATCTTATGTTGCTCAAATCAAAAGGTGTTTAACTAACGAAAGTTATCTAACATATGGTGGGATTTATTCGTAAATTTTCAGCTCAATCCGACTTACAGATACTCCTCACGAATTTTTATGGTGGAGGACAGAAATCTATTTCGGGACAGCAACTCCCCAAATCTTACTTCCCTCTCATTAGAGATCATTCTTGGCACAAAAAGCAAACAAAAAGGATAAGGAGAGGTCATTACTGAAGTAATAACTTCCAAGACTCAAGGAAACTCTTGGGTTATCTCCCAACAAGTACTTTTCTTTAACGCCTTTAAGTTAGGCACGACGAAGAGCAAAGATTGGAAAGGAGAAAAGTAAAAGAAAGCAAGTATAACCATAGTGGAAACATTATTTTGTTCATTAAAATCCTTTTGTTAACAAGGTTGATCAAGTCTTTTTTACCAAAATAATATTATATGAAACAAAACTTTGCATTCCACAAGGTGATTATGTTACCTCATACTTGATAGCAATGGTCCCAATCATAATAGTTTCAAAATTTTCTTGTGGAATGGGACAATAAATTTCTCCAACCTTGATGCTCTCAATATTTTCAATGGAATTCAGGCAATAGATTTTAGCAACCTTCTTGGGGAAATAACCAGTATGCTTTTGTCATTAATATTGAATGTCACTTTTCCTTGATTGCAATTAATAACAGCACCTGCAGTATTAAGAAAAGGTCTCCCAAGAATAATAGACATATTATCATATTCAGGCATTTCAAGCACAACAAAATCAGTTAAAACCAAGCAATTATGATCCACTTGAACAGGAACATCCTCACATATACCAACAGGAATAGTAATTTCTTGTCAGCCATTTGCAAAGATATATCAGTTGGTATCAACTTTTCTAGCTGGAGTCTCTTATAGAGAGAAAACGACATAACACTAACTCCAGCTCCCAAATCACATAAAGCAGTTCTAACATGATTATTCTTAATAGAGCAAGGAATAGTTGGTATACCTGGATCACCAAGTTTCTTGGAAACCTTACCATTGAAGGAATAATTAGCAAGCAAATTAGAAATCTCCTCATTAGGAATCTTCCTTTTATTAGAGACAATATCCTTCATATACTTTGAATAAGGAGGCAACTTGATAGCATCAGTCAAAGGAATTTGCAAAAATAAAGGTTTCATCCACTCACAAAATTTTTTGTAGTGTTCTTCCTCCTTTGACTTGTGTTTCTTTCTTGGAAAAGGCATAGGTTTCGGCACCCAAGGGTCTCTCTCTTTACCATGTTTATTAGCAATAAAATCTTCCTTTGTGTACCTAGTGTTCTTAGTGTGCTTCTCAGGTTCTTCCTCACCTTACTCCTTATCAGGAGCATCATTTTTATCATTACCACTCTTAGTTTCAGCCTCAGAGGCAGATATACTATTAGGATCTATAGCAGGTTCAAGTGGTTCCTCAACTATCTTATGTTTATTTTTCTTCCTCTTACGAGGACTACCACTACTTTCACCTTGTTGAGAATCCTGCTCAATTCTTTTAGGGTGTCCTTCGGGATATAAAGGATCTTGAGTAGCTATACCACTCCTAGTTCTAATTCCATAAGCATGTTTATCTCCTGAGGAATTAACTAGCATATCCTTTTGTACCTTAGCAAGTTGATCAAGTTGGGTTTGAACCATTTGAAAGTGTTTACAAAGCATTTTAATATCATTAGAAGTTCTTTCCACAATATCTTTCAACTCATTGATAGCTCTAGAGTTTTCCAATAAATGATTCTGAACTTGTTTATTAAAATTACCTTGTTTAACAATAAAAATGTCAAGTTCCTCTAAACATTGATCAGGAGGCATACCATAGGGAATATCACCTTCATCAAAGTGTTGGAGAGAGTGTACCTCAATAGTAGATGAGTGGGGAATTGGCTTACATAATTCTTCTATGGGAGGTAGATTCTTCACATCTTCAGCTCTAATACCTTTCTCATTTAGACATTTCTTAGCTTCCTTCATCACTTCATCGTTTAATGCAATTACTCCCCTCTTCTTTGGTGTTGGTGTTGGAACTGGTTTAGGAACATCTGGTTTACGAATATAGTCTCAGGTGTATTTAGCTCAATTGAAGTCCAATCATCATAATTCTTGCTTATTTTAGCCATTAATTCTTCAGCTTTTGTAGGAGTTCTTTTCCTGAAAACACAATCAGCAAAGCTATCTAGGTATGTCCTAGAATAATCAGTTAGTCCATTATAATAAATATCAAGAAGCTCATTCTTAGGTAATGAACATCCAGGATGTGCATGAACCAAGGCACAGAACCTTGTCCATGACTCAGCTAATTTCTCTTCTTCTCCCTGTTTGAAATCAAAAAGTCTCTACAAAGCAGCATGTCTAGCACTGGGAGGAAAATATTTCTGGAAGAAAGAAGCAATCAAGCAATCAGGGCTATCAATGGAACCAGGAGGTAATCTATTAAACCAAGCCCTAGCTTCTCCTTTTAGTGAAAAAGGGAAGATCTTAGTAACAAAGTACTTGCGCATCTTAAAATCATCAGAGAATAAAGCACTCATAGTAGAAAGCTCATTCATATGAGCCACAACACTCTCATTTTCAGTCCCACGGAAAGGTTCTTTCTCAACAATATCTAATTAAGAGATAAATCATAATCTTTATCTTTAATATCTATGGGAGAAGTGGCAAATTTAGGATCAGAGGACAACTTAGGAATAATGGTGCGTCTAGCAAGGAGACTCTTAATAGCACTAGTACCATGTGTGTTTCGGCACTCTTCAACAAATTCATCAGTGAACTCAATGTAACCATCATTAATATCATAACTCTCACTAGACTTAGGTGAGCTAACAGGTGTAACAGTGTCTTCACTAGGAGTTTCAGTATTTCCTAGACTAGCCATAGTAGCATATAGGAAAGGACCTAATGAAGCACTCGCATCAAGCACAGTAGAAGTAACATCATGAGCATCAAAAGCAGTTTCAGATTCAGAAGTAGTAGCAGTGTGTGTAGCATGAGTATGTGGTGGTGGTGTAACAAGCTTACTTATAACAGACGGTGAATCAAGAGCAGCAGAGGTGTTTAGGACTATACCTCTTCTTGTAGTGGATGGTAAAATAGGGAACTTTCTATCACGAGACTTCCCCATGATGAAAGGAGTAGCAGTGAACAATAATAGATCCAAGTGAACTTACAAATAAAGCTATGCTCCCCGGTATCGGCGCCAGAAAAGAGTCTTGATGACCCACAAGTGTAGGGGATCGCAACAGTCTTCGCGGGTAGTATTACCCAATTTATTGATTCGACACAAGGGGAGCCAAAGAATACTTGCACGCCTTAACAACTGAGTTGTCAATTCAGCTGCATCTGGAAATAGTTCTTGCTCATAGAAGTTTATCAGTAGCAACAGTTTGTAGTAGCAACAGCAAAGCAACAACAACAGTGGAACAAGAGCAAGAGTAATAGTAACAGTAAAAAGTGGGATTCGAGTGTGGTCGGCATAGGGATGGATGGACGGGCGTTGCATGGACGAGTCTAAACATGTAACTTCAAGATCTAGGGCATTGCAGATAAATAATAACAAGCATCTAAGTACTAAACAATCCTAGGCATGTGCTCCATATATAGTCATACGTGCTCGCAATGAGAACTTGCACAACATCTTCTGTCCAGCCAGCCCGTGGCAGCGGGGCCTCTAGGGAACTACTGGCAATTAAGGTGTTCCTTTTAATAGAGCACCGGAGCAAAGCATTAACACTCCATGAACACATGTGATCCTCACACCACAGCCATCCCCTTCGGTTGTCCCAATTATTGTCACTTTGGGGCCTTTGGATCCGGACAATGATATGTGTACACAACTTGCAGATAAGATCATAAACAATAATATCATAATGATTCAATAATAAGTTCAGATCTGAGATCATAATACTCGGGCCCTAGTGACAAGCATTAAGCACAACAAGTTGCAACAAAGTCAAATAGCACTAATAGAGATACTAGGCACTATGCCCTTAAAATTTTATTCAATTACATGATATAACTCATCCAATCCCTACCATCCCCAAGCCTACAGTGGGGGATTACTCACTCATGGATGAGGGAAACATTGGTGGTCGATGGAGATGCGTTGGTGATGACGATGGCGATGATCCTCTCCAAATTCCCCGTCTCGGCAGGGTGCCAGAACGGAGTTTATGGATCCGAATCTTGGTTTCTGGTGGCAGCGGTGGAGCAGAACTCTTTCTGGAAAACTATTCAAGCCTCCTCGGTTTTTAGGTCGAAAGGCAACTTATAGGCGCAGAGGGAGGCCGAGGGGGTGCCTGGGGTGGCTACACCCCCTAGGCGTGGCCAGAGGTGGGCCCGCGCCTGGCAGGGGTGTGGGCCCCCCAGGCCCCTTCTCCGTCCCATCTTCTGGCTTCGTGGATCTTCTGGTGAAATATAATTTTTTGCATATTTTCCGGGATTTTTCCTAATAGTTGATTTTCTGCACAAAAACTAGACACCAAGGTAATTCTGCTGAAAACAGCGTCAGTCTGTGCACACAAGTTTATAGGAGAAACAATAGCAAAAGTGTTCGGGAAAGTAGATACGTTTTGGACGTATCAAGGAGTATGCCTAGTTTGCCTCCACGCGGAACTTGGAGATCATGGAGATCCAGTTCCGCAGGTCCTGGTACGGCTCGTCCTTTTGTGACGTCTGCGTCGGGTCATCGACGGTCGACAGGTGGCACATCTTGTGCGACCGCTTCTGCAGCGGAAGCACGTGGCACGCCATCCACGACAGTGCGATATCTCGGGCGGTGAGCCTCTCCGTCGCCACCATCGCCTCCACCCGGGCGGCCATCCGGTCGATGTCCGCCTGGGCCCCCATCCCCTTCACCGTCCAGGCCTTCTTTGTCGAGGGAACGTTGACGGAGGGTGGCAGGCCGATCCATTCCACCTCTGTGGCATTGCTCACATAAAAATATGAGCATTGCCACATCTTGACGGTGTCGGGGAGCTCGAACCGCGGCATCGGCGATGAGGGCCGCGGGTAGATGGCGCAGCAGCCCATCTCCGTCAGCGGTCCATCCTTGATGGTGTTTTGGGCCTTTAAGTGGAAGAACTTGAGGAAGTTCGCCACCTTGGGCCACACCCCAAGGTACGATTCGCAGCACGCCGCATGATGAGACAGCTGTGCGATGGCGTTGGCGCCGAGGTGGTGGAGTTGGAGGTCGAAGAAGACGAAGAGCTGAAGGAGAAAGGGGTTGACGGGGAGGCCAAAGCAGCAGGCGAAATGCGCGAGGAAGACGACGCGCTCCCCTGGACGAGGGTCAGGCACCTGCTCCCCCTCTGGCGCGAGCCGGTGCTTCACTAGCATCGACGAGGGGATAAACTTCCCCTGCCGGTACTTGTAAACGAGATCGTCGGACACAAAGGACCCGCACCAACCTCCATGCTGCTCTGACAGCATGTCGGCAGGTGGAGTGGCCATGGTGGACGGTGTCTAGTGGCTCCGGCGACCACAAAGAGGAGGCGCAAAGAGCGGAGTGCAAGAGAGCACAGAGAGACAGGGAAGGAGGAGATGGAGGAAGACGAAGTGTGAGCCCGGTTCCCCTCCAGGGCTCTATTTATCCCCGCGGGGGGGACCGTCGCCCCCTCAGCTCCCGCACGACACATGGCCACGAGGCACTCCAGCCGCACCATGCTACGGCTTCAGATCCTTTGCGCCGTCACAACCCAGAACAGAAGATCCACATGCGTTACCAGGAGAGGAGGCGTGTGCGCTCGCCCCGAGAAACTGTTGCGGCAAGTGGCGCGGGCAGTTACGAAAAAATGTCACAGTGGCACGGAAGTTAAACTGACGCAACATGCGCTAGAGCAACAGTCGTGGCTGACGACATCATCGACCTCATCAAACTGATGCTTCGGCTCCAGCTTCGCCAGCCGGTCGCTGCCTTCGCTGTTTACACCCAGTGGGCGGCCATCGATTCCGCAGCCGGTTGAATCCAGCCAGAAAGCAAAAGTAAAAGTTGCAGCCGGACCCGGTCAACAAACTGCATCAAGATACAAAGGAGCTCGCAAGACCTTACCCACCGGCCAAGTCCTTACGTGCTCGGGGACTAGTGTCGGGGGGATAACCCCCGGGTGGGGAAAGCCAAGCCCAAGTAGGCCATCTCTAGAAGATACCGGTCGCCTGGCCATCAAGCAGGACAACTCCAGCCGCCTGTCTAGTACCGCCAGGATGGGTTTAAAGCTTTCCCGGATGGCCCGTCTAGCCAGGTAGCCAGAAGAACCGGTCGGGTGGCCGCTTCCACTCGCTAACCTCAGATTCGATGGAAAGCGTAGAGGGGGAGATGCTCCTTACAGGGTACGCCTCTGGCTGACTTCGTCATCAGGCAAGCTGGCGTGCCGTCACGACCTGCGCTACCTAACGAAGATAAAGCAAAGTGGTCGGCTGACCGCCAAAGCATTCCGGGTGACCGTTAAAGCAAGGGTGACACCCCAAAGGAAGCCCGAGTGATCGTTAACCGGCTAGACCCTACAGCTGCCCCTTCCCTGTTGGGAATGACGCTAAAAGAAGGGCGGACTGGGTCCTAGCCCACCGGCTAGACCCTGCAGCCGTCCCTTCCCTGTAAACCCATATCCAAATAGTAAACCCTAGAGCCCAAATTGTAATCTACCTCCCCCGACCAGTATATAAGGTGGGTAGAGCTGGGTTCTAGGTAAGTAAGATCCATAGTAGCGAGAGCTTGCCTCTAGTGCTTCTTCCTCTAGCCTTCGATTGTAGCTAAGGAAACAGCTCCAGGAGCACTTGTATTGGGTGTTCGCCCCCCCCCACATAGTTCATCTTACAGGAGTAGGGGTGTTACCTCGCCGAGAGGGCCCCGAACCTAGGTACATCGCTATGTTTGCAGTTCACCGTGCCAACCCATTGCGTGAGCCACCGATTGCATCCGAGTATCCCTCTTTAGCCATCCCCGATGGCACTGTCGTGTTCCACATCACGACATGGCTCGCTTACACCACCCCTGGAATCGCATCCACATTTTAATCATCAGCCGTTGGAAGGAAAAACAACCAAAATAAACATCAAGTAGAGAGAAATGTTAGCCTTTACTATCACTATCTAACATTCCTATATCTATAAATTGAGCCCAAATTTAATATCTCTAAAGCACTATCTAACATTCCTATATGTAGATTTTGAGCCCAAGTTTAGTATCTAAACACTATCTCTAAAACACTATCTAAAATTCCTATATCAAGATTTTCCAATATCATTATCTACCATATACATCTATAATTTCTAAATTGCTATAAAAAGGGGAGGAGCGATGGGTGGCTCACCACGAAGTATGTGACGAGGCTCGTATGGGAAGGTTGCAGCGGCTGGCGTCTCTGGGAGGAGGAGGTTGCGGCGACCGTCGGTGCCAGATCGAGTTGTGTCGTCGGATGCACGCGGTCGAGCGTGATCGCAGGTGTGGGAAGAGGATCCAGGCGTCCGATGCAGGCGGCGGCCTTGATCGAGGCGGGGTTGAGTCGAGGGAGCATATCTCAAGGCCCAATGCGGGCGGTAGGGAGAGAGAGTGGAGGTGTGTGAATGATTGATGCGTACGGGCCGTGAGGAGAAGAAGAGAGAAGATCGATAATTAAGGTTGTTAGTGTGTCGTGTGGTGGGTAACCGTGACGCCCCCCGAATCCAACGGCACCACTAGAATTCATATTTTTGGCGTTCTTTTAGAGTGAATGCCACTATAACCTTTACTCCGGCTGCGTATGGGGGACCCACCCGTTTGTGGAGTTTACTTATCCTCGGACGCCACTACTATGTTTTACTGGTAGTGTTACGAATTATTTCAACGGCATAACTATTTCGCCTGCAAGTAGTAGCGTGCATTATATTTGGGATGCCACTAGGAAAATAACTGCTATAAAGGTTTTTCTACTAGTTAGTTGCGGTCATGCGAAAAGTGGGGAAGCTGCACGCCGCCCATGCAATATCGGGGATGGCGTGAATACTAGCTTTTTCCAAAATCGACGGGAGAAAAATTTTCACCGCCCGCCGAAACCCTGCCATATATATCACCGCCTGTCTAAACGCTTGCGACGCCACCATATCCCCCATATTCGAGCTCGGAAGCCTGCCAAGATCTTCACCGACCAGCAGGTAAGCGGCAGTAGTGATGTGGGTGGGTCTAGGAGAGCTCCGGCAGACGTTCTTCTTCGATCTCTTCCCCAGCAACATGCTCCGTCCTCCCATAGATTCTGGTGAGTTTTCTCTAACCCCAACTCTAGTAGGTCTGATTTCTTAGCACATGGTAGATCTGAGTGTAGTTTGCGGTAGATCCATGGTAGTATGCCCGATCTATTGCATGATGTAGTCATAGATCGATGATTTTTTGGCCTTATTACCTTTTTAGGTATGTAATCTTTTCTACATCATGTATGCTTGTATTCATGTCTATGTCCTCATATGAGTACGTGCTGACCCAGGAGTTGAAGACAGTGGTAATTGTTGACGATGGCGAGAACGAAACCGCCACTGGTTCTGCCGCTCTACCCGGCAGTCTAGGAAGCACAAATGACTTCGGTTGTGGTGGCTTCGAGTCTTCCAAGCAGAGGAAGAGGTCTCTGTTGGGAGAGGAATACATTGTCCCCATCACGTGCATGACTAATGTCGTGAAAGTGGTGGCGACCGCCATCACCCCTGCTTCCCCTTCTGATGTGCACCCTGCTCTCTACAACATCGTCATGAGCACCCCCTAACTTCAGCCCTGAGGCTCTAATGGTGGCACTCATCCACCTCTTCGACAATAGGGCTATGGGAAACAACTTTGTTCAGATGGCGGACCACGGGGCGCTCTGGCTTAGGACCTACCTGGCCAAGCACTACTACATGTAGTGCTTGCTCCTTGATCATGGAGATGGTGGCGGTGATGCATGCATGATGAAGAACAAGTTGTTAGTTGTATATTTTGAAGTATAAGGGACTTGATGAAAACTTACTACAAGGCCTATTTATTGTGAGGTGGTATATATTAACCCCTCACATTATGGAGAACTTGTGGTGGTAGGTTTGTACCCCTTTTGATGTGGTGATAGGATGACACCATAGAAGTTAGTGGTGATCGGTAGGATCACTCTAGCTTGTAGATGAAATATTGATGCTTTAGTTGGGGTTCACAGCAGGAAACAAAAAAATTCTAGCTACGCGAACACGACAACTAAGATCTATTCTATATATAAATAAGTAACGGAGAGGGAGGATAGAATTCATACCCTTGAAGACCGTGGCACGCCTTACATAGGTAGGCATATAGCGATGAAGACAAGCGCCCCAAGTGTTGTGCCTCTAAGCTCTATAGACGTCCAGTGTAGGAACATCTCCCGGGCTCCGATCGAGCCAAGCAGCGAAAGAAGATGGAAGCTGGACCGTCTTGCGTGTGACGGTAGTGCGGAGGTGGAGATCTAGTCCCAGAGAGCTAGATCCGATCTAGGATAGAGCACTAGGAAATAGAGGGAGAGGGGAGAGAACTTGTTGTGCAAATAGAGGGAGGAGGGCTCCTCTATTTATAGGAGGGAGGGGGAGGGGAAAACCCTAGGGCCAATGGGGGAGGGACCCCCCCAAGCCGCCGCTATTGGAGATATGCCCAAGAGGCAATAATAAAATGGTTATTGTTATATCTTTCTGTTTATGATAAATGTTTACATCTCATGCTATAATTGTATTAACCGGAAACGTTAATAGTTGTGTGTTCTATAAACATAAAAGAGTCCCTAGTAAGCCTCTTGTTAAACTGGCTTGTTGATTAATAGATGATCATGGTTTCATGATCAAGGACATTAGATGTTATTAATAACAAGATCATGTCATTAGGAGAATGATGTGATGGACACACTCCTATAGTTAGCATAGCATAAAGATCAAGTCATTTAGATTTCGTTTGCTATAAGATTTCAAATACATAGTAACATAATCCTTCGACCATGAGATCATGTTAATCACCATCACCGGATGGATACTTTGATGACATCAAACAGCACTTTCATAACTGGGCCGAACCAGAAGATAGTCTCCATCTGCCTATAGTTGGCCACTGGCTTGTTCAGATACTTGGCATCCTTGGTGTAATCCTGACATAGGGAATTACACGGAGGCTAGTGCAAGTTCTAAAAAATGGGAGGTTAGTGCAAGAACTGAAATTGGTTACTACTAAGATGTGGCCTCTATAATGGGCGTCCTCCAATATGATGGTGCAGGTCTCCTCATTCCAGCTAGCTCTACTAAGGTCTCTCAGCTTGGACACATGGATCCATCTGGACAGCTCGATGCCACAAAACTCAAACACCTTGCGGGCACAAGTGTTTAGGTGCACCTCCTTGAACCCCTTATCTGTCCGCATGCCACTCTTGATGATCTCACACATTGTGTTTAGCATGAACATGGAGAGGAACGGTTCCCACTTCATGCTGGACTTCACCCTCTTATCATAGCCTGTGCTATGGGCTTTAACAGCCTTGATAGACTTCTTCTTGGCCATGATGGCGACAGCTTTCTCTGCAATCTGCTCGACCGTGTATGCAGTCATGGGAGACGCGGACACGATCTCAGTGTACTATGGATAGGTCAGCCTCAAAGGTGGGAGCTTCGGTTGGGTATCAGCGACAAAGATCTCTTGAGAATCCATGAGGGCCTGGCTAAACTCATTAGGGGTCATGTCCTACATGTATCGGCGCAAGTGGCTAGCGACCCATAGAGATCTTTCCTATTGAGCAGGCCCATTTCCACAGTCTGGTGATTTTCATTTTCATTTTTTTTATTTTTTCTGTTTTTTTCCTTTTTAGTTTTCTTTTTAGTTTTCTTTTTTGGTTTTATTTTTTATTTCTTTTTTGGGAATTATACGTTATATTTTAGAAAAAATCATGTTATATTAAAATTGGTTTACGATTTGTAGATTTCGTTTATGACTTTTTAAAATTTGGTTTATGAATTACGAAACTTTGTTTAAGTTTTTGAATATTGGTTTATGATTTTTCAAAATTGGTTCATGATTTTTTTTAAATTGGTTTATAAATTTTATTTGGTTCATGAATTTTAAAATTGGTTAATGGTTTTTTAAATTGGTTTATGATTTTCGAATTTTTTTTATATTTTTTAAATAATGTTTATGCTCTAAATATTGTTTAGATTTAAAATTCGTTTTAAATCCAAAGAAAAAACTAAAAAAAAAGTCCGCTCACAAGCTAATGGGCTGACCCATTTTTCAGGCGGCGCTGCAGCACGACGGCGACTAGCAGCTCCCCTCCCATACGGCGCTGTTGGCGTTAGTTACACACACAATGTCTGAGGCGGATTCCGTGTGGACTGGCCCAGTTAGCGCGCCACTGGTTCGTTCCATTGAATAACAGAACGTATAGCCTTTTCAGAGATTTGAACAAAACGTCTAGTTTTCAAAAAAAAACATCCAGATTTGAAATCTGTTTGAATTTCGAAACTGTACAATTTTGAAAGCCGTCTGAATTCAAAAACTGTTCAAATTAGAAATTGTTAGAATTTGAAAATTGCTTGATTTTCTAAAATTATTCAAAATAAAATAGTTCAAATGTAAAATTGCTCAGATTTAAAAATTATTCAGATTTTTTAAAAATAAAAGAAATTAAAGAAAAGAAAGAAAACAGAAAAAGAAAAAATCAAGACCAGAAAATCTAAAGAAAACAAACCAGACCGATTCATGTTCTTTTCAAAAAAAAGTAGTGCCGGAACGTTTGGTCGGCCCAATAAAAGAGTTAGCGATCTAAGGTGGTACGTGTTCATTCAGTAACGGACGCAGAGGCAGAGAGCATCGGTTAGGGATAGCCGTAACAAAGGTACTAGTACAAATAAACATAAGGAATTGTGCAGGTAACGTAAGAAAGACAACGCGCATCAGCACACGAGCCACGGCCCACTTATAAAAACTGCAAACATAAGAGATGCAGAAGCCGGCCTAAGAAAAAATGCATGTAAGAATGGCAGTTCACGTAAGATATGAAACTATTCTACTCACGGGTATATTTGCACCCATTATATGAAAATATATTTTAAAAAAATGAATAGATGTTAATATAAATACGTTAGAATATTTTATGTTCGTTTACAAGTTTTGTGATGAAATAATATTCTATACGTCTCGTGCAAAAAGATAAAAAATGTCCTGTCAATAGTCGTACTGACATTTTTTGTCCTTTTTATACATAACATACAAAATATTCTTTCGTCCCGAAAACTTCTGAACAAACATCAAATGTTTGAATATATCCGTAGACTTTTTTCTCAATTTTCTTGACATTTTAAAATATGTTTTCTTATGATGAGTGCAAATGCACCCGTGAGCCAAAAAAGATTTTCTCTATGCAAGTCAATTTTTAAACAATCGGTATATTTCTTTCAAAGTCGATGTAAGCGACAGGTAATACGAAGATGGCCCGTAAAATATTTATGGCCATATATATTTCTGGGAACATATTTGATTTGATAATTCTCATTTAGCTGTTCAGTTTTGGGATTTTTATTTTATTTCTAATCAGCAGACCCATACTATTGCTGAACTCTGGGATGGAGAGAAAACTAGAGATGATTTTAGAAGAACTTTTACTGAAATCATGATGATAAAACGGCATGAGTTGTTGGCCATTGATAGGAGTATTACTTTTAGTAATCATGAAGACCAGCTAATCTAGCAATATGATTCTAAGGGTGTCTATTCTTCTAGCTCTATGTATTATATTATTAACTTCAGAGGTGCGGTGTGGAAACTAAAAATCCCACTAGGGTCTAGATTTTAGTGTGGCTCCTCTCCCAGAATAAAATCATGACTAGATAATTTGAGAGCTAGAGGTATTCTTAAGCCTTTAGAGTGTGAATTTTGTAAGGAAACATAATCGGTTCATCACCTGATGTTTGATTGCATTATTGCTAAACTTCTTTGTTCTGATGTTTTTAGGTTCTTTCATATTTAGGTCTATGATTATGAGTCAGTAGTAGTAACTGGTTATGTAACAAAAAGTTCTTATATTTTAACTGGAGTTTCTGTAGTTTTTCTCTGGGGGCTGTGGAATTCTAGAAATAGACCGGTCTTTAACGTATCTATCTGGATTAATATGAAACAGGTGTGGACTCTGGTGCTTTCCTATCTGAGAAATTCGAAGGTCCCTTTCCAGGAACTAGAAGCAGGAGAAACTGCCGAATTTACAGATCGCTTGCTGCAAAAGCTCAAAAGACCGCTGAGACTCCCCTCGTGCTGACCTGCCAGGATTTCGGCTGGGTTTCTACCTGGAAGACTAATTCTCTAGGGAAGGTGCATGGACAGAAGGTGTCGCTGGACTATCTGCAAAACCACCCAGGCGAGGAGGACTCCATTCATGTGCTGTTTTGAACACCCTAGTGATGTACTGTTCCTCCTCTCTCTACATAGATGGGTGCTTCTTTTTTAGTCTGTTGGCTTGGCAGATGATTTTGTGGTAGTTTCTTCTCTATCAGATGCAGATGTTTCGAAAACCTAGTAGTTGTTAGGTTTTCAGTCCTTTTGCTCTCATTTTTACTTATGTGCAGTGGCGGAGCTAAGCGCAAGTCGGAGGGGGCCATCACACCCCCAGACTTGGAACATTTACTAGAGGAAAACAAATAGGGGCTTAATTGGAACTTTTTTAGTCTTTTGCCCCCACAAACATTGAAATATTACCTTATGCCCCCCATTGGAACCTGAGCTAGCTCCGCTAGTACTTATATGTTGTAAGAACATAACCTGTTGGACTCGTGTTGTTTCTTTTCTTTATGAAAGGGAACGGGGGAGTAAAATCCCTTTTGATCAAAAAAAATCTCAGTACCAAAACATCATTGGCGTGATGACTGTAAAATTGAAACTCACATTACAATTGGATGTGCCTATAAGAACTAAGAAGCCTAATTGAAGAACTACAGAATAATCAACATAAATCATGGTCATATTGTTGGAGATATGTCCTAGAGGCAATAATAAAAGTAGTTATTATTATATCTTTGTGTTTATGATAAATGTTTATATTCATGCTATAATTGTATTAACCGGAAACATTAATATTTGTGTGATTTGTAAACTTGTTAGAGTCCCTAGTAAAGCCTCTTTGTAATACTAGCTTGTTGGTTGATAGATGATCATGGTTTCCTGATCATGAACATTGAGATGTTATTAACAAAAAGATCATATCATTAGGAGAATGGTGTGATGGACATACTCCTATATATAAGCATAGCATAAAGATCAGGTAATTTCAATAGTTTGTTTGCTATAAGCTTTCAGATCCATAGTAAACTAATTCCTTCGACCATGAGATCATGCTAATCACCATCACCGGATGGATGCTTTCATGACATCAAACACCACTTCATAACTGGGTGGTTATAAAGGTGGCATTGAGTGTTCAGAAAGTATGTGTTGAGGCACATGGACCAAGAGTGGGATTTGTCCATCCATTGGAATTGGATGGATAGCTCATGTTGTCCTCTTTCCAACGCAATTGGAATCGGGTCAATCGGAACTACCGTTCAAAAGTTATGACCGTTCGAATATTTGCCGATTTAATTCTAAAAGGAAAAAAGGAAAAACAGTTTTCTGGGCCATCCGGTACTACCGGGCCTAGTACCGGACGCCCCTGGCAGCAGCCTACTCCCCTCAGTCCTCCATTAGTCTAAGCATCACTACCTAGGCGGCCAGTAGTACCGCCCGATCACTTTCAGCGCTAGCATCCGTGCTCCAGCCCAGCTCCCAGCCGCAAGCTCCCGCACGCCCCGCTGCACTCCGCCAGATCGCACGCCCCGCTGGGCCCACTCGCTGCGTTCTGCCTTGCGAGCTGCGATGCTTCCTCGCTCGCGCGCACGCATGCTGCCACTCGCACCCGCGCGTTGCGCTGCACCTCGGCCACGCGCTCGCGTTGACCCGCTTGCTTGTATCCGCTTGCCGCGCTGCAGATCGCGCCAAGCGTTACCGCCTCGATTCCCAGCGCCGGTGCTCATTGCCGCCACATCAAGACGCATAACGCGCTTCGCCCTTCGCTGGCCCCGTGTTGACCACGCTGCTGCTCTTTTTCCTGGAGCATGCGGTACTACCAATTAAATCCGGTACTACCGGACCGTTCCGAAAATATGCCCCGACGGCCAGTTTTTCTGGGGCCATTATTTAAGCCCCTTGCCCTTTTTCAGTTTTGGTTGCTCCTACCTCTTCTATTAGTCTAAGCTTTGTCCACTCTTGCTCTAGATTTTGAAGCTTGATTAATCTCTTCCCCTCTGATGATTCTTGCCCATATTTGACTGGAAGAGAGAGGAGATCTAGACCCACGTTTTGACCTAACCGATTCATCTCTTTGTGAGTGTATCTTTGGGGATCTAGACTTTGGGGGATTTTGTGTTCCCTTTGTGTTCTTCCTCTCTTGTTCCACCAATAGCTTTAGTAGCTTTGTTGGAACTTGAGAGTGAGGGATTTGAGCATCTTTGTGGTGTTCTTGCCATTTGCGTTAGGTGCATCGGTTTGAGTTCTCCTTAGAGGATTTGGTTCGTGATACTCGTTGGAGCTTGTCCCTCTTGGGTTCTTGGAACCCTAGACGGTTTTGTGGCCTTGGTGGTGTTGTGGCCTTGGTGGCGTTTGTTGGGAGCCTCCAATTAAGTTGTGGAGAAGTGCCCCAACCTTATGAGAGGTTTCGGTTGCCATCGACAAGTGCATCGATAGTGGAAGTGTGGATCGATCCCGTTAGGGTGAGATTCACCGGAGAATAAGGGAGGCCTTTTGTGGCGTAGCTGGTTAGATACCACCCCCTCTCCAAACGAGATGTACTCTATGTTGGGAGGAACTCGGTAAAATATCATTGTTGATGTCTACGCACTTCTATTCTTGTAGACAGTTGTTGGGCCTCCAAGTGCAGAGGTTTGTAGAATAGCAGCAAGTTTCCCTTAAGTGGATTACAAAGGTTTATCGAACTCACTCAGGGAGGAAGTGGTCAAAGGTATTCCCTCTCAAGCAACCCTGCAATCAAGATACAAGAAGTCTCTTGTGTCCCCAACAAACCCAATATAGGTGCACTAGTATGGCGAAGAGATAGTGAAATACAAGCGGTAACGATGCCAGAAAAGAGCTTGACGGTGAGGCAAAGACTAAAGGCAACAAGAAGGAAGCAAGCAAACATGCAACATATCTAGTAGCAAACGGTGTTTCAATGCTTAGAAACAAGGCCTAGGGATCATACTTTCACTAGTGAACACTCTCCCATATAAATATCCTCTCTTTATGATACTTGTCGGGGGTGTACCCCCAGGTACCCCAGAGTTGATGGAAAGAATAGTGGAGATCTATATAAAAGAATATGAGGATATAAAGAGTGAATACAATAAGAAATAAGACACAAAATGAGCAATCATAAAAGAAAAGGCAAAAAGGTTCTCTGGGCCGAATTAGACTGAATTCGGCCCCAGATTATATTCCAGCAGACCAAATTCGGCCTGCCAAAGCCAGATTACCTCTACTAACCTGGACAGACCATCAGATCTCGGCCATATGGGCCGACATACACCAAACTCGGCCCGTGTAGCTATCACCGGCCCACCTACCGAGCTCCACCAAGCTAATTCGACTTCACCCCGCCAGATTACTCCCGCCACCTCGGCTCCTACCGGATCACGTCCCTTGCATCCCGGGTGGCAAGAACGGCAGATCCGCCCATCATGGTCTCCTCACGCCACCACGGGCCTCCTGCATCGACCCACGCCTCCAAGCGCCACCGGTCCTGCCAGCATCGCCAATCCACCACTCGCTCCTCGTCGACCTCCCCCGCGCATGGTGCAGCTCCCCCGGGTAGGCCGAGGCAGGCGGCAGCTCGGCCCACCACGGGCTTCGGCTTCACTCCGCGTCACCAAGAGCGCCCGGGTGGGCCGAGACGAGCACAAGGCGGCCCACCGCGGGACTATGCAGCAAGCTCGTCCTCTTTGCCTTTAGAGCCAGCCGGCTGGGCCGAATTGCACCAGGGCAGCGACGTGGCCCTAAGGGCTAGCTCGGCTGGGCTACATAGTGACTCGGCTGGGCCTTGTTTCCCCCAGGCCGAGTCAATTCAAGACTAGGCCGAATCTTCACTCTCCCCAGGGCATCTGGGCCGATATGTAATGATCCAGACGCCCAATTATTCATCCCCAGAGGCCTCCGCAACATCTACGACGACTCAGCATCGACCCAGGAGACAAACAAGTCTCGTGCCAATCTTGGGACGCTCATGGCTCAGACTGGCACATGGCCTATGTAATATGCCCTTGGCATCAAGAAGATGCTAGGAAATATGCCGTTAGCATCAGGAATATGCTAAGGGATATGCCATGGCATCTCCAAAGATGCCAAGGCATATGCTGAGCATCTAAGAAGATGCTAGGAATATGCTACACAGATGCCAAGCGTGGGGTACAAGATTTGTCCCCTGGGCTCTCCTTTATAAGGAGCACCAGGGGGATCGTTCTCAGAGAGGCCCCCGAAGGGCTCCTCCCCTCTCCGCTCACTAGGAGCTCTCCTTCTTCCTCTTCCTCTACTCTCATAGAGAGATCTAGATAGAAGCATAGGAGATACAGCTCAAGGAGCATGGTTGTAGCCACAAGCATGGCAAGATTATAAGAGATTAGATGTATAGAATGAGGTGTTATATCCACTTGAGAGCTTCAATCCAATATACATTGTATTTCTCTTTGTTCATACGAGTGCGGTCTTCACTGCATCATCCCTCCCCGGATTCCTCCACGTCCATCGGCCCCAACTTTAGCCTACCATGGCATATGCCGTGATACCACCACGACATTTGGCGCCCACCGTGGGGCCTTCTAGTGGCGTTGGTTAGGGTTTCCATCCGGACGGGAACATCTTCATCAACTTCTTCCTCATAGGGCTCATTCAGCTTCACCAAGCCAACAGAGAACAAAGAGGTAAGCGCAGAGGCTGTCCAAGTCTAACTCATCAAAGCAGGTAAGACTCAACAAGAAAGACTCAAGCACTACTCCAAGCTTACTGTAAGTACCAAGTAACTCAGCAGGGCAGGTATGACCTAGCAAAACTCACCCAAACACTTCTCCAAGTATACTGTAAGTGTCAGGTAACTCAGCCACCTACACTCAATCTTTCACCCCGTGGAGAAAATAACTTAACCCAGGGACTGGTCAACTTATCTGTAGAATCACCTTTAGATTAAGAGAGCATTATGTTGATTTAGATCTGTACTCCAGCCAGCTTGTTCATAACTCGGCCGTAAGTTGATTAGCTTATTTATGATTCATATAGATTTTGAGGTAGTTAGTTTATGATGTGGATTATCCTGTGACTCAGCCCACATGCCAGCTTATTTATAACTCGACCATTAGTTGAATCTGCTTATTTGTGATTCAGATAGATTTTGAGTCAGTTTACTTATGCTTTCGATTAACCCGTAACTCAGCTCCCCAGCCGTCTTATTTATAACTTGGACAGAAGTTGAGTCAGTTTATTTATAACTCAGATAGAATTTGAGTCAGCGTATTTGTGATTCAAATAGAGTTGGAGTCAGTTTATTTATGCTTTGGATCATCTTTTAACTCAGCGTACCAGCCATCTTATTGTTGATTCGGATATAACTTGAAGTCAATTTGTTTATGCTTTGAATTAACCTTTAACTTAGCTCAGTAGATTGTCTCTGATTCGGACTAACATTTTATTCAGCTTGCCAGGATGTATTATAATTCGGATGGGTATTCAGACTCGGCGTACTAATCATATCTCTGATTCAGACCGAAGCTTTATTCAGTTCGCCGGATTGCCAGGTTATGTTATGACTCGGATTGATATTTCACCATCTTGCCAGGTTATCCCATATCTCGGATGGCTATTGGCCAGCTTATCATATCTCGAATCTATATCTCATATCTACATCTCGAATTAGATCTCTCAGCGGTTAGCCCTATTATCATATCCCAAAGCTTAATCTCGGATCTATATCTCGGATCCATATCAAAGGCAAATTATCGTCATCATGCCAAATCAAGTTATATCGTGGAAAATAGATGATTCGGATTTGAATCATATAACCCGGATTTGAGTCAGATGACTCAGACTTAGGACATAAAGTCAATTTTGAGTAAAGTAACTCGGATTTGGAATCAGATGACTCGGATTTGAGTCATATACCTCGGATTTGAGTCAAAGGACTCAGACTTAATACATAAAGTCTATTTTGAGTAAAGTAACTCGGATTTGGGGTGAGTTAACTCGGATTTGAGTCATATAACTCGGATTTGAGCCAGATGACTCAGACTTAAGACATAAAGTCAATTTTGAGTAAAGTAACTCGGATTTGGGATGAGTTAACTCGGATTTGAGTCATATAACTCGGATTTGAGCCAGATAACTCAGACTTAAGACATAAAGTCAATTTTGAGTAAAGTAACTCGGATTTGGGATGAGTTAACTCGGATTTGAGTCATATAACTCGGATTTGAGCCAGACGACTCAGACTTAAGACATAAAGTCAATTTTGAGTAAAGTAACTCGGATTTGGGATGAGTTAACTCGGATTTGAGTCATATAACTCGGATTTGAGCCAGATGACTCAGACTTAAGACATAAAGTCAATTTTGAGTAAAGTAACTCGGGTTTGGGATGAGTTAACTCGGATTTGAGTCATATAACTCGGATTTGAGCCAGATGACTCAGACTTAAGACATAAAGTCAATTTGAGTAAAGTAACTCGGATTTGGGATGAGTTAACTCGGATTTGAGTCATATAACTCGGATTTGAGCCAGATGACTCAGACTTAAGACATAAAGTCAATTTTGAGTAAAGTAACTCGGATTTGGGATGAGTTAACTCGGATTTGAATCATATAACCCGGATTTGAGTCAGATAACTCAGACTTAGGACATAAAGTCAATTTTGAGTAAAGTAACTCGGATTTGGAATCAGATGACTCGGATTTGAGTCATATACCTCGGATTTGAGTCAAAGGACTCAGACCTAAGACATAAAGTCAATTTTGAGTAAAGTAACTCGGATTTAGAATCAGATGACTCGGGCAATAACTTACCCAAAGGGGTTAAAAGAGCAGTGTCCAATAAGGCCAGAGCTCATAAACTTACCCAAAGGGGATAAGAGAGCTATGCCCGATAAGGCCAGAGCTCGTAACTTACCCAAAGGGGTTAAAAGAGCAGTGCCCGATAAGGCCAGAGCTCATAACTTATCCAAAAGGGATCAAAAGAGCAGTGCCCGATAAGGCCAGATCTCGTAACTTACCCAAAGAGGTTAAAAGAGCAGTGCCCGATAAGGCCAGAGCTCGTAACTTATCCAAAAGGGATCAAAAGAGCAGTGCCCGATAAGGCCAGAGCTCGTAACTTACCCAAAGAGGTTAAAATACCAGTGCCAAAAATGGCCAGAAGTCATAACTTACCCAAAGAGGTTGAGAGAGGAGTGCCCAAGAAGGCCAGAACTCATATATTACCCAAAGGGGTTAAGAGAGGAGTGCCTAAGCAGGCAAGAGCGCATAGACTTACCCAAAGAGGTTAAAAGACCAGTGCCAAAAATGGCCAAAAGTCATAACTTACCCAAAGAGGTTGAGAGAGGAGTGCCCAAGAAGGCTAGAACTCATATATTACCCAAAGGGGTTAAGAGAGGAGTGCCCAAGCAGGTAAGAGCGCATAGACTTACCCAAAGAGGTTAAGAGACCAATGCCAAAAATGGTCAGATGTCATAACCCTGCCAAAAAAGGTTATGTGACAAAGAACGGTATAACCAAGAGATTATAGGTCGGAAGACAACTCTGGGAATATTTAGTATGAAGCCTATGCACGACTCTACGAGTCCCACATAGCCTCGGGGACTAATGTCGGGGGTGTACCCCCGGGTACCCTAGAGTTGATGGAAAGAATAGTGGAGATCTATATAAAAGAATATGAGGATATAAAGAGTGAATACAATAAGAAATAAGACACAAAATGAGCAATCATAAAAGAAAAGGCAAAAAGGTTCTCTGGGCCGAATTAGACTGAATTCGGCCCCAGATTATATTCCAACAGACCAAATTCGGCCTGCCAAAGCCAGATTATCTCTACTAACCTGGACAGACCATCAGATCTCGGCCATATGGGCCGACATACACCAAACTCGGCCCGTGTAGCTATCACCGGCCCACCTACCGAGCTCCACCAAGCTAATTCGACTTCACCCCACCAGATTACTCCCGCCACCTCGGCTCCTACCGGATCACGTCGCTTGCATCCCCGGGTGGGCCGGCAACGGGCAGATCCGGCCCACCGCGGGTCTCCTCACGCCACCACGGGCCTCCTGCATCGACCCACGCCTCCAAGCGCCACCGGTCCTGCCAGCATCGCCAATCCACCGCTCGCTCCCCGTCGACCTCCCCCGCGCATGGTGCAGCTCCCCCGGGTAGGCCGAGGCAGGCGGCAGCTCGGCCCACCACGGGCTTCGGCTTCACTCCGCGTCACCAAGAGCGCCCGGGTGGGCCGAGACGAGCACAAGGCGGCCCACCGCGGGACTATGCAGCAAGCTCATCCTCTTTGCCTTTAGAGCCAGCCGGCTGGGCCGAATTGCACCAGGGCAGCGACGTGGCCCTAAGGGCTAGCTCGGCTGGGCTGCATAGTGACTCGGCTGGGCCTTGTTTCCCCCAGGCCGAGTCAATTCAAGACTAGGCCGAATCTTCACTCTCCCCAGGGCATCTGGGCCGAGATGTAATGATCCAGACGCCCAATTATTCATCCCCAGAGGCCTCCGCAACGTCTACGATGACTCAGCATCGACCCAGGAGACAAACAAGTCTCGTGCCAGTCTTGGGACGCTCATGGCTCAGATTGGCACATGGCCTATGTAATATGCCCTTGGCATCAAGAAGATGCTAGGTAATATGCCGTTAGCATCAGGAATATGCTAAGGGATATGCCATGGCATCTCCAAAGATGCCAAGGCATATGCTGAGCATCTAAGAAGATGCTAGGAATATGCTACACAGATGCCAAGCGTGGGGTACAAGATTTGTCCCCTGGGCTCCCCTTTATAAGGAGCACCAGGGGGATCGTTCTCAGAGAGGCCCCCGAAGGGCTCCTACCCTCTCTGCTCACTAGGAGCTCTCCTTCTTCCTCTTCCTCTATTCTCATAGAGAGATCTAGATAGAATCATAGGAGATACAGCTCAAGGAGCATGGTTGTAGCCACAAGCATGGCAAGATTATAAGAGATTAGATGTATAGAATGAGGTGTTATCTCCACTTGAGAGCTTCAATCCAATATACATTGTATTTATCTTTGTTCATACGAGTGCGGTCTTCACTGCATCATCCCTCCCCGGATTCCTCCACGTCCATCGGCCCCAACTTTAGCCTACCCATGGCATATGCCGTGATACCACCACGACAATACTACTCTTAACTACTCTCCGGTTGAACACTCTAATCATTGGTAGGGCTATAACAACACTCCTCAAAGTCCGCCTTCCCCAATCTAGATAACCCCACACTGTCACCTTGAGCGCTAGATGGTTCCAACAAACACCACAATTTCATAGAGACATCCAACTCTAAATATAACTCATAAAAAATATTCAATCTAGCCAAAGTGCCACACACGGTATGCACGCTGTCACTTTCACACACGTGGGGAAAAGCATAGATATATTAAAGCACAAAGAGTATTTATGTAGACTCAAATCTAAGTGCCACCATAGCGTGCATGCTGCCACTTTCACACACATGGGGAGAGTAGAGATCTAATGAAGCACTTGAGTAGCAAGGTAGATCTACTTGATAACAAAGCTCATGACCACAAGATCATGCATAGAGAGAGATGAACACATAGCTACCGGTAGAGCCCTTAGCTCTGAGGAAGAACTACTCCCTCCTCATCATGGGAATCAGCAATGGTGATGAAGATGGCGATGGAGATCGATGGAGATGGCTCCGGGGGCACTTCCCCGTCCTGGCAGGGTGACAGAACAGAGACTTTCTGTCCCCCGAATCTCCCCTTCGGTGGTGGCGGCACTGTGGAGGTTTTCGTGGATGTTTCTGGGATACCTTAGGGTTTTCTCATCGGGGGGCTCTTATAGGCGCAGGAGGTAAGGTCGGTGGGGGTCCGGGGGGCCCACACCCTCCCTAGGAGCTCCCAGGGCTTGCCCGCGCCTAGGGGGGTTTGGCCATCCTGTGGCCCCCCTCCGGTTCCGCTTCGTGGTTCCGTGTTGCTCCGGGAAAAATAATAACTTTGGCTTTTGTCCCGTCCAATTCCGAGAATATTGATTTTCTGCCTTTCTAGAACCAAAAACAGAAGAAAACAGGCAACTGGCACTGTGTCAACTTGTTAATAGGTTAGTTCCAGAAAAGATATAAAATTAAAACACCTCAAAGTGTAGACAAAGCAAAGAAGATACAAAACAAGCATGGAGCATCCAAAATTATAGATACGTTTCCAATGTATCAGCATCCCCGAGCTTAACTCCTGCTCGTCCTCGAGTAGGCAAGTAATAAAAAGAATAATTTTTTAGGTGACATGCACCCTCACAATAAAGATCCAACCATTTGCAAGCATTGAAAGCTGGGATCAAAGAACTCTAAACATGTGCATGAAATATGGAGTGCTAACAATAGGACATAGTAATTATGCATGCAACATGGCAAGCTACAAATAAAATCATGAATAACATGCATTGAAAAACATTTGTTTGTTTCATATACAGAAAACATAGCATAGTGGCAATCATCTTGTCCCTCATAGAGTAGCAATATAGATGCATAGGACACCTTCAAAGTTCACAAGGGTTACTAGAAACAAGTAGCACAAGAACAAGTAATAACATAATATGCATCAATTAGTAAGCTTTGGAACACTGCACACAGAATGACAACTATGCTCTCTTAATGGTGCCTAAAGGTAGAGGGTGGAGACTCAATAATGATGGAAGAAAGGCCTTTTTGTAAAGGAAGCAGGGATTACAAGTTTCAAAAAGAGCTTCCAAAAATTATGGTACTTATTAGCTTTCAGTCCTCATTGCCCCTATCATAAGCATCTTGAAGTGGTTAAGGTTAAAGTGGCAAAGCTGGAGTATATGCTTGACAAAGTATAAGTTGGCAATCTCAAATCCCTTGACTATAAGGGCTACACCTCATGGATACTCAACTTAGGGCCTAGGCAAGTTCTTGTCACTGTAAGTATTTGCATATCATTGAGAACCGCCAACGGGGTACCCCTTGCACATGGTACAGGAGCTTTCCCATAACCAAAATGACAAGGCAAGCAGACAATGAGCATCTCAGCAATTCTTCTTATGTACCATGGGTATATGGTGCTTTTTTCTCTCTTTCCTCCTTTCTCAGTGTGTCTCTCTTTTTTATAAGAATAATGCTTCATAGATGTCACTATGGTGATGCTGCAAGTTTCCACCATGATTAGGCATGGCTTAGGCTAGCGGCCTAGGCGTTTCTCTAACATAGAATACAAACTCCATGGACTTACAAGTTGCAACTTCATTTCACACCGGTAACATCCACAGACAAAAGAGCATGATATCAACGGAGTACAAAAAGTACAAGTGCAATGTTGAAAACGTTCCCCATGACAGAACAGTTCTGCTAATCCCAACTTATAAGTGCAAGCATATACAACTAAGTTGCCTCAATGGTTCAAGTTTATTAGGGGCAAATAATAAAATGTGCCATCAAGTTCGTGAGGGCTTTAATCACTAATTTCTCACATAACAAAATAGTTTTTAATTGGAAGATAGTTGAAAACAAGAATATACATGGAATGGTGTAACACACCATGCATAGGAGTTTATAGTGGACACTTTGGAATAACTTGGTTTCTTGGGAGTTGGAAGCATGAGTAGAACTTACTCATACAAGTGGAGGCTAGCAAAAGACTGGGAGCAACCAACTAAGAGAGCAATAATGGCCATAATTATGCAATGCAACAAAGCAAACTAATCAAAGCAAAGAGTGGTACTACAAGTCAAGGAATAAATGATCATAGAGGCTAATGGTGACTTGTCATAGTCATAACATGGTGTGAGCATGTGCCAAGTCAACCCAAACAAAGCATCAAAGGAGAATACCGCAATACTATGCTTTTTTATGCTAAAACAACGCATGATTCCTTCAAGGCACATTAAGCAATCCTAATTGTTTGGAACAAGGCATTCTACAACAATAATCACTAAGCATAAGGTCAAAACAACACCTAGCATGTCATGCTAAAGTCTAAGTCACAGTCAATGCAAGCTCCTCTTGCACTTACAAGCAAAAACTTACTACTCTTTTCCAACACCAATCAACCTATTTGAAACAACTCACAAAGATAATAATCAATAAAGACCAGTGAGATTTTCTCATAGATCCACAAAGAAGAACTAAAAAGTTCTAAGCTGAAAGCACAAGAAAACTAAGGCTAAACACAGTGCTAGCAAAAGAGAACACTCACAAAATAATAAGAGTGAAAACTAGAGTGTGTCTCTCTCCAAAAGAAGTGTGGTGTAACCAACCAACTTACTCAAGCAAACTAAGAAAAGCAAACGAAAACTAAGACGCTCCAAGAACAACACAACTGTGCATGAAACAATAAAAACGAAGTGTCTAAACAGATCTGAGCTTTTTATTGATGAAGAAGGGGATGCCTTGGGCATCCCCAAGCTTTGACGCTTGTACCTCTTGAATATTTCTTGGGGTGACACGGGGTGGAATCCCCAAGCTTGAGCTTTTGTCCATTCTTCATCTCATTACATCATTCTCTCTCTACACCTGAAATTTTTCCTTCATACAAAACTTCACACAATCTTCATTAGCAACATTAGCTTATTCAAAAGATAATAGACCTTTGGGTAAAGATTTGGAACATCAAGACTTTTCACTAAAAACACATGCTACTGTAGCAACTCCTTCAAAACGCTCAATTCCCCTAAAGAGAACTCAAAAAGGAATCAATAAAAAGCAAATGCAAGTAATGGCAGAAATTTGTCAAAATAGACCAGCAGGTAGAAACCAATTTTTTGAACATATTTGGTTGCTCAAATGAAAAAGTGTTGAACTAAATAAAGTTATATAACATACTGGGGGATTTATTCGTAAATTTTCAGCTCAATCCGAGTTACAGAGACTCCTCACGAATTTTTTTGGTGGAGGACAGAAATCTGTTTCGGGAGAGAAACTCTCCAAATCTTACTTCCCTCTCATTAGAGGTTATTCTTGGCACAAAAAACAAACAAAAAGGATAAGGAGAGGTCATTACTGAAGTAATAACTTCCAAGACTCAAGAAAACTCTTGGGTTATCTCCCAACAAGTACTTTTATTCAACGCCTTTAAGTTAGGCATGATAGTTTGAGAAGATGCTCACATAAGAAATATGAATTGAAGTAAAAGAGAGCATCAAAAAGAAAATTCAAAACATAAAACCTTGTTTCCCTCTCTCATAATAACTTTCAGTAGCAACATGGACAAAATTAACAATATAATTATCACATAAAACATTCTTATCATGAGCCACATGCATAAAATGATTATTACTCTCCACATAAGAATAGCCATTCTTATTAATTGTAGTGGGAGAAAATTCAACAAAATAGCTATCACTATCATTCTCATCACCATAATCATCAAATATAGGAGGCATATTGTAATCACAATAAATTTGCTCCTCAATAGTAGGTGGACTGAAAATTTCATATTCATCATTGTAATCATCATAAATTGGAGGTTTGGTATCATCATAAGCAATAGATTAGCTATCTTCCCAAGTGTGTTCATTTGTAAACATGTCATCATTGGAAGGAACATGGATAGCAGTAATAGCACAACAATTATTAATATCATCATTTTCAGAATTGGTACCAAAGAGATTTTCAATATGAAAAGTAGTGTGCTTTTCCCAATCATGATCACTAATATAGGTTACAGGCATAGGAACATCATCTAGTTCAGACTCATCATCAAAAACTATGATAGGAGCAACATGCTTAGGGGAAGATACCGTTTCCTCTCTCCTTTTACTCCTCCTCATCCTCCTCCTCTTCTTCTTCTTCTTCTTCTTCTTCTTCTTCTCCTCTATAGGAGGGAGAGGCTTGAAAGGAAGCTTCTCCACATACCTTGGCTTATCGTTAGAGACAATAGAAGAAACTTTGGAGGATTCCTCCTTTTCATTAATAAGATCAAAACACATATCAGTCCTGTCATAATTTGGTAAAATATAATCTTTTATTAGATTTTGTATGTAAGTATTTGTGTGGCGATTTTTAACACAATAAAGATTACAACCATGCAGGACGCTATTCATATCAAAAGTACTCATGTCTATCAAAGAAGTTTTTCTTGATAACTCTTCACACCCCAAAAATAATGTAAGTTCATCATGTTGATTATCAGTGATCACGTTATCACAATACAAACTTGCAGGATTATTATGGCCTGAGCATTGAAAATTGAAATGACCCACTTTAAAGCAAAGTTCACAAATAAAAGGATAAAGGGCAAAACTTTTTTACCAAGATCATCTAGAGCCTTATACCACTTTCTAGTTTTTTCATTCCAGTGGGTGATACAATATTCTTCTTCTGTTTGATTCTTCTCACAAGGTCTATGCATACCACAAAAATTAACATGCTTATAAGAAATAGTACTTTCAGAAGTTTGAGCATGTTTATTGCAATCATTAATAATATTTTCATTTTCCATGCAAGTGTCTTTAAAAGGTTCATGATACATGTCCCATTTTTCTTTAGGAGCATTAATATGGGAAGCAAAGGCTCTATAATATCTAACAAGAATTTGAGGATCGAGACCATATTTAGCACTAAGCTCTTGAAAATCAGTAGTTTTAGCGAAAGACTTAATGCAATCATACTCACAGTTTATACTTGGTTCTTTACCTTTGTCGTTATCCCAATCTTTAGTATTTCTTTGAATTGTTTCAAGAAGATCCCACTTAGCTTTGACCTTCTTACTTGTGAAGGATCCCTCTAAACAGGTATCTAGGTAGTCCTTGTAATGTCCTGAAAGCCTTGCATAAAAATTATTGATAATAATATTACTAGGGAGCTCATGAATGGGACATTTGAGCATTAGTAACTTCAATCTCCTCCAATCTTGGGCAATACTTTCTCCCACATGAGGATGAAAATTATAAATATAATTCCTATCTTTATGAATTTCATGAGGAGGATAAAATTTATAATAAAAGAGAGATTCAAGTTCCTTCCACTCCAAATGATGAGGATCATCTAGTAGCTCATACCACTCCCTTGCTTTGTCCCTAAGTGAGAAAGGGAATAGCTTCCTCTTAACTTGGTCCATTGAAATACCTGCACACTTGAACAACTCGCATAATTCATGTATAAAGAGTAAATGATCACTAGGATGGACAGTTCCATCTCCAAAATAGCAGTTATTCATAACACATTCAACAATTCCAATAGGTATTTTAAAAGGGACACTTTCAGTATGTGGATTTAAAATATCACAAGTATCATTAGAATTACCACATATGGGAGATAAAGTATCATCAGAGAAAATTTTCTTCCCTAAAGCTGGGGAACTAAAAAGATCTTTCTCATAAAAACTAGCTTCCCCAAGCTTAGACGTCTCCATACCATTAGTAACAATGGTGTTCAAAAAATTCATACTAATAACATTGCTATTAGCATGCAAAGAAGGTTCCATAGGTTTTTTGATTTTCTTTTCAAACCACTCAAGTTCTAACTTAGGAAAAATACTAAAAAGCTCTCTAATTTTTTTGTTGTTTTCCATTAAGCCTAACTAGTGAAAACAAGAAACAAAAAGACAAAATTGTAGAATCTAAAGGAAATAACTTCGAGCACTCACACCGGAGGATGTGAGTACCTTTTACCTTACCTCCCCGGCAACGGCGCCAGAAAAGATCTTGATGTCTACGCACTTCTATTCTTGTAGACAGTTATTGGGCCTCCAAGTGCAGAGGTTTGTAGAACAGCAGCAATTTTCCCTTAAGTGGATTACCCAAGGTTTATCGAACTTAGGGAGGAAGTGGTTAAAGGTATTCCCTCTCAAGCAACCCTGCAATCAAGATACAAGAAGTCTCTTGTGTCCCCAACACACCCAATATAGGTGTACTAGTTCGGCGAATAGATAGTGAAATACAAGCGGTAACGGTGCCAGAAAAGAGCTTGACGGTGAGTCAAAGACTAAATGCAACAAGAAGGAAGCAAGCAAACATGCAACATATCTAGTAGCAAACGGTGTTTCAATGCTTACAAACAAGGCCTAGGGATTATACTTTCACTAGTGAACACTCCCTCATATAAATATCCTCTCTTTATGATACTACTTTTAGCTATTTTCGGGTTGAACACTCTAATCATTGGTAGGGCTATAACAACACTCCTCAAAGTCCGCCTTCCCCAATCCAGATAACCCCACACTGTCACCTTGAGCGCTAGATGGTTCCAACAAACACCACAATTTCGTAGAGACATCCAACTCCAAATATAACTCATAACAAATATTCAATCTAGCCAAAGTGCCACAAATGGTATGCATGTTGTCGCTTTCACACACGTGGGGAAAAGCATAGATCTATTAAAGCACAAAGAGTATTTATGTAGACTTAAACCTAAGTGCCACCATGGCGTGCACGCTGTCACTTTCACACACATGGGGAGAGCAGAGATCTAATGAAGCACTTGAGTAGCAAGGTAGATCTACTTGATAACAAAGCTCATGACCACAAGATCATGCATAGAGAGAGATGAACACATAGCTACCGGTAGAGCCCTTAGCCCTGAGGAAGAACTACTCCCTCCTCATCATGGGAATTAGAAATGGTGATGAAGATGGCGATAGATATCGATGGAGATGGCTCCGGGGGCACTTCCCCATCTCGGCAGGGTGCCGGAACGGAGATTTTCTGTCCCCCGAATCTCCCCTTCGGTGGCGGCAGCGCTGTGGAGGTTTTCGTGGATGTTTCTGGGATCCCTTAGGGTTTTCTTGTTGGAATTATGCCCTAGAGGCAATAATAAAGATGTTATTATTATAATTCTTGTTCATGATAATGTTTATATTCCATGCTAGAATTGTATTAAGCGGAAACTTTAATACTTGTGTGGTTTGTGAACAACACCGTGTCCCTAGTATGCCTCTATGGACTAGCTCATTGATTAATGATGGTTAAGGTTTCCTAACCATAGACATGAGTTGTCAATTAATAATGAGATCATATCATTGGGAGAATGATATGGTGGACAGACCCAAACTAAGTGAAGCAATTAGATCGTGTCATCGTGTTCATCTTTGCGAAGCTTTTCTTATGTCAAATATTGTATTCCTTAGACCATGAGATAATACAACTCCCTGGCATCGGAAGAAAGCTTTGAGGTCATCAAACGTCATCCTATGAGAGGGTGATCATAAAGGTGTCTCTCAGGTGATCGGAAAGTACCTGTTGGGTTGTATGTATCGAGATGGGATTTGTCCCTCCCAAGTCGGAGAGATATACTTCGGGCCCACTCGGTAATCGATATCAACACCGCTTGCAAGCATGTGGTTAAGGAGTTAATCACAAAGTGATATCGGATTACGAAACGAGTAAAGTACTTGCTGTGAACGAGATTGAACTAGGTATGACGGTACCGACGATCAAATCTCGGGCAAGTAAAATATCACGAGACGAAGGGAATATATATATGGGATTAATTGAATCCTGGCATCGTGGTTCATCCGATATGATCATCGATGAATGTGTGGGAGTCAATATGGGTTTCCAGACCCCGCTGTTGATTATTGATAGAAGATCATGTCTGCATATTCTCGAACCCGAAGGGTCACACACTTAACGTGTCTTGACGCTAGGATAGATTGGATAATTGGTTTATGAGTTTTTGTTCGGAGTCTCGGATGGGATCCGGTACATCACGAGAGGTTCCGGAATGGTCCGGAGAATAAGATTCATATAAGGCAGTGCAGTTTTTGGAGTTCGGAATTGTTCCGGGTTAATCGGTATTGTACCAGAAGCTTCTAGAACCTTCCGGAAGGGGACCAACGTGGCCCCACCTTCCGGGAGGGGGCATGGGCCTATGAGGGAGTGCCCTTGCCTCATTGGGCCAGGGGAACAAGGCCCCATAGGGCCCAGCCGGCCAAGAAGGGATAAAACCCTAATTGGAGCTTCTAGAAGGGGGGGTTTCCTTGCCCCCCACTCCTCCTCCTTGGCCGCCGGTTTTGGCTTGGGGAAGGGTATAGGGTTGCCGCCCCACCCCTCTATATAAAGAGGGTTGGGGGCGCACCACACCCACACATCTTCCCCTCAAGCCAGTCGTCCTGCTGCCCTCCTCTCTCTCTCCCTCCCGACTGCGTGTAGGCGAAGCCCTCCTGCAGAAACTCTCCACCAATTGCACCGCGCCGTCGCGCTGTAGATCCAACCCATCTCTCCACCATACTTGTTGGACCAAGGAAGGAGGAGACGTCGAGGTGCTGCACGTGTGCATCTCACGGAGGCATCGCCACTTGTGGTGCTAGATCGGATCGGATCGCGAGGAGGAGAAGCGAGTACGACTACATCACCCACGTTCCGACGAACATTCCGCTATGCGAATCTTCAAGGGTATGAAGATCTAATCCAATCTCTCTCGTTGTTTGCATCTCCTAGATTAGATCTTGGCTTCCCTCTGTTCGCATCCGTAGAAAATTTTGATTTACTATGCCGCAAAACCCTTCAGTGGTATCAGAGCTAGATCTATGCGTAGATGTGTTTCACGAGTAGAACGTAACATGGTTGTTGCGGGCGTTGATGTTTTCTGTTGCAAGCCTCTTGTTTGTGTTCTTCTTATGACGCGGGATAGTGAGATTGAAGCGGTCCAGGCCAACCTTACGCGACGCCGTCATGAGACCGACTCCGCACTTGACGTGGCTTGTTCCACACATGCGGCTGGTGGATGCCAGTTTCTCTCACTATAGTTGTCATGGGATTTACACCGGAGTTTGGCAACCATAATATCACCGTTTTGGCTTTCCGTAGGTAAGAATCGTTCTTAGCTTGCTACTCCCATAAGCCACGTAAAACATGCAACAACAAAGTAGAGGCGTCTAACTTGTTTTTGTAGGGAGTGTTTTATGTGATATGGTATGGCCCAAGATGTGATGTGTATAATGTATGCGATGATCATGTTTTGTAATGTTTCACGACTTGCATGTCGATGAGTACACAACCGGCAGGATCCATATGGTTGTCTTTATAATTGTGTATGACCTGCGAGTCAACTTCTTATACGCCATGTAATAACTTTACTTTATCGCTAAGTAGTTAGCAATTAGTTGTAGTTGTTATTCGTGGTGGAGGCAATCATGGTGGAGTGATGGAGATCATGCCGGCACGCACAAGATGGAGATCATTGCGCGAAGATTGGCTATACCATGTCACATAATGTTATATGCATGTGATGTTTATCCTTTTATGTATCTTATTATGCTTAGATCGCGACGGTAGCATTATAAGATGATTCCTCACTTAAAGATCAAGATAAAACTGTGTTCTCCCCATGTATGCACCGTTGCGAAAGTTCGTCGTGTCCAAGCATCACGTGATGATCGGGTGCTATAGACTCTACGCTCACATACAACGGGTGCAAGCCAGTTTTGCACACGTGGAAATACTTGGGTCTAACTTGACGAGCCTAGCATGTACAGACATGGCCTCGGAACACATGAACCGAAAGGTTAAGCATGAGTCATATGAATGATATGATCGACACTTCGTTGTCCACCATTGAAACCACATCTCTTCTCGTGAAGATCGGATTAGGTGTGGTGAATTTGGATCGTGTTCACTAAACAACTTGAGGGATGTTGAATTTAGTGGGAGTTCATCTAGTAATTTGATTAAAAGTTGAACTAGTTATCATGAACATAGTCTAATTTGTACTTGCAAATATTGTAGATCACATGGCTAAGTCCAACTTCAACTTCAACGTTTTTGCTGAGAAAGAAAAGCTTAAGAACAATGGGTCTAACTTCACCAACTGGTTCCGTAATCTGAGAATCATTCTCTCTGGCGGTCAAAAGGACTATGTCCTTGAGAAAGCGTTAGGTAACCCTCGCAAGCTACCGGTGATGAGAAAGCTGTCTATCAGTCGTGCAAAGATGATTATGGTGTGATTAAGAGCACCATGTTGTTTGCTATGGAATCGGACCTTCAAAATCGTTTTGAAGACTATCCCGCCCTTTGAGATTCTCGAGCTGAAAACCATATTTCAGACTCAGGCCCGTTCTGAGAGATATGAGATCTCTGAGAAGTTCTTTAACTACAAGATGGAGGAAGGGAGTTCCGTTAGTGAGCACGCCATTAAGATGTCGGGCTACACTCAACGCCTTGAGCAACTGGACTGCAAGATTCCAGAGGAGCTCAAGATTGACAGGGTTCTGCAATCACTCCCTCCTAGCTACAAGAGTTTTGTAGTGACTCACAATCAGATTGGTTCCACTGATACGATCACCGAGCTCTTCGCAAAGCTGAAGGCTGCGGAGGTGGACATCAAAAAGGATAATCATGTGTTGATGGTCAATAAGCCCTCCTTTAAGAAAGGTAAGGGTGCAAAGAAGCCCTTCAAGAAAGGAGGTGGCAAGCGCGTTGCCCCTGCTGAGAAGAAGCTTAGGTCTGGTCCTAAGCCGGACACTGAGTGCTTCTATTGCAAGAACAAGGGTCCCGAAGCGAATCGTCCAAGTACTTAGCGACAAGAAGGTCGGCACCATCAAAGGTATATTTGATATACATGTTATTGATGTTTTCCTTACTAGCCCTCGTTGTAGTGCACGGGTATTTGATCTCGGGTTGATTGCTAATATTTGTAACTCAAAGCAGAGCTACTAATAGAATAGCGGCTTGCGAGGAATGAGGTGACGATGCGCGTTGGCAACGGATCAAGAGTTGATGTGATGGTCGTCGGCACGCTCTCCTTAGTTTTACCTTCGGGATTAGTTTTAAACCTCAATAAATGTTATTATGTGCCTGCGTTGAGCATGACCATTATTTCTGGATCTTGTTTATTGCAAGACGGTTATTCATTTAAATCGGAGAATAATGGTTGTTCTATTTATATGAGTAACATCTTTTATGGTCATGCACCTATTGTGAATGGTTTATTTCTTCTAAATCTCGAAAGGGATGAAACACACATCCATAACATTGAGGCTAAGAGATGCAAAGTAGATAGTGATAATACTACTTATTTGTGGCACTGCCTAGGTCATATTGGTGTAAAGCATGAAGAAACTCCATTCGATGGACTTTTGAGTCTCTTGATTTTGAATCATTTGACATGTAACCATGCCTCATGGGCAAGATGATCAAAACCCGTTCTCCTAATAATGGAGCGAGCAACGGACTTGTTGGAAATCATACATACCGATGTGTGCGGACGATGAGTGTTTCGACGCGGTGGATATCGCTATTTTCTCACTTTTACCGATGACTTAAGTAGATATGGGTATATCTATTTAATGAAACATAAATCTGAAACATTTGAAAAGTTCAAAGAATTTCAGAATGAAGTGGAGAACCATCGTAACAGAAAGATTAAGTTTCTACGATCCGATCGTGGAGGTGAATATTTGAGTTATGATTTTCACGCATCTTAAAGCAAGGAATCGCTTTCGCAACTCACGCCACCCGAACACCACAAAGCAATGGTGTGTCTGAACGGAATCGAACTCTATTAGATATGGTCCGATCGATGATGTCTCTTACTGATTTGCCGTTATCATTTTGGGGTTATGCATTAGAAACCGCTGCATTCACTTTAAATAGGGCACCATCTAAATCCGTTGAGACGACACCGTATGAACTGTGGTTTGGCGCTAAACCTAAGTTGTCGTTTCTTAAAGTTTGGGGATGCGAAGCTTACGTCAAGAAGTTGATGCCGGACAAGCTCGAACCCAAAGCGGAGAAATGCGTCTTCATAGGATACCCTAAGGAAACTATTGGGTATACCTTCTATCACAGAACCGAAGGCAAAGTGTTTGTCGCAAAGAACGGTTCCTTTCTTGAGAAGGAGTTTCTCTCGAAAGAAGTGAGTGGGAGGAAAGTAGAGCTAGACGAGGTTATTGAACCTTCTCTTGAATTGGAGAGTAGCGCAGCACCTGAAATTGTTCCAGTGCCGCCTGCACCAACAATAGAGGAAGCTAATGACAAGGATCATGAAGCTTCGGACGATGCTGCTACTGAACGTCGCAGGTCGACAAGGTCGCGTGCCCTCCTGAGTGGTATGTCAACCCTGTCTTAACTGTCTTGTTAGTAGATGACAGTGAGCCTGCGAACTATGAGGAAGCGATGATGAGCCCAGACTCTGAGAAATGGCTAGAAGCCATGAAATCCGAACTGGGATCCATGAGCGAAAAACAAGTATGGACTTTGGTGGACCCTCCTAGCGACCGAAAGGCCGTTGAGTGCAAATGGATCTTCAAGAAGAAAACGGACGCGGATGGTAATGTTACCGTCTATAAAGCACGGCTTGTCGCGAAAGGTTTTCGACAAGTTCAAGGTGTTGACTACGATGAGATTTTCTCTCCCGTAGCGATGTTTAAGTCCATTCGGATTTTATTAGCAATTGCTGCGTTTCATGATTATGAAATATGGCAGATGGATGTCAAGACTGTGTTCCTCAATGGCAACATTGATGAAGAGTTGTATATGATGCAACCCGAAGGTTTTGTCGATCCTAAGGATGCTGATAAAGTATGCAAACTTCAGCTTTCCATTTATGGACTGAAGCAAGCATCTCGGAGTTGAAACCTTCGTTTTGATTAGGTGATCAAGAGCTTTGGATTTGTTCCAAATTGCTACGAAGCTTGTATCTACAAGAAAGTGAGTGGGAGCTCGGTGACATTTCTGGTACTATATGTGGATAACATATTGATTATTGGAAATGACATTAACATGCTTAACGATGTGAA
This sequence comes from Avena insularis, assembly GCA_023614405.1. Lineage (NCBI taxonomy): Eukaryota > Viridiplantae > Streptophyta > Magnoliopsida > Poales > Poaceae > Avena > Avena insularis. The sequence goes on along the minus strand of CM042693.1, from coordinate 6,516,778 downwards.
GAGTTATTTGAGCAGTGTTTTCAATGAAAGACCTAGGTGAAGCTGCTTATATATTGGGTATCAAGATCTATAGAGATAGACAAAGACGCGATAGCTTTAAGCGGAGTACATACCTAGACAAAGTTCGAAAAGGTTCGAATGGATAAGGCAAAGAAAGGTTCAGTGCCTATGTTGTCGTAAGATATTGAGCAAGGCTCGGTCCAGCCTACGGTAAATGATAGGGAAGCTATGAGCAAAGTGCCTTATGCCTCGCCATAGGTTCTATCATGTATGCCATGTTGTGTACTAGACCGGATGTGTCCAATGCTCTTAGTTTGACGAGATATCAAAGTGATCTAGAGTGGAACCTTTGGACAACCGTGAAGAACATCCTAAAGTACCTAAATAGGACTAAAGAAATGTTCTTAGTCTATGGGGGTGATGAACAGCTCGTCGTAAAAGGTTACGTCGACGCTAGTTTTGACACCGACAAGGATGATTCTAAATCTCAGACAGGATACGTGTATGTTTTGAATGGAGGAGCTGTAAGCTGGAGAAGCTGCAAGCAAAGCGTGATCGCGGGATCTATAGTAGAAGCGGAATACATGGCTGCTGCAGAAGCGTCAAGTGAAGGAGTTTGGATCAGGAACTTCATCACTGATCTTGGCGTGGTTCCAAGTGCATTGGACCCACTGGAGATATTGTGTGACAACACTGGCGTCATAGCACTCGCTAAGGAACCAAGATATCATCCAAAGACCAAGCATATCAACCGCAAGTTTCATATAATCCGAGATTATATATTAGATGGAGATCTGAAGATTAGCAAAGTACATGCAGATCTGAATGTCGCAGATCCATTGACTAAACCTCTTCCATGTGTAAAACATGATCAGCACCTCAGTGCCATGGGTGTGAGATTGTTGCCAAATGTGAACTAGATTATTGACTCTAGTGCAAGTGGGAGACTGTTGGAATTATGCCCTAGAGGCAATAATAAAGATGTTATTATTATAATTCTTGTTCATGATAATGTTTATATTCCATGCTAGAATTGTATTAAGCGGAAACTTTAATACTTGTGTGGTTTGTTAACAACACCGTGTCCCTAGTATGCCTCTATGGACTAGCTCATTGATTAATGATGGTTAAGGTTTCCTAACCATAGACATAAGTTGTCAATTAATAATGAGATCATATCATTGGGAGAATGATATGGTGGACAGACCCAAACTAAGCGAAGCAATTAGATCGTGTCATCGTGTTCATCTTTGCGAAGCTTTTCTTATGTCAAATATTGTATTCCTTAGACCATGAGATAATACAACTCCCTGGCATCGGAAGAAAGCTTTGAGGTCATCAAACGTCATCCTATGAGAGGGTGATCATAAAGGTGTCTCTCAGGTGATCGGAAAGTACCTGTTGGGTTGTATGTATCGAGATGGGATTTGTCCCTCCCAAGTCGGAGAGATATACTTCAGGCCCACTCGGTAATCAATATCAACACCGCTTGCAAGCATGTGGTTAAAGAGTTAATCACAAAGTGATATCGGATTACGGAACGAGTAAAGTACTTGCTGTGAACGAGATTGAACTAGGTATGACGGTACCGACGATCAAATCTCGGGCAAGTAAAATATCACGAGACGAAGGGAATATATATATGGGATTAATTGAATCCTGGTATCGTGGTTCATCCGATATGATCATCTATGAATGTGTGGGAGTCAATATGGGTTTCCAGACCCCGCTGTTGATTATTGATAGAAGATCATGTCCGCATATTCTCGAACCCGAAGGGTCACACACTTAACGTGTCTCGACGCTAGGATAGATTGGATAATTGGTTTATGAGTTTTTGTTCGGAGTCTCGGATGGGATCCGGGACATCACGAGAGGTTCCGGAATGGTCCGGAGAATAAGATTCATATAAGGCAGTGCAGTTTTTGGAGTTCGGAATTGTTCCGGGTTAATCGGTATTGTACCGGAAGCTTCTAGAACCTTCCGGAAGGGGACCAACATGGCCCCACCTTACGGGAGGGGGCATGGGCCTATGAGGGAGTGCCCTGGCCGCATTGTGCCAGGGGCACAAGGCCCCATAGGGCCCAGCCGGCCAAGAAGGGATAAAACCCTAATTGGAGCTTCTAGAAGGGGGGGTTTCCTTGCCCCCCACTCCTCCTCCTTGGCCGCCGGATTTGGCTTGGGGGAGGGGCTAGGGTTGCCGCCCCACCCCTCTATATAAAGAGGGCTGGGGGAGCACCACCCCCACACACCTTCCCCTCAAGCCGCCTGCCGCCTCCTCTCTCTCCCTCCCATTGCGTGTGGCGAAGCCTGCAGAAACTCTCCACCAATTGCACCGTCGTTGTAGATCCAACCCATCTCTCCACCATACTTGCTGGACCAAGGAAGGAGGAGACGTCGAGGTGCTGCACGTGTGCATCTCACGGAGGCATCGCCACTTGTGGTGCTAGATCGGATCGGATCGCGAGGAGGAGAAGCGAGTACGGCTACATCACCCACGTTCTGACGAACGTTCCGCTGTGAGAATCTTCAAGGGTATGAAGATCTAATCCAATCTTTCTCGTTGTTTGCATCTCCTAGATTAGATCTTGGCTTCCCTCTGTTCGCATCCGTAGAAAATTTTGATTTACTATGCCGCGAAACCCTTCATTTCTCATCGGGGGCTCTTATAGGCGCAGAAGGTAAGGTCGGTAGGGGTCCAGGGGGCCCACACCCTCCCCAGGCGCCCCCAGGGCTTGCCTGCGCCTAGGGGGGTTTAGCCCTGTGGCCCCCCTCCGGCTCCGCTTCGTGGTTCCGTGTTGCTCCGGGGAAAATAATAACTTTGGCTTTTGTCTCGTCCAATTCCGAGAATATTGATTTTCTGCCTTTCTAGAACCAAAAACAGAAGAAACAGGCAACTGGCACTGTGGCAACTTGTTAATAGGTTAGTTCCATAAAAGATATAAAAGCACCTCAAAATGTAGACAAAACAAAGCAAAGTAGATACAAAACAAGCATGGATCATCAAAAATTATAGATACGTTTCCAACGTATCAGTCGTCCCGCAAGGCTCGGTTATCTCTATACCCGAGCTCTTACTTATGCACTTTACTTTGTGATAGCCTTCGTGCTTGAAGTAATATATATTTTGCTATCACATTGTTGCTTGTATTGCTTAGCATAAGTTGTTGGTGCACATAGGTGAACCTTAGTTGTTCTAGGTTGTGCTTGACAAAGTAAACGCTAGTTTTATTCCGCCTTTGTTGAGCCACTTTAGGAAAAGTTTTAATCGCCTATTCACCCCCCCCTCTAGGTGACATCTGTATCCTTTTAGCATGGAAAATAAATACGTGAATGCACACAGTTTCCGAAAATTGGCATCGAAACTAATTTGTGTAACAAATTATGTCACGACTTTATTTCCTTTACGCGACACTTCGGTAGGGTACTTTATTTTCATCCTATTTCGCGGCGACCCTTGTAGTCAGGCGTGATGGCGTTTCGTCAGGCCAGCTCCGCCACCCAAGCCTTATTGGACATCCTCTCCGGCTAGACCAGATGGATTTCGTCTAATCAGCCTTTCGTCCCTCTATATTAATATAGCAACCAACACAATTCGATACAAACACGAGACCACTATTGGACAAACAACACATCAAAGCCCAAAAGGAAATACAAGAGAAATAAAAGAAAAAAACGCCGACACTGCCAGAATGACAAAAACACCAATGGCTCACAACCGCTGTACCCTCCGAAGAATTCCCATCACAATGCTATGCCCTCGAATCGCCGTTTAGCAAGCAACACCTTTAAAAAGGGATACAGACCAGAGAGATTTGGACACTTCTTGGATTGGATAAGGATTAACCGCTTCAGAGCGGACACTAATTTAATTTCCGCATTTTGGATTTGAATGGTGATCTAGTTCTAGGCTTACTCACAAGTCTTACTTCTCTATTGGATAATTAGGCAATATTTTCATGATTAATTTTAGAAAATAAAGCATGACAACAAAAAACAGTACCACGTGAAACTTAAACATACTAGATGTGATTAACAACATGATGAATAGAAACAGTCATTAGAAAAACATGTACTCGGAGAATATGTTTAGATAGTAATAAGGAGCACTACATAGGTACCAATTGTCTCCAGATCGAGCAATCATGGTTGGTGCGTGACGTTATTGATGAGAACATTTGTGAAGACCGACAAAAGAAGACGATGATAAAAATGGCGATACGCAACACCGAACGATTTGAATGATAGACGATCTGTGATGAAGCTCTCAAGACCGTATTCGCCCTCCCCTACATGATGATAAAAGTGAGTGATTTCGAAGACATGATTTCCTATTCGCTCGGGGTGGAGTAGACTACGGTAACGGCACAAGCAACAAAAAGGTGGCAAAACACCAGATTGGTTTCGGTTCTGTGCGCCGGAAGGCGTTCGAGATATTATATAGAGCATCTCGGGACAAACGCTAACAGGTCAAAATAGGCTGAGACCACGCGGGGTTGGTTACAATAGCCAATGATCCAGAAGCTAATCCGAACTGACTAGCTAAGACAGATCTGTCAAAATCATAGTTTTTCTGAGTAGCAAAAGTAAGCCCGGCTCAATTGGTAAAATACGGCGCATGCGTCATAGTGAGGCGAGCGCACGCAGACGACAACGAAGGAAAAGAGTACATATATCATTCTATTTTCACTCACTTACCAAGTAGCGAGACATTCCAGCTTATAAGATCGTGCAACTTTTCTCTAACTTTTCATGTGAGACTTAGCTCTCACTCTTCTTGCCGCTCACATGTGAGTTGTTACTAACATGGTATGCCACATATACGAGCTTCTACACTTATGGAATTTAAAACCTAGAAAAAAATCTACTTTCTCTGTCCGAAAATAACTGACTTGTAATTATTTAGATTCGTATAAATTTTAGTTAATAGGATCCCTCTAGTAGTCAACTGACCGAGGGGTGGGGGTGGGGGGTGGGGGGGCGGTGTACAACCACGCACGGCTGATGTTGTCCCTTTGCTCTGTTGCTAGGAGCAGAAGGAAACACACTGCTATTTTTTCTCCTTGGGTAAAATGAAACCATGCAAATAAAAAATATTCTATGTTGCACTCTATGCGCAAATAGAGAAAATTTCTCACTTGCAGCCCCGTTTGAAATTATCAGTTGCATCCCCGCTTGTATCTGAAAAATATCTCAAGGTTGCAACCAGGATAAATCTCAGTTGTAACCCTGTTTGCAACTGAAAGATAACAAATGCAAAGCCACTTTTAACTATAAAAATCTCATATGCAACCCTAGTTGCAACTGGAAAAAATCGCAGCTTTAACTACTCTTGCAAACAGGAAAAAAAATTCAGGCAACTAAAAATATACTTAATTACAAACTCACTTATACAACTAAAAATCCCAGATACGGTCTCAATTTTAATATGAAATCTCAGTTCGGAACCTAACATGCAACTCCCGCGGGATATCACAAATCACAACATATTCCAACGTTTTTGGAGTAGCCTGGCTACGCGTCCAACGCCCACCACGACAAACCAAACGACAAGTTTAACTTCATGGCAAAGAAAATAGGGAATTAGTCAATCAACGTAACCCGGCGAGAAAGACAACCTTGTCTTCTGCACGGAATCTAGACCGATCTACTTCTGGGGCGGTGATGGCGGCGAGAGGAGAATCGGGGGACGGTGATGGGGGTACCCAGGGAGGACGGAGCTTGGAGGACGGGCAAACTGATCAAGGTGGGAGGAGGTTTCCAAGGGGACGACAGGTGCGACAGGGGACGCCAGGGCCAGTGCTACCATTGGTTTCGCTACCGAACAGTGGGGGCGATCAAGGGGATCCCGCTGAGGGATCTACCCGCCCGAAGCTGAACGGCAGTGAAATTGTTGTGGCAGTGCAGCAGCGGTGCCTTAGTCCAGAAAGAAGCCGAGAGGAAGCTGAGATGGGGAATTGGGATGAGGGAGACAGTATGGATGAGGAGATGGGGTTCCGGCGAGGACCGGAGACCAAGATAGATGGCACGGTGGATATGGAAGATGATGTTTTCCTGGAGTTTGATGAGGAAGAGGAAGCTGTGGTGGAACCAGGCGCCCCAAACACTTGGCAACTACTGGCAAGATACATGGCGAACTTTAAACCTAACACTGTGTCCATGTTTAATCACTTTATTGAGAAGGTTTGGCAGCTACGTTGTGGGATTAGTTATTCAGAGAGAGGCAAAAACTACTACATGATCACTTTATTTTCAAAAGGAGACTATGATTTTGTGATGAGAGGAGGGCCATGGATTTTCAACCGGAATGCACTGCTGGTCAAAACTGTTGATGATGTTACCCGCCCGTCAGAGATGATCCTAGATTCCGTACCAGTTTGGGTGCGTATCTATGATGTGCCATGGGGTAAGCAGAAGACAGATGCGTTCGGGATGCGATGTGGCAACGGTCTGGGTAGGGCCTTGGAGGTGGATGTTCCTTCTGCTGAGGAACATATGCACGAGTTCCTGCGCGTCCGAGTTGATATACCATATAACAAGCGGCTTCAGATGCAAATTACAACAGGTGTGAAGGGGAAGCTAGGGGTGGTGTCGGCCTACAAGCTGAAGTATGAGCGCATTCCACGTTATTGCGAACACTGTGGCTTCATGGGTCACCGTGAGGAGGAGTGCGAGAAACGGCGAAGGGGGACACCGTCCATAGATTATGACAAAAATGAGTTAAGATGCAGCCCATATAAAAAGTATGAGTATAAAACTCATTTTGTTCCACCTAGGGGGCAAGCGGCGGCGAAGAAAGGACTGAGTTTTGCTAGCTTTGGCACAGCGGAATCACACCAATCTACTCGGACTCGCCAATCTCAGCAGGGAGCGAGGAGAGTCCAGAGTCAGAATGCACAGGAGGAACATGTGGACTCACAGGAGGAGTCTGGAGAAGAGCAGATGCCACCTCTAGTTGATGCAACGCCGCCTCATAATTATGAACCGGTGCCAGTAGGAGCCTATGATGATTTTGACGAGGCGATGGAGCAGGGCATTGGGGCAATGGAACAGGAACTTTCTAATCAAGCGGGAGCTATGCAGATGGGGAACAGCGGACAGTGCAGGTCCCAATCGCGCCGGCCAGATAATAATCAACCGATCATCCAATTCCCGGACGATGAACCAGCACATGCTACGACGGGCCAGGAGGAGGAGTTTGAGGGGACCGCGATGCAGACTAACACAAAAGTGCAGGTGAAGGATGTCCAGATGCCGGGGGATAGGAAAGCTTCCCCTCGATCTTCGGACATGATCCCGGCCCTACATGGACTGAGCTCTCTGGCTGTGTCCTATGGAGATTCAGATGAAATTATGGAGGTGGTAGATCAACTCCCACGGAAGCGCTCAGCAACGGAAGCAAACAAAAAGTATTTACTCTTTGGCCAAGATTTGTCGGTGGTTCCTTATGAAGAACCAGAAAAGGGAGGCGAGACGAAGCGTGGAAAGAAGATAAGCACCGGACACAACAAGGCAAAGATGGCGCACACGAAGCCTGATGGTTCTGTAGATGCCCGCAAGGAAGCAAGACCAACCGGTAAGGGGTTAGCCGGTAGACTGACGAGGCCTAATGTCTGGTCTCGTCAGGAGCAATGAATTGCCTAAGTTGGAATTGTCGGGGAGCGGGTGGAACCTCGACAGTTCAGGAGCTAGTGGCTATCTCCAAAACTTTGCGTCCTAGGTTAATTTTCTTGTGTGAAACGCGTCAGAATAAAAATAAAGTTCGTCGTCTTAGGGGTCGTTTAGGTCTTCGAGGTTTTACTGGAGTGAGTAGTGAAGGTCTTAGTGGGGGTTTAGCTCTCTTTTGGCATGAATCTTTGTACGTGGAAGTTAAAATTTTGAATAAAAATATTATTGATGCTTACATCAGGCTTTCACCCGATGAACCGCTGTGGCGGCTCACCCGTATCTATGGGGAGCCAAGAGTGGTAAGTAGGCACTTAGTTTGGTCCCAGCTACAAAATCTAAAAGGTACGTCCAGGTTACCTTGACTGGTCATGGGAGATTTTAATGAAGCACTATGGCAGTTTGAACATCTAACTAGAATTCCCAGGCCTGAAAATCAGATGAGGGCCTTTAGGGAAACCCTTCAGACCTGTGGACTACATGATATAGGATTTAAAGGCCTACCGTACACTTTTGATAATAAAAGACATGAAAACAATAGTGTCAGAGTACGCTTGGACCGGGCTGTAGCTGACAAGGATTGGCGTGACATTTACAGTGAGGTTGAGGTTAACCATATTGTTACTACACGTTCTGATCACCTAATGCTTTTGATTAAGTTGCAGAAGGAACAAGGTTTACCGCGAAGGCGTGCGCCTAGGCAGTATGAGATTCTATGGGAACGAGTTGGAGAGCTCCCGGAAATTATTGAAAGCATGTGGAAAGAGGAGGGTGAGCAGCGAGATTTGCATGGAATGATACTCAAATTGGACAAGGTAATGACTAAGCTTCAAGGTTGGAGCAAAAGAAAATTCGGAAACGTCTTGCATGAGCTTGAGACCCACAAAAGGAAGCTAGAACAGCTACTGTTACATAACCTGGATGATATCAACAAGGAGGAGATCCGTCGTACGTCAGATTATATCGATGAATTGCTATACCGTGAAGAAATGATGTGGCTTCAAAGATCACGTATTGCATGGCTAAAAGAAGGCGACCGAAACACAAAATTTTTCCACCAAAAAGCGGTTTGGAGAGCAAGGAAAAACAAAATTCAAAAACTAAAGGACAACAATGGAGTCTGGAAGACGGTTCCATCCGACATGGAGCGGATGTCGACATCTTTTTTTAAAGAGCTCTTCACCAGGGATCTAACACTCAATGCAAACGAAGTTCTACCACTGTTAACTAGGAAGGTCTCAAGCGAGATGAATGAGATGCTGTTGAGGGACTTCACAGACGAAGAAATATCCAACGCTTTGTTCCAGATCGGCCCGCTCAAAGCTCCTGGACCTGATGGTTTTCCGGCGCGCTTTTACCAACGGAACTGGGGTTTAATGAAAGGAGAAATAGTTGCTGCGGTCAAACTGTTTTTCCATACAGGACATATGCCGGAGGGCGTTAATGAGGCCACGATTGTTTTAATTCCAAAGTTGGAACATCCAGCTGAGCTCAAAGATTTCAGGCCAATTAGTCTTTGCACAGTTCTATACAAAATTGTGGCTAAATGTCTGGTTAACCGTTTACGTCCTATTCTCGGTGAGTTAATTTCGCCAAGCCAAAGCCCTTTTGTTCCGGGGAGGTTAATAACGGATAATGCCCTTATTGCATTTGAGTGTTTACATTACATTGAGCACAACAAGAAACCAACCGAAAACTTCTATGCCTATAAACTAGATTTATCCAAGGCTTATGACAGAGTGGACTGGGATTTTTTAAGGAGTTCGATGGAAAGACTAGGCTTTGATCACCGGTGGATCGAGTGGATTATGGAATGTGTGACCACGGTGAGATATAAAGTTAAATTCAATGGAGCCCTGCTGGAATCGTTCTCGCCTTCGCGCGGCCTTCGCCAAGGTGATCCCTTATCCCCTTTTTTGTTCCTTTTCATTGCTGATGGTTTGTATGCGTTACTGTGTAAAGAAGTGCAGGATAATCAGATCACACCTCTGAAAATCTGCAGAAGAGCACTAGGCATCTCGCATCTTTTGTTTGTAGATGATAGTCTTCTATTTTTTAAGGCGGAGCCAGAACAAGCGAACAAAGTGTTGACGGTTCTGGATAAATATAGCAAAAGCACATGCCAATTAATTAATCCGTCAAAATGCTCAGTTTATTTCGGGCCAAATTGTGAGGAAGGATCAAAACAGAGTGTCATGGATACGTTGCAAATCACGGTGGAGAGCTTTGAAACTAAATATTTGGGCCTTCCGACCCCTGATGGCCGAATGACAAAAGGGAAGTTTCAAAGTTTGCAAGGGAAATTAGCTAAGAGACTTCTGCAGGTGGGTGAAAATCACATGGCTCAAGGAGGAAGGGAGGTCATGATCAAAGTTGTAGGACAGGCCCTTGCTACATATGTTATGGGCGTTTACAAACTACCCCTAGGTCTCTATGATGATCTGGAGAAGATCATAAGGGATTTTTGGTGGGGTTCTGAAGCAGGTAAAAGGAAAACCCACTGGATGGCTTGGGACATGTTATTGAAACCCAAGAAGCAAGGGGGCATGGGCTTCAAAGACATGAGGATATTTAATCAGGCCTTACTCGCAAGACAGGCATGGAGGCTTTTAAGGTTCCCTGATTCCCTCTATGCCCAGATCCTAAGGGCTAAGTACTATCCGAACGGCAACCTTCTGGATACCGTCTGTACAAGCAATGGTTCGTCAACATGGCACGCTATCGAGTATGGGTTGGAACTGGTAAAACAAGGGGCCATCTGGAGAATCGGTAATGGGGCAAAGGTTAGGATCTGGAGGGACCCCTGGATCCCTAGGAACCATCAACTGACGCCGATTTCACCTAAGGGAAGATGCAGACTTAAGTGGGTTTCAGAGCTGATAAACCATGATGGATCGTGGAATAGACAGCTGCTCCACAGATGGTTCCTACCGATAGATATTGAGAAAATCACCCGGATAAAATTGGCGACGACGAACGAAGAAGGTTTTTTAGCCTGGAATCCGGATAATAAGGGTCTGTTTTCAGTCAGGAGTGCCTATCGCCTTGGGATGGAAGCTAAGATGAGGGCGGAGGACAAAGGAACCTCAAGCGGACGACTGTATGGGAATAATAGTGAGTGGAAGCTAATATGGCACAGTATAGCGCCGCCAAAAGTGAAAACATTCGCCTGGAAAGTGGCTTCAAATGGCCTGGCGACAAGGAGCAATATGGCGAGAAGGAAGATGGTCTCAGAGAGCACTTGTCCTTTATGCGGTAAGGGTGAAGAAGACACATACCATGCCTTGGTTACTTGTCCTCAAGCGAGCGAGCTGTGGCAGGAAATGCGCCGATGCAGGATTTGCCAAAGGCGAGTGATATTAGGAGGGATGGAACAGACTGGGTTTTACCTCTCCTTAACAGGCTTGATGAGAACCAACGTCTCAAAGTCCTCATGATTTTATGGAGAGCATGGCATGTACATAATGAGCTAACACACGACAAACCTGCCCCTCCGGTCCAGGTATCAAACCAATTTCTTTGTAGCTATGTGAATACTCTTATGTCTTTAAAGAACTTGTCGCAGGAAGAGGTGCTGAAAGGGAAGCAACCGGCGGAGGCGGAAATAGAGAAGAAGGCCAAAAGAAAGGAAGGACAACAAACGAAGTGGTCGAAACCCGCTAGAGGACGTATGAAGCTAAACGTGGACGGTAGCTACCTGATGAACGACGGTACAGCGGGCACTGGAATGATACTAAGGAACTGGGAAGGGGAGGTGAGGTTCTCAGCATGCCGTGGGTGTCATGAATGTGACTCTGCCCTGGAAGCCGAGCTCCTTGCATGCAATGAAGGTTTAAAACTCGCCCTGACATGGTGCACGGAACCGATTGATGTGGAAATGGACTGTGCTATGGCTATCAAGATGATCAGCTCAACAGATAAGGACTGTTCTACACTGACCCACCTCGTATCAAACATCAAGCAATGTCTTCGCGAACAGGAGGTTTCTTTTCACAAAGTCGACAGAAGTCAGAATTCTGCTAGTCATGATTTAGCTCAGTTTGGTAGAACTAAAAATAAAACTCAATTCTGGATTGGAGGTTTTCTTCGGGAGATTCAGTCGGCTGTAACAGATGTTTGTAACACTTCTATTACTTAATGAAAGTCCGAATTTTTTCGCAAAAAAAAAAAAAAAATAGGGAATTGGTAATTCTCAGCCGAGGAATAGAGGCGTCGGATCTATCAGCGCCAAGATTAGTGCAGACTCCTTCGGGTGCGTTGTCGCTAGATTCTTTCAGAAGCGAGAGCGACGCCTCTTTCCGCGAACTGTAGCATGGGCTTTTTTCGTGTCATGCATGGGCCCTTGTGTTAATTTTCGTGTGTTGCCATCTGTGTTCAGCTAACCCCGTATGGGCTTCTGTGTGGGCTAGTAGATATTGAATGAGATTTGTATTTTGTTGTTGTTTTTGTTGAATATTCAATAAAGATATGAGTTAATCCACAAAAATGACCACGTTATTCCAACGCATGTTGTGGACACGTTAACGTAAATCTAGCGGCAAACAAACCACCGAGCCGAAACCCTCCGGTGAAATCTAGGTGTTGCACGCACGCGTACTGCATTGTCACCGGCACCGAGCCGTACCCGATGCCCGGCCTGGCCGCTGCACGTAACCTAGCGCGGCGCACTGGCCCGGTGACCGACACGGCTGCTACGTTGCCCTCGGGCCGGTCATGTAGGTACGTGTGGCTAATCACAAAGTTAAACCGTGTTCGTAAAACTGTCTGGTTGTTGGGGTTTCAAATCCACAAAGACACCGTGCGATCCCTGCCGGTCCGGTCGTGTCAAATCGGCTGCAGCGCCGTGCTAGCTAGCTAGCTAGATACCCCGTTTCTCATCCCACCAAACAGACTGCATATCACGGATCCACGGAACAGCTTTCTTGTTCCCATCGGACTCTAAATAACCCTACCATACAACTGTGCAGTGAGATGATCATTGACGGAAAGATGCTCCACACACACACTTGGCAAGAAGAAACAAATCGACCTGTATCGTCCAACCTCTTGCTGGACCATAAGCGGCACCACGCATGTCACTTGAGCACACGTCCCCGATCGGGCACCGCCGTGCGCCGGCCGCAGCGGAAGGATGCTCGTCCCGACGTGCACGAATAGCGCCTCCGCGCCAGGACCACACGTACGTACACGCGCGCACCGGGCACGTAACTCATGAAATCATCCTTTTCGCGTTATCATGACCAACAGCAACAGCCCGTGCTCCTCGCTCGTGCGCTCATCGGCTCAGCGGCTAACTAATCGAGCCTAGCTACATCGTTTGATGCAAGAAAAAAGAAGGACGCGAGCTGGGCGGTAGCTCTCCCCTTTCCTTTTATGCAGATGTCTCTCGAAAAAAGTGGGGTAAAAACTATGTGTGGTAAAGGATCGCTCTCAGGAAGGTGGAGTAATTTGCACTGCATGCGACGCTACGAAACCGGTGAAAGCGGCGAAGCAACGGTAGTCAGTAGAGCAAAGCTAGGTGAGGGGCTGCGACATCGGTTTGTTGTTCACGGTCCGCGACGGCTCAGCTCTCCCTGCGTGCGCCCTGTCGTGATTGTTTCGTTTCCAACAAGGAACGAGCGAGCGGCAGTAAGGGCATCTCCACGTGTCCAAGTCTCAGCGGTCCGATCGATTCACACAAACGCGTCCGGCTCGATCTATTTATATATTAAATTTAGGTTTCGGTTGCGTCGGTCCGGACAGCATGCTTGTCTTCGCGTGTCCTCCCACTAGGTCGTCCGGGTCCGCTCTCTGCTGGCACAACGGACACTCTCCTTTCCCAAACCCTCGTCCTTCATATCTCACGACCAGAGGATGCACAATCTTTGTCGCCACCGCCCGCTGTCGCCGATGCCCCCGTGATTTCGGGCAGCATTGCAGGCCACGCGCGTTGCCAGAGTTGTCTAGACGCGCCGCAGGCAATTCTGCCGCCCCGGCCTCCGCTTGTGGCATGGACGTGCGATACCCTGAGCGTGGCGCACAACCCGCTCGATCCTTTGCCTGAGATATGCTCGTCGGTCCTTTCTAGGTTATCTGACCCGCTGCTAGACTTGGCATCGCCATTGACGTCCGTATACTTTATAGATGGATAGCACTCAAAGGGCAATAAAGTTTTCCTACAAGAATTTCGTGGAGTCATCGTTCGAGGAGGAGTCCGACGATGAGACTGAGATTCTACTGGCAGCTGCATAGATGGTGCACAACCACTACCTCCTGCCGCCGCGCAGAGGTGGCTCGTCCAAGCGGCGCGAAGCCAACCAGAATCGCGACAAAGAAGAAGGCCACATACGCCTTTACAAGGACTACTTCCACGCAACTGATCCGGTATTTAAAGAGAAGGCAGTCGAGGAACCTGTTCTTGCACATTCTCAATGGGGTGACGGAGTATGATAACTACTTTGAGGCTAAGTACGATTGTACTGGTAAGATTGGCTTCTCCTCTTACCAAAAATGTTATGCTGCCATTCGACAACTTGCATATGGAGTGTTCGGTGACCTCCTCGACGACTACATGTGCATGAGCGAGTCCACGTGCCATGAGGCTATGTAACGGTTTTGCAGTGCGGTTATTGCGGTGTTTGGCAAAATTTACCTGAGAGAGCCAAACACGGAAGACACTGCCCGCCTTTTGTCCATCGACGAGAGAATGGGGTTTCCTGGTATGCTTGGCAGCATTGACTGCATGCATTAGGAGTAGAAGAACCGTCCCTGTAATTGGCAAGGGCGGTTTAAAAGGCATGCAGATGGGTGCACTGTCATACTAGAGGCTGTTGCATCACATGATCTTTGGATTCACTTATTTTTTGGCATGGTTGGATCAAAAAAATGACATCAATGTGCTGCAGTGGTCTCCGGTGTTTGCTAGGCTGACAGAAGGCAATGCCCCACAGGTTTAGTATTAGATCAATGGCAGTCCATATGATATGGGTGATACATCCAATTTGCATCACCATTCTATATCATAATTTGCCTCTATTTATTGATATATGTCTTATTATGAGGTATTACTTATGTCTTTTTCTCTGTTTTTGCATGTTGGATGATTCTTGGAGGATGGACTGTTGGAGTCAGGTTTCTGATGGAAAAAGAGGTGACTTCTAATTCAATAGGCCCCTCAAGGAACGAAAGAAAAATTCAGGCGCGATCCAGGCGCGATCGAGGGCTCGGATGGGCGGATACCCCTTCGCGCCTGGGGGTAGGATTGGCATACAGAAAGATTAGATCGCGCGTGTAGAGCCCGCCAAAGCCCGTACATGCCCGAAGCGGATCAGTACGTGCGTATTCTGTGACGCGGCATGGATTCCGTCGTCCAACTCAGCTGTCTGACGTGGCAACACCTCTACGCAAAAAACACCTCTACGTGGTTTCCTGGGGCACATTTATGTTCCTGTCGGTGGGCCGTTTGTGTTGCACGCGCGGATAAGAGCGGGGGCTCGCGATACATCGGGAAGGATCACCCCCGTCACCTCCGACGCGGTGCACGTCTGACACCACCCGCAGGACTGTGTCATCATGATGCGTGCAGGGACGCGTGCATCGTTGTATCAGCGCCGAAGTGAATTGCCAATCGACTTAATGGGGCATCCAATCGGTCGCATCGTTGCAGTTCTCTGCCTGCCATGTGTGCACAAAACTTCTTTGAGAAGGCAGATCGCACAGTAGGAGAGAGTACGGTGGGGTGCATAAGACTGGTCTGTCTAGCCTTTTTGACTATCTACCTCCACTCGTCACTAGCGCCCTCCTCCCTTTCTTCTTCCTCCTGCTCATCCCGCTCCTGCTCCCTCCCTCTGTGCAGGCATGGCTCCCTCTCGGAAGCGTGTCGCGGCGACAATGCGTGAGGAGAGAAAAGAGAGATCTCGCAGCGCCGCTTTACACACTGAAGAGTCACAACATATGCTCATGGCTATGCCCGCAGGCGAGGGATCCTCCGGATAGGTCATGTACTTCTTCTCCTTAATAGTGTTATCCATCATTCTTCTTCTCCTTAATCATCACCTACTTCTCTTTATTTAGAGCCGTCGATTCACCGGCGGACACGTTCCCCCAGATCCCCGGATCAGCCAGGTAAACAATATACACTGGGGTTTTGCGACTAGGATTTGGGGTTTTTGCGACTAGGATTTGGGGTTTTTGCTTCTGGATCTTTTCCACACCGCTCATTTCTGCATAAAGCTCGTGTGCTATAATGACACGTTACTGTTGTTCCCGTTTCGTGATAGGACTGGAACCACGTATTCTTTGTCCCAGGAAAAGAAGCCAAAACTCATCAATAAGGTGGATGATTGGCTTAATGCACGAATAAGCAGCCACAAGGATAAAATGCAAACACAAGAACTGGAATTAGAACAACTCAAATTAGCTGTGAATACCCTTACTAAGGAGCGCGACGAGCTGAAAAGGGACAACGCTGCCTGGAAGAAACTGCATAAGAAGATCCAAGCCTCGAACCGACTGAATACATCCATCAACGAGGGGCTCTTGAAGGATAATGAGAAGCTAAAAGATGATAATGTCAATCTCCATGTCGAGAACATGAACCTGCTTCGGAAGCTCGAGGCTTCGCTCAGTGAGAAGGTCAAGATCAGGCAGGACATGCTCGTACGTCGCCTATTACTTGAAGAGATTGAGGAAGAAAACCAACAGCTCCTCGCCAGGCTACGATCGTAGCAGACTTTCCTCGGTGCTGCTCTGCTGAATTGAACTATGTGTTTCTATTTTGCAACTGCAAACTAAACTATCCGAACAATGAGTTGCAACGGGAGACACCTTTTGTGCAGTCCGAAAATATCTGCTTTCCTGTTGTTTCTATCTACTGGGTGGGACCATGTTGGAAAAGTGTCAATTTTGTTGTAAGAAAACCTTAAACTTAGATATTACACACACTCAACCGTGCATTAAAATTCAAATTAGGTATTCCAAACTCAACTTCAAATAGTTACAAAAGGAGGTAGCCACGATCGGAAAAGAATGGGTGGGGCCACTGGCGGGGGTCCGTAGAGAGAGAGAGTGAGCTTCGTAAAAAAAAGAGAGATTGTTTTTTGACACAGAAGAGAGAGAGATTGTTGGCGAATGGGGCCACCTGAGAACCGTGCATGTACCATAGGCATGTCCTAGGCGCACTGCGGCTGCGTGAATCTGTGTAGCGTACTACATGCGTATGTCCTGATTGCGGCGAACTGTGACATCGCATGTGAATCAAGGGAGCACGAAACATTGGCGTCTCACCATATAGAGCCCATCCCTCTCTCTCCGCCTCTCCTCATTCACTCCATCACGCCACCTCTTCCCAACTCCCCTAGGCCCCTACCCACTACCCTTCCCCACTCCTCTCTCTCTCCGCCGACCAGGAAAAAACCCTCTCCCCTTCCTCTTCCGCTTCACTTCCCATTTCGGCGATGGAGCACCCATCCGACGCAGTCGCTGCAGCGAAGGAGAAGGCCACGACGCTGGCGTTAACCGCGGAGGAGGCGGCCAGAGCCACGGAGGAGGCGGCCAGAGCCGCGACGGAGGCACAAAATGCCGCAAGGGCGGCAATCACATCCGCAGCGGATGCGAAAGATGAAGCAGAGGCCATTGCTGAAGGCCGACCGATCTATCCCTCATCGGCTCCCGTCGCTATCAGTACTTGTGCGTACAATCTTGGGAAGCAGCCACAGGATGACGACAAGGAGGTCGAGCTCATCATCATGCCGCCGCCGGCCTTTGACGAGAACATCATCGACAACGAGGAGGAGGTAAGTTCCAATTAATGGATTATCCGCTTGGGGCCTAGGGTTTTCGCTTAGCGTCAGATTCGTTTGTTATCTGTTAAGATTGGGGCCTAGGGTTTTCACTTAGCCTCAGATTCTTTGTTATCTGTTATGATTGATGTGTAATTAATGGATCTGTGGATTATTGCTAGCTAGGCTTCGATTATGGACAGAATCGATTAATATTTGTGGATCCGTGGATTATTGCTAGCTAGGGTTCGATTATGGACAGAATCGATTAATCTTTGTGGGTCTGTGGATTGTTGTTTTCATTTCTATGGATTAATGCTAGCTTATTGACCAACGGAAGTGGATTATCAACATTGCACCTGTACGTTGTACACGGTTTATATCATGCTCTTTTCTTTGCGGATATCGACGGTGTGAAATAAAGAGTGAACTTCTAAGTCCATGGAGTGATGTATGTGTGTTAGAGAAACGCCTTGGCCACTAGCCTAAGCCATGCCTAATCATGGTGGAAACTTGCAAAGATAAAAAGCATTCTCAATAAAAATCTATGCACATAGTAAATAAAAAGATCGCTGAGATGCTCATTGTCTGCTTGCCTTGTCATTTTGTTTATGGGATAGCTCCTGTACCATGTGCAAGGGGTACCCCATTGGTGGTTCTTTATGATACACATGTACTTACAATGACAAGAACTTACCGGTAACTAAAGTTGAGTAGCATGAGGAGCGGCCCTTGTACTCAAGGGACATGAGATTGCCAACTTATATTTCGTCAAGCATATACTCCATCTTTGTGCACTTTAACCTTAATCATCTCAAGATTCCTACGATAGGGGCAATGAGGGCTCCAAGCTAGTAAGTACCATAATCTTTTAAAAGCACTTTATGACTTGAAATCCCTGCTACCCTCTATGAAGGGACCTTTCTCCTATTTTCCAAGTTGAGTCAGTAAACCTACTTCCTCTCTACCTCCAGCAAGCATTTGAATTGCTGTGTTTCAAGCATTCATATGATGATTTATTCACTCATGTTCTCTATCTTCCTTGTTTGCACAAGACTCTTATCTATTGAGTATTACTTTGATAGCCATCATTGTGAAAAACCTTTTTGAGCAAAGAGTGCTCCAGTTATAAAACTTCTACAAAAAGCTTTTTGTGAAATTGTTTGCCAGCTGTTCTCTGACCAGGAACAAAGTTTGCCAATTCCAATTATGATTTATCTTTATGCATCTCTATTGTGACTCTTGTACTTGTTGCAAGATAAGTTATATAATGGTGAGTTGCTTTCTTCTATGATTTGTGCAATGGTAAGTGTGATGCTTCTTGTCCGTATTCTTTTATCGACACTTCACTCCATAAACCTGTGGACATGTTTAGCTCGAGTTTCGCTTGGGGACAAGCGAAGGTCTAAGCTTGGGGGAGTTGATACGTCCAATTTGCATCATCATTCTATATCATAATTTGCCTCTATTCATTGATATATGTCTTATTATGAGGTATTACTTATGTCTTTTCCTCTGTTTTTGCATGTTGGATGATTCTTGGAGGACGGACTGCCGGAGTCAGGTTTCTGATGGAAAAAGAGGTGTTTTGATGCAATTTCGCGAAGATCAGAAAAATATTGGAAAATTATATTTTCCCAGAAGATGGAGGAAGCCAGAAGGGAAGGCGTAGCCGGTCCATAGGGGCCCACCCCCTAGGCGCGGGCCCACCTTGCCCCACGCCTAGGGCAGGTGTGGCCTACCTGGCCAGCTCCCGACTCCGCCCTCTCGCCTATATCTTCCTCACGGAACCCTAATACCAGGGGAGGGACCACAGAAATATTTCCGCCGCCTCTGTGGGGCGGAAAACACCGAGAGAGAAAGAGCTCTCCGGCAGACAGATTTATGCCGGGGAAAGCCCTTCCCGGAGAGGGGAGATCATCGCCATCAACACCATCATCAAGATAGACTTCATCGGGATCGTCATCATCATCCACACCATCATCTCCACCAGCACCATCATCACCACTCTATCCCGCTGTAACAATTGTGTTGGATCTTGCATTAGTTCTTAGGGAAAACTTTCCCGGTGTTAATTACTATTATAGTTGATGCTTGTGAGTGGAACCATTGGATTATTGTTTATGTTTAGATTGTTATCCATCACCATATCATCTTTGATCTTGATCCATATGATGTCTCGTGAGTAGTTCGTTTAGTTCTTGAGGACACGGGAGAAGTCATGTTGTTAGTAGTGGATTTGTGTTGAGTTATTATTCAATGGTTTAGTATTTAAGTTGTGGTGCTATTCTTCTAGTGGTGTCATGTGGCGGGCTGACTTAGAACCATGGTGTTATCCATGACCTCCATTACAATCAAGCCCTTCTGAGAGTTCTCAACTCTAATGCAAGATTGCTAAGCGATTCTCCAAATATTCTGTTTTCATCCATCATGGAGGAAAAACTCATCCAATGGCTCATACTTTATGTGCCCTTTTTTGTAGAATACAAAATTGTAGCCCAACTCTCCATAAAATGGAGAATGGCCCCTTTTGGATGATTTATGGAGAAAACACAAACTTGTGGAGTCATTGGATTATCTCCTAATTGTTATTGTATCAAGAAGAGAAGATCATATTATTACGAGGATATCCCTTGGGCGTGGGTATTAATCTATGAAGTTGGACCCTTCTGCTAAGTTCCATTTCAAGCAAGAATTTTATCATGGTCGCAAAGGACCTCAACGAGACAGGCTATGATCTACTAAGATATTTGCAAACAGACATCTAGACTTAGTTCATAATAATGAGTTCAATTCATAATTGAGCTCCCAATACAATAGTCATCCCCTAGACGATTTTAGCGATCACACAATCCCAATCCACTATGCAACCCCCGATCATCACGATCGGCAACATAGCTTCAAAGATAGACATTCTCCAATGCCAATCACATCTCCATGTGCCTCATGCTCGATCTTTCGATCTCCTGTGTTCCGAGGTAATGTCTACTCACGCTAGGCTCGCCAACTCAAACTTGTGTGTATTGCAGTATAACCTTTCTTACACCCACTGTATGCGAACGTAGATATGTCTAGCCCCTGATCGTCACGGCCGGCTTCATAACGAAAAACTTTCTTGGTGGTGCACACATAAGGGAAACACTATCATTGGAATCTCGAGGCCATGTCTACACATGCTAGACTTGCCAATTCAATATTGGATTTTAATGGGGATCATCTTATATATGCTACCATTGAGTATATAATACTAGCACACAATAAGATGCAAAGCAGGTATCAACATCAATTGTATGTTGTGATATGATATGGTCCTTTCGTGCGCCTTGATCTCCATAGAGCGCTCCGGCAAGATCTACATTGTGCCACTGGCATGTTCTCCATCGTGCCACCGGTTTCGACGCCAAGTCCACGATGCCACCAGTAGGTCTTCCATCGAAACAATGACTATTAGTATCCAACTTAGTAATATAAAAGTAAACTACTTTACCGTCGCAACGACCATGACGATATCAAATCACATGCCCCTCTTGCAAAATAAAGTTAGACGCCTCTACTTTATCTATTGCAAATTTTACATGGTTGTTAGGGCTTTTGCAATAGAATCGTTTCTAATCTATGAACTTTCCAATCACAACATGGATCCCTACATTTGTCTCTACTTCACCCCTTTCGGGGCCCTCCGTTGTAAATACTATATCAACTATTGTAAGAGAGACAGATAGACACCCGCTAGCCACTTATACGGAACAAGCCGTATGTTGAGCATCGAACCAGTCTCGCGTAAGCTTACTCGTAAGGTCGGTCCGGGCTGCTTCATGAAACAATCCCGATATATAAATAAGTTCACGTGGGAGGGTAACAACTATAACATCAATGCCCGCACAATACATGTACGTACTAGCCGTACAACACTACTACGATAAATCGGCTCTCATAGCATTGATGGGGTTCCGGGCAGAAAATCAAAAAAAATACTACAACGGATTGCCCCGATGACCAAGATCTATCTACGAGTAATAAAGTAATGGCCGAGAGGTTTCAGATACATACCCTTGTAGTCCGAAAGTAGATAACGTTCTGAGTGAAACGTGGTTGATATAGTCGTGCTCGTAGCCAACCTCAAGGTCGCGAAGCTCCTCGCATATCACCCCTTGCTCTATCACCGTGTAGCAGTACGTCTTACGACATCATGGTTCCTCAAGTGTTTCACCTTGTGGCTTCGTACACATACGGTGTATGACGAGAACCTCCGTCTCCCCGATCACACCAGTAGTGCGAAAGTAGATCTCTGACTTCAGAATCCCCGCGGCGCAATAGCGTGCTGCGGATGCCTCGTCTCTTGCGCGAACAGCCCTGGACCGTGCCAACGCGTGGATACAACTAGAGAGAGATTGGAGAGGAGGAGGAGTTCCCAAATCATGGGATCTATAGATTGATGTGTCCTCCAAGGGGAGAGGGGGGCCTCTTTATATAAGGGGAAGGGGCAGTCTTGCCCCTCCCCCAAGCCATTTAGGCGGCGACCCAAGGGGGAAGGGGGCAGCGGCCAAGGGGGGCATCCCTAGGGCGCCCCAAACCCTAACCCTAGGCGCCCTAGGGTTTCCTCTAGGCGCATGAGCCCTTAGGGCCCACCTGGGTGGCCATCCCTCCTGCGGTTTCCCTCATGGGCCCTTTTTCCCTAAGAATTTTGGCCCATTAGTGAATAACCATTTAAATCATATTTTAATATTAATTATATTAATTAATATGTAAATACATATTACCAAATCCGATTCGACCCGAAACACCTTTCGGTTCCCCTTCTATATCCTCCGAACAGTTTCGGAACATCCCCGAACAATTTCGGTCCTCTCACCGGAACTTTTCCGGTTTCCTTTCTTTATCCGAACAACTTCGGATCTTTCTCCTCAGAACAATTCCGGTTTTGTCTTTCTCTACCATGATTACAATTTACGGAAAACCTCAAGGTCGTCGCACCCTTAAGTGGATCCCCTCATGGCTCGGGAATAGCTATAGACATGACCTAGACTCTCTTGCGTCAATGATCAACATCGGGACCGTGATGCCCATAATGATCCCTGTGCATTCCAGATTGACAATGTCGTTTGAACCATAAACGTCGAGTCCAATTTTCTTTGTTTCTTTGATACTACTTTTCCGAGATCAGATCGTCAAGGTATCTCCATACCTTGTTTAATCTCGTTACCGATAAGTATTGTTTACTTGTTACCGCGATATTACATCCCCGTGACCTAGTCACATGTTGCAACATTTATGAATGTAATCTCACCAAGTCGACGTAACTGTATCTTACCGTCACTGGGTGAACAAATCCCGCTCTTGACGTAATCTCTTCAACGTGTTCCTCCGGATACCCAACGACACCTTTATAATCACTATTTCACTGAGTGACATTTGATGCCAGCAAAGTAACCTTAGAAGACAGTGATTTGATATGGTCTCATGGTCTAAGGAAAAGGAGACTTCATTTATGACTATTGCAATGATGAACTTTTTGTCTTGATCGTGTAGCAATCTTTGAGAAATGTCCATCATATCATTGTCATTCACCAATGATATGATCTCGTTGTCAACCAGCGCTATCACTTCATGACCAGGAAACCTTGATCATCATGTTATCCAACGAACTAGTAATAGAGGATACTAGGGACTTATGTTTCATATCACACCGGTATCAATGTGTCCACCTGATACAGTTATAACACAACATGAAACTATTATGAACTTATTGGGATATGACAATATAAACCTTTTACTATTTTCCTCTAGGTCATATTTCCTTCAGAGTTTGCTGGATCAGAAGGAATTCGGTCGGGCGCACCTGTGTTTTTTTGCTGGCCGTTTGACTTTGAATAGAGCGTGGCGAAGCTCTGCTACCTGTTACCATCATGTGTCATGTCTTTGACAATCCATGGTAAAGTTATATATGGAGAATTTCATGAAGACAGGAATATAAGGGCTATCTATGGTGGATTGAGTCTTTAGGGTGTTGAGGATCTAGCTTGGTAATCTGTGACTCGCATCAGCGTGTTTTAGACAACACAGGAGATGTTCACATCAGTCTTATCTTGCAGAGTGAAAATCTAAGGTGTGACCTTCATTGGTTGTGTCTGGCAATGGCCTTGCAGAATGCATTATTTTGCGAGCAAAGATTTTCTTCAGGGTAAAAACCTAGGATCTTTGATCAGGCGACGACAACGCTTGAGCACTGTTTTCTTCTTGAAGGCGTCGTTTTTGGAGGGGTTGGACTCTGATGTTGTTTTTGTGGTGTTAGTGCCACTGTTGCTAAGGATCTGATTGTTTTAGCTGACTTTTTTTATAATTCTTTTTTTATACATCTATAATGCCAATTCGATAATGTGCTGTTGCAAAAGCTGAGTGCAATTGATCTTACAATAATAATATATGCTCTTTTTAAAAAATCGTCCGGATAAAGACTAATTTCTTGTGTCGTAAGTCACAGAGAAAAATATCCATTTATTTCGGTGATGGCGACGCTGTGTTTGTAAAGATTTCAGGTGAAATATCTGCTCATGCGAAAGGAGCTGTTTATCCATCCGCAAGAAGAAATCTCTCAATCAGCGAGATAGAATCAAAGCTTTTTAAAACCACAGGAAAGCGCACGCAGTATCAAGTTCTCCTCGCCAGCGCGCCCCACTCCTCAGCGAGCCCACGCTCGTAGTACTCACACTCCTTCCCCTGCTCCTCATTATTCCCCGCCGGCTCGCCTGGCGTCCGGCGAGAGGCGTGGCGGGCGATGGGGCACGGCTCCAGCTGCGGCCGCCCCAGCGAGGAGGTAGACTTCTTCGGCGCGGCACAGTCCGGCGACCTCGCCCGCCTCGCCGCCGCCGTCAGCTCCCGCCCCTCCCTCCTCCGCCGCACCACGCTCTTCGACCGCCTCTCCGCCCTCCACATCGCCGCCGCACACGGCCACCTCCAAGTACGGAAGCACCAGCCGAGACCGCCACCTTATGCTGCCGTGTGCTCCTTGGATTTCAATCTGTCGCTGCCCCAGTTTGTCCGCGGTGCTCTGATACTTTTGCTTTTCTCAGGTGGTCTCCATGGCATTGGATCTTTGCGTGCAGCCGGACGTCGTTAACCGCCACAAGCAGGTTCGTCACGCTAGCTTTTCCCGTCCTCTCCTATCCTATGCGTGGAGCTTGCCCTCACACCGTGGTCCTTAATTTGCCGCAGACGGCACTGATGCTCGCGGCGATGCACGGGCGGACCGAGTGCGTGCGACGGCTGCTCGATGCCGGTGCCAATGTGAGTCACAGTTTCGGCGATTGGGACTGTCGTTCTTGGATTGGAGCTGAACTTAATGGTGTTTCTGTGCAGATCCTGATGTTCGATTCGTCGCACGGGCGGACGTGCCTGCACTACGCGGCGTACTACGGCCACTCGGACTGCCTCAAGGCCATCCTCTCTGCGGCCCAGACCTCGCCGGTGTCGCAATCCTGGTTGGCCTTCTTCCCGGAGCCGCCATTGTTCGCTCGCTGCAGCTTCCAATCCTGCCTTTGCTAATGGTTCATCAGCTGTTGTTGTGGAGGTGCAGGGGATACGCGCGGTTCGTGAACGTGCGGGACGACACCGGCGCGACGCCGCTGCACCTTGCGGCGAGGCAGGGGTGGCGCCGCTGCGTCCACGTCCTGCTGGAGAACGGCGCCATCGTGTCCGCCTCCAGTGGCGCCTTCGGGTAAAGCATTTCCCCAAAGTCAAAGACTGCCGAGAACCAAAATCCGCACCTTTTTAGGAACGAGAAAAGCTGCGACATTGACCCGAGCGCGCGCGCGCGCCCGCGTTTCCTGCAGATTCCCCGGGAGCACGCCGCTGCATTTGGCCGCGCGCGGCGGGAGCCTCGACTGCGTCCGCCAGCTGCTCTCCTGGGGCGCCGACCGCCTCCAGCGAGACTCTGTCGGGTGCGTCCGTCACCATTCTTTCTTTCTCAAGAACAACAAACATACCCCAATTCACGAAAGAAAGAAGTTGTCTGAAGCCATTTTGTTTGTTAATCTGATGTGGATTTGTTTCTACAGAAGAATTCCATATGAGGTCGCGATGAAGCGAGGGCACGCCGCGTGCGCGGCCCTGCTGAACCCGTCATCGGCAGAGCCCCTGGTGTGGCCTTCCCCTCTCAAGTTCATCAGCGAGCTGGAGCCGGACGCCAAGGCGCTCCTGGAGGCGGCTCTGATGGAGGCCAACCGAGAGAGGGAGAAGAGGATCCTGAAAGGGACCAAGAGCTCGGTACCATCGCCGTCACGTTCAGATGACAGTGCCACCATCTCCGAGGTACCGTACCGCCAAGTCTTGTCTTGCAAATTACTATTGCACTTCGTTTGCTGATCTCATCCGTAGTACTTAGTTTCGAAATATCCTGCAAATATAGTTCAAGAAGATAACATATACTAGTACTCGCTAGGTGTGTTGATCGATCTCAATCAATCAGGATTTCACGGCCCAATGGTTCATCATTGCATTGGTTGTAGTTGTAGGTAACGTGCCGTCAGGTCTTAACACAGAGCCACTTGCCCCAGACTATACTTGTACTATAATGTTTATATTGATCCGAGGGAGGGAGACGAATGGCTAACTAACTGGCCGCTGGTGTACTAATCTACTAGTAATATTGTTCCTCTTGGTAATGGCAAGTTAGGTGTCGAACAGTGGCCGCGTAAGCACGCACGCACCTCCTCGCACGAAAGGCATAATGTTCATTGGCCACTGCACGACGTCTGAGCAATCCATATGCACGAAACATTATTCAAACGCGTCGCCGTACATTTCTCGCATTCGCATCGACATCTCTCTCGGTCCGGTGACCGGTGACGCGGATCTTGTCCAGATTAACAGCTCCCAAGTGTTGGTGCAGGGCGGCGAGGTGTGCAGCATCTGCTTCGAGCAGGCGTGCACGATCGAGGTCCGGGAGTGCGGGCACCAGATGTGCGCGGCGTGCACGCTGGCGCTGTGCTGCCACACCAAGCCCAACCCGGCGACGCAGAGCCAGCCGCTGCCCACCTGCCCCTTCTGCCGCGGCAGCATCTCCCGGCTGGCGGTGGCTACCAGGGCCGGGGCAGGCGACGACGACGACGACGGAGAAGAAGACAGGCTGCAGTCTCCGAGGCACCGGAGGTCTCGCCGGTCTCTGAACCTCAGCAGCGGCGGTGGCGGCGACGGGGGCAGCACCAGCAGCCTCATGGGCAGCATCGCCTCGTCCATCGGCAAGATGGGGCGGCGCAAGACCGACAGCGCCGAGCTGCAGCTCGACGACGACAAACCATAGACAGACCACAGACAGAATGCTCTCTCGGCATTCACCCATTCAGATTCAGTGTTACTACTACTGTTACGGAGCGTCATCGTCAGTGACGGAGCTGGGGTACTATTTTTGTAGATTATTATATATGTTATAATTTTGGGGGAAAATGAGTAGCAATTGTTCCATGATGCTTCTGTGTAGATTCGATCGATCCCAAGTGGACAAGTGGTAGAGTAGATCCAGTCCAAATAAGAGTCCTCGCCTGGTAGCCCCCATCGCCCCGTGGAGTTGTTGAAAGTTTGTACATGTCCGGATTCAGGGGAGTTGGCTGGCATGATATGATAATGAGAACCCAGTACAGATCCATGTGACTCCCTCCATATAATTGATCGGACTTTACGCTTGGGCTACGTCGCTCAGGTCAGGTGTTGTTCCCTCCAAGCCTTATCTAGTTTTATGGGCGCGTCCGATTGATCGTGCTTTCTGAATCTGATGACCATAGGATCCCCTTACAAAATGGGGACGATTTTGTTTGGCAAGTTTCCCTTCGGACCAACTGTTGCTGTCGTGTATGTACTAGAAAGCACCACCAGTGTACCAGTCACATTCGTGGGCTGTCCCCAATCAGCCATGTCCTAATGTGCACCTATACTATTCAGCGCTGGGACCAGCCAGCCCTAGCAGAAAAACGGGCAACAAAATTGACCGACAAGCATCGTTTTCTCTGCGTTCTTGAGGTGCAAGAGAGATGGGTAGGGTGTATCACAAGCAGCTTGGCGCCTTGGCAGGACATCAACGCAGCGTATATAGCTAGACGGACTGGACTGAAGAGGGATGGCTCAGTTCAACAACTGGCTCTAGCATGTTTCAGGAGAACGAACAGGGGGAGACAGTGACTCAGTGTGGATCTTACATGAGCTGACGCTTGGATGAGAGCTGAACTTTCGCAGAAACCGAAGAGAAGAATCGACTTGACACCACAGGATTCCGCAGGGGTGCTTGCCTGAAATCATGCCAGGATTTATGTCGTAGCAGCTGCACAAGGATACTGTAACACTGAGCCACTGGAGTACTGAACCATCATCGTCCACGGAGGAGGAAAGACGGCACAGGCAATTCGTAGCAGACTAGCAGTACTAGTACTTTCGTTCTTCTTTTGCAATAATCCTTTTGAACGGTTATCAGGAATCTGGATCAAAAGCATTCACAATAACCAAAGAAAACCTGTGCTGCAACTTTTTTTGCATATATCGAGAGTGGTGCGAACTCCAATGTTGAGCCTCTCAAAGTCCCAAGCCCAGTCATTTTCATACAAGCGGGGGTCCGTTAAAAAACAGCCAAACAAACCCTAAAAAGATATTCAGATTTATATGTGGATGCATGAGGATCTTGATGCGCGTGCTGCTAGTCTGCTATCGACCGGGCAGATGCTGCCACAAAAACTGACGGGATCATGGTGCCCCAGAAAAAATTGACCCGATACAGTACCTGATTGCCTGCAGCTGTAGCCTGCTGGTGACTGGTGAGCGACTGCATTGAGGACCTATGGCTATGGCCACATCACTGCACGATGGAACTTAAAAATGGAGAGTTTTTAGTTACCTTTCAATTTTGTATGTATACATATACATATGGTAAAAGCTGATGGAACTGGTGCTCCTACTTCACATTTCTCGCAACCCCACGCCCCACTCCTTGAAGACATCACCAACAACATAACAGAGGGAGGCAGCAGTAATCAAATCCTTAATTCTGACGACAGTCTTGCACCATGATATGCAAAGGACAAACGGCATAAACTAGAATGGGCACATAGCTAATGCACTATCCCCCAACATATCTTCAGTAGCTCAGCTGCCTTGTCAGCTGTCGCGTGCCACATAAAAAACGGGGCCAGAAGATAAGCTACAAATTAATCAATCGCCGGATATAAAGGAGAGCGAATCAATTTCTATCCCTGGTACACCCAACCATCCCATTACTGCAAAATGAACTGCGGCAGCCATTGTCCAGCCGCCAGGCCAACAACCATTTCCAGTGTTGCAGTCTAACTGTATTTTTCTTTTGAAACAAGGCAAAACGCTTGCCATTTTCATTGATTAATAAAATCTTTTAGAGGCTTTACAAATCAATCTTAGCAAAAGGACAAGACCAAGACACAACCATATTCTCGCGACATTAGAATACTCAAAAGCTTAGCCCCGGCTAGGCACCACATCTCTACCTCATCTTTGATTTTTGAAACAAGCATCATCCAGAACTTAGTTTTCAACGGGAAGGACCTCAAATCATGTACTCCTTCCGTTCTAAAATAGTCTCAGATTTATTAAAATTTGGATAAATTTAGACACTATTTAGTATAATGGTTTATTCAAATTTTGACATATCTAAGACATTTAATTTTGGACGGAGGGAATACTTTGCCCTGGAAAAAAAATCATGTATTACTTCAGCCGTGAGATTACAATTACAAGAGGGATCCTAGAGATAAAAAAATTTACAAATTAGGCCTCATACTTTGCAAAACAGCTCGAAAAGATAACTATAAAAGCTATCCAGGGCTTCGTGTTCACGTCAACTCACAGACGATCTCAACGCATGGGCACCGGCGACAATGCAGGGACGAAACCACTTGGAGTGAAGCCAACGATTATCCTCACACCGAGTGTCGGCGATGGCTGGATTTAGGTGTGTACCTTGTTGAATATAAATATATCGCATAGTCTCCTTTTATTAGATTGGTCTTTTGAGCATAATTTTTTATGGTATTAGAACCAAAAGGTCTTGAGTTGAAGATCCCGCTCACACAGTATTAAAAAGGAAAAAAAGGATTTCGTGGCCTACTTCTATCTCACGCTAAGAACTAAAATAGCCTAAACGTGACGGCGAGTGTTGAATATAAATATACTAACGTGATGAAGAGTTCAAGTCCCTTTCCATTAGACCGGTCTCCCGAAGGCTAGACACGAGTACAAGGGGCGAAAATCAAAGTGACGTGCAAGACAAGATGAAGACATCACGTGGCTAAAGAAAACTCTGACACCATCGATGTCTATAAGTACTTGAGGACATTCACGTGAAGAGGACACGCCATAATCGCCCCAAGTCTTAGTCATTAGCCATATTCATACACACTAGATTCATCTCTCCCCGGGTAACATTATAAAACCACCGAGATCATCTTGTAACCACTTTGAATGATCTCTCGATCTCCTTATTAATAAAGCCTAAGGGAATCCTCCCCATTACACACATATTATCGTATTTGTCTTTGGAGATCCAAACCTGCCGATCCGAGTCGGTTGCCGATCAAATAAACTCTCTTTCGTACCTCAGAAGTGAGATTGCAGAGGGATTGTAAAACCTATCCTTCGTCAGTTGGCGTGCCAAGCAGGGGGAGCATGCGTCATGCAGATCAGATCTACCTTGATGGCGCCCGGTGGTCAGGACCGCCAGGATTAAAATACATCCCTACAACTCAACTAGCCTCGGACAAGATCGGGCGAGCCATAGAGCTGATAGACTCCAACCGGAAGCAGCATTCAGTTTCGTTAGGAGGGCGGAAAGGTTCTTCCCACCCAGCGTCGGATGGATGGAACACTATTCCGGTAGCCCGCGACGTATGGACGGTCGCGGGGACCTCACGGAGTCTCGATCGTCTGCGTTGGAGTGCCACTATAAAGGACACGATCATAGGAGAATGATGGAGTACGTCAACATGGTGGGATATGTGAGCGATGGACGCATGCCGCTATCACGGGCATGGAGCTCGACATACCCCGATGGAGCCCTGACCGATCGCCCATGTCGGCACTATGCTCAAAAGAAGGATGCCTAGGATGCCCGGATACCAAAACCTCTGCTAAGGGAACGGGAACTACGCTAGTCCACAAAGATATCCAAGTCTCGGACATGGACATCGCTTGTGGCGGAAGCCTGGATGAGTATGAAAACAGACCGTGAAGGACACTGCGGCTCCGCCACCGACATAGGTCACTCTAGGAAACGGTCCGACCTCATCCGGCGGTCAGCGAGCGGCCAACGACAGGATAGCACTCAGGTGTCGGTCAGGAAGCTCCGCCCTACGCTAGGCGAATGTCGCCAACATAGCAAACAAAGCACAACTAGTGCAGATACCACAAAAACAAGCTCTCGCGGATATAACCGGTGTCGCATGGTGTAACGATGGATGGAGTTCGAGGCGAAAGAGGAGCCAAAGACCTTGTGGGCGTTGTCATGTATCGACATGATAGGAGAGGAAGACGAGGAAACAGACTCGACAGCTCCCTTCAATCCTTGAAATCCTCCTCCCTACGAGCTAAACCATCTTTGGACCATATCGATGACGAGTCGAGTCGACGGAAGCATAGATCAATCCGCCATGTTCGGGTCGGGAGACGTATCAGGGCCCCACACCCTTTCGTTGGTGGCCCTAAGTGTTCCCTCTGATTCCTCAATCCTCGTTTCTCCGTACATCGCCAACATACGAATTCGAGGAAGCATCCCAGGAAACCCCCTTCTCTCGTTGATGGACAAAAGGCGGGCACTGTCTTCGGTTTTTGGCTCTCTCAAGTAAACTTTGCCAAACACCGCAATAACCACGCTTCAAAACCGGTACATTGCCTCATGGCATGTGGACTCGCTTATGCGTATGTAGTCGTCTAGGAGATCACCGGGCACTCCATATGCAAGCTCCCAAATGGCAGCGGAACATTTTTGGTAAGAGGAGAAGCCAATCTACCAGTACAATCGTACTTCACCTCGAAGTAGTCATCGTACTCCCTCACCCCGTTGAGAATGTCCAAGAATAATTTCCTCGACATCCGATAGCGGCGACAGAATGCCTTCTCTTTAAAGACCAGAGTTATCAATGGCGATGCGAACTCCCGTAGCGGGCCAGATAACCTAAAAAGGACCGACGTGTAGAAAACTAGGGTGGAACGGTGTAATCCCGTGTGGGGCACCAGTTACATGTTATATCTGTGAGGAAAAGCCCCTCACGTGGCGTGATATAGAGTCCATGTAGTATACGGTTGGTGTACTACACCATACCGTATATACCCTCATATTACATGTCTAATACTCCCCCCTTAATCTAGACCCGAAAGATGTTTAGATTACGCTTAAACTCAGCTAACCTTTTATAACATAGAATTTTAGTAAAACCATCTGCAATCTGATCCTTGCTGGAGATGAACCGGACATCAAGTTGTTTCAAAGCAACTCGTTCTCGAACAAAATAGTAGTCAAACTCAATATGTTTAGTCCTAGCATGAAAAACTGGGTTAGCAGATAGGAAGGTGACGCCAAGATTATCACACCAAAGACATGGTTTTTCCTTGATAAAAACATCAAGCTCACGAACTAGTGCTTCAACCCAAATAAGCTCAGCAGTGGCATTAGCAAGAGAGTTATACTCAGCTTCGGTACTGGAGCGGGAGATAGTAGGTTGTTTTCTGGCATTCCAAGAAATAAGATTAGGACCAAAAAGTATAGCAAACCCACCAGTAGAATGCCTGTCATCTGAATCACCTGCCCAGTCTGCGTCAGAGAAGGCACTAAGTAAATTGGAGTTAGACATTTGAAAAGTAAGACCAACCTTACAAGTGCCCTAAATATACCGCAAAATCCGTTTAACTGCAGTCTAGTGTGCAGTGGTGGGAGCATGAAGATACTGACATAGTTTGTTAACAGAGAAACAAATATCAGGTCTGGTGAGTGTCAAATATTGAAGCGCACCAACAATACTCCTGTATCGGGTGATATCTTCAGGACCAAGAGGAGAGCCATCTGTCAATGAAAGTGGATCAGTTGTAGAGAGAGGGGTCGGACATGAAGTGCAATCTCTCATACCGACACGAGACAACAAATTTTTAGCATATTTTTTCCTGAGTCAAGAGCAAGCCATTGTGTTGTTGATGAACTTCAAGTCCAAAAAAGAAATGAAGATGTCCAAGATCCTTAATAGCAAACTCAGAGTTCAGCTGACGGAGAAGAGCTGAGATCGCTAAGTCAGAAGAAATTTTCACTATAATGTCATCAATATAAATTAAAAGGAATATAGTAACATCTGACTGATTGTAAAGAAACAAGGATGTGTCTGCCTTAGAAGGAACAAAACCAAGATTATGAAGCTTGAAACTGAGACGAGAATACCAAGCCCGAGGTGCTTGTTTTAGACCATAAAGTGCCTTATCAAGTTTGCAAATATAATGTGGAGTAGCGGAAGACTCAAAACCTGGTGATTGTTTCATACAAACCTCCTCTTCCAGAACACCATGTGAAAACGCATTCTTGACATCTAGCTGCCATAAATTCCATCCTCTAGAGACATATATAGATAAAACAAGTCTAATAGTAATAGCCTTCACAACAGGACTAAAAGTATCTTCATAGTCAATGCCATACCGTTGTTTGAATCCCTTTGTAACAAGACGTGCTTTATACATATCGATGGTACCATCAGCATTTTTCTTGATGCAATAAACCCATTTACAGTCAATGATATTTTTGTGAGCACTAGGAGGTACAAGATGCCAGGTTTTGTTTGTAATAAGTGTGTGATATTCGTCTTGCATGGCATGCTTCCATTTTTCATTTGTAAGAGCCTTAGAGAGATTCCTTGGTTCTCCTATAGAGGTGAGCAAAGCATATCGAACAGTACCATATATATATATTTTGGTTGTCGAATACCTTTTTGTAGGTGCGTATGAACACCAACCACAGAAGAAGGAGCATACGAGCTGGGCACAGGTACATGCGACTGCAGATCAAAATTGAGTAAAGTAACTCAGATTTGGAATGAGATAACTCGGATTTTGAGTCATATACCTCGGATTTGGGTCAGATGACCCAGATTTGAGATGTAAGTCAAAATTGAGTAAAGTAACTCGGATTTGTAACGAGGTAACTCAGATTTAATTCATATACCTCGGATTTGAGTCAGAAGACTCAGACTTAAGACATAAGTCAATTTTGAGTAAGATAACTCGGATTTGGAAACAGATGACTCAGATCATAACTTACCCAAAGAGGTTAAAAGAGCGGTGCCAAAGAAGGCAAGAACTCATGACTTGCCCAAAGAGGTTAAAAGAGCGGTGCCCAATAAGGCAGGAACTCATAACTTACCCAAAGAGGTTAAAAGAGCAGTGCCCAATAAGGCCAGAACTCATGACTTGCCCAAAGAGATTAAAAGAGCAGTGCCCAATAAGGCAGGAACTCATAACTTACCCAAAGAGGTTAAAAGAGCAGTGCCCAATAAGGCGAGAACTCATAACTTACCCAAAGAGGTTAAAAGAGCAGTGCCCAAGAAGGCCAGAACTCATAACTTACCCAAAGAGGTTAGAAGAGCAGTGCCCAATAAGGCCAGAACTCATGACTTGCCCAAAGAGGTTAGAAGAGCAGTGCCCAATAAGGCCAGAACTCATGACTTGCCCAAAGAGGTTAAAAGAGCAGTGCCCAATAAGGCCAGTAATCCAGTACCTTACCCAAAGGGGTTATGACCAGTGCCCATGAAGGCCAGAAGTCCAGAAACTTACCCAAAGGGGTTATGACCAGTGCCCGTGAAGGCCAGAAGTCCAGAAACTTACCCAAAGGGGTTATGACCAGTGCCCATGAAGGCCAGAAGTCCAGAAACTTACCCAAAGGGGTTATGACCAGTGCCCATGAAGGCCAGGAGTCCAGTAACTTACCCAAAGGGGTTATGACCAGTGCCTATGAAGGCCAGGAGTCCAGTAACTTACCCAAAGGGGTTATGACCAGTGCCCATGAAGGCCCGAAGTCCAGAAACTTACCCAAAGGGGTTATGACCAGTGCCCAAGAAGGCCAGAGGTCCAAAAACTTACCCAAAGGGGTTATAACCAATGCCAAAGCAGGCCAGAAGTCAAAGAACTTACCCAAAAAGGTTATGAACCAGAATTTTAGAGGGGCAGAAATTAATGATATATGAAAAGACTATAGGCCGGATAAACAACTCTGGGGATATTTAGTATAAAGCCTATGCACGACTCAACGAGTCCCACATAGCCTCGGGGACTAATGTCGGGGGTGTACCCCCGGGTACCCCAGAGTTGATGTATAAAGAGACCATGAGAAACTAATAAACATCTATATAAAAGAATATAGAGATATGAAGAAGATACATCAAAATATATAAAGCACAAAGAGAGAAATCTTACCTGAAAAGGAGAAAAAGACACACAAGCCGAATTAAATAAAAGTCGGCCTGGTCAAATCCCTCCCAGGCCGAATTAAGCCTTACCGATGTGGTTCTCGGTCTCCCCGGCTGGCTGCCCCGGCTGGGTCGGGTCAGCCCTCAGCCAGCCCTCGGCGTCGAACTGCTCCCGCCAACGTCACCAACTCCCGTCGACGCCGCCCGCTCCCGCCAGCGTCCCGCTAGGCGTCTCCCGCTCCCGCCACACGAAACATCGCTTCCTCCCGTTGTCGCCCGGGTAGGCCGAATGGGGTTTGGCTCGGCCCACCACGGGTCACGACGCCGCCAGCCCGGCTAGGCCAAGTCACTCCGGTTGGGCCGAATCATCAAGACGCCCCGGCTGGGCCGAATCATCAAGACGCCCTGGCTGGGCCACCGAGTACCATTGGTATCCTTACACCCGGTTGGACCGCCATATACCTCATTTGGGCCTTGTCTCCCTAGGCAGTGGGTCGGTGGTAGTCTCCACTTTCCCCAGGGCGTTTTAGACGAGATGTAGTGATCGAGACGTCTACTTATCTATCCTAGGAAGCCTCCGCGACACCTACGACGACTCAACATCGACCCAGGACAAGACAAACAAGTATCGTGCCAGTCTTGGGACGCCCATGGCTCAGACTGGCACATGGCCCTGTGGAATGTGCCCTTGGCATCAAGAAGATGCTAGGGAATATGCCCTTGGCATCAAGAATATGCCGAGGAATATGCCATGGCATCTCCAAAGATGCCAAGGCATATGCTGAGCATCTAAGAAGATGCTAGGAATATGCTGCCTAGATACCAATCGTGGGGAACAAGATTTGTCCCCTGGGCTCCCCTTTATAAGGAGCACCAGGGGGATCGTTCTAAGAGAGGCCCCCAAAGGGCTCCTCCTCTCTCTGCTCACTAGGAGCTCCCCTTCTTCCTCTTCCTCCACTCTCACAGAGAGATCTAGATAGAATGATAGGAGATACAGCTCAAGAGCATGATTGTAGCCACAAGTATGACAAGATTATAAGAGATTAGATGTACAGAATAAGGTGTTATCTCCACTTGAGAGCTTCAATCCAATATACATTGTATTTATCTTTGTTCATACGAGTGCGGTCTTCACTGCATCATCCCTCCCCGGATTCCTCCACGTCCACCGGCCCCAACTTTAGCCTACCCATGGCATATGCCGTGATACCACCACGACATGATGGGAGGAGAAGAATTTCATCACGAAGGCGTCGACCAACATTAGGATGAAGGTCGTCAAAGGGAAAAATATTCTCATAAAAAACAACATCACAAGAGATGTAAACACGACCAGTGGTTACATCAAGACATTTGACTCCTTTATGACGAAAACTGTAGCCAAGGAACACACATCGCTTGGAACAGAAAGAAAGTTTGTGTTTATTATATGGGCGAAGGTTGGGCCAACAGGCACACCCAAAAAACCCGAAGGGGCTCATAGTCAGGTTTGACTTGAAAGAGTTTTTATATGGGAGTCTCGAGATTAAGAACTTTTGTGGTTAATAAATTAATAAGAAAAGTGGCTGTGATAAAAGCATCATCCCAATACTTAAGAGGCATAGAGGCATTACCAAGTAGTGTGAGACCTACTTCAACAATATGGAGATGTTTTCGTTCAGCAGTGTCATTTTGTTGATGAACATGATGACATGATACATGATGAACAATGCCTACTCGCTGAAAAAATCCATTTAACTTTTTATACTCACCACCCCAATCAGTTTGCATGGTGTGAATCTTTGTGCCAAATTAGCGTTCAACATATTGTTGGAAGTCAAGAAAGACTTGATAAACATCAGGACGTTTCTTAAGAAAATAAATCCAAGTATATTTGCTAAAATCAACAATAAAGCTCACATAATATGCATGTTTGCCAATATAAAGGGGGGCTGGACCCCATACACCAGAGAAATTTGTTCTAAAGGAACATTGGAAACACTAGTGGAAACAGGATATGGTAACTGATAACTCTTTGCATGCTGGCATGGGTCACATATATAAGGATTTATTTCAGGAGTGTATGGCAACTTATTTTTTCTAAGAATTTGTTGAACAATAAAAAACGACGGATGCCCTAGACGATGATGCCACCTAGACGATGAAGGCTTGGTGGTGATGAGTGCATGCTTGGAAGATGACCCCATGGAAACATGAACAAGAGGATATAGACCATCATGACAAGGACCATTAAACATTATTTGCTGCGTGACCTGATCCTTGATCAAGAAAAAGAAAGGGTGAATTTTAATATAGGCATTATTGTCTAGGGCAATTTTGTGAGCAGAAAGCAAATTCATGGAAGATGAAGGAACATGAAGAATGTTATTGAGTTTTAAGGAACAATGTGGGGTTTGCAAAACTGAATGACCAATATTAGCAATTTCCATACCTTGTCCACTAGCATTGTGAACTTGATCACACCCTTGGTATGTTTCATGAACTTGAAGCTTGTTGAGATGTCCTGTGGTGTGATTTGTGGCGCCAGTGTCCATGATCCAATTGTTGTCAACTCCATAGGCACCTTTAGTATCATGTTGTGTGTCGTCATCCTCATCGTCATCACCATAGTGCCACCAACAGTCACTGGCAGGATGTCCTTCCTTTTTACAAATCTGACAAATCACACCTTCCTGCCAAGGTGTGGCAACACGGTCACGCTCACGGTTCTTTCCATGCCCCCCTTTGGGCCGACGTTGCTGCTCTGGATTGGGCGCGACACGGTTTGGGGGAGGTGGGGGCAGGTGTTGTGGTGTTGGAGGCATGCATTGCTGGGGAGGCATATAGGGAATGTAGGGCATAGGAGCGGGTTGGTATGGTGGTATGTAGTATGGTGGTGGTTGTGGGTATGGAGAATAATAGGGTTGTGGTGGTGGAGCTTGATATGTAAGTGGAGGGGCGGCTGGTAGGCTGGCGTGGGAGGCATGTATGGAGCCGGTGGTGGGGGGCGTGGATGAGGGTTGAACCCATAGTTCATGGAGGGACCCCAAGCAGCAGCATTAATTGATGAGGTGAAACTTCCAGGAGTCTGTCACGTGGACAAGAGCATAGCATCATGATTCTCACAAGATAAAAGCTGGGAGCACAAGTCATTGAGAGTTGGGGAGGGAACAACATTGATGGCAGCAACAAGGGAGTTAAAGGTGCCATCAAGACCATTGAGGATGTAGTCTTTGAGTTCATCATCATCAACTGGTTTCTCGGCAACAGCAAGTTCAGAGGCAAAACCTTTCATCTTGGTAATGTATTGTTGGGCAGTCGTGTCAAGATTTTTTGTGTTTGTAAGAGCACCACGAAGGGTTGAAACTCGAGACTTGGATTGGGTGGAGTACATGGCATGCAACGCGCTCCAGACATCTCCAGCATGATGAAGGGAAAATATATGTGGCAACACGTCCTCAGAGAGAGTTGACGAGGTAGCTCACAACTTGCTGATCCTTCATAGTCCAAGTATCATAGTCGGGATTAGGAATCGACACCTTCTTTTGATTCTCATCTAGGGCTTCCAGCTGCTCAGACGGCGCATGATCGGTCCCCTCAAGGAGGGCCATGACACGGGCGGCACGAAGGGTGGGGAGGACGAGAGCCTGCCAGTACAAGAAGTTTTCTCGAGTAAGCTTGATGGCCGGGGGCGCACCAAGGAAACCCGGCATGGCAGGAGACGAGCTCGTCACCATGAATCCGATCTATCAAAGGAGAAGGAAGGGTTGTTGGGAGGTTCCTGGTGGTGGTGATCAAAACGATCAGATCCTGAACAAAGAAGGAAGGGTTGCCGTGGCGATCCACAGGCCGAGTCCTGGGAACAAGCGGCGACAAAAAGAACAATCGGGAAAAACGGATCTTGTGGTTTTTTTTGGCAGAATCGACAGAGGGAATTGGCACCCCTGGCGACAAAGAAGGTCCTGGTCGTGAGAGACGCACGAGGCGATCGGAGTCCTTGGCGGCACGTCGAGGGAATCCCGACGGCGGCTAGCTAGAAGGGAGAGGAGAAGCTCTCGATACCATGTAGAAAACTAGGGTGGAACGGTGTAATCCCGTGTGGGGCACCGATTACGTGTTATATCTGTAAGGAAAAGCCCGTCACGTGGCGTGATATAGAGTCCAGGTAGTATACGGTTGGTGTACTACACCATACCGTATATACCCTCATATTACATGTCTAATACGACGAACGTAACTCAACCGCGGTCAGGCAAACGATCGAGCAGGTTGTGCGCCACGCAGAAGCTGTCGCGCGTCCAATCGACATGCGGAGTCCAGGGCGGCGGGATTGCCTATGACGCGTCGAGAAAACTCCGGCAACTGCGCGTGGCTGCGGTGTTGCTCGATATCGCGGGGGCGTCGCCGGCAAGGGGCAGTGGCGGCGGCAATGGTTGTGCCTACTCTAGTCACGGGATATGAAGGGCGAGGGTTTAAGGGAGGAGAGTGGTTGTTGTGCCAGACAAGAGGGGCCGGGCGAACTAGTGGGAGGACGCGCGAGGACAGACGCGCTGTCCGGACCGACCCAAGCGACGGCAGATTTGATGCATGAATGGGTCGGTTCGCGCGCGTTTGTCGACAAGGTTGTTGTGACGGAGGCGCGCACCACTATTCATCTCGTGGCGCGCGCGCGAACGCCATTTTCGGATGGGTTGGGTCGACCTAGTGGAGATGTTTTTTAATTTTTTTAAGATGCTCCGAAGTGAGAGACCCGAAAGAGGGACATGTCAACTTTGTGAAACTACCAAGTTGCCACTGGGCTCGGTTGATGGGACTCAAGACTGTCATAGGTCATCTCCGCTGGGTCTTTCGAACAAGCAGTAGTACGAGCAGCGTCTTGTCTTGAGCAACAATACTCCTTCGATTCTGTGCTGCTGCCATGCCAAGAAACATGAGGTCATGGGGGCAGGCCAAAGGAAGCAAGAAGTCATGGGCAGACCGGGTTGGCAATGTCAGACCGTCCTACACTGTCCTCTCGCCACGTCATGAAAGCCTTGCTTGTCGATGTATCGTACATAAATGCTATCCGAATGCAATAAGTGCAGTTCGAAACGAACAGGGTGTTGGCCATCAGCCATTCCAGTTCCCTGGTTTCACTGTTCACCGATTGACATAGGAGCAAATGATGCTACAGTAATAGTAATACAGTACTGTATATGTATATTTGTGAGTTAGGATCTGGATCTCGGAGCATTGCCCATGCTAGTATTGTTCTTGTTTACGTGGTGACAACCACTGACATCCAACCCGAGTTGTACGTACCGCGCAGGGCGTGAGGGCGATATTGTTGTTTATCTGTTCGTACGCACTCAGGTGCTGCAGCTGCTGGCGCACCAAATCACTTT
This sequence comes from Avena insularis, assembly GCA_023614405.1. Classification (NCBI taxonomy): domain Eukaryota; kingdom Viridiplantae; phylum Streptophyta; class Magnoliopsida; order Poales; family Poaceae; genus Avena; species Avena insularis. The sequence continues at coordinate 6,476,548 of CM042693.1, read as the reverse complement.
GCAGTTTACACCCATGCGTGCGCCTACCGTGCGTCGCGTGTCTTTCGGGCACACCCATAGGGCGTTGGCCGCGGGCGGCGGAATGTCGAGGCGTGTCTGCTCCGGCAAGTCGGCGGTGTTCTCCGCGTGTTTTGTGGTCGTGAGACGTGCGCATTGGCTGCCGCGGCAGAGCCGGTCGAACAACAGGGGGAGAGTCGCGGTGCGTGCGGGACTAGATTCAGGACCTCAGACCAACTCCAACAGCCTTCGCAAACTGACTCCCCACGTCCGATCTTTCGGATCGAGGTTATAGTCTAACACGCATCCGTAAATCGATATCTAGTCATGGATCCATTTATTTTGGCGTAAACTAGGCCGAAACCTGGGATTGGAATGCGGGGCTCGGACTATCCGCGCGCCCGGGTCAGTCCTTATCTGGACTCGCGCGTAATGCACACAAAATTACTAAATAACTGGCAGTCATTACATAAGCATTTGGGTCTGCGTGTTATACATACAAAATTACTAATAGCATTACATAAACGAGAGGTCCTGGCCGGAGGTTGCGTCCTTAGCCGCCTGCGTTTGTCGGGCCACGGTATTAGCCTTTGTTTGCTGCTTACGGCGGTGGTGCGCCAGGGTCTCTACCTACCTGAGTATGGCCGCCGTTGCATATGTGCGGTTGCGCGCCGCTCTCGCCCCCCGTTTGGTGGCGGCCGCCATCACCTTCCGTTGGGCCTCCTTCGCCACTGCAGCACGCAAGGTGGCCGCATCCGCCAGCACCTCCGTTTGACTGCAGCACGCACCTCCGTCACCTCCTTCCGTTTGGCGGCGGCCTTGGACAAGATGATATCCAAGGCCGTGGCCTTCGCCGTCTCCTACGTGTCCTGCCACTACTCATCCAGCATGGCCTCAGCGACGAGCCGGACGATCTTCTCGACCGCCAGCGATTCCTTCGCTTCCCGCTTGTCACGGTCCTCGATGGCCGCTACCGCCTCCCTCGCCACATCCTTAGCCTCCAGCCGCAGCCACATGGCGGGTTGCCGACCGGCGGCCTCCCTGGCCTTGAAGGTCGCGTACATCTCGCAGACGTAAGTAGTACGCGGTGTCGGCGCTATCGACTTCTCTCTCCGTAGTCTCCGCCTCTTCCTCCGTCTCCGCGTCCGCCTTGGCCTGCGCCACCAACTCCGTCTCGCCCGACACCAACTCTCCCATGTCCTCCTTGTTGCCCTCCGAAGATTCACCGACGCCCGGAGGGGAAGGGGAAGGGAGAGAAGAGGGCACGCGGTAAGGAAAAACTTGCTAACCTCAACCCATGTCACGAGGAGGTTGTTCGGTATTGCGAGGGAGGGGTTGGTGCTGGTGCTCCGTCCCGACGATCGGCCCCCTATTTATATTCGCAGGGGGCTCAGCGGGAACGACGAGCGGGAAGGAACAACCGGGTGGGAAATGACGTGACCTAGACGAGAAAGGCCGGGTCAGTGGGCGGGAACTGGAGTTCTGACGGGACAATCGTCGGCCGCCATTAGCACTGATACTCCCATCAACATGAACTTGACGGCTCCTTATAAATAGGAGACCCGTCTATGGGGTAGCCGATTGAGGACACAGGCCACCGTAACCGGACTGAGTCTGGACGACCTGTCCTCTGCCTCGCAACCGATATTCAAAATGCGAGGCCCCGTTAAGTTGGCCTCGTATTGCGGAAACCAATTCCAAATCTCCATAAAGTGTCATAGGCTGGCTGCCGGACTAACTCAGCCAAGTGACCTGGCAAAAAATGGAATGCACCAAACACCAGCCCGTTTATCACGTATGGCCCGACACAGAAGCCGAGCAAAGGCCGCGCTCAACGGGGCCTGCTCAAAAAGATAAACGGTGCAACCCGCGCGCGCCTCCTGAAGGGCGCAGTAACTGGGCTGGCCCGGTGACGGGAAAAAAGTCCTACGAGACCCGATATATATTTCTGAAAGATAGACTCGTCTTCGTGCATAAATGATTAAAAAAACTATTTAATAGACGAAAAATAGCCAAAAAAATAGAAAAACGGATATGTGGTAGGCATAAAAGAAGGTCTAGCAATAGATTCAGTCTTATAAGATTTATTTCTCCGATGACGAGGTTACTTTTTCCTTTTTCTAATTACTTTTTCTATATTTTATTTTAAGATCTGAACGTTTCTATAATAATGATTTAAGAACAGTAAAACTTTTCGAGTATCGGTGATGATTTTCCAAATATCATGAACAAAATTTTCAAATACCATGAACAAAACTTCCAAAAATCATGAACAAATTTTGAATAATCATGAACCAATTTTTGAAACATTATGAAATGTTTTAAAAAATCATGAACCAAATTTAAAAACATGAACATAAAATATGAACATTTACGAAAAGTAATGAACAATTTTAAAAAATGTGAAACTTTTTGAAAATCATGAACACATATTAAATTTTAAACATAAAAATATAAAAAAATAAAAGGAAACAAAAAGTAATAATAAACAAAACGAAAAAATATTAGAGATAACTAGGCCCACCCATCGGGGAGGAAAGCACTGCGCGACGACACGACATCACAATAACTGGCATATATATAGCATTTTCGGCGCTCAACAACAGTGTTATACACCGCAAATGGCGTTGTGTGCGCGCTGCGCACCCCAGTGCACACCGTGTAGTTCTGTTCGTCCGCGGCCCGTAAGGTTTCTTTTTGAGATAAGTCCGCGGCCCATAAGGTAATCCTTCTGCTTCACGTTTTTCTTTTTTTTTCCTTTACCTATTGTTTTCTGTTTTTTTTCGCATTTTTATTTTCTTTAGTTTCGGTTTTCTCATTTCATGTATCAAATTGGAAAAAATTATCATGAATTTTTAACCTTCTAAAAATCCGAACTTTCAAAATCACTATCAACTTTTTAAGCCATGAACTAACTTTCAAAAATCATGAAGTATTCTTAAAAAATTATGGACAAATTTTCAAGTTCATGAACAAATTTTCAGAAATTGATGAACAATTTTTAAAATTATGTGAATATTTTCCAAATCCGCTAACTTAATTTTTAGAATCCATTAACAAAATTTAAAAAATCTAATGATTATTTTTTGAAACTACGTATGAGAAGTTTTAAAAGTGGAAAAAATATAAATATAAAACTAAAATAAAAGAGAAAAAGGAAAGGAAATAAAAACTGAAAAAACCAAACAAAAACTGATAAAATCAAAGGAAAAACCGGTAAAAACCATGTAGAAAAGTGATGAAAAAGAAAGAAAGCTGAGAAATGAATAAATTATTTTTTACTGCTTTCGTATTTAATTCAGCGAAATGATTTTGTTTTGCCGATACGGGTCGAACTAGCTGTTGCTATTGCTACTGATCGACCCTCGGTCGTGTTGGTTGTTGCTAGTCATGTATAGGCAAAGGAACAACCATAAGAGTTCTTATCGGGCATTATACCATTTCTCCTTCTTCTTTGTATAACCATCACAGCCGGGAGAACCTGATTACATAAGCATACTAGAACTATAGTCCTTCCTGCCGAACTACACACAACAGTTGCGGTCTTTCGGCGAAGAAGGAACATGGCTCTGAAGAAAGAACCCAACTACAACTAGACTGCTCATGGCGCATGCGCTTCAGCAATTATGCTTGTTTTTCTACTGACCATGGACTACTAACCTAAAGTCCAGCTCTTATGTCGACCTTGAGAAACCCCTTATTCTGCTCACTAGGCAACCGGCTTCTGAAACTTTCTCATGCTGAAGACACACTATGCACCACGAGCGCTCACACCTAAAATGAAGATCGCCATAGCCTCCCCTCAAAGGAGATCACTATGATGGACACGTCGTCATGGTACTTCCTCCTAATGCCATGCGGTATCTCGAGGAGGTCACGGCACTCCATACCTACAAATCAATCAACAGATGAACAATGTCAGTAAAGTGGTTTGTGCACGCAGGATCGTGTTGCACACAAGATATTGTAGTTGGTTGCTCACCAGCCTTCTTTGCAGCCCGGAGTAGCAGTTCTTTGACGAGATGCTGAGCAGGATCCCCTTCGGGATGCTCAGCAGTGAACATCTCCACCTGATCAACCACCTCTTTGTTGGTGAAATACTGATAGAGCCCGTCAGACGACAGCACCAGAAACTTGTCGTTCCGACCGATCCTGTGGTGGCACAGTGAGGGGATGCAGTTGATGTAGGGGTCCATGCCGATGTAGTTGATCTTGAAAGCTCCTAACAGCCTGTTGTTCCACTTTGGCTGCCAAGTAAACAAATAGCATGAATTAATTTGAAAATTTTAGCAATTCCATGAAGCACATCCTTGTAGTCTAGCAGAACAGAAAGTGTGTGCTTGAACTTTCACACTGAAGAAGAAACAGAGACACTATATGATTGGGGGTGTACATACCGTCTTCAAGTAGCCCACCCCAAATGCTCTGGTGACGTTGAGCTTCCCCTTCACCCTGCCGTTGACGATGGCGCTGCGATCATTCAAATGCTGGACTCTGATCCTCACCACCTCCTGCACCATCGCCAAAATTCCATCAACCTCAACTTGGTGATCGAAGTCGAACAATACGTGATACTGAAGAACAATCGAGTATGGTGTGTACCTTCTCGACATCGGTGCTGTGCTCGGCGGTGAGCTGCACGGTCTGAAGGCCGTGCAGGTCGTGTGGCACGAGCTGACGCCGCAGGTCTTGCGCCGCCTTGCCGGTGATTTTCTTGAAGCCGGCCTCCCGCCTCCGCGCCAGCACGACACGACTGTCCCCAACGTTCATCACGTACACGTCCGTGCCCTTCATCAGCATCACTAGCACGCACGACCCCATCAGCCCAAGCTCCGGGCTCTCCTCGGCGCGCTGCTCCGCTGCCTCGAAGAACGCCTCCTCCGTCTTCCTGAGCGCCCGGGCCAACGCCTTGAGGACGTCGCGTTGCAGTGCCGTTGTGCCGCGCCCCCCGGATGCGGCGGCATTGTCGTCCATCTCGGACGGTTCCGTTCGCCCCCTCTTGGGCGGCTTATGGTTAAATTCTGGGCTGTCGTCGTCGTTGCCTCCATCCAGGGGACGCAGGTGATCGGCATTGGCTACCGGCTCGCCGCCTTGGATGTCGTCCCAGAGCACGCCCTTGAGCTCGCGGTGCACGGCGACGTAGAGGTTCGCGAAGAGGTAGTCGGTCGCGTCTGGGCCGTTGAAGCCGTCGTAGATCCCGACGAACACCCACCCGTGCTCCTCGGACACCGCCACGTGGAACCGGTCCTCGCCGGCCATGCCCTGAGCCCACTGCACATTGTTTTTGGGCGGCGAGCCGGAGTCCCCGTCGCTCAGGGACTCCTCCTTTGCCGGTTCAGCAGGCTCCTCTGACACGAGGCCTAAGCTTGGCGTCCCGAACCGGAGCTTGGAGGCGGCTCTGGCCAAGAATTGGACGAGCGATCGCTCATTGTGGCCTTGATAGCGCGCGAGACGACGTTCAGCGATGAGATGAGAAACACTGGCCTGGGGCCTCACGAAGGAGGACGACGACGAGAAGGAGCGGTCCAGCGTGCCGGACATGGAGATGCTGGATGCAGTGCCGGATGTGTCGGAGAAGTGGCCGGACATGGACTGGAGCGGTCCGGACATAGCCATCTTCTTCGGAGCGGACTGGAGCGGCACGGCGGCGAAGGAGCGCGAGCTCTCGAAGGTGCACGCAGACGACTGCGGCCACGTCATCTCGTTCAGAAGTTGGAACGACGGCATCGACGCGGACGTCGCCTGGTTGGCACTGATGGCCGCGCCGGACAGTGAGAAGAAGGACGTCTCCGACGACATCGAAGCAGACTCAGGGGTCTTGACGAAGGCGGCACTTGTAGGAACGTACATGAATGAGTGGCCATGGCTATCTTCGGGGAGCGGGTCCGAGGCGACGGCAGTCGCGTAGGGATCGCCAGAAAAGCATGGGTTCTTGGTGATGCCATTGCCCATTTTGTTTTCTTGGGTTTGGGATTTTGGCGGCGGAATGGGGGGATGAATGAGTTGACCTTTTGGGAAAGGGACGGCAGGGGAACGGTAGTTTGTTTATGGGAATTGACTATAGTTGGAGTTGAATGATGCAATAAGAGGTAGGCTCAGTGAATATGGTGGCTCTCTTGCTCCGAGTACCCTATAACTTACCTCACGGTGATGTTGCTAGCACTAGCAATGCTTCATAGTTGAGACTTGGTGAACCATTGCACACTCCTTGAGTTGTGGAGGAGCTTGGGATGGATTGAAATGGTCTCGCTTCGGGTTTATATAGAACTCGGAGGGCAATGCGGACAATCGAAACATTAATATTTTTTCGGTGAAGATATGCCTTGATTTAATCAATGTATAGCAGTGCAATATTTTCAAGATATGATATGGACAATACATATGTTCCGAGGCGCGGAGGCCTAGTTTCAACGTTGTTGAAGTACTGGGCGACAAAAATGGGCGGCTGACAGGTCACAAGTTCTGTCGACATGAGGCGACGTGGATGGCCGATGATCGAGGTGTATATCATCACACTGTACTACTTTCCAAATGTATTGTGTCGCATTCGAAATCAGTGTGCTATCTTAATATTTCAAAATTGCTCTACCGCTTGCAACGAGGTCAGTGAAATGACGTGTACCACCTACTGGAGTATGCATATTTGGCTATTGATTAAGCGACATTATAATTTGTCCTAAACCGACCTTCTAGATTATATATCTTCGGCAATTAATGAGATATATTCCCGTGATAGTTTTATTGAATGGTTAAACCTTTATATGACCACACGAAGTAAAAATATACCCATGACTTCTTTGGATTGCAGGATTTCCCAAATGCATGAATATGAAAAACACATGATTGAAATGTCATGTATAGTGTACATTCCTATACACATAAATTTTGTAAGGGGTGCTTTTGGATGGTGTGCATGAAACAAACACATGAATTTCGCGGGAATGAGGAGAGAGACTAGGGAGAGATAGATTCCAAGTGCATTGGACTTCTTAAATAAAAATAAAATGTGGTTTGATCTTATATGTTTAGATTCCTATGCAGTGGAGAGCATATGAATAAATTTCATAGGAATTTGATTACCTCAATACTATGATCCAAAGGGTTCCATATTTAAACCCTATAGGTTAGAATCCTCAAAATTCCTATGACGATCCTCCAATCCAAAGAGCCCCCATTATGTATATGGTTTCATGCTACTATGTGTATAAGTTATGTTACATAAAGTTGACATTATTATTCAGTTCCATTCAAAGTTCATTTTTTGTATTATATTTGGTTACTATTGACAAAATTTAGCGAAACAAACTTAGGGTAAAGACTTTAACTTAGATGACCAACATAAGCCACAATACACCTATAAGGCCATGTATAATGGAGGGTACTTAGAGGGGTTCTTACAAAAATACACTAACCTTTTTTAAACACTGAAGCTAACTTGTATAGGAGAGGTGCCCAGTTAGTCATCTGTTAGTGTAAATAAGCACAGGTGCTTAAATGAAAACCGGTTAATTTTCTTAACCACCTCTCTAAACATCATGCATTGTACATGTCCTAATAAAGCAATATCAGTTAATTTTAGGAAATAATGCTAATATATTTCTTTTCATTACTTAGAGAAGACTTATCCTTGCTTGATGAGAAAGTTGGATATAATAAAAATGTACTACCTCCGTTCCAAAATATAAGATGCTTTAGGCTTTTCTAAACACATGTAACTAGACTCTTTTCAATGTGCTGGTTCACATATTATGCTCCAAACTTACATATTAAAAGGTGTCTAAATACATGCATTTTGAAAATATAAAACTACTTATAATTAGGAATATATGCAGTATATGTCAAGCATGTAGCAAATAAGGGGGTACAAAGTTGGGTGCACATAGCAAATAGTATGACTAATTATGTGTTTCATTTTTTGGAGAAATTATAAGCTTCATCTGAATTCGATGGTGGTATGACTAACAAGTCCAATTTGGTAAGCATAGACTACATGTAGACATATCACAAACTGGTCCCTGTAGTTTCTGTAGGGTTCGCAGCATAAAAAACAAAAAATTTCCTACGATGGGAACTATGTACCAAGATCTATCTACTAGATACAAACAACGGGCGGATGTATATCCGTAGAGAACATACCCTTGAAGACCGACAAAGCTTAACGAGTTCAACTCGTGGTTGATGTAGACGATCTCTTGCCGATCTCAAGATCGAGAGGAAGTCCTAGCGCCGCAAAGCAGCAGCGCATCCGTGCTCGCACACACGTACAAGACAGCGGGCAACCTCCGCCTCCTCGCTCCAGCGATGCAGCGGAAGCACAACCCTTTCTTGCCGAATAGCCATCGGAAACATGTATCTCGCTAGTCCGAGACCATGGGAAATAAATTCTAGATGGGGAGAGAGATCCTTCACGAGGAGGTGTGAGAGACAAGTGAGAGGAGGGGCTCCTTTTATAGGAGGAGGGGGGCACCCAAGGGGGTGGCCGCCGGCCATGGGGCTGCCCCCTCCCCTCCTTCATTCATGTGGGTGGACACTCCACTCACAAAATGTCCCTTCAATTTTCTCCACTCAAAAGTCCACTCAAATTCCCATTAAATTTCCACCAAATTTAATGCAAACTCTCATTAAATCAAACTCTTTTATTTTATTCAGAATTTTGTCAATTACTTTAATGACAAACATTCACAAATAACCCCTTGCTAGAATTCCATTTCACATGCATAACCACTTTATGCAATTTCACCCGAAAACCTGTTTCGGTATCTAGTGAAATAAATTCCTGCGCTTGTTTATTCTTTCGGCATGAAACATTTGCTCCAACTGGATGCCAGTGTCCCTTAAGTGTGTCACCCTACGGTTCACGAATAATGCGGACATGATCGAGACCCTTCTCCGATCAATAAGCAGTAGCGGGACCTGGAGATCCATACTGACTCCCACACATTCAACGATGACTTTTCCTGTGGTCGTCGGAACCTTCTACGCTTGTATTTTAATCCCTTTGTTTCACGATATATTACATGTCCGAGATTCAATCATCGGTATCTCCATACCTAGTTTGATCCTGTTACTGACATGCACTCTTTTCGCGTTCCCGTGATATAACATTCTAGTGATCAAATCACTTGCTTGCAAGCTAACCAATGTGATATCACCGAGAGGGCCCAGAGCATATCTATCCGTCATCGGGATGAACAAATTCCACTCTTGATCCATGATTCTCAACATAACACTTTAGTAGCTTTGAAGCCATCTTTATAATCACCTAGTTACAGAGTGACGTTTGATGTCAACAAGAAACTCTTCCGGTGTTAGTGATTGGCATGATCTCATGGTCTAAGGATTAGGACTACTTCGTAGTTTGTTTATAGCAATGTAAACTCAATGACTTTGATCGTAATGCTATACTTCGGATGAATGTTCATCACACCATTACACTAATGTTGTGATCTCGTTATTAACAACATCCAATGTCTATGATCAGGAAACCGTGATCATCTTGTTAATCAACGAACTAGTTTATGAGAGAGGCATAACTAGGAACTTTCTGTTTGTTTATTAAACACACATGTATTAACGTTTCCGTATTAATACAATTATAGCATGCAAAATAAACATCTATCATATACTTGGAATACACATAATAAACATTTTATTATTGCCTCTCGGGCATATTCCTTGATCTCCCTTGCACTAGAGACAATAATCTAGTTACATTGTGATGTATCTAACACCCATGGAGTTCTGGTGTAGATCATGTTTTGCTCTAGGGAGAGTTTTAGTCAACGGATCTGCTACATTGAGATCCGTATGTACTTCTAAATCTTTATATCTCCATCCTTGACATGCTCGGATGGAGTGAAACCGCGCTTAATATGCTTGGAATGCTTGTGAGACCTTGGCTCTTTGGCATTGGCAATGGCACCATTGTTGTCACAATATATCACCATTGGGTCCAACGTTTGCAACCACACCTAGTTCGGATATGAACTCCTTCATCCAAAGCGCTTCGAGCCGCTCAAGCAAAGCAACATATTCGCCTCCGTTGTTGATCCCGCCACCATAGGTTGTTTGGAGCTCCTCCAACTAACCGCCATTCATGAGAAATACGTATCCAGATTGAGACTTAGAGTCATTCGGATCGGTGTCAAAGCTAGCGTCGACATAACACTTAGCATTTATCTCTTCTTCACCTTCAGATACAAGAAACATATCCTTAGTTCTTCGCAAGTACTTAAGGATATTCTTGACCGCTTTCGATTCTCAACTCGATCCGATTGGTACCTGCTAGTCCAACTAATAGCATGTGCCACATCCGGTCTTGTACATAGCATGGCGTACATTATAGAGCCTATGGCTGAATCATAGGGGACCTTGTCCATTATCTCTTTCTTCCAAGCCGGACTTTGAGTCTTACTCAATGTCGTGCCTTGTGTCATAGGTAAGAACCCTTCTTACTATCTTCCATTTTAAACTTCTTTAAAATCTTATCAAGGTATGTACTTTATGATAGCCCTATTAGGCGCCTAGATCTATCTCTATAGATCTTTATGCCTAATATGTATGACGCTCACCTAGGTCCTTCATTGAAAATTTGCTGTTTAGATAACTTTTAACACCGTTTAAAAGATCTATATCATTTCCGATCAATAATATGTCATCCACATATAATATCAGAAATGCCACATTGCTCCCACTCACTTTCTTGTAAAATACAAGCTTCTCCATAAGTTTGGACAAATCCAAACTCTTTGATCACCTCATCAAAGCGGAGATTCCAACTTCGTGATGCTTGCTTCAATCCATAGATGGATCGCTGAAGCTTGCACACCTTGTTAGCATCCTTAGGATCGACAAAACCCTTTGGTTGTATCATATACAACTCTTCTTCAATATTACCATTGAGAAACGCGGTTTTGACATCCATCTGCCATATCTCATAATCGAAATATGCAGCAATTGCTAACATAATCCTAACTGACTTTAGCATCGCTACGGGAGAGAATGTCTCATCGTAGTCAACTCCTTGAATTTGTCGAAACCCCTTTGCGACAAGTCGAGCTTTATAGACGGTTACATTACCATCACATCGCTTTTCCTTTTAAAAATCCATTTGTTCTCCACGGCCTTTCGGTCGTGAGGTAAGTCCACCAAGTTCCAAACTTTATTTTCATACATGGATTCCATCTCGGATTTCATGGCTTCTAACCATTTGTTGGAATCCGGGCTCATCATCTCTTCTTCATACGTCGCAGGGTCATCATTTTCATCAACCATGAAATTCATGACAGATTTCGCGTCGGAGTCGACGCTGGCCCTACTTGACCTGCGAGGTTCGGTAGTACTCTCTTCAGAGTTTCATGATCATTCTCATTAGGTCCCTCTGCAACTAGTGGAGCCAACTCCGGAACAACTTCCGGCGCTGCGCTACTCGCCATACTTTGAAGAGAAGGTTCAATAACCTCTTCGAGTTCTACCTTTCGACTACTCACACCTTTCGCGAGAAACTCTTTCTCTAGAAAGGATCCATTCTTGGCAACAAAAACCTTGCCCTCGGATCTGTGATAGAAGGAATACCCAATAGTTTCCTTAGGGTATCCTATGAAGACGCATTATTCCGCTTTGGGTTCGAGTTTATCCGGTTGAAGTTTCTTCACATAAACATCGCATCCCCAAACTTTAAGAATGATACTTAGGTTTGTTTCCAAACCACAATTCATACGGTGTCTTTTCAACGGATTTAGATGGTGCCCGATTTAAAGTGAATGCAGCAGTTTCTAGTGCATAGCCCCAAAATGACAACGGCAAGTCCGTTAGAGACATCATAGATCGAACCATATCTCATAAAGTACGATTACGACGTTCCGACACACCATTTCGCTGTGGTGTTCCGGCAGGTGTGAGTTGTGAAACAATTCCACACTCTTTCATGTGAGTGCTAAACTCGTAACTTAGATACTCACCTCCACAGTCGGACCGTAGAAATTTGATCTTTCTATTACGATGATTTTCCACTTCATTCTGAAATTCCTTGAACTTTTCAAAGGTTTCAGACTTGTGTTTTATCAAGTAGATATAACCGTATCTACTCAAATCATCCGTGAAAGTAACAAAATAACGATATCCACCTCACGCCGACACACTCATTGGACCGCATACATCAGAATGTATGATTTCCAATAAATCTGTCGCCCGTTCCATTGAATCGGAAAACGGCGTTCTAGTCATCTTGCCCATAAGGCATGGCTCACATGTATCAAATGATTCATAATCAAGTGATTCCAAAAGTCCATCCGAATGGAGCTTCTTCATGCGTTTAACGCCAATATGACCTAGACGGCAGTGCCACATATATGCGGATATATCATCATTTAGTTTAATCCTTTTAGCATCAGCATTATGAATATGTGTAACATTATTATCGAGATTCAAAAGAAATAAACCATTCATCATCGGTGCATGACCATAAAAGATTTCATTCATATAAATGGAACAACCATTGTTCTCGGATTTAAATGAATAACCACTTCGCATCAAACACGATCCAGATACAATGTTCATGCTTAGTGCAGGCACCAGATAACAATTATTCAAGTTTATAACTAATCCCGACGGCAAGTGGAGAGGCAGCGTTCCAACGGCGATCACATCAACGCTTGATCCATTGCCGACACGCATCTTGAACTCACCCCTTGCTAGCGGTCGCTTGTTCCGTAGCCCCTGATTCGAGTTACAAATATTAGCAACTGAACCGGTATCAAATACCCAGGTGCTACTGCGAGCACTAGTCAAGTACACATCAATAACATGTATATCATATATACCTTTGTTTGCCTTGCCGACTTTCTTGTCTGCCAAATACTTGGGGCAGTTCGCTTAGGGTGGCCCCTTACAATAGTAGCACTCGATCGACTTAGGTCCAACTCGGGGTTTCTTTTCAGCACGGCAACAGCTTGCCGCCTTACTTCCTTCCGCTTTTCCCTTCTTGTCTTTCTTGAAACCAGTGTTCCTATTGATCATCAACACTTGATGTTCCTTTTTATCTCCACTTCTGCTTTTAAGCATTGTGAAGCTCGGGAGAGACTTCTTCATGCCTTGCATATTATAGTTCATCACAAAGCTCTTATAGCTAGGTGGCGAGACTGCGAACACGATGGATGCCTAAGTCAATGGGAATCGATATTCCTAAGGACACAAGCTTATCGGCGAACCGACATCTTGAGTACATGCTCACTAACGGAGTTGCTCTTCCATCATGCAGCTAAAGAACTTTTCTGAAGCGTTGTAGCTCTCTACAGCAGCATGTGTGTCGAAAATCATTTTCAACTCACCCATTGTATCAAAAGCATTGCCATTTTCGAAACGCTTTCAAAGTTCCGGCTCTAGCCCATACAATATGCCGCAATGAACTAAGTTGTGGTCCTCCTGACGAGTCTGATAGACATTCTTCTCCTCGTCAGGGGCATCATCAAAAGGTGGGGGCCTAACGCGCTTCTAGCACATATTGCTTTTGTGCAGCAGAGAGGAGAATCCTCAAATTCATGGCCCATTCGGTAAAGTTGCTACCGTTTGTTGCAAGTTTCTCTTCTCCATGAACACATTGAAATTAAAAGCAGGTGGTGCCATCTACAACATAATTTGTAAAGTTTAGACTAAGTGTATGATAGATTGAGTTCAACTAATCCATATTACGAATGAACTCCCACTCAAAAACGACATCCCTCGTGCCTTTTTGGTGATTACATGAACCAAATCCACTACACCAAGTCCGATCATCACGTGAGTCGGTGTAGATTCAAAGGCGAGCATCAAATGGGCATCATATCAACTATATGACTCATGCTTAACCTTTCGGTCCGTGTTCCGAGGCCATGTTTGTACATGCTAGGCTCGCCAAGTTAGAACCTTAGTATTCGCGTGTGTAACTGTTTTACACCCGAAATATGGTCGTGGATCCAAGAACACCCGATCATCACGTGATGTCTTGGAGCGAAGAAAACATAATCGGTGCATACTAAAGGAAGAACACATTCTTATCTTGATATTTAAAAGAGGGATCATCTTATTATGATAACAAAGCGCTAAACAAGCAATATAAGATGCTATCAAACATCACATGTTTATTAGTGAAATGATATGGTTCCCGCATATGATCTCTATCATGTGCACCGTGGTATGATCACTATCATACCTATATGTGTAAGTCCAAGGTCTATGGAGATTACACGTTATGTATGTTGTAAGAGTATCATCTCATACTTCTACTTACAACATCACCATATCATAACACTAGCCCAGCAACAATCTAAACTAGACGCTTCTAATTTATCCATTGCAAGTTTTACGTGGCTTAGGGCTTTCGAGATAGAACCGTTCTTACCTACGAACATGAACCACAACGAGGATAACCAAATTGTTGACAATTCGTTGCAAAATATATATTGACTATAGTAGGAGAGACAGACACCCGCTAGCCACTTATGCAAACTAGTTGCATGTCAAGCGTGGAACAGGTCTCATGTGCGAGGACATGTAAAGTTTGTCCAGGCCTCTTCATCCCACTATGCCACCAATATCCAAAATTACAACAAAGGAGCAACAACATGATCATCATCGCCCACATACTCATATGTGTACTACCCGTGTAAAGCATCTACGTATAGATCCGGCTCTGATACCACTGTAGGGTTCGCAGCATAGAAAACAAAATTTTTCCTACGATGGGAACTATGTACCAAGATCTATCTACTAGATACAAACAACGGGAGGATGTATATCCGTAGAGAACATACCCTTGAAGACCGACAAAGCTTAACGAGTTCAACTCGTGGTTGATGTAGACGATCTCTTTCCGATCTCAAGATCGAGAGGAAGTCCTAGCGCCGCAAAGCAGCAGCGCATCCGTGCTCGCACACACGTACAAGACAGCGGGCAACCTCCGCCTCCTTGCTCCAGCGATGCAGCGTAAGCACAACCCTTTCTTGCTGAATAGCCACCGGGAACATGTATCTCGCTAGTTCGAGACCATGGGAAATAATTCTAGAGGGGGAGAGAGATCCTTCACGAGGAGGTGTGAGAGACAAGTGAGAGGAGGGGCTCCTTTTATAGGAGGAGGGGGGGCACCCAAGGGGGTGGACGCCGGCCATGGGGCTGCCCCTTACCCTCCTTCATTCATGTGGGTGGACACTCCACTCACAAAATGTCCCTTCAATTTTCTCCACTCAAAAGTCCACTCAAATTCCCATTAAATTTCCACCAAATTTAATGCAAACTCTCATTAAATAAAACTCTTTTATTTTATTCAGAATTTTGTCAATTACTTTAATGACAAACATTCACAAATAACCCCTTGCTAGAATTCCATTTCACATGCATAACCACTTTATGCAATTTCACCCGAAAACCTGTTTTGGTATCTAGTGAAATAAATTCCTGCGCTTGTTTATTCTTTCGGCATGAAACATTTGCTCCAACTGGATGCCAGTGTCCCTTAAGTGTGTCACCCTACGGTTCACGAATAATGCGGACATGATCGAGACCCTTCTCCGATCAATAAGCGAGCGGACCTGAGATCCATACTGACTCCCACACATTCAACGATGACTTTTCCTGTGATCGTCGGAACCTTCTACACTTGTATTTTAATCCCTTTGTTTCACGATATATTACATGTCCGAGATTCAATCATCGGTATCTCCATACCTAGTTTGATCTCGTTACTGACATGCACTCTTTTCTCGTTCCCGTGATATAACATTCTAGTGATCAAATCACTTGCTTGCAAGCTAACCAATGTGATATCACCGAGAGGGCCCAGAGCATATCTATCCGTCATCGGGATGAACAAATTCCACTCTTGATCCATGATTCTCAACATAACACTTTAGTAGCTTTAAAGCCATCTTTATAATCATCCAGTTACAGAGTGACGTTTGATGTCAACAAGAAACTTTTCCGGTGTTAGTGATTGGCATGATCTCATGGTCTAAGGATTAGGACTACTTCGTAGTTTGTTTATAGCAATGTAAACTCAATGACTTTGATCGTAATGCTATACTTCGGATGAATGTTCATCACACCATTACACTAATGTTGTGATCTCGTTATTAACAACATCCAATGTCTATGATCAGGAAACCGTGATCATCTTGTTAATCAACGAACTAGTTTATGAGAGAGGCATAACTAGGAACTTTCTGTTTGTTTATTAAACACACATGTATTAACTTTTCCGTATTAATACAATTATAGCATGCAAAATAAACATCTATCATATACTTGGAATACACATAATAAACATTTTATTATTGCCTCTCAGAGCATATTCCCTTCAGTTTTTCCAAAACACAATGTTGATTTTTAAAGCTTTTTTTGTGATATAGTCTTGGAGAGGGTGACATAGTCTTTTATTAATATATATGGAGAGACGTAGAAACATCAACTTTCGGATCAATCAATAAAATTAAGAGCAACCATCCCCGGGGAGATTTTCCATCACCTGAAACCGAAAGAAAACGGTAATTTTCATTCACCCGTTTCGACAGTTAGAATTAATAAAATAGTGTGCTCTATATTTATTTTGAGTGCATGCGACCGTGATAAAAAAAGAGGATGCATGCCCAAGTTGTTCGGAGCCATCATTCATGCCCATGCATTAATTTTCCTAGATTGTACCCGAGACATATCACACAGTTAATATTTATTTAGCTTGAGAATGGTGTAGGAAATTTGGAGGTGGTTGAGTGAAGATTTTCTCTTAATTGCTTCTCCTTAATGATAGAAGATATTTTTCTTATTCGGCGTGAATAAAATAAAATTAAGTTTTTGGCGTAAATGACAGCAAGATTGGGCGTGACGTGGGAGTGTGATGAAGGGTGGGCTGCGAAGGGAGGTCAAACCAGGCCGCGGTGCACTACAATCCATGTGCCCAGGGAAGGTGACAAACATAACTAGCATCATCCGGGTGACTGCACCACCGTCCAGTTCAATCGGTTCTGCTGTTCGGTGCAAGGTTAGACAAGACCCGGGCGGAGGTTCTTGGCGTATCCTAACCACCGCGCCGCCTCGAGGCAAAATGCTAATGTCGCTCGCTGCGGTGCGGGTGGCTAGCGTCGCACAGGGCTCTTTCCTGTTGGGCCAGCCCATTTCCATGGTCTGATTATTCTCATTTTTCTTCTATTTTCTTTTTGTATTTTATTTTTATTTTTCTCTTTCCTTTTTCTTTTTCTTTTTTGGTTTTCTTTTTTGGTTTTCTTTTTTGGAAAATGTTTATTATATTTTGGAAAAGTTACTTTATGCGAAAATTGGTTTACGTTTTGTATATTTGGTTCTTGACTTTTTGAATTTGGTTTATGAATTTTGAAACTTTATTCAAGTTTTCAAATTTTGGTTTATGATTTTTTGAAATTGGTTCATGTTTTTTTTTTAAAATTGGTTCACGAATTTTGAATTTGGTTCATGAATTTTTAAATTGGTTCATGATTTTCAAAAAATTGTTCATGATATTTTAAATAATGTTTATGATCTAAATATTGTTCAGATTTAAAATTCTTTCAAATATGAATAATACACGAAAGAAAAGAAGAAAGAAATGCCTGCTTGTAGAATCTTATGGGTCGGCCCATCTACCGCCATCTTTCGGCGGCGCTAGCTACTGATGCCGCAGCGGGCGGCACCTAGCAGTTCCCAGGGACGGGCCTGTACTCTTCTTGGCTACGAAGATCACCCTCCCATCTCGTGCTGCCCGGCACAGCCAAGCCTACTCGGTGTATATTATAATCGGCCACATGATCAGCGGGTGATAGGAATTGCCCTGATCCGCGGGAGTGTGGGTGTGGTTTATTTATTGTGCACCGAACATACATATTAAAAGGTGTCTAAATACATGCTTAGAAAAATATAAAATAACTTATAATTAGGAATAGAGGCAGTATATGTAAGCATGTAGCAAATAAGGGGGTACAAAGTTGGGTGCACATAGAAAATAGTATGACTAATTATGTGTTTCATTTTTTGGAGGAATTATAAGCTTCATCTGAATTCTATGGTGGTGTGACTAACAAGTCCAATTTCATAAGCATAGACTACATGTAGACATATGACAAACTGGTCCCTGTTGTTTTTCCAAAACACAGTGTTGATTTTTTAAAGCTTTTTTTGTGATATAGTCTTTTTTGGAGAGGGTGATATAGTCTTCTATAAATATAATAGAGAGAGGTTGCGTAGAAACATCAAGTTCCAGATCATTCAAAAAATAAGGAGCAACTATCCTCGAGGAGATTTTCCATTACCTAAACAGAAAGAAAACGGTAATTTTCATTCACCTGTTTCAACAGCTAAAATCAATAAAAAATTATGCTCCATATTTATTTTGAGTGTATCCCGAGTTTGTTCGGAGCCATCATTCATGTTCATGCATTACTTTTCCTAGATTGTACCCGAGACATATCACACAATTAATATTTATTTAGCTTAAGAATGGTGTAGGAAATTTGGAGGCGGTTGAGTGAAGATTTCCTCTTAACTGCTTCACCTTAATGAGAGAAGATATTTTCCTTATTTAGTGTGAATAAAAGAAATTTAAGTTTTGGCGTAAATGACAACAAGATTAGGCGTGACGTGGGAGTGTGATGAAGGGTGGGCTGCGAAGGGAGGTCAAACCAGGCCGCGGTGCGCTACAATCTGTGTGCCCGGGGAAGGTGACAAACATAACTGGCATCATCCGGGTGACTGTACCACCGTCCAGCTCGATCGGTTCTGCTGTTCGGCGCAAGGTCAGACAAGACCCGGGCGGAGGTTCTTGTCGCATCCTAACCACCGCGCCGCCCCGGGGCGAAATGCTAATGCCACCCGCTGCGGCGCGGGCGGCTAGCGGCGCACAGGGGATTTCCCTTGTTGGGTCGGCCCATTTCCACGGTCTGATGATTCTTGTTTTATTCTTTTTTCTTTTTCTAATTTTTTATTTCCTTTTTCTTTTTCTGTTTTATTTTTAGTTTTCTTTTTTGGTTTTCTTTTTTTGGAAAATGTTTATTATATTTAGGAAAATTTACTTTTTTCGAAAATTGGTTTACGTTTTGTACATTTGGTTCATGACTTTTTTGAATTTGGTTTATGAATTTTGAAACTTTGTTAAAGTTTTCAAATTTTGGTTTATGATTTTTTGAAATTGGTTCATGATTTTTTTAAAATTGGTTCATGAAATTTGAATTTGTTTCATGAATTTTGAAATTGGTTCATGTTTTTAAATTGGTTCATGATTTTGAAATTTTTGTTCATGATTTTAAAAATAATGTTTATGATCTGAATATTATTCAGATTTAAAATTCGTTCAAATCTGAAAAATACCTGAAAGAAAAGAAGAAAGGAAGGAACGAACGCCTGCTTGTGGAATCTTATGGGCCGGCCCATCTACCGCCCTCTTCAGGCGGCACTAGCTGCTGGTGTCGCAGCGGGCGACAACTAGCAGCTCCCAGGGCCAGGGTTATACTCTTCTTGGCTACGAAGATCACCCTCCCATCTCGCGCGGCCTGGCATAGCCAAGCCTACTTGGCGTATATTCTAATCGTCCGCATGATGAGCGGGTGATAGGAATTGCCCTGATCCGCGGGAGTGTGGGTATGGGTGTGGTTCATTTATTGTGCTCCGAACTTACATATTAAAAGATGTCTAAATACATGCGTTTAAAAAAAATAAAACAACTTATAATTAGGAATAGAGTTAGTATATGTCAAGCATGTAGCAAATAAGGGGGTACAAAGTTGGGTGCACATAGAAAATAGTATGAATAATTATGTGTTTCATTTTTTGGAGGAATTATAAGCTTCATCTGAATTCTATGGTGGTATGACTAACAAGTCCAATTTGGTAAGCATAGACTACATGTAGACATATCACAAACTGGTCCCGTTGATTTTCCAAAACACAATGTTGATTTTTTAAAGCTTTTTTTGTGATAGTCTTTTTTTGGAGAGGGTGATATAGTCTTCTATAAATATATAGAGAGAGACTGCGTAGAAACATCAACTTCCAGATCATTCAAAAAATAAGGAGCAACCATCCTTAAGGAGATTTTTCATCACCTTGAACCAGAAGAAAATGGCAATTTCATTCACCTGTTTTGACAGCTAAAATCAACAAAACAACTAAAATCAATAAAATAGTATGCTCTGTATTTATTTCGAGTGCATGCGACTGTGATGAAAATAGAGGATGCATGCCCAAGTTGTTCGGAGCCATCATTCATGTTCATGCATTAATTTTTCTATATTGTAATCGAGACATATCATACGGTTAATATTTATTTAGCTTGAGAATGGTAGTGCAGGAAATATGCAGTCCGGTGAGTGAAGATTTCATCTTAAATGCTTCTCTTTAATGATAGAAGATATTTTCCTTATTCGGCGTGAATAAAAGAAATTTATTTTTTTGGCGTAAATGACAGCAAGATTGAGCGTGACATGGGAGTGTGATGAAGGGTGGGCTGCGAAGGGAGGTCAAACCAGGCTGCGGTGCGCTACAATCTGTGTGCCCAGAGAAGGTGACAAACACAATTGGCATCATCCGGGTGACTGCACCACCGTTTAGCTGGATCGGTTCTGCTGTTCGGTGCAAGGTTAGACAATGGTCTGGACGGAGGTTCTTGGCACATTCTAACCAGCGCGCGACCCATGTAGGGGTCGCATATGTACTCTTTTGGCTACTAAGACCGCGCGGCCATCTCGCGCTGTGACGCAGAGCCCAGTCCACTCAGTGGAGTGGCTTCTTTTTTGCCGCAGGCCCATCCGCGTGGGCATGGGTCAGTGGCACACGCTGGTTGGAGACATGGGCTAATTTGATGTGTCGTGCAACCTGGGTGGTTGCTCCGCTTGCTGAAATGGCCCAGCCCCGAAGCAAGCTGCGGTCGAGGAGCTTGTTCCCTAAAAAAAATATGTCACTTGTTTTCTTCTCAGAATGCACTTCCCATTGAAGATAAGCACTCGTTTAATCTTGCCATGCTTGCAAAACATGTTTGGCACCTCATTACTAGGCCTAATTCCTTATATGCTCAAGTATTGAGGGCGAAATACTATCCTCATGGCAACATATTGAAGGCATTAATTAAAAAGGATCATCATATACATGGCAGAGTATATTCGCATGTCTATAGACTTTTCGTCGTGGGCACATATGGAGAGTAGGTTCGGGAACATCAATTAATATCCGGGAGGATCATTGGATCCTGAATAGCGATACACGGAAAGTTTATACAAGGAGAGGGCATAATTTGCTGAGAACACCGGATGATCTTGTGGCGTGGCATAACACAAAGTCACATATTTTATCGGATCGGTCAGCATACCACACCGAATGGGACCATCAATTTTGGAGTCGGACGAGAAGGATTGAGGGACATGGATCGTTGACCCCTGGAAAATTATCCCTCGCGGGCTATACGTTGTTAGGTAGATGAAACCTCTCCAGCAGCGGATTGGATGCGCTCGGATGAAACCCCGTTTAATTCGGTCCCCATGGGGACTCGTGTTGGGGGAAGAAGCACAACCCCCGCTGCTTGCGGTGAACCCTGAGGATATTTTCAATCAACAGATATGCAGCAAAAATAAAACAATGAGCACATGCACAGGTGACACAAGGATTTACGTGGAAAAACCTCCTCAAAGTGAGGAGGAAAAACCCACGGGTGTGGACCAACCGGTCCACCGAGCTTCACTATGAGCAAACTAGGTACATAGTATTCTCTAGAACATCTGGAGATACAACACACTCAGCACGTTGCCAACCGGCAACGACAACCACTTGAGAGAAAGATTACAGCAAAGCAGAGTATCTTAGTTTCTTTCCCCTTCGGTAATCATCAAACTGCTCTTAAACCACAGATTCATTAGCACCAAACTTAGTAGAAAAGCTGACATACGATTACCCAACATACATGCAAAATTTCATGCTAATCGGACACCGTTTGCCTACCCAAACTATCGTCTACCAAAACTGCTATGTGCTGAAGCTGCAACCAACAGTTCGAACTGAATAAACCGCTTCCAAATCTGATTCTACACTGTCCCAAATCTCAAACTAGCTAACCATATCGAAGTACTCAAATTAAGGAACAAGCTCACCAAGTTTGAAGCCAATCCAAACACGTTTGATCCTCCAAACACCAGCTTGAAGATAGACCGGTCAGATCTCAGAAATCTAGACAGAAATCACCTCTCCTTCTTCTTCCTCTCTTCTCACTAGGTTGTGGTGTTCTTATGTGTTATTCTCACCCTATCTCAGCAGCAACCACATTGGCTTGATTCTCTCACTTGCTCACTCTCTGATTGAGACACACAGCCATCAAAGGTGGCCAGGGTTTTGTTTTCTACTCCTCTCTCAAGGAGCACCTCACCCGTTGGATACGAACGTCGATCAATGGTTGAAACATGTTGGACTTTCACGGGCTAATGTTGGGCTGCCAACACACCTCCATGTGGAGGGACATGGACCAACAAACTCCCCCTCATGATATCATGGAGGGTCTCACTGCCAACCGGCAGTCATGCCGGCGAGCCAACAGCATACCTCGAGCTTCCCTCTTGTCACCACCTTGGTCAACATATCAGCCCCATTGTCATCTGTGTGCACCTTCTCAATTTGCATTTTCTTGGAATTCAGCACATCTCAAATCCAATAATAGCAAACATCAATATGCTTTGACCTCGAATGAAAACTTGCATTCTTACTCAGGTGAATGGAACTTTAGTTATCACAAAACAACACATACTTGTCTTGCTCAAAGCCAAGATCACAAGCCAATCGTTTTAGCCACAATAGCTCCTTGCTCTCCTCAGTTACTACGATGAACTCGGCCTCAGTTGTGTTTAGTGTCACACACTTTTGCAACCTGCTTTGCCATGCCACTATTCCCCCTGAATGGGTAATCAAATAACCCGAAGTAGACTTCCTTCCATCGACATCTCCAGCCAAGTCTGAATCTGAATATGCAATCATCTTGGGCTCACTACCACCAAAGCAAAGCTTTATATTAGTGCTGCCCCGGAGATACATAAAAATCCACTTCACGGCTTGTCAATGTGGTCTTCCTAGATTGGACATGAATCTGCTCATAGTACTAACCGCTTGAGCAATGTCAGGCCGTGTGCACACCATAGCATACATCAAACTCCTAACAACTGAAGCATAAGGAACTTTTTGCATTTCCTTTTCCATCTCTTCAGTAGAGGGACATTGCTTTTTACTCAACTTGAAATGAGTTGCGAGTGGACAACTCACTTTCCTTGCCTTGTCCATCTTGAACTTGCGAAGTACCTTCTCAATATATTTCTCTTAAGACAAGTACAACATGTTGGATTTTATGTCTCTCTCAATTCTCATACCGATAATACACTTTGCTGGACCCAACTCTTTGTTGGGCCACGTAGAGATAAAACAAAACTTTTTCCCTCTAACGTGGTGATCCCAAGATCTAGCTGAGGTAGAAGGCCATGAGGTTTACCACTAGATGCGCAGCTACGGATTACTGATGTAGCACGTCAGTTGATGTAGTGCAGTCCTTTGTGATCCGATCGTCCTGGTGCTGGTCGTACAACACCTCTGCTGGTATCCACACGTACAAGAAGGAGTACCGGCGGCGAACTACTAGGTTCGTAACGACAGCAGGACTACTGTGGAGCTAGGGTTTCCAACACATGGAATGACCTAACCGATCAACGATTAACCCTTCTGGGTTACTGTGCTCCACTATATATAGGGAGTGAACGTGGGCTCCACTTACGTGGCCCATTCACTAAAGCCCATATAATACCAGTCACCGTGAGTCCGACTCACTTACTCAGTCCAAATCCGGCTCGGGTCCAACCCAACCAGATTTCCGGTTCAGATCCAATCCGAACTTGCTCCCGCTCTTAAGTCTGTGACCCCGCAGGCTCTTGGAAACTTGGACACGATTAGAGTCCGACTCTCAATCGATCAGTCGGTAGCGGCTCCTAGCAGAACGTGCCAACTCCCAAGTACCAAAGAGTCATGACGACTTGACTTTTCAATGCGACTTGCGTCCGAGTCCCTTTTGCCTCACGATATACCTTGTCAGACTATAGGCGAATAATTATCATCCCTCAAATAGTCCGACTCTCTTCTCGATCCGAGATAAGTGATTCACCTGACTAACTCTTAGTCGATCGCCTCGGTTAACACTTAACCGAGTCGTGCATGGCCATGCTTTCCAAATCATATCTTCCGAGAGGGACCAGAGAATATCTCTCCAAGTGGAGGGGCAAAATCCCATCTTGGTTATTCACATCACGCAACTTGATTCTCAGCCGACCCGAACTCTGCCTTTATAACTTCCCAGTTACGGATCAGCGTTTGACAGAACCTAAGTCGGTGATCTTCAACTCGGACTGTGCAACAACCTCAGGTATAAGGATTACATTGATTGAGATATACAAATGACAACTTGTTCGTTGTGCCTCAATATGGGTCAATCTGACTCGCTAAACTCTTTAGCCGAATCTGTGTAAGTCGGAATAGCATCACCATGCCCATAACAAGTGAAACCGAGTCATTAAGCCGACTTTCAAATTGGTCTAAGTTGTGGTTCCAGCACAACCTCAATGACCAAGGACATTTAGTACAAGCAATATGAATGTATAGTTCTACAACCGAATCACATATTCAATGATATACATCAGATGCTCATACAAGGACAACTTAATAACTTTATGAATACAATGGGAAATATCATCATACATGATTGCCTCTAGGGAATATCCCAACAGTCTTTGATGGCAAAAAAAATTCTCAACTCTTTCTTTAGCCTATCAATCCTAGAGACATTCTTGCCAACAATCAAGATATCATCAACATAGAGCAATAACATGATAAAATCATCACCTAAGAACCTCTAAATTAATACACAATGGTCTGAGCTAAACATTTTGTAGCCTTGCTCCCCCATGACAGATTCAAACTCATGTACCATTGTCTCGGTGCTTGTTTCAGGCCATAGAGACTTTTCTTCAATTTGCACACATAGTCTTCTTTGCCTTTAACAAGAAACCCCTCAGGCTGCTCCATGTAGATTTCTTCCTCCAATTCTCCATGAAGGAAATCTGTCTTCACATCCATTTGATCAACCTCCAAGTTGAGACTTGCTTCCATGCCAAGGATCATTCAGATTGATGTCATATTCACCACCGGAGAAAATATTTCATCAAAGTCAATACCTTTTCTCCAGCTGAATCCTTTTACAACTAGGTTGGCCTTGTACCTTGGATGTGACGTGTGCTCTTATTGCTTGATTCCGTAGGCCCACTTGATCTTTAGAACTTTCTTGCCCTTGGGCAACTTCACCAGCTCATAAGTATTATTCTTATGCAAGGAATACATCTCTTCTTGCATAGCCTCATTCCACTCCTTGTTCCCATCTTTCATTGCATCTTGAAAGCACTCAGGTTCTGAACCATCAGACAATAATACCACATATTGGTTTGAGTCATACCTAGTGGAAGGAACACGACCTCAGCTGGACTGTCTGAGTGGAGCAGCTGGTGGACTATCTGGTTCAGGTTCTTGCTGATCATGATCATCTTCTTCAGCATCATACTCTTCCTGCTGGGGTGCATCCTCACCTGTACCACTATGTGCATCATCTTGCACATCTTTTGCATCATCATGTTCAGCTTCTTGTTGAGCTGAATCTATAGGAACTGGGTCAGAATCAGATCTATCTTGCTGCTGATTTCGGGAAGAAACATGTATCGGAACTTGCTCCGTAACTTGCACCTTTGTCTTCACAATATCCTCAATTGTTTGGTATTCAACAAACACAACATCACGGCTTCTCACAACTAATGAGTGGAATTTATATACACTATTATAGAAGTATTTTATGCATACCAACCACCCATCTCATGCTTTATCTAGATGCAGTTATGCCAAATATGCATGGTTTCTGTTATTCATTCATTTTCATATGAGCTTTGCATATTTAGTAGTTTAGGTAGAATTTTATCCATCTTCCTTGTGTTTGACATGTGTGTAGGTGTTGATGATGATTATGGATAAAACAAAGGCAAACGAAACAAAGAGAGCATGGTATGGAGGAGCTGTAGGGACCAGACTTAGCCATTTGAGGTGTTGGAAAAAGTGATTTTTTTCAACTTCTCAAAATAAATATGCAAGACCACTATATTATATCCCTCGTTGATATGAATCCAACGAGCCCAAGAACACCCAAAACAGAGTTCGTATGAAGAAATGGCGACCAAAATACAGAAGGGCCCGGAAGTTTAACGACCAACTATATGACCGGAGCCCTTTTTCCGGCCGTATAGTTGGAAAAAGGTCGGAAACGACTTGTTTTTGACCCTGGACTACTCCAGAACCTTCCCTAAGCCATATGGCAGTATTGGGGGCGACCTAGGGCACTTCTAAGGCCTATATAAAGGTGGGAGGAGTTAAGAAACAAAAGAAGACACCATATACAAGATCTCGATTCCATCTACCGCCTCCACGGCGGCGCCCTGCCGCCATGTCGCCTCCATAGCCTCTACAGCTCCACCAAGATCTAGATCTCCATCAACACCATCAAGCCATCCAAGCAAGAATAGGAGGAGAAGGAGGACGCCGCCATCACCATGCCATCATCACCATCTCCATCGCCGCTACTCCTTCATCCTTCCCATCATGGTCTCCGTGATGGGTTGTAACATGGATTGAACCCCCTTTTATTAATGTTATGATGATTTGAGTAATTGAAGTGTGGTATGTTCTTGTTAATTAATATGTTTGTGCTTTCTCTTTACATTGTTCTATTCATAATATTATTCTAGTGATTGGATACGTCCAATCCATTGTTGAGGAATTTACTAAGGATTCACGGTGTGTCACAAAACTTATCATTAGTCTCTGCTCTTCCATGGGTAGAACTAATTGTCTATTTGCTATAAGTGATTTGCGGAGGCAATTGCAGCTTAGGATGCACCGCCCAGAGTTCCCCCAAGAACACTCATGATATAGATAGGTATAGTGTTGCGAATTGCTTGATCCCAAAGTGATAGATGGGATATATTGTGACTAGCACACTTGCTTAGGAGTATAGTTGTCCATATAATTTAATGCCTTTGTTCTGGTCTTATTACCTTAATTGGTCTTGTTACCTTAATACACTATTATCTTGTGAGATGACCCATATCCGAAGAGGGTGTGGACAGTTGAGTTGTCTGGTTGCCACTTACCAACGGTGGGAGACAACATTATTTGAGGGACCACCACAAATACAGTTTATAGCTATTCCATAAGCAGTTATCATGCATACCGATATCACAACATTACTTGAGGAATTGTAGCATTAATATTTTACTTCATTGCATTCACTTTCTTTTATTTTTACTTCTGCTCTAGTTTTCTTCCAGTTCTAATAGTAGTTGTTACAAATCATTTTAAATTCATTTATCCTAGCAACCTATAGAGTAGACTATTTCTAAACATTGTTTTAGGTGCAAACGTAGCCCTCCTTGAAAACATGGTTGCGGGGTAAAGTGGTTTCCATTTGCAAAGCTTCCAAGGAACAATACATACTGGGAGATATTTGCTGCTACAAGTACTGCAACAACCCTATTGTTGGGTGCAAGAATCTAGTCATCAACTTTGGCGTCGTTGCTGGGGAGCATAGCGCTTGGTTATTACCTATCCATTCGCACATAGTTTATTTCCATTTGTTGCTATTATATTATTGCTATATTTTATATTGAAAACAATAAAAAAATTACAAAACCAAAAATTTATAAAAACTGTTGCTAGTAATCGTGTCTTCCGAAATAAATTATGTTAAACTAATAATACAAGAATTGGAGGAGACAAAGGATTCAAATTTATCAAGCCTGGTTGCTAGATATAATCTGATAGAGAAAATTTGAACCTATTGGAAGGGCATTCATTATGGTTGCGTGTTAGTGATGGATATTATTGCACAAATTGTAAAACAGATGACCACCTTAATTTTCAATGTAAGTGTTCCGACAATCCTACTATAGCAAATTATAATAGAGATAAATCCTATGCTAGTTTGGAAGTATTAGAACACGTTATTTTCAAAGGTGCATCTGAAATGGTATTTAGACTAGGGAGTATTGATGTTGAATGTGAAGCACTTGATGGAGTTTTTAATTTAGTATACCTCATATTCCTCTTTTGTGAAAATAATTTAAGTAATAATGCATTGGTATTATATTATTTGAAGTGGTATAAAACCGCCATGGAGAAAGATAACCTTTTGCAGGACTCACTAAAGAGCGGAGAGGAAAAGGAGTACAAGGAAGAGGAGGAAGAACGGATTAATCACCCGCTCACACCTTCAACTCCTACTTTTGATTCTATCAGTGCTATGAATACACTAGTCGATGAAAAGGAGGAAAAAAGGTGAGGTTGATAAAGAGAGTCACACTACAACTTTTGTTTGTGATGCCTCTCACTCTAGTAGTGATTTTTATGATGCTAAAACTATTGATAATTATTCTGCGGAGGCCTTGTGCCTAGACACTCATACGGAGAGCATTAATAATAATGAACTAGAGATAGAACCTTGTTATACTAACATGCAGGGTCCTGAACTCCTGCTATGAAAGAAGAGTACTATGAAGTGTTCCCCTACAAAGGTAACCAAGGTAAAAATTTAAGAATTACAGATGAATTTTAAATCCTCTCATTGAAGCTATACACGAAGGCATTTTCACCAAGCTTGGTGCATCAACACTCGCTTGAAAGCGATAACTTGTTCATCTACATGATGTTGATGCACTGTAAGCGAGTACGACTCTGACCGAACTCTACTCTAAGATGCTCTAAGATGGTATGTACAACCTCACCTCGAGTCAATATCCCTTGGGATCTAGGTGGGTAATGTATAGAGCATCCTAGCCTGGCTTTATGGCTTTAAAGAGAGCGCTTTCCGAGAGGCAACCCGGAAGTTACTAGGTGCCTTTCTAGTTTTGTGTCTTGACTCTAGTTGCATTCATGTTGCATTGGCAATTTTATTCTTCACATGTCTTGCTATTAGAGTAATCGTGTGGTAGCTTTCAAAAGCTAGAACTTATTATCACTATATTATGTGTTGCATAAACTCGGTAAAAAGGAAGAGAAAATCAGTTTCAGATGAATCCTTCAATTATATATATTTTTTGGTCGAAAATTAAAGTTGTTATTTTATCGTCAAAACATGGTGTTTATTAAGTTCTAGGTTAATAACGAATCTTCGAAGAAACATGTAAAGATTGACGTTAACAGAAGGTTTAACGACCAACTATATGGCGGGACCTTTTTGGTCTGGCCGTATAGATATCAACGCTATCTACCTTCGATGTTCAAGGTACAGTAAGTTTAGCGACCAACTATACGACGGGACCTTTTTGGTATGGCCGTATAGTTGCCCCCGTATAGTTGGGAAAACCCCTCAAATGCCAACTAGAAGGTAACCATTGCTCAAAATTTTATTATTTCTTCTTCCTTCTTCTTCTAAAAACCTTGAAACACCACCTGGGAGCTTCTCCCATGTTCTAGAGAAGCCGAACATATGTAAGCAATAAATGTACTACCTCATAAACTTTCTAGACCGTAATTATCTATAGAAGTTTATGTTTTCTTTTTTTTACTTTCATTTTATCGGTGGGGTAAATGAATTATGTTCGTATACCAAACCGATGCATTTTATTTTGTGTGTTATTTTCGTAGGAACTTGGACCTTGTGTGACGACATGTACGGTAGTGCCAACCGTGCAAACACTCGCATGAGCCACTTGGTTGCTTCAATTCAACATGCCTACATATTAATGTATGATAAAACTTTTCAACTCGAACCTCTTTTAATAAACACATAGGGGTTACACACTCGTGTCTCATATCCTGTTTCACTTGCACCTCATCATAATCTAGGAGAGGCCTCTTATAGAACTAGTTTGTTGACTTAAGTGCGATTCTTAGGTTGATGAACCAACTCAATGAGACTTGTATTTTGATCACTTGTGAGCTAAACCCGTGTTTTCAAAAAATATTTCATTTTCTTTTTAGTTTCTAAGAAGGTTCTCAAGGAAGGCACACCGGGCCATATCAAGAAATACATGTTGAAGCAAAGGTTCTTTGTCCATCTAAAGAGAGGTTACTAGTACCTCAACGGTAAAATGTGTCACACTTGCTTTCGACTAAGCTTGGGGAGATAACCACTTATCACACTCTCTTTTGATAACTGCATTTTCTATTTTGTTTTTGTGATGTTCTCAAGTTTGGGTCTTGTAAAGTTCTAAGCTTGGGGAGGTTACTTTTGCATGTGTAGAGTCTTGTTCAATGTTCATATTTGATGAAGGTTTAATACAATCATGTATCCTACTGTTTTTGAATGCTTGCTTAAATGAGTCTACTTTTGTATTTATATGGGCATACACTTGCTCATGATAGGCACCATAGGAGTAGACTTAGAGCTTGTATGCATCTTGCCAAATTGTTTATCAAGCTTGTGACAATATTTGTTATCCTCTAGAAAATATTGCCATAATCTTTACACTTGGAAAGAATGAATATTTGATCAAGATCTTTTGAAATTTGCTAGTTGTCACCTAATAGTTTTGTCTTAACTAAATAGTTATGCTCGATCCCATAGTGTCAAAACAATAGACTTGATAGTTTGCTTATGAAAGGAGTTGTCAATTAGAAATTGTTCGCACTCGCTTTGGGATCGTAGCTAATCAAAGCAAATGGTGAGAGATATTCGAAAAGGTACACTTAGAGAATTATTAATCATCATCAAAGAGGCACCGTATCAAGTTAAGCCATGATCAGTCTTAATAGCCGATTATACTTGTGCTCAGAGAAGAATCAGAGACTGATATATGGAAACTTCAAATATTACTCCTTTAATATGACCTTAAATGAAAAAGTGTCGAACATGAAATTTGTGCGTCTCGTCGAAGCAAGCAACTTTGGTTTTTGAATCATCTTGATCTGAGTTAATATGCAAAAGTTAAAGCCAAAATACTCTCAGATGCTGAATTAGCATGGAACCGAGGTCGCCGGACCCCACACCATATCTCACCTTATACGACAGTGTTTGGACCGGATAACCCAGAAAACTTCCTAATTCGGTAAATCTGCTTACGACTTAATTTAAGCAGTCAAGATCAACTCTGATGGAAAATCACAAAACATGAAAGTTCTTCATTTTTTTAGATCAACAACTTTTATTTTGGAGCCATCTTCAGCCAAGCAAATATACGACCTCCATATTCAAAATACTATCGAATAGATTTAAAATCGTTCGGTCAAAATCCAAATTTGATAGGAAAATAAGAGAAAAATACCATCAATATCAGGTCGGATGGAAAAGTGTCCAAAATCAAAGTTCTTCGTATTTTCAAGACGAACAACTTTTCTCTTTACGATATTTTGATTTGAACTCGTTTACTACTTCAAAAGTGGCCGGGAAGGTAAAGGAGAATTTTTGGCCGAACGGTTATGGAAAGTTCGGACCAGACCATCCGAATTTGACCCCAACTAGGGTTTTGGACATGATTCTAACCCTCTTTCTTAAACGTAAAGTCCAGCCGCTCCTTATATACATGAGGAGTGAAGGCCGATTGAATCAACACCAATCGAACAAATCAATCTACTACTTTTTCGTGTTCATCTATTTTTATCCCTCTCCCTTGTATCTTTCTTCTCGTTCTTCAAGATTGGAGGCTGAGAATCCACGAGGCTCTAGTGGCGGTTAGGACGACCTAGGGCAGCCCATAGCAGCTGCTCTGCCCTAACGGGGTCCCTCCTGGGCGAGCAGGGTTTCGGGTATCAAAAGCGCCTGCCGGACTGTCTTGCGTATCGCGCTTCCGACGAGCCTCCCTCGGCGTGTGCTACCACGCGTCGCGCTCGACACCGAGGGTACACGGTGATGTGTTCGTGTGCAAACAGAAATGACATTTCAAAGTTTTGAGTTATATGTCAAATAAGGTGTTGTTTAATTGTCTTAAGAGTTTAGCCTTAAAGATACTCAACACCATAAATGTGATGATCGACTTGATAGTACTCTTTGAAAGGATTTGTTTGAAGAAACTAATGTGTAGCGGTAATTGAGATGCATGCTAAATCTTGACCTGTTGATTAAAGTATGATATTGCTTTATGCGTGTATGCACCACTGTCGCACTCCATGGAGGGCCAACAACTCTGCTGGCCTATAAATGATCTATCAAGAGAGAAATCTTAGATTTTGGCTATGAGTTGATTAAACATCTATAACATCAATGTTATGATGGGTAAGATTTTTGGCCTCCTCATGGGCCTGCGTTCAAAGCAAAAGAGGGAATACTCCTCTAACCGTTAATGGTCACGAGTATCCATTCTTAGCCTGCACAGTCTGATTAAACACACTAAGTTTTGACATGATCTCCTTACTAATGAACTAAAGTTTTAGAAAGACAAAGAATATAAAAGGAGTGTTTGATAGCCATGATTCATTGATGCGGATGATCAAATGAGACACTCTAATGCTATGCTTATTTTGGCATGTTCTCGCATTTCC
Source organism: Avena insularis (assembly GCA_023614405.1). Taxonomy (NCBI): domain Eukaryota; kingdom Viridiplantae; phylum Streptophyta; class Magnoliopsida; order Poales; family Poaceae; genus Avena; species Avena insularis. The sequence goes on along the minus strand of CM042693.1, from coordinate 6,443,998 downwards.
TTTTGGCATAAGTCTCGTTACTAAGATAAATTTTCTGAAAGCTCAATAACTAATGTTTGCACTTGAGAGCCTTAACTAGATGACATGATTGGGTAGAATCGATAAACTTTATTCCTATTTATGCTTGACATCTATTTATTACTAAGTTTTGCCTCATAAAAAATAATTATATGAAAAGTTATACAAAAGGTGCAATAAGAGGATCACAAGTTTGCTTGCAAGTTAGATTCACTGTTGACATGGAGCATATAAGTTTTGATGAATCTTTGGTGTTCTTTATAACTGAGCTTGTATTGCCTTGTATGCATACATATTTACTCTCTTTGAGCTTGCAAGAAAAATAAGGATGCAAGGCATACTAAAGTTTCAATGACAAGAAAAATTCCCCTCATATTATTTATCGATAGTTACTGCTGAAATGGATCGTATGGGCACCTAGAGGGGGGGGGGGTGAATAGGTTCTAACCAATTTTTAATACTTTTTCAATTTTAGGCTTGACACAAAGTAAATTCTCTAGATATGCAACTACGCGAATTTCCCTATATGCAACCCTAACTACTAAGCACGTAAAGAGAGGAGCGAGGAAACCGTAGTGGAGCACGCGGAGGCACAGTGATTTGTTTTACCGCAATTCCTTCCTTGTTAAGGGAAGTACATCTGCGTTGGAGGGGTGGGCGGTTCTAAGACCACCACGCCACAATAGGCCTCACCCTATTCTCCGATGGATCTCGCCACGAGAGGCCTGATCCACCTTCTCCACTATTGGATCCCTTCGAGGGAACCAAAGGTTTTTACAACACTATCGGGGCACACACCCACAATCGAATTGGGGGCTCCCGAGATGACAACAAGCTGCCACAAGAACAAGGTTTATCAATATAAACAAAAACAAGGATCTAGGTATTTGCAAGAAATACTAGATCGGTGGTTCTCCAAATGAATGGAGAGGAGATGAAGTGCTTGATTGCTGATGATGAAGATCGAGTTCTCCTCCTTCGATTCCCCAAGGGACGGGGCCTTTGGGTGGATCTAGGTGGAGCTCTCTTGGATGAAGGTTGCAGATCAGATCTCGTCTTTTTCGAATGAATCAAGAGATCTGGCAGGAGGGGGAAGGCTGGCTTAAATACCCCCTCCCTAGATCTGGCCGTTGCTCAACTTTGGGGGCGGATTATCCGCCCCCTGGGAAAACTCTGCCCCAAGGGCGGATTATCCGGGGAAACTCCGCCCCCTCTCTAGGGCTGGCGCCTGCGAAACTTGGTGAAGATCTTGGGGGGGGGGGGATAATCCGGCCCCCTCCAGGGGCGGATTATTCGGCCAAGCCGGAAAGTCCGGCCAACACTCCGCCCCCTCTCTAGGGCTTGCGCCTTGGCGATGAGCAAGGGGGGCGGACTATCCCCCCCCTGAGGGGCGGATTGTCCGGCGAGGCCGGAAAATCCGGCCAAAACTCCGCCCCCCTTCTGGGGCTTGCGCCTGCTTGGGAAGAGGGAGGGGCGGATTATCCGCCCCCCAAAGGCAGAATCCTTCTCCCTTTTTCTCAGAGAGAGCTGCAACACTTCAACACATATCAAATAATCCTTGATATTGTTATCTAACACACAAAACACTAGGGATTATAAAATGTTCTTTAAATCTCCCCCTTTTTGGTGTTAGATGACAATATTAGGATTTGCAATGGAACCGGCTAATGCCACCTTAAATAATGAAAGACGCTCCCCCTAGATGTGTGCATATTTAAAATTTGCATTTGAATACAAATACACACACTAGAGAGAACACAACTTCCATAACAAAGATAATTGAAACAAGGTGGTTTGGGAAATAATGTCATACCACCGGGATGAGAATATAGCCAAAGAATATAATTTGTTTGATAGCCTCCAAGCACATCCCAACAATACCAGCAATATTGATGCATACATTAGATAGACCCATGATTCCATATGCCATCAAATATGCCTCCATAGATAAATCCAGAATTCCATGAGATCCACAATAGATAAATCCAGAAATCCATGAATACCACACAAAGTACCAAACTTAGTGGAGCACGACAAAGTCTTACATAATCAAAAACAAATAGCAAATGAGTTCACGCTAAAAAGGCACAAGCAAGCAAATAAAACGACTGAAAGAAAGATGCTTGCGCCCGACCCTTGCAAATCCACGAGAGCTAATAGAACTACTTCTCCCCCTTTGGCATCGAAACGCCAAAAAGGAATAAGAGCGATGCTAACGCCCCTGAAGATCACTCCTCCTCATCCTCGTCGTAGTCATTCCCATCCCCTTCCTCTTCATCATACTCATCATCATCGTCATCAGCTGGAGGAGTGGGTGCCCTCGGTGGAGGAGGAAAGAGGCAACTCTCGAGCTCGCCATAGTTAATCCCTGAGGTGTTCCACTGAGCATACGGATCCGGAGCAGTGGGAGGAGGTGGATGGCCAGTGGCACCTGAGATATGGTGGAGAATGAGCTGCTGTGTGTGATCCCTTACATGATCCCTGCGGTAAGCCTCATATTGGCCCTTGTGAGTGTCAATGCCCATGCAAAGAATGTGTCGCTGGAACCAAGTGAGCTGCTTAACCTCGCGTGCCATTGGGGACACCGTGGAACGACGACCACCAGCCCGAGCATCACGCATGAAGGACTCCGGGGCAGTGGAAGGGTGATGGGTCTTCTGAGCCTTGTTGTAGATTTTCTTGGGCTTGTGAATTCCATTCAGAGCAGTGCCAAAATCCTCATGTGGCAACATATGCTTGACGAGCATCATAATTAAAGGAGCTTAAGGAATAGAGAGCCTGTTGATCATAGCATCCGTCATCTCATGATAAATATAGTCCATGACGTCCAGTTTGTAACCTGTGGCTGATCCAGAGTTAGTGGCACACTCGTGAGCAAAAGCAAGGAGAGGAACTAGGTGGCCACGGATCTTGTCATTGTTGCCACCACTAGGAGCGATGCAGTCCCTAAATATGCCAACAAGGGAGGCATACAAGGGAGAGAGACCAGCGAAAGTACCAGCAACACCATCAGAAGAGAGGCAAGGAGCAAGTGCAGTATCCTTGGATGGCTTCAGAGGAGAAATGATACGGTGGCCCGAAGGAGTGTCACGGCCATGGAATGCATAGCCAAGAACCTACCCAAAGATGCGAAAATCCGACTGAAGCATGGTGGTCCCTGTCATCCACTTCATAGTACGGCGCTCATCACCGCAAATCACCAGAGTCGAGAAGAACTGCCGCACCACAGAGGAATCATAGTTGCATTGGATAGTCATGAGGTGGTGCAGCCCCATCTTGTTGGTCACATCTAATGCCTCAATGAGCCTTGTCTTGGATTGAGCCTCAGTCAAATTGATGGGACGCATGTGGCGAATCCTAAGGGTGGCATACACATCATCATGAATAGCCCGAAAGTGGGCATTCCAAAACATAGAGTCCTCGGGGGGACCATCACTGTCAGCCTCATCATAGTAATCTGTCTAGCGGATGGTGGCATACTGAATGCTGTCCATAGACTTGTAATTGGGTCGAGACTGTTTGCCCTTGCGAGATGCGGTCCTCTTAGTTTTCTTACTTTCCTCTGCCATCCGTTCAGCCTCTCTTGCTGCTCTGCTGACCTCGGTTTCGTCAATGAACTTCCCGTCTGCAGTAGGCTTGAGATAACGGGCACAGGAATGACGGGCGAAGGTCTTGGTCGGCTTGGAACCACCTGTGAACAACATTTAGAGAGATAGCATGGAGATAAGCATACACACAAGTCCATGATAAAACAAGGAGAAAGAGTAGTAAAGCAACCCATAACCAATGATGTGTATTGCAGGAGTAGGACCAAAACAGACCAGAGTTCAGTCTCCAGGCCGGATTATCTGGCCCTGGCAGGGGTGGATAATCCGCCCCCCGCAGGAATTTTCTGGATTGGCCTAGATCTACCATGGCAAAACAGATCGGGCACGCGGGTTGCAATTCTACTGATTCTAGCATGTAAGGAACAACACCAAGGAACTTCTACAACGAGATTTCCACCAAAAAATGCATCCCATACAAAAGGGGAGAGATGAGGGAGTTACCCTCACTCATTGGAGGAAAATCACGGAGGAGAAGATACCCGGAGGCGAGGTGAAGAAGATCCGGGGAGAGCCCGGAGAATCCGTTGGTCAAATCGACTCCGGGAGGGGCGGATGCTCCGGCAGCGGCTGGGGGCTGAGGTAGGGTTGGGGGAGGGCTGGCTGCTCTGTTTGAGCCTGGCCTCCCCGACCCCACCTTTAAAGGGCAGATTTCGCCCGGGGCGGATAATCCGCCCGCCACTTAAGGCGGATAGTCCGCCCCCCTCTAAAATTTCTGTTAAGTACAGAATGAGGCCGGAGCAACCTTGCAAAACCCCTTGCTGGTGTATTTAGGACTTGTGTGCTAGAGTAGATGGTTCAAGGAGGGAAGGAAAGGCTTGGGTTGAGAGTAACAAACTGAGATGGTACTACACACCCAAATTTCCAAGAATCAAATCAAACAAAAGCCAAAATTGAGTGTGTTTTCCATAAGAACAAGAGAAAAGCAAGAAAATCCAAAGAAACCCATTAGAAACCAACTCTTCGGAAGCAAGAGGGCGGTGGCCTAAGCCACCATGTTGGAGCGCATGGCATGACACCGCGAAGATGTATCTTGAGTTCAAAACCAATGCTCATCGATGACCCACATATCACAAAATGATATTAAGGGAAATGATTTTACTTGCTTTCGTCATTATGGGGAAGGGTTGGCCCAATCAATTAGGACCACACTCCCCCTATTTCTATGCCCGCATCTAAACCAAATACATGAATAAGAGCAAGTGAGTGTGCAAGAGTAATCAAGCCAGGCTCCTTGAATCTATGATATTTAGCTCATTCCTCAAATAACAAAACCTTGCTTCATCAAGGGGCTTCGTGAAAATATCAGCAAGTTGGTTCTTCGTGCTCACAAAAGATAAGGCAATATCACCGCGAGCAACATGATCCCGAATGAAGTGGTTGCGAATCTCAATATGTTTTGTTCTTGTATGCTGCACGGGATTGTAAGCAATTTTGATAACACTTTCATTGTCACATAATAGAGGCACTTTGTCACAATTGACACCATATTCCTTTAAAGTTTTCCTCATCCATAATAATTAGGTACAAGCACTTGCAACAGCAACATATTCAGCTTCATCGGTTGAGAGTGAAATACAGTTTTGTTTCTTTGAAGACCAACACACTAGAGACCTGCCAAAGAATTGACATGCACCAGAGGTTGATTTCCTATCATCTTTGTCACCAGCCCAATCTGAATCAGTGTAACCACATAGAGAGAAACTTGAACCCTTGGGATACCATAACCCAAAATTCGGGGAATGAACCAAATATCTGAAGATTCATTTGACCGCCACTAAGTGGCTTTCTTTAGGAGCGGCTTGGTACCTTGCACACAGTCCTACACTTAACACGATATCGGGCCTAGATGCGCAAAGGTAAAGGAGAGAGCCGATCATGGATCGGTATACCTTTTGATCCACGTCTTTACCCTTGGGATTGAGCTCAAGATGACACTTTGTTTGCATAGGAGTAGCAACACCATTGAGATCCGTCATCTTGAATCGTTTGAGCATATCTTGGATGTACTTAGTTTGATTAATAAAGGTTCCCTCTCTAAGTTGTTTGATCTCAAATCCAAGAAAGAACCTCAGCTCACCCATCATGGACATCTCAAACCTGTCAGTCATAAGCTTTGAAAATTCATCGTTAAAAGCTTGGTTAGTAGAGCAAAAATAATGTCATCTACATAAAGTTGGCATACAAAAAGCTCCCCATTAACCTTCTTAGTAAAAAGAGTGGGATCGATTTGCCCAACTTCGAATCCACGGTCTAGCAAAAGCTCTTTAAGGTGCTCATACCACGCACGTGGGGCTTGTTTAAGGCCATAGAGTGCCTTATCGAGTTCGTAGACATGGTTCGGAAATTTGGGGTCCTCAAACCCCGGGGGCTGCTTGACGTATACTAACTCATGTAGAGGACCATTAAGGAAAGCGCTCTTAACATCCATTTATTGTAATTTAAAATTATGATGGGTTGCATATGCAAGAAGGATACGGATGGGCTCAAGACGAGCCACAGGAGCATAAGTCTCGCCAAAATCAATTCCTTCCACTTGAGAGAATCCTTGAGCCACGAGTCATGCTTTATTCCTCACAACAATGCCATTTTCATCTTGTTTGTTCTTGAAGATCCACTTGGTGCCGATAACATTGCGGCAATCCTTTGGTTTCTCTACGAGCTTCCAAACTTTGTTGCGTTCGAAGTTATTTAATTCTTCATGCATTGCAACAACCCAATCGGGGTCTTCAAGAGCATCAAAAACCTTCTTCGGTTCAACCATGGAAATGTGAGCTTGATGATCACAGAAGCTTGCAAGTTCTCTTCTAGTGGATACCCTTCGTCGTAGATCACCAACAACCTTGTCAAGAGTGTGACCACTTAGTTCAAGGTTCCGATCAGCACGAGCCTTGCGACGAGCCTCAATGTCCTTATTGTTTCTAGAAAGATTTGATTCAGTATTTGTATCCTTGTCTTGATCACTGCCTTGCCCTTGATCTTGATCTGCGTTAACACCAGAAGATTGCTGCTGAGTTTGTTCTTCAGGGCCGGATAATCCGCCCCTTGGAGGGGCCGGACTATCCGGCATGGGAGGTGAAGAACCAGAGCCTTCTTCCCGAGAGTGCCTGACAGGAGTTGGAGACCCAGGGCCGGATGGAGGGGCCGGACTATCTGGCATGGGAGGTGAAGAACCAGAGCCTTCTTCCCGAGAGTGCCTGACAGGAGTTGGAGACCCAGGGCCGGATAATCCGCCCTCGGGGGCCGGAGAATCCGGCCTGGGAGATTCAGAGTTCTTGACTTCTCCTCCGGATCCTCTGGAACGAGTTTGAGTGCCAGGGGTGGATTGTCCACCCCTTGGAGGGGGAGGATAGTCCGGCCTGGGACTACCAACTTGTCCAGGGGACAGATGATCTTTAGCAGATTGCGGTGTTGGTGCAGGATTTTCTCCAACAGTAGGAGCTTGTTGATATTGTGTAGATGAGGGATCCACATGAGTGGAGCATTGTACTTCCCGATCCACCACAAGGGTTTCCTCAATGGGGCGGAAAAATCCCATGCCCATTCTTCTTATGGCATCTTGGGGTATTTCAACATCTGCATCACAAACATCAACTTGCCCTACAAAGGAGCCGTTATTTTCATCGAACTCCACACTACAAGATTCTACAACAGTCCTAGTGAGCTTGTTGTAGACTCTATAAGTGTGGGATTCGGCACCGTAACCAACAAAAATACCTTCTAAAGCCTTTGACTCAAATTTTGACAAACGGACACCTTTAATAAGAAATAAACACTTACACCCGAATACCCTGAAGTATGAGATGTTGGGCTTGTTACCGGTAAGTATATCATATGGAGTCTTGTCCAAAATCTTTCGGAGGTAGAGCCGGTTCGATGAGTGACAAGCAGAGGATATGGCTTCAGCCCAAAAATTATAGGGAGACTTGAATTCAGCCAACATTGATCTTGCCATATCCATCAAAGTACGGTTCTTCCTCTCGGCTACACCATTTTTTTGAGGGGTGTACGTAGCGGAATATTGATGTCTAATCCCCTCTTCGCTAAGAAACTCATTCAAAGTGTAGTTCTTGAATTCGGAGCCGTTGTCACTTCTTATTGCCAGGATAGGAACATTGTGTTGACGTTGAACTTCATTGGCAAAATCAATGACAGTTTGTTGAGTCTCACTTTTTAGCTTGAAGAAATAGACCCATGTATATCTTGAGTAATCATCAACAATGACCAAGCAATATTTCTTCCCACCGAGACTTGCATGAGAGGGAGGACCAAATAAATCCACGTGAAGTAATTCCAAGATCCTCTTTGATGACACAATAGTCTTCCTCTTGTGAGGAGAGTCATGCATTTTTCCTTCAACACAAGCCCTGCAAACACGATCTTTGGCAAAGGAGACATTGTCTTTTAGTCCAAGGATGTGGCCACCCTTCTGGAGACTTTGCAAAGTTCTCATGTTGACATGGGCTAAACGGCGATGCCAAAGCCAGCCCATGTCGGCCTTTCCGAATAGACACATCGGACCCGGAGTGGTTTTCCCCGAGAAGTCTACCACATATAGGTCATTTTCGACGTATCCAACGAAAGCGACCTTTAGAGACTTGCTCCACAAGAGTACCACCAAATCATCATCGATAAAAACAGCAAAACCCATCTTGCCAAGGGCACGAACAGAGAGAAGGTTGTAACTGAGTGTCTCAACAAGCATGACGTCCACGAGAGAGATATCGTGGGCAACCACAACCTTGCCAAGACCCAATACCTGAGATTTAGACTTATCACCATAGGAGAGTGTGATATTATCATGATTTGGACGCATCTCCGTGATGATCTCCTTGCTTCCGGTCATATGACTAGTGCATCCACTATCCAACACCCATTTCGACCCACCGGAAGCATAGCCCTGCAAGAGAATTACTTCTTGGTTTTAGGTACCCATTTTTCAATGGGTCCTTTCATGTTAGTAACAAGGGTCTTTGGGACCCAAATAGACCAAGCAATATATTCATCAAAAGGATCAACATAATAAGCATAAACATCGCCATACACATCACAAAAGAGTTCATAATTTGGATTGTGAGACCCTGCAAAACCAATATTGTTAGTCTTGTCTTTTGTGACATTCTTCTTAGCGGTGCTTGTTTTTGATTGCACATTCTTGGACTTGTTCTTCTTGGTTTTCTTTTTCTTGGACTTGGTGACATACCCAAGTCTCTCTTTACCATGATTTAACCTTTGCTTGCCAAGGACTTCATCAAGCACACCTTTGTCCTTGGGAGTGATGTCCTTGATCACTTCTTTTTCCACACTAGCATTTTCCTTGTGACTATATGTTAAGTTGGATGAGCTAGGGGCGTCATATTTGGCCAATCGACTTTGAAGCTGATCATGTGACTCATTGAGAATGGAGAAATCGTTTTTCAACGCCTTGTGAGCATTGTCAAGTTTCTCCAATTCCTCGGAGAGTCTATCATGAGCAGCCCCGAAGTCAATCTTTTCCTTCTTTAACTTCTTTGCTTTGGTGACTGCATTGTCACGTTCCTTAACAAGTTTGGTCACAATTTCTTCATGTGACTCTTCAATAGAATCAAGCCTCTCTTAAAGAGAGACCCGAGCCTCTTCTTCTTCAAGAGCATTTTTTAAGGATGCAATTTCCATTGCATCCTCCCTTTCAATTCTTCCCTTTTCTTCGAGGAGTGCTTCGTTTTGGGCCAGCTGATCCATAAGAGCTTCAAAACGAACTTTGTGCTCACCTTGCAAGTTAGTGTAGAAGTAATCCAAAGCAATAATCTCTTCTTTAACCTTAAGACTAGTAGGATCATCGATGTCACTCATAGCCTTAGGAAAAGAAGAGTTAGAAGTCGTTACCTCAGAGCTTCTTGCCATGAGACAAGTAGCATTCTTGTTGATGATGTTTTCATTCAGAGAGTCAAAGAGAGATGTTGCTGTAGATGTGGTGGCTATAGCAGCCACCTCTTGAGAGTTATCGTCCTCGTCCTCATCTTCACTTCCCGATGAATATTCTTCTTGAGCCACTAGAACAATCTTCGGTTGCTTCTTGAAGGGAGCATTCTTCTTTACAAAATGTTTCTTGCGTGGAGCCTTTGACTTGTCCTTGAAAATAAGTCTCCTCCATTATATTCCCTACTTTGATATGGACACTCGGCTACAAAGTGCAGCCGGTCACCACAATTGAAACATGTTCTCAGCTTGGGACCATTTTATTTTCTTCCATAGGCTCCACTCTTGCGTTCTAGTTCAGCTTTAGCCTTGGCTGGATCTTTCCAAAAGTTTCTTGCATAAAGAGCCAAGTATTGTCCGTGGATCCTTTTTATATCCTCGGGACAGTCCAGACCTTCTACTGCATATTCATCATGATCAATCACACTAGTCTTCAAGGCCATGTTGACCCCCTTTTGCATTCCGATAGCTCGAGCACGAGCATCTTCGGCATTCTTGGCAGCCACTTTGAAAGCGGCCATTTCTTGCATTACCTCATTGGATGACATGAGGTGATAGTTATGCCTACCTTGGAGACTTTTCAAATCTGTGGGCTCAAATGGCATAAGAGCACTGACATACTTGCACTTGATCCAAGCATCATCAACATGAGCTGCACCGTGGTTTCTGAAGGTTGTGGCTATTTCCTTGAGCCTCCTATACATGTCCTCGTGGTCTTCTCCATCCAGCATATAGAATCCTTCAGCTTCGTTGCTCAAAGCATCATATCTATTCCTTCTCATACTTTCATTTCCGATGAAGAGCTCGGTGAGGGCATCCCAAGCTTCTTTAGTTGTGCTAAGATGCTGAATGTGTGGCATGTCTTTGTCACCCACACCAAGCTGTATCATGTGTAGAGCTGTAGCATTGAGTTGGCTATCAACAATTTCTCTTCTTGTGAGATTGTTGGGGTTTCCAACATGAAGACCATTTTCTATGATTTTCCACAACTCGATGGAGGAACTGCACACATGAGACTTCATCAAAAATTGCCATTGAGAAAAAGTAGATGCAGAAAGTTTGGGTGGATCACCCCTATTATGTATATGTGGGTGAGGGATAGGTGGATCAGGGGAATACACATGAGAAACCTCATTGTATCCATCCTTACCGCTATCCTTTTTCAAGGAGGAGCTCTTGCTAGTATCATCACCAACCACTTCGTTATCTTTGGAAACAGTTTTACCCGTTTCCTTGGATTGCGGAGTGGTATCCTCAGAGTTAGATGGAGGTGATGCTGCGGATGTGGAGAGACACATTATCAATTGTCGCATCTCTTCTAGCTTAGCCTCCATTGAACTCACCAAGGTTGTTTCCAACGTCTTGAGATCATTCATGGTGACTACCTCCGGAGCATCACTCCCATCTACCTTGGAACCCATACTTCTCTTAGGCGGTTAAGCCCGAAATAAGAGCCAAGGCTCTGATACCAATTGAAATGGATCGTATGGGCACCTAGAGGGGGGGGGTGAATAGGTGCTAACCAATTTTTAATACTTTTTCAATTTTAGGCTTGACACAAAGTAAATTCTCTAGATATGCAACTACGCGAATTTCCCTATATGCAACCCTAACTACTAAGCACGTAAAGAGAGGAGCGAGGAAACCGTAGTGGAGCACGCGGAGACACAGGGATTTGTTTTACCGCAGTTCCTTCCTTATTAAGGGAAGTACATCTGCGTTGGAGGGGTGGGCGGTTCTAAGACCATCACGCCACAATAGGCCTCACCCTATTCTCCGATGGATCTCGCCACGAGAGGCCTGATCCACCTTCTCCACTATTGGATCCCTTCGAGGCAGGAACCGGTGCCTTTTACAACACTATCAGGGCACACACCCACAACCGAATTGGGGGCTCCCTAGATGACAACAAGCTTCCACAAGAACAAGGTTTATCAATATAAACAAAAACAAGGATCTAGGTATTTGCAAGAAATACTAGATCGGTGGTTCTCCAAATGAATGGAGAGGAGATGAAGCGCTTGATTGATGATGATGAAGATCGAGTTCTCCTCCTTCGATTCCCCAAGGGACGGGGCCTTTGGGTGGATCTAGGTGGAGCTCTCTTGGATGAAGGTTGCAGATCAGATCTCGTCTTTTTCGAATGAATCAAGAGATCTGGCAAGAGGGGGAAGGCTGGCTTAAATACCCCTCCCTAGATCTGTCCGTTGCTCAACTTTGGGGGCGGATTATCCGCCCCCACTTGGGGCGGATTATCCGCCCCCTAGGAAAACTCCGCCCCAAGGGCGGATTCTCCAGGGGAAACTCCGCCCCCTCTTTGGTGCTGGCGCCTGCGAAACTTGGTGAAGATCTTGGGGGGGGAGGGATAATCTGGCCCCCTCCAGGGGCGGATTATCCGCCCCCCTCCATGGGCGGATTATCCGGCCAAGCCAGAAAGTCCGGCCAACACTCCGCCCCCTCTTTGGGGCTTGCGCCTTGGCGATGAGCAAGGGGGGCGGACTATCCGCCCCCCCTGAGGGGCGGATTATCCGGTGAGGCCGGAAAATCCAGCCAAAACTCCGCCCCCCTTCTAGGGCTTGCGCCTTCTTGGGAAGAGGGAGGGGAGGATTATCCGCCCATGGTGGGGACGGATTATCCGCCCCCCAAAGGCAGAATCCTTCTCCCTTTTTCTCAGAGAGAGCTGCAACACTTCAACACACATCAAATAATCCTTGATATTGTTATTTAACACACAAAACACTAGGGATTATAAAATGTTCTTTCAACTGCTCGGGACAAGCAGAATCAAATATTGGGGAGGTTGATGAGTGGAATTTATGTACACTTTTATAGAAGCATTTTATGCATATCAACCACCCATCTCATGCTTTATCTAGCTATAGTTATGCCAAATATGCAAGGTTTCTGTTATTCATTCATTTTCATATGAGCTTTGTGATGACCCACAAGTATAGGGGATTGCAACAGTCTTCGCGGGTAGTATTAACCAATTTATTGATTCGACACAAGGGGAGCCAAATAATACTTGCAAGCCTTAACAACTAAGTTGTGAGTTCAGCTGCACCTGAAAATAGTTCTTGCTCACAGAAGTTTATCAGTGGCAATAGTTTGTAGTAGCAACAGCAAATCAACAGTAACAGCAACAACAAAAGTGAAAGAGTAGCAATAGTAACAGTAACGATAACAGTAGGATTCGAGTGCGGTAGGCATAGGGATGGATGGACGGGCGTTGCATGGACGAGTCTAAACATGTAACTTCAAAGAACTAGGGCATTGCAGATAAATAATAACAAGCATCCAAGTACTAAACAATCCTAGGCATGTGCTCCAAATATAGTCATATGTGCTCGCAATGAGAACTTGCATAACATCTTCTGTCCAGCCAGCCCGTGGCAGCGAGGCCTCTAGGGAACTACTGGCAATTAAGGTGCTCCTTTTAATAGAGCACCGAAGCAAAGCATTAACACTCCGTGAACACATGTGATCCTCACACCACAGCCATCCCCTTCGGTTGTCCCAATTATTGTCACTTTGGGGCCTTTGGATCCAGACAATGATATGTGTACACAACTTATAGATAAGATCACAAACAATACTATCATAATGATTCAATAATAAGTTCAGATCTGAGATCATGACACTCGGGCCCTAGTGACAAGCATTAAGCACAACAAGTTTCAACAAAGTCAAATAGCACTAATAGAGATACTAGGCACTATGCCCCTAACAGATCTTATTCGATTACATGATAGAACTCATCCAATCCCTACCATCCCCAAGCCTACAGCGGGGGATTACTCACTCATGGATGAGGGAAACATCGGTGGTTGATGGAGATGCATTGGTGATGACAATGGTGATGATCCTCTCGAAATTCCCCATCCCGGCAGGGTGCCGGAACGGATTTTCTGGATCCGGATCTTGGTTTTTGGTGGCGGCGGTGGAGCGGAACTCTTTCTGGAAAACTATCGACCCCCCTGAATTTTTAGGTCAAAAGGCAACCTATAGGCACGGAGGAAGGCCGAGGAGCTGCCTGGGGTGGCCAGACCTCCCCTAGGAGTGGGGTCAGTGGGCCCGCGCCTGGGTGGGTCTGGCCCCCCCAGGCCTCCCCTCTGTATCCCCTTCTGGCTCCGTGGATCTTCTGGTGAGAAATAGTTTTTGGAATATTTTCCGGGATTTTTCCTGATAGTTGATTTTCTGCACAAAAACAAGACACCAAGGTAATTCTGCTAAAAACAGCGTCAGTCCGTGTTAGTTGTATCCAAATCACACAAGTTTAGAGAAGAAACAATATCAAAGTGTTCGAGAAAGTAGATACGTTTTGGACGTATCACTTTGCACATTTAGTAGTTTAGGTAGAATTTTATCCATCTTCCTTGTCTTTGACATGTGTGTAGGTGTTGATGATGATTATGGATAAACCAAAGGCAAAAGGAACAAAGAGAGCATAATATGGAGGAGTTACAGGGACCAGACTTAGCCATTTGAGGTGTTGGAAAAAGTGATATTTTTCAACTTCTCAAAATAAAGATCCAAGACCACTGGGTTGTAGCCCTCATCGATACGAATCCAACGAGGCCAAGAACACCCAAAACGAAGTTCGTATGAAAAAATAGCGACCAAAATACAAAAGAACCCAAAAGTTTAACGACCAAATATACGACCGGAGCCCTTTTTCCGGCCATATAGTTTTGGCCGTATAGCTGGAAAAAAGGTCGAAAACAACTTGTTTTCGACCCTGGACTGCTCCAGAACCTTTCCTAAGCCATATGACGGTACTGGGGGCGACCTAGAGCACTTCCAAGGCCTATATGAAGATGGGAGGAGTCAAGAAACAAAAGAATACACTATATACAAGATCTAGATCCCATCTACCGCCTCCATGGCGGCGGCGTGCCGCCTCCATAGCCTCTACGGCTCCACGAAGATCTAGATCTCCATCAACACCATCAAGCCATCCAAGGAAGAAGAGGATGATAAGGAGGACGCCGCCATCACCACGCCGTCATCACCATCTCCATCGCCGCTACTCCTTCATCCTTCCCCATCATGGTCTTCGTGATGGGTTGTAACATGGCTTGAACCCCCTTTTATTAATGTTATGATGATTTTGTAATTGAAGTTGGTGTCTTCTTGTTAATTAATATGTTTGTGCTTTCTCTTTACATTGTTATATGCATGATATTATTCTAGTGATTGGATATGTCCAATCCATTATTGAGGAATTTACAAGGGATTCACGTGTGTCACAAAACTTATCATTAGTCTCTGCTCTTCCATGGGTAGAACTGATAGGCTATTTGCTATAAGTGACTTGCGGAGGCAATAGCAGCTTAGGATGCACCGCACAGAGTTCCCGCAAGATCACTGATGTCTACGCACTTCTATTCTTGTAGACAGTTGTTGGGTCTCCAAGTGCAGAGGTTTGTAGAACAACATAAAGTTTCCCTTAAGTGGATTGCCCAAGGTTTATCGAACTCAGGGAGGAAGTGGTCAACGGTATCCCTCTCAAGCAACCCTGCAATCAAGATACAAGTAGTCTCTTGTGTCCCCAACACACCCAATACACTTGTTAGGTGTATAGGTGCACTAGTTCGGCGAAGAGATAGTGATATACAATGATATGGATGATTACAAGTGGTAACGGTGCCAGAAAAGAGCTTCTGAAGGGTGGAAGAGACTTAAAGGCAAACTGAAAGGATGTAAGCAAGCAAACATGCAACATATCTAGTTGTAAATAGTGTTTCAATGCTTAGAAACAAGGCCTAGGGATCATACTTTCACTAGTGAACACTCTCAATAAATATATTCTCTTCATGATACTACCCTGAACTACTCTCCGGTTGGACACTCCAATCCATGGTAGGGCTATAACAACACTCCTCAAAGTCCGCCTTCCCCATCTAGATAACCCCACACTGTCACCTTGAGCACTAGATGGTTCCAACAAACACCACAATTTCATAGAGACAACCAACTCAAAATATACTCATGATAAATATTTATAAACTCTAGCCTAAGTGCCACCACGGCGTGCACGCTGTCACTTTCACACATGTGGGGAGAGCAGAGATCTGTTGAAGCACTTGAGTATTTATGTAAACTCTAGCCTAAGTGCCACCACGGTATGCACGCTGTCACTTTCATACACGTGGGGAGATCCGGAGATCTATTATAGCACTTGAGTAGCAGAGTAGATCAACTTGATTACAAAGCTCATGATCACAATATGATCATGCATAGTATAGGGTTCGCAGCATAGAAAACAAAAAATTTCCTACGATGGGAACAACTATGTACCAAGATCTATCTACTAGATATAAACAACGGGCGGATGTATATCCGTAGAGAACATACCCTTGAAGACCGACAAAGCTTAACGAGTTAAACTCGTGGTTGATGTAGACGATCTCTTGCCGATCTCAAGATCGAGAGGAAGTCCTAGAGCCGCAAATCAGCAGCGCATCCGTGCTCGCACACACGTCCAAGGCACCGAGCAACCTCCGCCTCCTCGCTCCAGCGATGCAACGGAAGCACAACTCTTTCTTGCCGAATAGCCACTGGGAACATGTATCTCGCTAGTCCGAGACCATGGGGAATAAATTCTAGATGGGGAGAGAGATCCTTCACGAGGAGGTGTGAGTGAGAAGTGAGGAGGGGGTGCATTTTATAGGAGAGGGGGGACCCCAAGGGGGTGGCCGACGCATGGGGTATGCCCCCTTGCCCTCCCCTATTCATGTGGGTGGACACTCCACTCACAAAATCCTCTTCAAATCCCTCCACTCAAAATCCCACTCAAACTTGCTATTAAATTTCCACCAAATTTAATGCAAACTCTCATTAAATAAAACTCTTTTATTTATTCAGAATTTTGTCAATTACTTTAATGACAAACATTCACATATAACCCCTTTCTAGAATTCTATTTCACATGCAAAACCACTTTCTGCAATTTCACCCGAAAACCTGTTTCGGTATCTAGTGAAATAAATTCCTGCGCTTGTTATTCTTTCCGGCATGAAACTTTTGCTCCAATTGGATGTCGATGTATCTTAAGTGTGTCACCCTACGGTTTGTGAATAATGCGGACATGATCGAGACCCCTCTCGGATCAATAATCAGAAGCGGGATCTGGAGACCCATACTGACTCCCACACATTCAACGATGACTTTCTTGTGATCGTCGGAACCTTTTACGCTAGTATCTTAATCCCTTTGTTTCGCGATATATTACATGTCCGAGATTCGATCATCGGTATCTCCATACCTAGTTTGATCTTGTTACTGACATGCACTCTTTTCTTGTTCCCGTGATATAACATTCTAGTGATCAAATAACTTGCTTGCAAGCTAACCAATGTGATATCACCGAGAGGGCCCAGAGTATATCTATCCGTCATCGGGATGAACAAATTCCACTCTCGATCCATGGGCCTCAACATAACACTTTATTAGTTCTGAACCCATGTTTATAATCACCCTGTTACGGTGTGACGTTTGATGTTATCAAGAAACTCTTCCAGTGTTAGTGATTGACATGATCTCATGGTCTAAGGATCAGGATCACTTCGTAAGTTGTTATAGCAATATAAACTCAATGACTTTGATCATAATGCTATACTTCCGATGAATGTTCATCACACCATTACACTAATGTTGTGATCCCGTTATTAACAACATCCAATGTCCATGATCAGGAAACCTTGATCATCTTGTTAATCAACGAGCTAGTTTATGAGAGAGGCATAACTAGGAACTTTATGTTTGTTTATTAAACACACATGTATTAATGTTTCTGTATTAATACAATTATAGCATGCAAAATAAACATCTATAATATACTTGGAATACACATAATAAAAACTTTATTATTGCCTCTCAGGGCATATTCCCTTCACATAGAGAGAGAGAGAGATGAACACATAGCTACTGGTAGAGCCCTTAGCCTCGAGGAAGAACTACTCCCTCCTCATCAAGGGAATTAGCAACGACGATGGAGATGGTGGTGGAGATCGATGGAGATGGCTTCGGGGGCACTTCCCCGTCCCGGCAGGGTGTCAGAACAGAGACTTCTGTCCCCCGAATCTCCCCTTCGATGGCGGCGGCGCTGCGGAACTTTTCGTGGATGTATGTGTTGGGAATATGCCCTAGAGGCAATCATGTATGATGATATTTCCCATTGTATTCATAAAGTTGTTAAGTTGTCCTTGTATGAGCATATGATGTATATCATTGAATATGTGATTGGGTTGTGGAACTATACATTCATGTTGTTTGTACTAAATGTCCTTGGTCATTGAGGTTGTGCTGGACACACAACATAGACCAATGTGAAAGTCGGCTTGATGACTCGGTTCCACTTGTCATGGGCATGGAGATGCTATTCCGACTTACACAGATTCGGCTAAAGAGTTTAGCGAGTCGGATTGACCCATATTGAGGTACAACGAACAAGTTATCATTTGTATATCTCAATCAATGTAATCCTTAGACCCAAGGTTGTTGCATAGTCCGAGTTGAGGATCACCGACTTAGGTTCTGTCAAACATAGATCCGTAATTGGGCAGTTATAAAGGCAAAGTTCGGGTCAACTGAGAATCAAGCTGCGTGATGTGAATAACCAAGATGGGATTTTTCCCCTCCACTTGGAGAGGTATTTTCTGGGCCCTCTCGGATGATATGATTCAGAAAGCATGGCCATGCACGACTCGGTTAAGTGTTAACCAAGGCGATCGACTAAGAGTTAGTCGGATGAATCACTTATCTAGGATTGAGAAGAGAGTCAGACTATCTAAGGGATGACAATTATTCGCCTATAGTCTGACAAGGTATATCGTGAGGTAAAAGGGACTCGGAAGCAAGTCGCATTGGAAAGGTAAGTCGTCATGACTCTTTGGTACTTGGGAGTCGGCATATTTTGCTAGGAGCCGCTACTGACTGATCGATTGAGAGTCGGACTCCAATCGTGTCCAAGTAGCCATGAGCCTGCGGGGTCACACACTTAAGAGTGGGAGCAAGTTCGGATTGGATCTGAATCGGAAATCTGGTTGGGTTGGACCCGAGCCAGATTTGGACTGAGTCAGTGAGTCGGACTCACGGTGACTAATATTATATGGGCTTTAGTGAATGGGCCACGAGAGTGGAGCCCACATTCACTCCCTATATGTAATGGAGCACAAGAACCCACAAGGGTTAAGCGTTGATCGGTTAGGTCATTCCATGAGTTGGAAACCCTAGCTCCATAACAGTCCAGCCATCGTAACGAACCTAGAAGTTTGTCGCCGTTGCTTCACCTTGTACGTGTGGATACCAGGAAGGTGTTGTACGATCAGCACCAGGACGATCGTGATCGGATTGGATCTCGAGGACTGCACTGCATCAACTGACGCGCTTCATCAGTAATCCGCAACCATGCGTCTAGTGGTAAACCTCGTGGCCTTCTACCTCAGCTAGATCTTGGAATCACCACGTTAGAGGAAAAAGTTTTGGTTTATCTCTATGTGGCCCAACAGTGGTATCGGGGCGATAGCTTCTGGTTTTAGGATCGAGATCTTGCATATGTGATATGCGGTTGGCTGTTGATGAGATCTATATGCTATTTTGGTGGTCGATCTATGAGATAGATCGGTTTTGTGCGATGTTGATTGGATCAGCTATACTCGGGGAATGGTAGATCTAATTTTCATGATCATACTGCTGAGATCGTGGAACGACATACCCCTACCGGTCGGTTTCCGCCATCGGGGTAGAGTGTGACACGTAAATCCAGAAGCGGTGATCGAAGATCAAAGAGTTTGATCGAATCAGAACAATGGTCGGAATCCATGTCCGGGTCGTAGATGAGATCTATGTTTTTGGAAAAATCATCGGCGCCGCTGTGAGACTTTGCTGGACTACATAAATTCGTCAGAGCGCCTTAGATGTCATTGCGAGTTTCACAATGCTGGTACATATCGTCTCTATGCATAACTTGTTTTTGCAGGAAGTTGTGAATGGTATGGTTCATGTGCATATGATGTATGTGTGTAATCCATACGTGATCTGCGAATTATGGTTTTGTCAGCCGACTGGAGCCTAGGTGCTGTCATTTTATTGTATAATGACCTGCATGTCGGTTCTCCATGTAATTTACTTTACTAAGCTGGTGTAGCTGTATGGAGAACCCGGATGGCATGCAAGGCGATGTACATGTCGGCGACATAGAGTAAGACGGCAAGTGACAAGAGTTGGCACGAGTCAGATTACAGACTTTGTGGAGATGCAGATCGCCATACCATTTCACATTATAATTGCTTTATTTTGTGTTGTTGATATGTCTCTGTTTTACCTCTATTAGATAATCGGTAAATCTAATCCCTCAAAGAAGGTCTAGTCAGTTTTCCCGCCAGTGTTTGCACCATCACAAGTCGGACATTTTTGGTAGTGGGCTCATAAAATTGAGGTGCGGCCAATTCTTTCCGAGTAGGTGGGTTCGAGTCGGTCTCTTACTGCGGAAACACTCGATAAGCTAGACGGGTCTATCACAACGGTTGTGAGGCTCGGGGAAAAGTCAGACGGGAGCCGGGGCATGTGATGCCACCCGGCCAACAGGAGTCGTATGAGATGCGATTGACAAGGAGTTGTCTACCTAGATCACTTGGCGGCTAGCGGTGATGCTAAAGCTCACTAGCCAACTTGCTTATTTAGGATCATGAATCACTAAGCAACCATCGTAGGGGTGTTGGTTCTAGTGGGAGCATAAAATATTAAAGTGTTTAATATGCTTGATCTTTTATGAAAACATGTCTTAAGTGTTTTTGCATATTTCTGTTGTAGATCATGGCACCAAGTAGCAGTCACTCTCAGATATCCGGTTTTGCTTTGAGAACCATCCTTGAGAAATATAAACTGAACGACACTAATTTTACCAACTGGTATCGAAATCTGAGAATTGTTCTCAAAAAAGAAAAGAAGGACCATGTCCTAGACAACCCACTTCCAGATGAGCCAAATGAGGATACGACTGTCGCTGCCACCAATGCCTACCATCGGGCTAAGGATGAGTCCACGGATATTAGCTGTCTTATGCTTGCTCACATGGAACCGGACTTGCAAAAGGAGTTCAAAAATGTTAAGGCCTATGATATGATCGAAAGCCTCAAAAGTATGTTCCAGGCTCAGGCGAAGACTGAGAGGTATCAAGTCTCCCAGGCTTTCTTGAGTTGCAAGCTTAAGGATGGTGATCCACTGACTCCGCATGTGATCAAAATGGTTGGTTACGTGCAGTCTCTGGAGAGGCTTGGCTACCCCATTAGAGAAGAGTTTGCTACGGATATAATTCTGAACTCTCTTTCTAGTGCATATGGGAAGTTCATTTCGAACTACCACATGCATGGTATGGATAAGAATCTCACTAAATTGCATGGGATGCTCAAGCAGGCAGAGGCGGATCTCAAGAAGGGCGCCAGTCAAGTGTTGATGGTGCAGAATAAGTCTAAGTTCAAGAGGAGTTCTTGGACTAAGAAGAAGGCTAAGTCGGGAGGAAAGCAGGCTCAGGACCCAGTCCCAAGCGCTTCCTCAGGGACTAAGCCATCTCCTTCATCCGGATTCACTTGCTTCTACTGCAAGGCGGATGACCACTGGAAGAGGAATTACAGTAAGTACTTGGCCGACAAAGCCAAGAGTGGAGGTATGACTTCCGACTCAGGTACACTTGTTTGCAATGTTATAGACATTTATCTTGCTGATGCACCTAATAGTTCTTGGGTATATGATACCGGATCAGTTATTCACATCTACAACTCGTTGCAGGGATTGGTAAGAACTAGGAGCGTAGCAAGAGGCGAGGTTGATATTCGAGTCGGCAACAAAGCAAGAGTTGCTGCATTGGAAGTCAGCACGATGCAACTTCATTTACCTTTCGGACTCATTATGGAACTGATAATTGTTATTATGTTCCAGTGCTCAGTCGAAACATTATTTTTGCTTCATGTTTGATGAGGCAAGGCTATGGGTCAAATATCAAGAATAATTGTTGTTCTTTGTATTTGAATGATATGTTTCACGACTTTTCACTCATCCAGGACGGGTTATTTATTTTGTATCTTGATGGTGAGTCGGTTTATAACATAAATGTTAAAAGGTTGAAACCAAATGATCTGAATATGACTTACTTTTGGCACTTCCAGCTTGGTCATATTAGTTGGAAACGCATGAAGAAGCTCCATGATGACGGACTCCTAACTTCGTTCGACTAAGAGTCGTTCGAGACATGCAAATCTTGCCTATTACGCAAAATGACCAAGACACCTTTTGCAAAGAGTTGCGAAAGGGTGTCTGACTTATTGGGACTAGTACATAGTGATGTATGTGGACCAATGAGCACGACAGCCAGGGGTGGTTATGAGTACTTCATTACCTTCACTGATGATTTGAGTAGGTATGGATATATCTACTTGATGAAACATAAGTCGGAAGCCTTTTAAAAGTTCAAAGAATTCTAGAATGAAGCATAGAATCAACTCGGCAAGAAAATAAACTTTCTTCGGTCGGATCGAGGATGCGAGTACATGAGCCATGAGTTTGATGACCATATGAAAAGTTGCAAAAAAGTTTCTCAACTTACTCCGCCAAGAATGCCGCAAAGGAACGGTGTTTCAGAAAGGCGGAATTGGACCTTGTTGGACATGGTACAATCAATGATGAGTCGGACAGATCTGCGTTTATCATTTTGGGGTTATTGTCTAGAAACATCGGCATTCACACTAAACAAAGTACCATAAAAGTCGGTAAAGAAGACACCGCATAAGATGTGGATAGGCAAAAAGTCGAGTTTGTCTTTTCTTAAGATTTGGGGTTGTGAAGCATTTTTCAAGCGACTTCAGTCGAACAAACTTACGGCCAAGTCGGATAAGTGTATTTTTGTGGGGTATCCGAGGGAAACCTTGGGTTACTACTTCTACAACCGAGAAGAGGGCAAAGTGTTTGTCGCTCGGAACGGTGTCTTCCTTGAGAAAGAGTTTCTTAGTCGGGGAGTCAGTGGGAGTACGGTGCAGCTCGAAGAAATTCGAGAGGAACCGGCTAGTAGCGAGTCGGCAAAAACCTTGGAGGTTGAGCCGGTCATGGTAGCTAAGCTGGCAGCGGCACCTGTACTACGAAGATCGGCAAGATTATGAAGCGTTCATGATGTGTTACTGTTAGACAGTGATGAGCCAGCAAATTATTCAGAAGCGATGGTGGGATCTGATTCCGAGTCATGGCTTAGAGCCATGAGATCCGAATTAAAGTCCATGGATGAAAATCAAGTTTAGAACTTGGTTGATCTGCCAGACGGTGCAAGACCCGTCGAGTGCAAATGGGTCTTTAAGAAGAAAACTGATATGGATGGAAATGTTTCTGTCTATAAAGAACATATTGTCGTGAAGGGGTTCTGACAAGTTCAAGGAGTTGATTACGACAAGACTTTTTCTCCTATAGCGATGTTTAAATCAGTTCGGATCATCTTAGCTATAGCGGCCTTTTTCGACTATGAGATATGGCAGATGGATGTCAAAACGGCTTTCCTTAACGGAAATTTAATCGAGGATGTGTATATGATACAACCCGAGGGTTTTGTCAATTTGGCTAATGCTGACAAAGTGTGCAAACTTCAGAAATCCATTTATGGGTTGAAGCAAGCATCTCGGAGTTAGAATATTCGCTTTGATGAGGTAGTCAAATCGTTTGGCTTCATCAAGAGTGATCATGATTCTTGTTTATATAAGAAGTTTAGTGGGAGAAAAGTAAACTTTCTAATCTTATATGTGGATGACATATTACTAATTGGAAATGATGTCGAGATGTTGCAAGAAACCAATGAATCATTGGAAAAGAGTTTCTCAATCAAAGACTTGGGTGAGGCAACATACATCCTCGGAATCCGGATCTATAGAGATAGATCAAGGAGGCTCATTGGATTGAGTTAGAGTACTTATTTGGACAAAGTGTTGAGAAGTTCAACATGGAATTGTCTAAGAAGGGGTTCTTACCGATGTCCCATGGTGTAAAACTTAGCAAGACTCAATGTCCTTCGACAACTAATGAGCGAAGTCAGATGAGTGCGATTCCATATGCTTCTGCAGTCGGAACCATCATGTATGCCATGATTTGTACTAGGTCGGATGTTTCCTATGCTCTAAGTGTTGTGAGCAGATACCAGGCTGATCCTGGAGAAATCCACTAGACAGCGGCTAAAAATATCCTAAAGTACTTGAGAAGGACTAAGGACATGTTTTTGGTTTATGGTGGTGAAGATGAACTCAGTGTAAAGGGTTACACAGATGAGAGTTATCTTATCGACTCTGATGATTCTCGTTCACAATCCAGATACGTGTTTATTATAAACGGAGGTGCTGTGAGCTGGAAGAGTTCCAAGTAAGAGACTGTGTCTGCATCTACAACACATGCTGAGTATATTGCCGCCTCGAAGGCAGCAAAGGAAGCTATTCGGATGTGGAATTTCCTCATGGATCTTGGTGTGGTTGATATGACCAATTTGCATCAGCATTCTATATCATAATTTACCTCTATTCATTGATATTTGTCTTATTATGAGGTATTACTTATGGCTTTTCATCTGTTTATGCATGTTGGATGATTCTTGGAGGATGAACTACCGGAGTCTGGATTCTGATGGAAAAGAAGGCGTTTCGATGCAATTTCGCGACGATCAGAAAAATACCAAAAAATATGGAAACATATTATTTTACCAGAAGACGAAGGAAGCCAGAAGGAGGAGCGAAGAGGGGCCGCAAGGGGCCCACACCCCTAGGTGCGGGCCCACCTCACCCCTCGCCTAGGGCAGGTGTGGCCCACCTTCCCGGCCTTCGACTCTACCCCTTCGCCTATATCTTCCCTATGGAATCCTAAGCCTCGGGGAGCGACCACAGATAGATTTCTGCCGCCTCTAGGAGGCGGAAAACACCGAGAGAGAAAGATCTCTCCGGCAGACAGATTTCTGCCAGGGGAATTCCTTCCAGGAGAGGGGAGACTGTCGCCATCAACACCATCGTCAAGCTAGGCTTCATCGGGATCATCATCATCATCCACACCATCATCTCCACCAGCATCATCATCATCACTCCGTCCTGTTGTAACAATTGTGTTGGATATTGATTTAGTTCTTAGGGGAAACTTTCCCGGTGTTGATTACTATTGTAGTTGATGCTTGTGAGTGGAACCATTGGATTATTGTTTATGTTCAGATTGTTATCCATTACCATATCATCTTTGATCTTGATCCATATGATGTCTTGTGAGTAGTTCGTTGTGTTCTTGAGGACATGGGAGAAGTCATGTTGTTAGTAGTGAATTTGTGTTGAGTTATTATTCAATGGTTTAGTATTTAAGTTGTGGTGCTATTCTTCTAGTGGTGTCATGTGAACGTAGACTACATGATACTTCACCATTTATGGGCCTAGGGGAATGCATTGTGTATTTGGCTACTAATTGTGGGGTTGCCGGAGTGATAGAAACATGAACCCCCGTTAGGACACCTTTGCACAAGGGAGCGTAGGATCTCAGAGTTTAAGGTTGTGGTTAGATTTATATCTTAATTACTTTCCTGTAGTTCCAGATGTTTGCGGGGGTTTAATCACAAATATGTATTAGTCCAAGTAAGGTCGGTATGTTAGCACAGGTTCACCCACACAATACTTACAAACACCAAAGAAGAGTACTCAGCTATTTGAAGCGAAAGCACTTGACAGAATTTCCATGTGTCCTCGAGAACGTTTGTTCCTTATAAGTATTTCCACCGGCTTGTCCTTTGCAAAGAAAGGATTGGGCCACTTGCTCCATTTGTTCGCTACCTTTGTTACTTGCTCTTTGTTTTGTTGCCTTGTCAGAAAACCACTAAAAATCTGTTTGCTAAGTATTCACAGGGATTTCCTGCTCCATACCATTGTTTTGCACCTTCCGCTTCTCGTTGGGATCGACACTCCTATTTATCGAAAGTACTATGATACACCCCCTATACTTGTGGGTCATTAGTGGTTCAAGGCTCATACAATCCGTTAGACATGTATTGTGACAACAATGGTGCTATTGCACAAGCTAAGGAACCTAGACAACACCAGAAGAACAAGCACATACTCATGCGGTACCACCTGATTTGCCAGTTTGTGGATCAGGGTGATATCAAGTTATGCAAGGTACACACAGATGCAAATATTGTGGATCCGTTGACAAAGCCGTTACCACAGCCGAAGCATGAGGCGCACCTAAGAGCTATGGGCATTAGATGCCTAGACATGTGATGTCGGAAGATTGACTCTAGTGCAAGTGGGAGACTGTTGGGAATATTCCCTAGAGGCAATCATGTATGATGATATTTCCCATTGTATTCATAAATTTGTTAAGTTGTCCTTGTATGAGCATCTGATGTATATCATTCAATATATGATTCGGTTGTGGAACTATACATTCATGTTGTTTGTACTAAATGGCCTTGGTCATTGAGGTTGTGCTGAACACACAACATAGACCAATGCGAAAATCGGCTTGATGACTCGGTTCCACTTGTCATGGTGATGGAGATGCTATTGCAACTTACACAGATTTGGCTAAAGAGTTTAGCGAGTCAGATTGACCCATATTGAGGTACAACGAACAAGTTGTCATTTGTATATCTCAATCAATGTAATACTTAGACCTGAGGTTGTTGCATAGTCCGAGTTGAGGATCACCAACTTAGGTTCTGTCAAACGCTGATCCATAACTGGATAGTTATAAAGGCAGAGTTCGGGTCGACTGAGAATCAAGCTGCGTGATGTGAATAACCAAGATGGGATTTTGCCCCTCCACTTGGAGAGATATTCTCTAGGCCCTCTCGAATGATATGATTCGGAAAGCATGGCCATGCACGACTCGGTTAAGTGTTAACCGAGGCGATCAACTAAGAGTTAGTCGGATGAATCACTTATCTCGGATCGAGAAGAGAGTCGGACTATTTAAGGGATGACAATTATTCGCCCTATAGTCTGACAAGGTATACCATGAGGCAAAAGGGACTCGAACGCAAGTCGTATTGGAAAGGCAAGTCGTCATGACTCTTTGGTACTTGGGAGTCGGCACGTTCTGCTAGGAGCCGGTACCGACTGATCGATTGAGAGTCGGACTCCAATCGTGTCCAAGTAGCCATGAGCCTATGGGGTCACACACTTAAGAGCGGGAGAAAGTTTGGATTGGATCTGAACCAGAAATCTGGTTGGGTTGGACCCGAGCCGGATTTGGACTAAGTCAGTGAGTCGGACTCACGGTGACTAATATTATATGGGCTTTAGTGAATGTGCCACGAGAGTGGAGCCCACATTCACTCCCTATATGTAGCGGAGCATAGTAACCCAGAAGGGTTAATCATTGATTGGTTAGGTCATTCCATGAGTTGGAAACCCTAACTCCATAACAGTCCAGCTGTCGTAACGAACCTAGCAGTTCGCCGCCGGTGCTTCCTCTTGTACGTGTGGATATCCGTAGAGGTGATGTACGATCAGCACCAGGACGATCGTGATCGGATTGGATCTCGAGGACTGCACTGCATCAACTGACACGCTTCATCAATAATCCGCAACCGTGCGACTAGTGGTAAACCTTATGGCCTTCTACCTCAGCTAGATCTTGGGATCACCATGTTAGAGGAATTTTTTTGATTTATCGCTACGTGGCCCAATAGTATGATTGACGATCTAGGGTTTTCTCCCAGGGGGCTTCTTATAGGCGAAGGGGCAAGGGGAGGTGGCAGCCAGGGGGCCACACCCCCTGGTGGCGCGGCCTAGGTGGGCCCATTCCACCCTAGGGTGTGACCACCCTGGTGCCCTACTCTGTCTCTGCTTTGATTTTCTGTATCATTTCGGGAAAAATAGTAACTTCGGCTTTTGTCCCGTCCAATTCCAAGAATATTCATTTTTTAGCTTTTAGAAACCAAAACAACGAAAGCGAGCCTGATAAGAAGGGTTAATCGTTGATTGGCTAGGTCATTCCATGAGTTGGAAACCCTAACTCCATAACAGTCCAGCCGTCGTAACGAACCTAGCAGTTTGTCGCCGGTGCTTCCCTTTATACGTGTGGATACCAGCAGAGGTGCTGTACGATCAGCACTAGGACGATCGTGATCGGATTGGATCTCGAGGACTGCACTGCATCAACTGACGCGCTTCATCAGTAATCCGCAACCGCGCATCTAGTGATAAACCTCGTGGCCTTCTACCTCAGCTAGATCTTGGGATCACCATGTTAGAGGAAAAAGTTATGTTTTATCTCTACGTGGCCCAACAGTATGATTGACGATCTAGGGTTTTCTCCCCGGGGGATTCTTATAGGCGAAGGGGCAAGGCGAGGAGGCAGCCAGGGGGCCACACCCCCTGGTGGCGCGGCCTAGGTGGGCCCGTTCCACCCTAGGTTGTGCTCACCCTGGTGCCCTACTTCGTCTCTACTTTGATTTTCCGTATCATTCCGGGAAAAATAGTAACTTTGGCTTTTGTCCCGTCCAATTCCGAGAATATTCATTTTTTAGCTTTTCTGAAACCAAAAACAGCAAAAGAACATGCAACTAGCATTGTGGCATCTTGTCAATAGGTTAGTTCCAGAAAGTGTATAAAAATACCTCAAAGTGTAGATAAAGCATAAGTCAAATGATATAAAACAAGCATGGAACATAAAAAATTATAGATACGTTTACGACGTATCAAGCATCCCCAAGCTTAACTCCTGCTTGTCCTCGAGTAGGTAAATGATAAAAAGAATAATTTTTGAGGTGACATGCACCATCACAATTATGATCAAACCATTTGCAAGGATTGAAAGCTGGGATCAAAGTACTCTAAACATGAACATGAAAGATGAAGTTCTAACAGTAAGACATAGTAACTATGTTGTAAAGGGTACAAACAAAGAATCATGAATAACAATGCATTAAAAGACGTTTGTTTGTTCACGTATAGAAAACATAGCATAGTGACATTCAGCTTGTCCCTCATGGAGTAGCAAAAACATAAATGCATAGGACACCTTTAAAGTTCATAAGGGTGACTAAATACAAATAGTTCAAGAACAAGCAATATCAATATGATGAATCAATCAATAAGTTTTGTGACAATGCACATAGAACTAAGAATGGCAACTATGCTCTCTTAATTGGTGCCTAAGGATAGAAGGTGGAGACTCAATATAAAAGTGGAAGAAAGGCCTTTCAAAGGGAAGCAGAGATTTCAAGTTTTATAAAGAGCTTCCAAAAATTATGATACTTGTTAGCTTTTAGCTCTCATTGATCTATCATAAGCATCTTGAAGTGATTAAGATTAAAGTGAATAAAATATGGAGTATATGCTTGACAAAGTATAAGTTGGCAATCTTATGTCTCTTGAGTACGAGGGCCGCTCCTCATACTACTCAACTTTAGTTAACGGTAAATTCTTGTCATAGTAAGTATATGTGTATTATAGAGAACCGCCAACGGGGTATCCCTTGCCCCATGATACAGGAGTTATCCCATATCAAAATGACAAGACAAGCATACAATGAGCATCTCAGCAATATTCTTATTTACCATGGGAAAATGGTGCTTTTCTCTTCTTTCCTCTTTTTCTGTTTTTTTATAAGAAGAAAACTTCATAGATTGTTCACTATGGTGATGCTGCAAGTTTCCATCATGATTAGGCATGGCTTAGGCTAGCGGCCCAGACATTTCTCTAACACATATACATAATTCTATGGACTTACAAGCTTTCCTTTTATTTCACACTGACGACATCCATAAACAAAAGAGCATAATATCAACTGGGTAGATATTTACAGGTGTTGAAAGCGTTCCCTATGATAGTACAGTTCTGCTATTTTCCAACGTATAAGTGCAAGCATATACAATATAGATAACACAATGGTTCAAGTTTATTAGAGACAAGAAAAATAAGGTGTGCCATCAAATTTATGAGAGCTTTAATCACTAATTTCCACATAACAAAATAATTTTTTTGTCAAGTTTATTAGGGCAAGAAACGAAGAGCCATGACACCAAAGTTCTGCCACCGCTAGATTCGTCCTCGCCGTTGTCAAGGCATTGCAAGTAAGCGCTGCGGCTGCCGCACCTCCTCCACGGCCGCTGCAGCTGGGCATAGTAGTAATTGATTGTTTGTGTGTGATATGAGCCGTCTGATGGCTCTGGGAGTATATGCAAGTTGATCTTTTGAACCCGGTTATTGTCAAGTTTGTGTTTCTGTTGATGTTCTGCCACTGCGGCTATATTTGTGCTTTTTTAGTACTCGTTGATTCTTGGCAACGTACGGTACTTGGAACCGTCATGGAGCTTTCAACGCGGTCCTCCTTTGGAATCGCATAAGACGCGGCAGAAACGCTCTGTCTAGGTGCATACAGATAGATGCGTGTCCAACTTTCGTTTGCTGCAGACGAAGGAGCACATCAGCTGGAAAACGTCACACAGCAATCGTTGGAGCCTGTCTGCAGATCCTACCTTTGAAAATGTTTGCACCAACCCAACCCACGGTAACGTAATACAGTACGTTTGAAAGTGTTAACAAATCTAAGACATCTATTTTAGAACGGAGGGAGTGTATGTTACTGGGTCTACCTGAATTTTCGTGTGAACACTGAATTACTTACCTGAAACCTATGTTGGAGAGAGCATTGTTCGTTCGACATGCTAGAGCCGTACGGTAAACATGCTAGAACATTGATCTATGCGAGCGCCAGAAACAGTGACGCGTTATTTCCCTGTCACTGTAGGGCGTTGAGTTTTACTTACTCCAGATAGGCCCGTTAACGGTTGTCTATTACCACAGGTCATACTCATGATCAAAACGCATAACACATTAACACGCATGCTCAAAAAGGGAAAGTGCGTCTGCATACGAGTCCTGCAGGCTTTGGCATTGTCACGGCGCAGAACAAATCGCCATCTAGTGGTAGTTATTCCCTTCATTTGAAAATATAAAATGTTTTAAGGTTTATGAAGCTAATGTATCTAAACATATTTTAGTGCCTAGGTTTAAATAAATCTACACACTAAAATATATCTTGATACATTTTCTTTATAAATATAAAACATCTTATATTTCTAAACGAAGGGTACAGACATGCACGCAGATTAGGAGATACCTGACGATGTGATGGATGACACCGGCATGGCTAAAGGGGTGCCAACCTTCTATATGCGTCCAGCTAGATGTCACTGCAATACCTGAGCCAAGCAGGAACTAGAGCGGAACTACCACCGCATCACCGCCGGGTATAAATAAACATATCCAGGAAAGCAGAACATTATTTTTTACAATTTTTTATTTTCCAAGTTGTCACACTTTTCTAGTTCACATTTGAATTACTTTGGGGAAGTTGGCATAATTAATGTCATTCAGATTAGCAAAAGTAGCTAGAAAGCCCGAGAATTCATAAAAGTTGGGAATTTTCCATCCCATATGGTCTACTTTGTGTGAAAATTTGAACGGTACCGTTTTGCACAATATTTTTTTTGTAGTTGCTTCAAAAAAAGCTCATTTTTTATGCTTTGGAAATGGAAAATAATTTTCGGAATAAAAAATTTGAAACTCCTTTTGCAAGTATTGTTTGGCTTGACAAGACGCTCCTTTGTGCTAAATTTGGACATATTATACTGAACTATATGGCCATCATCTTAATCATTTGGCTTAAAAGTCATGAATATTCATACATGATAAGCCATGTCGTAAGCACTTTTATTTAAAATTTTCATCTTCCAAGTTTGGTAGCTTTCCTCGCAAATAGTACATATAAAAGGGTTCCGTGCGCAAGGATTGAATTTTTTGAATTTTTCTTCATTATCTTTCTTTTATTTTAAAATGGTGGCATGGCTATTCATAGTAAGTGGTCGAATCTTTGAAAACTTTCGATGGTGCTTCTAGATGATGACTACTTATGCACCTTAATTCTTTTTGTGACAAAGCTAACATATTTGTATTTCAAATTTGAATTACTTTCGAGAAATTGACACAATTCATTTTAACGAAAGTATCTAGAAATCTTGAAATTTCATAGAAGTTGAGAATTGTAAGTCAACTCAGGTCTACTTTATGTTCAAACTGGAGAGGTGCAATTTTGCACAATATTTTGTGCACTTGGTTCAAAAAATAATTATTTTAGCATTTTAAAAATAAAAATCATTTTTTAATCAAAAAATTAGAAATTCCTTTTGGTGCTATTGTGTGGCACGGCATGATGCACATGTCTGCTTAATTTGGAAACACGGTAATGAACTATGCAATGAAAATGGGAAAATATGGTTTCAAATGTTTATCAAGTACTGCTCTTGGCATGGGAAGACTTTGTTAAGGACCTGAGAGGAGCTATTAGCATATCTAACGTGTTATCTCCTCCCCGTCAACTACGGACGAATAGGACACATGTCTAGCAGTTTTGTCGAGAGTATTTCTTTCCCATAGGATTATTTTAGATCAAAAGGGATTTTCTCCCTAGTTCCATTAACATAATGAAACAACCCGAGTCCGAAAACACCACACAAACAACAAGAAGGAAGAGCAGAGCTCAAAGTGCCAAAGAAAACTAGCTAAAAGGATCCAAAATAAAGGAAGCAATATCTAGACCTGGAAGAGTTTCTGGGGATAGAACAGATCACAACAGGGGACAGATTACAACAAAACTCAAAGGCCATCTCATTAGAACACCGCATGAATCAAACCATCTCAGGGTGCTCCGTTAGATACTACAGAGAAGTCTGGACACCGTGTCTCGAATAATCTGACGTTTTCCAGGTGGAGATCCACTCAAAGCCAGTACAAATCAGCTTGCTTGGATCGCTAGAGGATTTTTGAGTTTTTTCCCCCAAAATGGGGGCATACCCCGGTCTCTGCATCAACCAATGCATGCAACCTTTTATTAACTTTTTTGAGTTTGTGTATAATCCTGTTCACAAACTGATCGATCATCTCCCATTTTTGTTCCTTAAAAGGAACCTTTCAGTTTCTCAGATACAGAAGCACCAAATGCCAAATCTGCCTGATAGTCAACCAAGAATATTTGTTAAAAACTAGGTTATTCCTCTGATTCTAGATGCTCCAAAGAACAACGAAAGTAATTACATTTAGCTGCCTAAACTTTTTTATTATCTAGCCGTTTCGAGCCAACAGACTCAAAATCTACCAAATGCAAACCAAAAATTTCATAGACCATAGACCACAAAATCTTTGCAACAATGCAATAAAAAAGAGGTGTTTCACAGTCTCGATCTCTTTGCAGAAAGTACATTCTAAAGGTTTAGGTATACCTCTGGCTCTCAAATTATCCCTTGTGGGGATTTTATTTTGAGAAAAAAGCCACAGGAACAACTGAATCTGGGGAAGGGATCTTCAGATTCTACACAGTAGGGCAAAAAAACTTGTGTAATCCCTCTAAAATTAACAATTGAATACATAGAACTAGAAGAGTAAAGACCTTTGGACTCATGCTGCCAGATAAGTTGATCCTCAAAGTCGGTGAGAGTTAATCTTCTAACAATCTCTTGGAGTTCTTGCCACTAGAGCATCACACTCTCAATGAAAGTTCTCCTAAAAATCACATGTAAGTTGAGTACCATCCCACAAGTCAGCAATGGTTTTAGTTTGCTGATTAGAAACTACATAAATGTCCAAGAATTGGGTAGACAAAGAGGAATTACCAAACCAAATGTCTTCCCAGATTTTAGTGGAAAGGACATTGCCTACATTCCATTATACCCCACCCTAACTGCCCTTGATGCCCACATAACCCCTTTCCAAAAGGTGCAAGGGTGAAAATTCTAGCAACAAAGGATATATCTTAATCCACCTTTTATCTCTTAACGGTGCTTTCTTAACAGTGCATATCAAAAGAAGAACACATTTTTATGTTGATATTTAAAAGAGAGATCATCTTATAATTCTACTAAAGCGCCAAACAAGCAATATAAGATGCATACAAACATCATATGCTAAAAGTGATATGATATGGTTCTTGCACTTGATCATTATCTTGTGCATCTTGGTACGATCTTTATCATTCCTATCTGTGTAAGGCCAAGACCTATGGAACTTACACTTTGTCATATTATAATTTCCAATAGTCTCAATCCATACTACAAATTATAATTCTACCATATCATAGTACTTGCCCAGTAAAACCAAAAACTAGACGCCTCTAATTTATCTTTTGGATGTTTTATGTGGTTGATGGCTTTTGGATATAGAACCATTCATACCTATGAATTGAAACCACAACGATGATAATCAAATTATTGGCAACTTGTTGTAAATCATATATTGACTATAGTAGGAGAGATAGACATTCGCAAGCCACTTATGCAAAACTATTTGCATGTTAAGCATGGAACAGGTCTCATGTGCAAGGACATGTAAAGTTTGTCTGGGCCGCTTCATCCCACAATGCTACCAATATCCAAAATACACATAAGAAGCAATACCGTGAGCATCAACGTCCATATAAACATATGTGTACTACACGTAGAAAACATCTACGCATAAACCTGGCTCTGATACCACTGTTGGCTTCATAGCATAGAAAATAAAAAAATTCCTATGATATGAACAAATGAGCACCAAGATGTATCTATCTAGATAGAAGCAACAGGTGGATATACATCCATATAGAACTTATCCTCGAAGACCAACAAAGTGTTATGAGATAATTCTCGTGGATGATGTAATCGTTCACTTACCGATCTCAAGATCGTGATGAAGTCCAACTGGTCCATAACCAACAAGTCCAGCACCGCAAAGCAGTGGTGCATCCGTGATCGCACACACGTCAGGGTACCCCGACAACCATTGAGTCCTCGCTCCAGCAAAGCAGCGGAAGCAGCAAATCCTTGCTCTAGGAAAAGTCACTGGGAACATATATCTCGCTTATCCGAGACCATTGGGAATAATCTAGAGGGAGAGAGAGATCCTTCGCGAGGAGGTGTGATATGAGAGGTGGAGAGGGGCACCTTTTATAGGGAGAGGGGAGGCAGCCAAGGGGCATGACGTGGTGGCCATGGTGGCTGCCTCCACCTCTTCCACATTCATGTGGGTGGAGGTCCCACTCATATAAAAAGCCTCCACTCAAGTAAACATGTCTCCACTCAAAAATCCACTCATATCCATTAAATTTCCACCAAATTTAATGCAATCTCTTATTTAATAAAACACTTTTGTTTATTTTATTCAGAATTTTGTTAATTACATTAGTTAACAAATATTCACATAAAACCCTGATACGTCGTAAACGTATCTATAATTTTTGATGTTTCATGCTTGTTTAGTATCAAATTTGCTATGCTTGGTCTACACTTTGAGTGATTTTTATACATTTTAGGAAACTAACCTATTGACAAGATACCGTAGTGTCAGTTTCCTGTTTTCTGCTATTTTTGGTTTTAGAAAAGCCAGAAAACAAATATTCTCGAAATTGGACGAAACAAAAGCCAAATTCGATATTTTATCCGACACGACACGGTGCCTGAAGGAGAGACAAAGGAGGGCACCAGGGCGACCACACCATACAATGGCACGGCCCCCCTAGTCGTGCGGTGATACGCTCAATTTGCATCACCATTCTATATCATAATTTACCTCTATTCATTGATATTTGTCTTATTATGAGGTATTACTTATGGCTTTTCATCTGTTTATGCATGTTGGATGATTCCTGGAGGATGGACTGCCGAAGTCTGGATTCTGATGGAAAAGAAGGCGTTTCGGTGCAATTTCGCGAAGATCTGAAAAATACCAGAAAAATATGGAAACGTATTATTTTACTAGAAGACGAAAGAAGCGAGAAGGAGGGACGGAGATGGGCCTTAGGGGGCCCACACTCCTCCTAGGCGTGGGCCCACCTGACCTTGCGCCTAGGGCAGGTGTGGCCCACCTGCCCGGCCTCCGACTCTCCCCCTTTATCTATATCTTCCCTTCAGAACCCTAACCCTGGGGGAGCGACCACAGATAGATTTCTGCCGCCTTTGGGGGGCGGAAAACACCGAGAGAGAAAGATCTCTCTGGTAGACAGATTTCTGCTGGGGGAATTCCTTCCTAGAGAGGGGAGACCGTCGCCATCAACACCATCATCAAGCTAGGCTTCATCGAGATCATCATCATCATCCACACCATTATCTCCACCAGCACCATCACCACCACTCCGTCCCGCTATAACAATTGTGTTGGATATTACTTACTTCATTAGGGGAAACTTTCCCGCTGTTGATTACTATTGTAGTTGATGCTTGTGAGTGGAACCATTGGATTATTGTTTATGTTCATATTGTTATCCATTACCATATCATCTCTGATCTTGATCCATATGATGTCTTGTGAGTAGTTCATTTAGTTCTTGAGGACATGGGAGAAGTCATGTTGTTAGTAGTGAATCTGTGATGAGTTATTATTCAATGGTTTAGTATTTAAGTTGTGGAGCTATTCTTCTAGTGGTGTCATGTGAATGTCGACTACATGATACTTCACCATTTATGGGCCTAGGGGGATGCATTGTGTATTTGGCTACTAATCGCGGGGTTGCCGGAGTGACAGAAACCTGAACCCCCGTTAGGACACCTTTGCACAAGGGAGTGTAGGATCTTAGAGTTTAACGTTGAGGTTAGATTTATATCTTAATTACTTTCCTATAGTTACGGATGTTTGCAGGGGGTTTAATCACAAGTATGTATTAGTCCTAGGAAGGGAGGTATGTTAGCACATGCTCACCCACACAACACTTCCAAACACCAGAGAAGAGTACTCAGCTATTTGAAGAGAAAGCACTTGACAGAATTCCCATGTGTCCTCGAGAATGTTTGGTCCTTATAAGTATTTCCAGCGGCCTGTCATTTGCTAAGAAAGGATTGGGCCACTTGCTCCGTTTGTTCGTTACTTCTATTACTTGCTCTTTGTTTTGTTGCCTTGTCAGAAAACCACTAAAAATCCGTTTGCTAAGTATTCACAGGGATTTCCTGCTCCATACCTTTTCACCTTCGCTCCTCGTTGGGGACTCCTATTTATCGAAAGTACTACGATACACCCCCTATACTTGGGTCATCAAGACTATTTTCCGCACCGTTGCCGAGTGAAGCGCTATTGAAGAGTGGGCGGTAAGGAAACTTTCCTTTGTGAGTATTACTTTTGTTACTGCTTGTTACTTTGTTTTCAATATGGATAACCCATTTGGTTTTCTGTTTGGGAAAACTACTACCACTGCTAGGGTAGTAGATGAATCACCTCCTATTGAGATAGATCCTTTTAAGATACCTACAAGTATTGTTAATCGTGTTATGGATAATTATTATTTTGGGGATGGAACTGTCCATCCTGGTGATCACTTGCTTTTTATCCATGAATTATGCGGGTTGTTTAAGTGTGCAGGTATCACAACTAAACAAGTGAAGAAGAAGTTACTCTCCATATCCTTGAAAGGGAGAGCTGAAGAATGGTATAAGCTGTTGAAGAATGGACAATCCATGGAATGGGAGGAGATGTCAACTCTCTTTTACTCTAAATTTTATCCTCCCAGTGAGATCCATAAGGATAGAAATCTTATATATAACTTTTGGCCTCTTGATGGAGAGAGTACAGCTCAAGCTTGGGGGAGATTGAAGTTACTAATGCTTAAACGTCCTATTCATGAACTCCCTAACAATATTATTCTCAATAACTTTTATGCTAGGCTTTCTCTTCATGATAAAGATTTACTAGATGCTTCTTGTGCTGGATCATTCACACGTATGAAGGAAGAATCTAAATGGGACCTTCTAGACCGTATTCAAGAGAACACTTAAGCTTGGGAGAATGACAAAGGAAGAAAGTCGGTATAAACTATGATTATGAATGCATTAAATCTTTTATGGGAACTGGTAGCTTCTGTGATACTAGCAATAAGTTTGGTCTTGATCCTCAAGTTCTTGCGAAATGTTTTAATGCTTTTGCCTCTTATATTGAGATTCCCAAGAAAGAGTGGGACAAGTACCATGCTCCTTATAAAGACATTGTTACCCACGTTCATGCTAGTATAGAGGTTTGTACTGTTGATCCTATTTTGCCTGAACCTTATGTTGAGAAGATCCCTTTTCCTTCCAAGGTAAGGGAACACTCTATTATGGCTATTTTGGTTAGCAAAAGCGCAAAGAAAACTTTCGGGTCCGATGAGCTTATTGATATCGAGCCTGTGGTAGCTATTATGAAAGATCTTGTCACTAGAAATATAGAGGATGAGCATATTGTCTTTTGTGAAGACGCTACTAATATTGTTTGTCATCCTAAGAAAATTAGAAAAGCTAGTGTCCCTATGCTTTTTGTTAAAATTGGTAGTCATAGCTATTATGGTTTATGTGTTATTGGTGCTAGTTCTAGTGCTATTCCATATGAGCTTTAAAGGGAAATTATGCATGAAATTGGTCCTTGTGAGCTTGAGGACATTGATGTGGTCATTCACCTTGCTAATAGAGAGCAAGTTTTCCCCATTGGCATTGTAAGAGATGTGGAGGTCCTTTGTGGTAAGATTAAATATCCTGCTGATTTTCTAGTACTTGGTAAAGAAGCTAGTAAAACTTATCCTATTATCTTTGGTAGACCCTTTCTGAACACTTGTGGGGCTATCATAGATTGTAGGAAGGAATTATTTTTGACTAAGTTTGCTGGAGAGTCTTATGAGTTTAATTTTTCCAAATTTGCCAAAACTCCTTATGAAAATGAACTGCCTGATGAGGATTTCAGGGTTGAACAACTTTCTGCTATTTCTCTTGCTCCTAACAATGCCTTGCAGCAGTTCATGGAAGAACATGAAAGTGATGCCTTCATGTAGGAAAGAAATGAGATTGATGAGGCTTTCCTTCGTCAGCCTGAGTTACTTAAGCATAATTTACCTATGGAAGATTTGGGTACCACACTACCACCTAAAGGGGACCCAGTTTTCGAATTAAAACCTTTACCTGATGATCTTAAATATGCTTATATTGATGACAAAAGGATATATCCTGTTATTATTAGTTCTAAACTTTCAGGAAATGAAGAAGAAAGGTTATTGGAGATATTGAAGAAACACCGAGGAGCTATGGGCTATACTCTTGATGATTTAAAGGGGATTTCTCCTACTATATGTCAGCATGCTATTAATATAGAGCCTGATGCAAAACCAGTTGTTGAGCACCAACGCCGTCTAAATCCTAAGATGAAGGATGTGATAAGAAATGAGGTATTAAAACTCCTTGATGCTGGTATTATTTATCCTATTGCTAATAGTAAGTGGGTTAGCCCTGTTCATTGTGTTCCCAAGAAAGGGGGATAACTGTTGTGCCTAATGAAGATAATGAGCTTATACCCCGAAGAGTAGTGGTTGGGTATAGAATGTGCATTGATTTTAGAAAGATTAATAAAGTTACTAAGAAAGATCATTATACTTTGCACTTTATTGATCAAATGCTTGAGAGGTTGTACAAAAAGACTCACTTTTGCTTTCTTGATGGTTATTCTGGGTTTTCTCAAATTGCCGTGAAAGCACAGGACCAAGATAAAACAACTTTCACTTGTCCCTATGGTACTTATGCTTACAGGTGTATGCCTTTTGGTTTATGTAATGCTCGTGCTACCTTTCAGAGATGTATGTCTGCTATCTTTCATGGTTTTTGTGAAGAAATTGTGGAGGTTTTCATGGACGATTTTTCCGTCTATGGAACTTTTTTTGATAATTGTTTGCACAACCTTGATAAAGTTTTGCAGAGATGTGAGGAAACCAACCTTGTTCTTAACTAGGAGAAATGCCATTTCATGGATAATGAAGGGATTGTTCTTGGACATAAGATCTCTGAAAGAGGCATTCAAGTTGACAGAGCCAAAACTGAAGCAATTGATAAGATGCCTTGTCCCAGAGATATCAAAGGTATTCGTAGTATCCTTGGTCATGCTGGTTTCTATAGGAGGTTTATTAAAGACTTCTCCAAAATTTCAAAGCCCCTTACTAATCTTCTTCAAAAAGACGTACCTTTTGTTTTTGATGATGATTGTAAGGAAGCTTTTGAAACTTTGAAGAAAGCTTTGACAACTACTCCTATAGTCCAACCACCTGATTGGAGTTTACCTTTTGAAATTATGTGTGATGTTAGTGATTTTGCTGTGGGTGCTATCCTGGGACAACATGTTGACAAGAAGTTAAATGTCATTCATTATGCTAGCAAGACTCTAGATGCTGCTCAAAAGAATTATGCTACTACTGAAAAGGAGTTGTTAGCTATAATCTTTGCTTGTGATAAGTTTAGACCTTATATTGT
Organism: Avena insularis; assembly: GCA_023614405.1. Lineage (NCBI taxonomy): Eukaryota > Viridiplantae > Streptophyta > Magnoliopsida > Poales > Poaceae > Avena > Avena insularis. The sequence continues at coordinate 6,404,137 of CM042693.1, read as the reverse complement.
TGATTCCAAGGTTACTATTCATACTGATCATGCAGCTATTAAATACCTTATGACAAAAAAGGACGCTAAGCCTAGGCTTATAAGGTGGGTGTTGCTTTTGCAAGAGTTTGATCTGCATATTGTGGATAGGAAAGGTGCTGATAATCCTGTTGTTGATAATTTATCTCATTTGGAAAACATTTCTTTTGACCCTTTGCCTATTAATGATAGTTTTCCAAATGAGCAGTTAGCTGCAATAAGGGTAAGTCCACATGAGAGTCCTTGGTATGCTGATTATGCTAATTTTATTGTTTCCAAGTATTTGCCTCCAACCTTTACAACCCAGCAAAGAAGGAAATTCTTTTATGATCTAAGGCATTACTTTTGGGATGACCCACACTTATATAAAGAAGGAGTAGATGGTATTATGCGAAGATGTGTTCCAGAATTTGAACAACAAGAGATATTGAGAAAATGCCATGGCAGCACTTATGGAGGACATCATGCTGGGGATAGGACTGCACAGAAGGTTTTACAATCTGGATTTTATTGGCCTACACTTTTTAAAGATGCAAGGAAGTTTGTATTATCTTGTGATGAATGCCAATAAGTAGGTAACATCTCTAGACGCAATGAAATGCCTATGAATTATTCTCGTGTTATTGAACCTTTTGATTGTTGGGGATTTGACTTTATGGGGCCTTTTCCTCCTTCAAAAGGGTATACTCATATTCTTGTTGTTGTTGACTATGTTACAAAGTGGGTAGAAGCCATACCTAGAAACAGTGCTGATGGTAAGACCTCTTTAAAAATGCTCAAAGATGTCATTTTTCCTAGGTTTGGTGTGCCTAGATATCTCATGACCGATGGAGGCTCTCATTTTATTCATGGGGGTTTTAGAAAAACTCTCGCTAAGTATGATGTAAACCACAAAATAGCTTCATCTTATCACCCCCAAACTAGTGGGCAAGTAGAACTTTCCAATAGGGAAATTAAATCTATCTTGCAGAAGACTGTCAATAGGTCTAGAATAAATTGGGCTAAAAAGTTGAATGACGCTTTGTGGGCTTATAGAACTGCTTATAAAAGTCCTATGGGGATGTATCCTTACAAAATGGTCTATGGGAAAGCTTGTCACTTGCCTTTAGAATTAGAACACAAAGCTTATTGGGCAGTGAAAGAGTTGAATAGAGACTTTAGACTTGCTGGTGAGAAAATACTGCTCGACTTAAGTAATCTAGATGAGTGGAGAGGTGAAGCTTACTAAAATGCTAGGCTCTTTAAGGAAAAAGTAAAAAGATGGCATGATAGGAGAATTCTCAAAAGGGAGTTCCATGTTGGTGAGAAAGTTCTTTTGTATAGGTATCGTCTCAGATTTTTTGCAGGGAAACTTTTCTCCAAATGGGAAGGACCTTTTGTTATCAAGGAAGTGTACCGTTCAGGTGCCATCAAAATTTCTTCTCTAAAAGATGACACAACACAGGTGGTGAATGGTCAAAGACTAAAACATTATATTTCTGGAGATTCTTATAACGAAGATGTTGATATCATTCAAATGATAACTCCAGAAGAATTTATCAGAAGCCAAACACCAGAAACTGCAGAGTTTGCCCTTGAATAGGTAAAAGTGGTGAAAACAGAAGGTTCGTGAAACTCCAATCTTTTTATATTTTTTATGTTTTTAATACATAAGGGAAGTTACGAGATGAAACTGAGGAGGAAACGGAGCCCGGGGTGGACAAACCCACCCCAGGCGCGGGCCCAGCCTGGCCGCGCCTGAGGGGGGGTGTTCCACCCCCGAGCTTCGACTCCGCCTCGTTTCCGTGTCAAAACCTTCCTTATGCATTGAATCTTCATAATATATACCTCCCGGGTTCCCCGAGGTTCTTGCATCGTGTTCTCATCGTGTTTTCGTTTCGATCTATTTCTGTCAGGAAAATTCTCAGATTTGGAGCCTCAATGTCTTCCTCTGGATCACCCATGGAGGATTCCTCTGTGAAAGTCCTCAACCCGTACATGTATGAGTTAAGGATTCATCCCAAAGAGTTAATCCTCAAAGAGGGGAAGGTATATATGAAATAAGTTCAAGGCCCTAAAGGATAAGGCAGCCTGGAAGACAGGATGGAAGCGTTGGAAAAAGAAGTTTTCAGGTACAAGAAGATGGCAGAACGCGAAGTGGATGTTATTCACAAGATAAGTTTAGAACTCATCACCAAGCACGAGGGAGAAGTTGCTAAGCTCCAATAAGAGATCTTCTCACTCCGTCAGACCACCAATCAATTGCAAGCATAACTCTATGACATACAGAATCAAAACTGCGAGTATGAGGCTAGATTTGATTGCATAAGCTCTTCTGCTAGTTTCAGGATTGCAGAGACAAGGACATCCTTTTTGGATGGGGAACCATTGCCTTGGAAGTTCTATGATGACAAGATAACACCACCACCACCGAAGGAGTAATTCGTCATCAGGTTTGGCATCCCCTTGGCTTGTTCCAAGCTTGGGGGAGTGCCGCGGTATCACCACAATTATATTTTATCTTTTACCTTTTTAGTGGATTCATATATGTGGTAGAGGGGTTATCTTATAGTTTGGTTTGCATGTGGAAGTATCTATCCTTTAGTTGATTATCTATGTATCCCTTGGTGTGAGTGCTTTTATTGGAATATTAATGAGAAGTCTCATCTTTTACTTTTTGCACTTCTTATTTTCGTTTGCAATCTCTATTATATGATGGATCTTGTTGTCTAGTATTGGCACCACTTCGGGATCATCAAGTGGATCTAAATTGGTTTTGGCAAACCGAGTTCTGGTTAGTGGCTTTAGTTTGAAAGAAAAAGAAAGAAAGAGCTTACATGTATTTGGTATCATTTGTTTTCTTTCTTGTTGTCTAATAAGCTTAGTATTCTTTATTTAAGATTCTTTTGTGTCTTCAAGGAAGATTGCATGTTTGGCTTTATTACTTGTATGTTTGCTTTTTTCTTTCAACTCTATTGCTTGCTACCCAGCCTTGCTATCCAAAAAACTGTTTTGAGAAGGCATACTTCTCATGTTTCCAAAATCCTTTAAACCCAAAACTTTTGCCACTTGTGTCCACCATATCTATCTAGTAGCTTTTGCTATTCCTAGAAAATTCTCAAGCTTCATCTACCTTTCAAATTAAAAAGTATTTTGTTATGTGAAAACTAGTTAGTAAAGCTCTCACAAACTTGATGGCACACTTTATTTACTTGCCCCTAATAGACTTGAACCATTGTGAACATCGAAGTTGTATATGCTTGCATCTATATGTTGGGATTAGCATAACCGTGCTGTCACGGGGAACGTTTTCAACATTGCACTTGTACTCTGTACACAGTTGATATCGTGCTCTTTTGTCTATGGATGTGAAATAAAGAGGGAACTTGTAAGTCCATGGAGTTTGTATTATGTGTTAGAGAAACGCCTGGGCCGCTAGCATAAGCCATGCCTAATCATGGTGGAAACTTGCAGCATCACCATAGTGAGTCATCTATGAAGCATCCTCAATAAAAAGCTATACACATAGTAAATAAAAAGATCGCTGAGATGCTCATTGTCTGCTTGCCTTGTCATTTTGGTTATGGGAAAGCTCCTGTACCATGTGCAAGGGGTAACCCGTTGGCGGTTCTCAATGATATGCAAATACTTACAATGACAAGAACTTACCTATGACCAAAGTTGAGTAGCATGAGGAGTGGCCCTCATATTCAAGGGACATGAGATTGCCAACTTATATTTCGTCAAGCATATACTCCATATTTGTGCACTTTAACCTTAATCATCTCAAGATGCCTATGATAGGGGCAATGAGGGCTCAAAGCTAGTAACTACCATAATCTTTTGGAAGCTCTTTATGACTTGTAATCCCTGCTACCCTCTAAGAAGGGACCTTTCTCCCACTACTAGTTTGAGTCAGTAAACCTACATCCTCTCTATCTCTAGCAAGCTTTTGAGTTGTTGTGTTTCAAGCATTCATATGGTGATTTATTCAATCATGTTCTTTATCTTACTTGTTTGCACAAAACTCTTATCTATTGAGTATTACTTTGAAAGACTTCACTTGTGAAAAACATTTTTGAGCAAAGAGTGTTCCTGTTTTGAAACTTCTACAAAAAGCTTTTGTGAAACTGTTTGCCAGATGTTCTATGACCAAGAACAAGTTTGCCAATTCCAAATATTATTTATCTTTATGCATCTCTATTGTGACTGTCGTGCTTGGTTGCAAGCTAAGTTATATAATGGTAAGTTTCTTTCTTCTATGAGTTGTGCAATGGTAAGTGTGATGCTTCTTGTTCGTATTCTTTTATTGACACTTCACTCAAGAAACCTGTGGACATGTTTACTGAGCTTAGTTTTTGCTTGGGGACAAGCAAAGTCTAAGCTTGGGGGAGTTGATACACCCAATTTGCATCACCATTCTATATCATAATTTACCTCTAGTCATTGATATTCGTCTTATTATGAGGTATTACTTATGGCTTTTCATCTGTTTATGCATGTTGGATGATTCGTGGAAGATGGACTGCCGGAGTCTGGATTCTGATGGAAAAGAAGGCGTTTCGGTGCAATTTCGCGAAGATCAGAAAAATACCAGGAAAATATGGAAAAGTATTATTTTACTAGAAGACGAAGGAAGCCAGAAGGAGGGACGGAGATTGGCCTCAGGGGGCCCACACCCCCTAGGCGCGGTCCCACCTGACCCCGCGCCTAGGGCAGGTGTGGCCCACCTGCCCGGCCCCCGACTCTCCCCCTTCGCCTATATCTTCCCTTCAGAACCCTAAACTCGGGGGAGCGACCACAGATAGATTTCCGCCGCCTCTGGGAGCGGAAAACACCGAGAGAGAAAGATCTCTCTGGCATACATATTTCTACCGGGGGAATTCCTTCCTGGAGAGGGGAGACCATCGCCATCAACACCATCATCAAGCTAGGCTTCATCAGGATCATCATCATCATCCACACCATCATCTCCACCAGCACCACCACCAGCACTCCATCCTGCTGTAACAATTGTGTTGGATATTGCTTAGTTCATTAGGGGAAACTTTCCCGGTGTTAATTACTATTGTAGTTGATGCTTGTGAGTGGAACTATTGGATTATTGTTTATGTTCAGATTGTTATCCATTACCATATCATCTCTGATCTTGATCCATATGATGTCTTGTGAGTAGTTCATTTAGTTCTTGAGGACATGGGAGAAGTCATGTTGTTAGTGGTGAATCTATGATGAGTTATTATTCAATGGTTTAGTATTTAAGTTGTGGTGCTATTCTTCTAGTGGTGTCATGTGAACATCGACTACATGATACTTCACCATTTATGGGCCTAGGGGATGCATTGTGTATTTGGCTACTAATTGTGGGGTTGCAGGAGTGACAGAAGCCTGAACCCCCGTTAGGACACCTTTGCACAAGGGAGCATATGATCTCAGAGTTTAAGGCTGTGGTTAGATTTATATCTTAATTACTTTCCTGTAGTTACGGATGTTTGCAGGGGGTTTAATCACAAGTATGTATTAGTCCAAGTAAGGTCGGTATGTTAGCACAGGTTCACCCACACAACACTTACAAACACCAAAGAAGAGTACTCAGCTATTTGAAGCGAAAGCACTTGACAGAATTCCCATGTGTCCTCGGGAACGTTTGGTCCTTATAAGTATTTCCACCGGCTTGTCCTTTGCTAAGAAAGGATTGGGCCACTTGCTCTGTTTGTTCGTTACTTCTGTTACTTGCTATTTGTTTCGGTGCCTTGTAAAAAAACCACTAAAAATCCGTTTGCTAAGTATTCACAGGGATTTACTGCTCCATACCACTGTTCAGCACCTTCTGCTCCTTGTTGGGATCGACACTCCTATTTATCCAAATTACTATGATACACCCCATATACTTGTGGGTCATCATGCGGCCACATGGTGTGGGCCCCTGGCGCTCCACCGACCTTGCCCTTTCACCAATATATACGTCTCCCCGAGACGTAAACCATAATGTGGGCAAAAATCCACGAAAAGATCCGCAGCGCCGCCACCACCAAAGAGGAGATTTGGGGGGACAGAAGTCTCTGTTCCGGCACCCTGTCGGGACGGGGAATTGGCCCGAAGCCATATTCATCGATCTCCACCACCATCTCCATCACCATTGCTGACTCCCATGATGAGGAGTGAGTAGTTCTCCCTCGAGGCTAAGGGCTCTACCGGTAGCTATGTGTTCATCTCTCTCTCTCTCTCTCTCTATGCGTGATCTTATTGTGGTCATGAGCTTTGTAATCAAGTATATCTACTCTGCTACTCAAGTGCTTTAATTAATCTCCGGCTATCCCCACGTGTGTGAAGGTGATAATGTGCACACCTGATGACCCACAAGTATAGGGGGTGTATCTTAGTACTTTCGATAAATAGGAGTGTCGATCCCAACGAGGAGCAGAAGGTGCTGAATAGTGGTATGGAGCAGGAAATCTCTGTGAATACTTAGCAAACGAATTTTTAGTAGTTTTCTGACAAGGAAAAAAACAAAGAGCAAGTAACAAAGGTAACGAACAAATGAAGCAAGTGTCCCAATCCTTTCTTAGCAAAGGACAAGTCAGTGGAAATACTTATAAGGACCAAACGTTCTCGAGGACACATGGGAATTCTGTCAAGTGCTTTCGCTTCAGATAGCTGAGTAATCTTCTTTGGTGTTTATAAGTGTTGTGTGGGTGAACCTGTGCTAACATACCGACTTTACTTGGACTAATACATACTTGTGATTAAACCCCCTGCAAACATCCGTAACTATAGGAAAGTAATTAAGATATAAATCTAACCACAACCTTAAACTCTGAGATCCTATGCTCCCTTGTGCAAAGGTGTCCTAACGGGGGTTCAGGTTTCTGTCACTCCAGCAACCCCACAATTAGTAGCCAAATACACAATGCATCCCCCTAGGCCCATAAATGGTGAAGTATCATGTAGTCGACGTTCACATGACACCACTAGAAGAATAGCACCACAACTTAAATACTAAACCATTGAATAATAACTCATCATAGATTCACTACTAACAACATGACTTCTCCCATGTCCTCAAGAACTAAATGAACTACTCACAAGACATCATATGGATCAAGATCAGAGATGATATGGTAATGGATAACAATATGAACATAAACAATAATCCAATGGTTCCACTCACAAGCATCAACTACAATAGTAATTAACACCGAGAAAATTCCCCTAATGAACTAAGCAATATCCAACACAATTGTTATAGCAGGACGGAGTGCTGGTGATGGTGCTGGTGGAGATGATGGTGTGGATGATGATGATGATCCCGATGAAGCCTAGCTTGATGATGGTGTTGATGGCGATGGTCTCCCCTCTTCGGGAAGGAATTCCCCCGACAGAAATATGTCTGCCAAAGAGATCTTTCTCTTTTAGTGTTTTCCGCCCCCAGAGGCGGCGGAAATCTATCTGTGGCCGCTCCCCGGGGTTTAGGGTTCTGAAGGGAAGATATAGGCGAAGGGGGAGAGTCGGGGGCCGGGCAGGTGGGCCACACATGCCCTAGGCGCGGGGTCAGGTGGGCCCGCGCCTAGGGGGTGTGGGCCCCCTGAGGCCCATCTCCGTCCCTCCTTCTGGCTTCCTTCGGTAAAATAATACGCTTCCATATTTTTCTGGTATTTTGATCTTAAATTGCCTTTCCATCCATCTTCCAGGAATCATCCAACATGCATAAACAGATGAAAAGCCATAAGTAATACCTCATAATAAGACAAATATCAATGAATAGAGGTAAATTATGATATAGAATGGTGATGCAAATTGGGCGTATCAACTCCCCCAAGCTTAGACTTCGCTTGTCCCCAAGCAAAAACTGAGCTCAGTAAACATGTCCACAGGTTTATGGAGTGAAGTGTCAATAAAAGAATACGAACAAGAAGCATCACACTTACCATTGCACAACTCATAGAAGAAAGCAACTTACCATTATATAACTTAGCTTGCAACCAAGCACGACAGTCACAATAGAGATGCATAAAGATAAATCATAATTGGAATTGGCAAACTTGTTCTTGGTCAGAGAACACCTGGCAAACAGTTTCACAAAAGCTTTTTGTAGAAGTTTCAAAATAGGAACACTCTTTGCTCAAAAATGTTTTTCACAAGTGAAGGCTTTCAAAGTAATACTCAATAGATAAGAGTTTTGTGCAAATAAGTAAGATAAAGAACATGAATGCTTGAAACACAACAACTCAAAAGCTTGCTAGAGATAGAGAGGAAGTAGGTTTTACTGACTCAACTTGGAAGTGGGAGAAAGGTCCCTTCTTAGAGGGAAGCAGTTATTACAAGTCATAAAGGGCTTCCAAAAGATTATGGTACTTACTAGCTTTGAGACCTCATTGCCCCTATCATAGGCATCTTGAGATGATTAAGGTTAAAGTGCACAAATATGGAGTATATGCTTGACGAAATATAAGTTGGCAATCTCATGTCCCTTGAATATGAGGGCCACTCCTCATGCTACTCAACTTTGGTCATAGGTAAGTTCTTGTCATTGTAAGTATTTGCATATCATTGAGAACGCCAACGGGGTACCCCTTGCACATGGTACAGGAGCTTTCCCATAACCAAAATGACAAGGCAAGTAGACAATGAGCATCTCATCGATCTTTTTATTTACTATGTGCATAGCTTTTTATTGAGGATGCTTCATAGATGACTCACTATGGTGATGTTGAAAGTTTCCACCATGATTAGGCATGGCTTAGGCTAGCGGCCCAGGCGTTTATCTAACACAGGATACAAACTCCATGGACTTACAAGTTCCCTCTTTATTTCACACCGTTGACATCCATAGACAAAAGAGCACGATATCAACTGTGTACAGAGTACAAGTGCAATGTTGAAATCATTCGCCGTGACAACACGGTTCTGCTAATTCCAACATATAGCTGCAAGCATATACAACTTCTATGGCACAATGGTTCAAGTCTATTAGGGGAAAAGAAATAAAGTGTGCCATCAAGTTCGTGAGAGCTTTACTAACTAGTTTTCTCATAACAAAATACTTTTTAATTCAAAAGGTAGATGAATCTTGAGAATTTTATTGGAATAGAAAAAGCTACTAGGTAGATATGGTGGACACAAATGGCAAAAGTTTGGTTCAAAGGATTTTGGAAACATGAGAAGTATGCCTTCTCAAAACAGGTTTTTGGCTAGCAAGGCTGGGTAGCAAGCAAGAGAGTTGAAAGAAATAAGCCATACAAGTGATAAAGCCAAACATGCAATCTTCCTTGAAAACACAAAAGAATCTTAAATAAAGAATACTAAGCTTATGAGACAACAAGAAATAAAACAAATGATAAAAAATACCTATAAGCTTTTCCTCTTTTTCTTTCAAACTTCAAAAAGTATTGCTACTGACCAGAACTCGGTTTGCCAAAACCAATTTAGATCCATTTGATGCTCCCAAAGTGGTGCCAATACTGATCAACAAGATCCATCATATAATAGATATTGCAAACTAAAATAAGAAGTGCAAAAAGTAAAAGATGAGACTTCTTATTAATATTCCAATAAAGGCACTCACACCAAGGGATACATAGGTAATCAACTAAAGGAGAGATACTTCCACATGCAAACCAAACTATAAGATTACCTCTCTACCACATATATGAATCCACTAAAAAGGTAAAAGATAAAATATAATGGTGGTGATACCACGGCACTCCCCCAAGCTTGGAACAAGCCAACGGGATGCCAAACCTGATGATGAATTACTCCTTTGGTGGTGGTGGTGTTCTCTTGTCATCATAAAACTTCCAAGGCAATGGTTCCCCATCCAGAAAGGATGTCATTGTCTCTGCAATCCTAAAACGAGCAGCAGAGCTTATGCGATCAAATGTAGCCTCATACTCATAGTTTTGATTCTGTATGTCTTAGAGATGTGCTTGCAATTAATTGGTGGTCTGACAGAGTGATAAGATCTCTCGGAGATCAGCAACTTATCCCTCGTGCTTGGTGATGAGTTCTAAACTTATCTTGTGAATAACATCCACTTCGCGTTCTGCCATCTTCTTGTACCTGAAAACTTCCTGTTCCAATGCTTCCATCCTGTCTTCTAGACTGCCTTCTCCTTTAGGGACTTGAACTTCTTTCATCTGTACCTACCTCTCTTTGAGGATCAACTCTTTGGGATGAATCCTCAACTCATACATGTACGGGTTAAGGACGTCCGCAGAGGAATCCTCTGTGGGGGATCCAGAGGAAGACATTGAGGCTCCAAATATAAGAATTTTCCTGACAGAAACATATCAAAACGAAAACACGACGAGAACACGATGCAAGAACCTCGGGGAACCCGGGGGGTTATATATTACGAAGTTTCTAGGTATAAGGAAGTTTCTGATACGGAAATGAGGCGAAGCCGAGGTTCGGGAGAGTCAAACCCCCTCCAGGCGTGGCCAGCTGGGGCCCGTGCCTGGGGTGGGTTTGGCCACACCAGCCTCCGATTCCTCCTCTGTTCTGTTTCGTAACTTGCCTTATGTTCTAAAAACATCAAAAATATAAAAAGATTGGAGTTTCACGAACCTTCTGTTTTCACCACCTTTACCTATTCAAAGTCGAACTCTGCAGAATCTAATGTTTGGCTTCTAATAAATTCTTCTAGAGTCACAAGTTGAATCGTGTCAACCTCTTCATTATATGAATCTCCAGAAATATAGTGTTTTAGTCTTTGACCATTCACCACCTGTGTTGTGTCATCCTTCAAAGAAGATATTTTTATGGCACCTGAATGGTATACTTCCTTGATAACAAAAGGTCCTTCCCATTTTGAGAGTAGTTTCCCTGCAAAAAATCTGAGACGAGACCTATACAAAAGAACTTTATCACCAACATGGAACTCTCTTTTGAGAATTCTCCTATCATGCCATATTTTTACTTTTTATTTAAAGAGCCTAGCATTTTCATAAGCTTCACCTCTCCACTCATCTAGATTACTTAAGTCGAGCAGTCTTTTCTCACCAGCAAGTATAAAATCTCTCGGCCGACAACAACAAGTTCCACAATAACGTCTGGGTCCACGAGCAGAAGCCCCCGGATGGCGACACGGCCTAAACCCTAAAACCTCTCTCACCGGCAATCTCCCTGATCTCTGGTGATCTCACCTTTCCAACCCGATCATCTGCTCCAACCCACCTCCTCCACATTCCTATAGGTTTTTTGGCACTTCCCCCACCTGATGATTCCCCCAACTTGGCGATGGAAGGTCCCCTACACCACGAAGAAGGACATTGATCGTGGACGTCTGAAGGCTTATGATGGTGAGTTACATCTCTGGAATCCTCGTGATTGGCTTGTTCTTATGAATGCCAAGGGTTCCCCTTTAGGGGAGAAATTCTTGGAACGTGGAGATTTGTTGCAAATTGGATCTCAAGTTAAGATCTCAGAACACATTATTTCGATCATATCTTGCATTTCTGGACCTATGTCTAGGAGCACTGAGCCCTCTATACAGGCTCTGGAGGATCATATCTCTTTGGATCTGGATTTCTCTTCGCTCTGGCTTCAGAAATGATGTGAAATTCAAGTATGGTTCAACAGTTCATCCTTTAGGGAAGTCTAATAATTTCTTGATGGTTGTGTCTTTTGGCCGTTCAAAGTTCAAATTGGATGATTACTCTGTCAATCAAGCTTTGGAATCTTGTATTGGTGGACTGAGTCAGGAACTTGCAGTCACTCAACTTTCTGATAGGGTTTTCAGGTTCTCTGTGGCTTCTAGGTTTGTTGGTTTCATGGTTTATGCTTTACGTATCTTCTCCTGCCAACAATTTAAATGCTTCTTTCACTTATGTAGCAATGGAGGTCCTTTATGGCATAGGGAATTCAATGACTGGCAAATTGAATGCAACGAAGAATGGACTTTGATTAGCCCTAATAAAAGAAGAACTGATAGGGCTTTAAATGCTCTAAAGAAAAAGCCCGCTGTCTCTAGTATCAGAAGGTCTTCTTTTGGGCAATATAATCAACAGGTGAAAAAGAAGCTTTCTTTTGCTACAGTTGAACAATATGACGCTTGTGAAGGGTATGAATTCCATTCTAGTAAATAAGAGGCTCTCTTTTTTTGGAAGCAGGATATGATTGTCCTCAAATTCGGAAAAATCTGGTGTTATTCTGCCAACTGCTATGTAGGGATCCAAGTCCAACATAAATTTTGGAACCATTACTTCTTTGGAGCTAGGAGAATCTTCAAAAAGAAATTTTGAACTTTATTCTGAAAGTAATATTGATATTATGGATGAAGATGTGGAATTTGAAAAAATGATTGATGATATGGTTTATAAGGTTTTAAATTGTGGCAGATGTCTAAGTATGGGCCATAACACTTCTCAATGTGTCAATGATATACGATGTCGGGCTTGTTTCCGATATGGCCACATAAAGAAGAACTGCCTGAATTCCAAGAGTCAAACTGCTAAGTGCTGGATTCCTAAGAAAAAAACTTTACCTGTCCACGGTTTAGACAAGGACTCTAAGGCAGACAAGGTTGAACAGTACCCGAACTCCTCGGCTTCTCAATCCCCTTTGCTCCCCTCGAGCATCGCTTCAGACACATTGTTCTCGCAAACAAACCCTACCCCAAATCTGCTGTCGAAGATCGTCCCAGCGACAATGGCGAACTTTCCTCTTGATCCGACAAGGTGGATGCTGAAGGGCATAAGATTATCGATGGTGGGCCTACAAGACTACCACGAACCTTCTACACTTCCTCGGTGGTGCCGTCGCGTCGACATGATCACATCTGCATTGCTGAGCTCATTCCACCACCTCCGTAGCAACATGAAGCTTTCTGGCGGCAGCAGGTCAGGGATTTTATTGTTCATCAGTTGCATCGGCCTGTTGATGATGTTCAACCCTGTCTGTTTGGAGTTGGTCTTTTTGTTCTACGTAACCAGGTGGCCAGATCGGCTCTGATTGATCATCCTCCGTATGAGCTTCAGAATGGAACTTTTGTTCGTTTTTAGCACATGATGATAGGCAGAATCATAGGGTTGAGGTAGGGTTTAGTACTGGGTGGCTTATGTTTCTTGGTTTGCCCCTGGATTATAGGAATGATTATGACATTGCTAATGCAATTGGCACTTTTGGCAAAATTTTTGCATTGGCACCAAGACCTCAATGTACTTGAAAGAACTCTGGTATATGCTTCCTACCCTGCTATTACCAAAGTTCCCAGGGATGTTGTTTTTGGCAACTATGCTTCAGTTGGTGGAGTGAGGGAATGATGGACTGCAGTCTGCTATATTTTGACAACACATTTTGCTGATGCTTTGCCTAATGATGAGGACCAAATGCCTTTGGATGGTAACCCCCACCCTTTGCCTGGCCAAATGCATATGAATAATTTCAACTTTGTTGGTCCATAATATCCTGAAATTGGTTGGGACCAGAATCATGAGAAAGGGCCACATGACCAAGGTGGGAATTTCTAGCCTGACCAACAGGATATGCAGGGAAACATGCAGGATGAGATGCAGAATCAGGCACAAAATATTGTTGCACAGGAGGAACAGGAAGTTGAGCAAGTTGATGATTCCATTATTACTGATGGATCTGATGATTCAGGGGGGTCTTTCAACAATAATAACATGATGGCACACAATCAGTTGATAATTAATCATGTTAGAATTGTTCCTGTGGAGAGCGTGTTACTGCCATCTTCATATGGCCCTGTGATCCCACCTAGCCTGCAAATTGATAAGTTACTGCAGTTTATGATCCCACAATACTATAAACAGGTTATTCCTTCTAGCTTGCCAGTTGAGCAACCTTTTAATTCTCTGTTGACAAAAAGATATTGGCATACTGCTTTCAATAATCTTTGTGGTTTCTCTATTATTTGGGATCATGAGGAAAATGTCCACAAGACAAATATATAGATAAGACCAGCCACTACAAGACTCAATTCTATAAACATCAATGACCAACAGGTCACCCCCTGGTTTTTTCAGCCTCTGCACTCAATGTTCCCAGGAGTAAAAAGAATGCATGCATTGGGCAGTCAGTTAGAGTAACAAGAAGTGCTGCAAGGGATATGAAGCATGTACAAACCAAGCCTCTATTTGTGGGAAGGGATGATGCTCAGATACTGTCTACTCCAGTCAGGAGGAGTGCCAGAACAGCCAATAGGGATGCTGGTTTCAAAGTCCGCTCGGCAACTGAAACCTCAAGGCCAAAAAAGAAAGCAAGATCTGCCAAGCCTATAGAAGACCCAGCTGAGCTCTTTATCCCAATTCCTGTACTTCAAAGGGCAGGCCAAGAACTTGAGATCCCCTCAAAAGAGCTCTCTCTGGACAAGCTTATGGCTGGTCCTTCTTCCAACAAGTCCAAGAAGGTTCCCAATGATGAGTGATGTTTACTTTTATCAGTGTGGTCCAATGTTTGAGTCCCTAGTTATACATAATTTTGTTTCATGTAGTATTGCACTGTTTCTGTTCAAGTGATCTCCTGGTGTATTTTGGCACTTTCAGTTATTTGGCTTGGATGAGGAACCAATGTTTATGGCAGTCTATAACTATTACTTAAAGTTGGTGCTTTATGATTGTCTCTGGTCTGTTGTGCATGCCAGATGGATGAATTTTGAAAATGTTTTTCAATGGATAATTCTTCTACATTAAATCATGATTGGCTGGTACTTTGTTGGAATGTCAGAGGTTTAAATGATAAAGATAAAAGATTGGTTGTCTATAATAAAATCAATGAAAGTCACTGCTCAGTGATTTGTCTTCAGGAGACAAAATGTGAAGATTTTCACCATTCTTTTATCAGAACTTTCTGCCCAAAACGGTTTGATCAGTTTGTGTTTGTTCCCTCTGTTGGTGCTTCAGGTGGATTAATAGTTTTATGGAATAGCTCTGTTTTTATTGGCTCATTAATGGAAGCAACTGACTTAGCAATAAAAATCAAGTTTGCCTCAACTCATAACTCTGATACTTGGACACTTGTAAATGTCTATGGACCATGTAGAGGACTGAAGAGAGATCTTTTTGTGTAATGGTTATATGATTTAAATATCCCAATCCATGAAGACTGGCTACTATTGGGAGACTTTAATTTCATTAGGTCATTGGATAATAGAAATAAGGATGGGGCTGATCTCAATGACATCTTCCTTTTTAACAGCATTATTAGCCACCTTGGTCTGTTGGAATTGCCTTTAAAAGGAAGAAATTTTACTTGGTCAATTATGCAAGCAAATCCCCTGTTAGAACAATTGGATTGGTTTTTTACAACTCCTGACTGGACCTTAAAATACCCCAACACATTGGTCAATCCTTTATCAAAGTCAACTTCTGATCATGTACCCTGTGTGGTCAGTATTTCCACTATAATCCCTAGAGCAAAAAATTTCAGATTTGAGAATATTGGGATTGAGCAGCCTGGGTTCTTCCAAGTAGTGGAAAATGCTTGGAAGCAACCAGTGAAGCAGGGATCTATTGCGAATATCATTACTACAAAGTTCAAAAATTTAAGATATGCTTTGAAACGATGGGGGAAAAGACTGTCACACATCAAACTTCTGATTGACAAGTGTAACAAAGTCATTTTTGAGCTGGATGCTATTGAGGATAGGAGAACTTTGAGCATACCTGAGTTTAACTTCAGGAATATTGTTAAATTGCATCTAAAGAAGCTTCTTAACACTCAGTCTACATATTGGAAAAACATATGTATAATAAGATGGGTCAAATTTGGAGGGGAAAATACTAAATATTTTCATGCTAAAGCTACTGAAAGATACATGCATAATGTTATAAATCAAATTAAGGATGAAGATGGAAATACTCTGGTACAACATAAAGATAAGGCAGAGGCTTTATGGAAATGCTATAAAAACAGAATGGGGGTTTCTTTCCCTACTGAATGCAGGCCAGACTTATCTGACTTTATCTCAAAAGTTGATGATCTTGAATGTCTTTCTGAGGAGTTTACCACAAATGAAATTGAAGAAGTTGTTAAACATATGAAGATTGATAAAGCTCCAGGGCCTGATGGTTTCAATGGGATGTGTCACATCCCAAGATTTTCCAAATCTTGTAATGTGAAAAATAAATGAATAAAATAAAACTTTGTTGATTTTCACGGTGAGAAGAAACTTTTTGAACCCATTTGGAAACCTTCAAAACCTATTTGGATCAAATAAAATCCTAAAGGGATTTAAAAATATAAGTAAACAATAAAGATAAATTATTTGGAATTACTATTTTGGATCTTTTAATAAAAAGATTTGGTTTTCAAATGAAAAGGAAGAAATATAAATAAGGATTATTTTATAAAGCCAAATTAAAACTTAGCCAAGCCTTTGAAATAAAATATTTCTATTTGATAAAAATAGTAAAGGTTTATTTAAATAAAATAATAAGGATTCAATATCCAAGTTTATTAAAAATAAAGGTTTTACTATTTTAATTAAACATCAAAACTTATTTATTTATTTTAAACAAGTTTTCCAAATGTTTTATATTCTCAAATTGAACCTACTGTTTTGGTTTTGATAGTATTTAGATTTCAAATGGAGTTTAAAAAAAATCAAATCCTATTTGATTTAATAACAAAGGACCATTTTATTTAATTAATAAATGGATCCTAAAAGAATAAAAAAATTATTTTATTTTGGGACTTGGATTTGTGTTGTTAAACAGAACCAAAACTCAATGCAAAGTTTGGAGGAAGTTTGATTTGATTTGTTGTTTGAATTGTTTGATTGAAATTCAAAACAGAAAATCAATTAGAAAAAGGCAAAAGATTCAGTACAAAAAAAATGCTAAAGGATTGACCCAACCCAACAAGCCCAGCAGCCCAACTCGCAGCCCAGTTCTTTCCCCCTCTCTGTGAAACGTTTTTCACCAAAAAGCCAACCCGCAGAGTCACTGAACGTTCGATCCCACTCCCTCTTCCTCTCTCTCGCTGACCAACCGACCCCACCCCTCCTGTTCATCGTCTTCAAACCGCGCCGATTACTCCTCGCCATTTCTGTCTTGAATCACAGCGATCAATTCGCGTCAATGGGGGCATTAATCTCTCCAACGTCTACGCCCTTATACTCGCCCCTGCCTCCTCCTCCTTTCCCCTCAAATACCGCAGCACGAGAGCCACCAGGCTACCCTGAATCGAAGTTGCACCACCGCTGCTCCGGCGAACCTTTCCAGCAAATTCCGGCCAGTAGACACCGCCCCTCGCCTCCTCGACCAAGCTCACGCACTCCCCAGCCCCTGGCGCTTCTCCCTGTGTTTTCTGTTCACTCGCGGGCACCCCAGAACCTCGACTTCGACAACCTCTGAGCGTCGCCGCGTCTGCTTCTCTCTCCGGCGAGTTTTTCTGGTAAGAACCGACCACCCCGCGCCCTCTCAATCACGCACGCATCATCGCCTTGGCTTTGCGCGTCTGACCATGCTTTCCTTTTGTCTCCTCGTGACCCGTAGCACCGTCCTCGACGACGACAGAGCGTGGCCGAGGCGCAGCTCCACTCCGGCGAGCGATTACTCCCGCTCCAGTGCGCCCCTCGCCAGACCAGCACCACCTCGAGCTTCATCTCGACCTCGCGAGCATGGTGAGCATCCTCGTTTCCTCCTTTGCTTCCTGTAACCGCCAATAGCACATCGTCTGACGGTGCGCCGCCGCTCACCGCCGTCAGCGCCGCTCGAGTTTGGTCAATCGGATTTGCACCGTTAGATCTCAATCCTAGGGATAATATTAGAACCTGAGCGAAAGGGTACGAGCCCGTCTGAGCCGTGCGATCTGTTTAGATCCAACGCCCCGCAGAGCGCAATCCGCGCGAACCGGTACCGCCCAATGAGAACACGCAGCGTGGCACTAGTTGTTTTAAAACAGAGTTTGAAATCAGATTGATTTGCAGATTTGTAAACCTTGTAACTTTTGATCCACACGTCCAAAAATTACAAACTTTATATCATTGGAATCAGTGGAACAATCCCTAGCCAACCATGCAATTTGTGTAGTAAAAAGTTTCTGTTAAATTGTTTGTTTTTGCAGAAACATTTGTATGCTTGTTTAGGTTATAAAAATTATTCCAAAATGTTTTTAGGGTTAAATTCTTTGCAAATTGGTTTGTTGTGAACCTACTGACCCTAGGAACCAATCTGTGGATTTAAAAATGTTTTTGGTGAAGATTAGGGTTGGTTAATTGAAGTAGCCCATTTCTAGCCAAATAAAAATATTGATTTTGCTATGAAAATGATTTTGGAGTAAAAAAAACTTTGGGAAAATAATTTGAATCAAACCTACTGACCCTAAACACCAAGTTTTTGAGATTAACAACTTATTTGGTGGACAACACAAAATTGTTGCCTTGCTAAAAGCATTTTCCACCACATGAAATAATGATTGGATTTGAAAAATGGTTTTTAGATAAAGCCCTTTTGCAAATGACTTTGCCACTTTAGAAAATGACCACCTTGAACCTTACAATGTATAGAGCCTAGTAGAAACCACCTTTGCAAAAAACTATCTTTTGCATGTTTGCATGCATGACTTAGTTTCTATTATTTTATGTGTGATGATTTGTTTGATTGATTATTGGTTGGAATGCTAGTTGATATTGTGTTTGCTTGATTGATTTGTAGTGAATATTAGAAGAGTGTGATATTAGCAAGATCAAGAAGTGAACCAACATTCCCTACCAAAAAGGCAAGTGACACTATCATCCAAAGTCCTACTATTTTCATTACTTAGTGGATTTTGAAACATGCATGAAAAGAATTTCTATAACTTATGCTATGCTAAATCCTAATAGGATACCTTATATATTCCTTAGTGAAAACAATGTAGTTGTAAAATGCTTAGCCATGCTAGATATTTTGAGAAGAGTTACATGTTGAGATTTTATAAAGTTGAGAAAAGACATGTTTTATATAATAAAACAAGTACTCAATGAACCACCTGGGTGGACAAGGATACCCAGGTTTTGGACAAGGTGGCAACAAAAGGAACCATGTCAATGGCAATCTCTTTGTGTTGTGCACCAAAAGAAAACCACCCAGGGACTTAGAGATTGAACATGTTTCTCCAACAGTGGCTTCCGTGTACAGCCACATGCTATTATGGCTCTGGCTTAGTCAACTACATTGGGAAGACCCATGCATTGGTCTTCAGGTTAACTGAAAATGAGGGAACTCGGAATCCTACATGGGTGCCTGAAGACAAGCTAGCATGGTGTATGGGAGGACCCTATGGAAAGACTTCGTCACATTCTCAATCTGCCAGTACTCCATCTTGGTGAGTACTTATCCAGCGGCCACTGGTGGCAACAAGATGAGAGTGTGTCATGTGGGTAAAGTGTACAACTTCTGCATAAGATAATAAAATTCTAAGTACTTAGCCGTGTCCCCGGTTATGGACAATACTGAGCAACTAAAGGCCTGCAGCTATGTGAAATCTCGACATTCCAATTTCTAAAAGCAAAACTTTTAAGTGACAACAAAAGACTTGAAGCACTTGGGGATTTACCAAGGAGCTCAAGAGATTTGGATAAAAACTTGAAGTACTTGGGGTGTACCAAGGAGCTCAAGAGATTTTGATAAAAACTTGAAGCACTTGGGGATTTACCAAGGAGCTCAAGAGATTTTGACAAAGACTTGAAACACTTGGGGATTTACCAAGGAGTTTAGAAAGATTTGATAAGAGATCAAAACTGTTTTGAAAAGATAGGATAAATTATTGCTTTCTGCAAATGAGCCTAAAACCCTACTTAGCCAAATATGCATGTAATGATAGGATCCACTTATATTCAACATAGTAGTGAAACTTGCCAATACAATTCAAATGTATTGACCCTTGTGGCTGTAACTTGTAATGTTGCAGGTTGGTTTGATTTTAGTGAAGTTGATTGAATAGGATTACAAGTCTACAACCAACATGTTTGCCTGTGGCACTTTGAAGATGAAGGACCCCATGCTTATAGATATTCTGCTGCAATGTAATGTAATAGCCAAATGAGCTATGAAAGATGTAATAAAATTATGTTATTCCTGGTTATAAAGTCCTATTATGACCTTTGTTTCTTGATATTACATCTTAACTGTGGATGCTAGCTATTGATCTAGGGACTAGCATTGTAAACACAGGGATCTCTACCTTATTAAAGGTTGGGACCTCTTACAGATGGTATCAGAGCATTGTGTTGCCTGTAGGATTTGTAAACCTAGGATTGGACCAAAACCCTTAGAAAAATAGGAGTTGTATTTGTTCCAAAACTTATTTACAATCAATCTTGTAATACTCTTTCCTCAACCATTTTTGTTTTTGACTCTACATCTCTTCTAATTCAACTTGATGGAAAAACCTACCCCATGGCCAAAGACTTCATCATATGGAAAGGACTTCTTTAACTCTAATGACTTCAACATCTTCGACTCTAATGACTTCAACATCTTCAACTCTAATGACTTCAACATCTTCAACTCTAATGACTTCAACATCTTCAACATCTTCACCAAGGACTTCAACCTTGGATATCACTAAGGAGAAGTGAGACAAGAAATCTAGCTCAAGATTTGGAGACTAAAGAAACACAACTTAGAAGGAGCCATCAACACCTTTGTAGTTTTTTTGTGACCAAGAGTTTTTCCCAAGGAAACCATGATCTCATGCAAGAAGAATCAACCAAGAAGGATGGAAAGATCACAAGTGAACCATATAGATGGACTACCATATTTTAGTTAAGTCAAACACACCAACTTATGTGGTGTAACAAAAATATTTTTGGTTGCCTAAAAATGTGCTTGAACTTTGTTGTTTGAGTGAAATGTTTGGCTTGTGATTGCTTGCACATTGCTTGCGTGAATTGTGACGTGTGTGATTAGAATTATTTCCTTAGAAATCTTTTGCCTATTCTAATCCCCATTCAACCAAAACAGATGAATACTCCAAGAGACTCCAACATCAAGGTTGATGACAACAACAACAACAACAACCAAGAGGACAACATGAGAGAACTCATATCAACCCAAAACCAGTTGAACCAAATGACAGCTCAGTTCATAGCCAACACCAGTGGGGAAGATCCAACCCTACAAAAGTTTTTGGAAGACCAAGCCCAAATGTTGCATAAGGTGACAGACCAAATGCTCAACATGGAAAGCAACTTCAAGGATGACAAGGATGTTATTCTAAAAGGAGCCAAAGCTTGCAATATTTGTGGAGACAAAGATCACACTTCCAAGGAGCATGGAGATCAATGCCCCAACTGTGAAGAGAAACATCCAGTAGGCCAATGTCCCACCTCTCAAGCTACTTGTTACCTATGTGAAGGAAATAATCATGTCCCTATCCAATGCCCCATCTATTCCATAGTTGAACAAAGGAAACAAGGTGGAGTGCGACAAATGATTGCAAACTATCAAGAAGGATCCAAGTCTACCAAGAAGAATGAGGACAAAGGAAAAGCTCCACTTATACCTCCATGCAATACAACCCAATTCAAAGGACCAAAGAAGAGGCATATGAATTTTCCAAGGAGCAATAGAAGGTCCAAGAAACAAGTAGACATTCCTACTTACAAGATAACATATGAACAACATGAACTAGATGCACTCCTAGCTTTGGAGAAACCCAAGAAAAAGAAGGATAAAAGCCATGTACAATGCCATCATTGTAAAGAAATGGGACACTATTCCAGTGAATGTCCAGAGAAACAGAAGTATAAAGAGATTGGTCAAGTATGGTGCAACAATTTAAAAGAGCTAGGCCATTATGCAACAACTTGTCCACAAGAGACACGTGAAGAACTCAAACTTATCACATGTTTCAATTGCAAAAACCCAGGACATTATGCAAGCAATTGTCCAGAAAAGATGAAGAACAAGATAAACAAGCCTATGAAGGATCTCAGCCTTGTCACATGTGCCAAGTGTGGAAACAAAGGACACTATGCAGAAGTTTGCCCAGAGAAGTTTCCCCAAGATCCCAAGAAGGCCAATATGTAATTTAGTTGGAAAATTTTTAAGGGTGGTAGTACCCTAGATGCTTTTGAACCTACTTGTAACCCTAGCCTTTCCAAATCTCGGGACGAGATTTATTTTAAGGGTGGTAGCCTGTCACATCCCAAGATTTTCCAAATCTTGTAATGTGAAAAATAAATGAATAAAATAAAACTTTGTTGATTTTCAGGGTGAGAAGAAACTTTTTGAACCCATTTAGAAACCTTCAAAACCTATTTGGATCAAATAAAATTCTAAAGGGATTTAAACAGATAAGTAAACAATAAAGATAAATTATTTGGAATTACTATTTTGGATCTTTTAATAAAAAGATTTGGTTTTCAAATGAAAAGGAAGAAATATAAATAAGGATTATTTTATAAAGCCAAATTAAAACTTAGCCAAGCCTTTGAAATAAAATATTTCTATTTGATAAAAATAGTAAAGGTTTATTTAAATAAAATAATAAGGATTCAATATCCAAGTTTATTAAAAATAAAGGTTTTACTATTTTAATTAAACATCAAAACTTATTTATTTATTTTAAACAAGTTTTCCAAATGTTTTATATTCTCAAATTAAACCTACTGTTTTGATTTTGATAGTATTTAGATTTCAAATGGAGTTTAAAAAAAATCAAATCCTATTTGATTTAATAACAAAGGACCATTTTATTTAATTAATAAATGGATCCTAAAAGAATAAAAATATTATTTTATTTTGGGACTTGGATTTGTGTTGTTAAACAGAACCAAAACTCAATGCAAAGTTTGGAGGAAGTTTGATTTGATTTGTTGTTTGAATTGTTTGATTGAAATTCAAAACAGAAAATCAATTAGAAAAAGGAAAAAGATTCAGTACAAAAAAATGCTAAAGGACTGACCCAACCCAACAAGCCCAGCAGCCCAACTCGCAGCCCAGTTCTTTCCCCCTCTCTGCGAAACGTTTTTCACCAAAAAGCCAACCCGCAGAGTCACTGAACGTTCGGTCCCACTCCTCTTCCTCTCTCACGACCAACCGACCCACCCCTCCTGTTCATCGTCTTCAAACCGCGCCGATTACTCCTCGCCGTTTCTGTCTTGAATCGCAGCGATCAATTCGCGTCAATGGGGGCATTAATCTCTCCAACGTCTACGCCCTTATACTCGCCCCTGCCTCCTCCTCCTTTCCCCTCAAACACCGCAACACGAGAGCCACCAGGCTGCCCTGAATCGAAGTTGCACCGCCGCTGCTCCGGCGAACCTTTCCAGCAAATTCCGGCCAGTAGACACCGCCCCTCGCCTCCTCGACCAAGCTCACGCACTCCCCAGCCCCTGGCGTTTCTCCCTGTGTTTTCCGTTCACTCGCGGGCGCCCCAGAACCTCGACTTCGACAACCTCTGAGCGCCGCCGCGTCTGCTTCTCTCTCCGGCGAGTTTTTCTGGTAAGAACCGACCACCCCGCGCCCTCTCAATCACGCACGCATCATCGCCTTGGCTTTGCGCGTCTGACCATGCTTTCCGTTTGTCTCCTCGTGACCCGTAGCACCGTCCTCGACGACGACAGAGCGTGGCCGAGGCGCAGCTCCACTCCGGCGAGCGATTACTCCCGCTCCAGTGCGCCCCTCGCCAGACCAGCACCACCTCGAGCTTCATCTCGACCTCGCGAGCATGGTGAGCATCCTCGTTTCCTCCTTTGCTTCCTGTAACCGCCAATAGCACATCGTCCGACGGTGCGCCGCCGCTCACCGCCGTCAGCGCCGCTCGAGTTTGGTCAATCGGATTTGCACCGTTAGATCTCAATCCTAGGGATAATATTAGAACCTGAGCGAAAGGGTACGAGCCCGTCTGAGCCGTGCGATCTGTTTAGATCCAACGCCCCGCAGAGCGCAATCCGCGCGAACCGGTACCGCCCAATGAGAACATGCAGCGTGGCACTAGTTGTTTTAAAACAGAGTTTGAAATCAGATTGATTTGCAGATTTGTAAACCTTGTAACTTTTGATCCACACGTCCAAAAATTACAAACTTTATATCATTGGAATCAGTGGAACAAGCCCTAGCCAACCATGCAATTTGTTTAGTAAAAAGTTTCTGTTAAAGTGTTTGTTTTTGCAGAAACATTTGTATGCTTGTTTAGGTTATAAAAAGATTCCAAAATGTTTTTAGGGTTAAATTCTTTGCAAATTGGTTTGTTGTGAACCTACTGACCCTAGGAACCAATCTATGGATTTAAAAATGTTTTTGGTGAAGATTAGGGTTGGTTAATTGAAGTAGCCCATTTCTAGCCAAATAAAAATATTGATTTTGCTATGAAAATGATTTTGGAGTAAAAAAAACTTTGGGAAAATAATTTGAATCAAACCTACTGACCCTAAACACCAAGTTTTTGAGATTAACAACTTATTTGGTGGACAACACAAAATTGTTGCCTTGCTAAAAGCATTTTCCACCACATGAAATAATGATTAGATTTGAAAAATGGTTTTTAGATAAAGCCCTTTTGCAAATGACTTTGCCACTTTAGAAAATGACCACCTTGAACCTTAAAATGTATAGAGCCTAGTAGAAACCACCTTTGCAAATAAAACTATCTTTTGCATGTTTGCATGCATGACTTAGTTTCTATTATTTTATGTGTGATGATTTGTTTGATTGATTATTGGTTGGAATGCTAGTTGATATTGTGTTTGCTTGATTGATTTGTAGTGAAGATTAGAAGAGTGTGATATTAGCAAGATCAAGAAGTGAACCAACATTCCCTACCAAAAAGGCAAGTGACATTATCATCCAAAGTCCTACTATTTTCATTACTTAGTGTATTTTGAAACATGCATGAAAAGAATTTCTATAACTTATGCTATGCTAAATCCTAATAGGATACCTTATATATTCCTTAGTGAAAACAATGTAGTTGTAAAATGCTTAGCCATGCTAGATATTTTGAGAAGAGTTACATGTTGAGATTTTATAAAGTTGAGAAAAGACTTATGTTTTATATAATAAAACAAGTACTCAATGAACCACATGGGTGGACAAGGATACCCAGGTTTTGGACAAGGTGGCAACAAAAGGAACCATGTCAATGGCAATCTCTTTGTGTTGTGCACCAAAAGAAAACCACCCAGGGACTTAGAGATTGAACATGTTTCTCCAACAGTGGCTTCCGTGTGTACCACATGCTATTATGGCTCTGGCTTAGTCAACTACATTGGGAAGACCCATGCATTGGTCTTCAGGTTAACTGAAAATGAGGGAACTCGGAACCCTACATGGGTGCCTGAAGACAAGCTAGCATGGTGTATGGGAGGACCCTATGGAAAGACTTCGTCACATTCTCAATCTGCCAGTACTCCATCTTGGTGAGTACTTATCCAGCGGCCACTGGTGGCAACAAGATGAGAGTGTGTCATGTGGGTAAAGTGTACAACTTCTGCAGAAGATAATAAAATTCTAAGTACTTAGCCGTGTCCCCGATTATGGACAATACTGAGCAACTAAAGGCCTGAAGCTATGGGAAATCTCGACATTCCAATTTCTAAAAGCAAAACTTTTAAGTGACAACAAAAGACTTGAAGCACTCGGGGATTTACCAAGGAGCTCAAGAGATTTGGATAAAAACTTGAAGTACTTGGGGTGTACCAAGGAGCTCAAGAGATTTTGATAAAAACTTGAAGCACTTGGGGATTTACCAAGGAGCTCAAGAGATTTTGACAAAGACTTGAAACACTTGGGGATTTACCAAGGAGTTCAGAAAGATTTGATAAGAGATCAAAACTGTTTTGAAAAGATAGGATAAATTATTGCTTTCTGCAAATGAGCCTAAAACCCTACTTAGCCAAATATGCATGTAATGATAGGATCCACTTATATTCAACATAGTAGTGAAACTTGCCAATACAATTCAAATGTATTGACCCTTGTGGCTGTAACTTGTAATGTTGCAGGTTGGTTTGATTTTAGTGAAGTTGATTGAATAGGATTACAAGTCTACAACCAACATGTTTGCCTGTGGAACTTTGAAGATGAAGGACCCCATGCTTATAGATATTCTGCTGCAATGTAATGTAATAGCCAAATGAGCTATGAAAGATGTAATAAAATTATGTTATTCCTGGTTATAAAGTCGTATTATGACCTTTGTTTCTTGATATTACATCTTAACTATGGATGCTAGCTATTGATCCAGGGACTAGCATTGTAAACACAGGGATCTCTACCTTATGAAAGGTTGGGACCTCTTACAGGATGTTTGTTAAAAAATGTTGGCATATCATTAAGGATGATTTTATTAAACTATGTCATGATTTTCACAAGGGATTAACTCCTCTTGCAAGTATTAATGGTTCCTTCATTACTTTGGTTCCCAAGAAGAATTCTCCTGAGTCTGTCAATGATTTCAGGCCTATCTCTCTTACAAACACTTGTTTAAAGTTTCTAACAAAATTGGCGGCAAACAGGTTGCAGAAGCAAATAAAAAGGTGTATTCATGAAAACCAATATGGTTTCATAAAATGCAGAACAATACAAGATTGTTTGGGTTGTTCTTTTGAATAATTACATCAATGTCATGCCTCAAAGAAACAGACTGTGGTAATAAAATTGGATTTTGAAAAGGCATTTAACACAATTGAACATGAAGCAATACTCAGAATTCTGGAATATAAGGGTTTTGATGAAGTTTACATTGGTTGGGTTAAAGAAATCTTGGCATCTGGTTCCTCAGCTATTCTACTGAATGGGGTACCTGGAAGAAATTTTATTTGTAAGCGTGGTGTTAGACAAGGTGATCCTCTTTCTCCACTGTTATATGTTCTTGGGGGGGGACTTGCTTCAGAGCTTTATCAACAAGGCTTTTAGTGAAGGAAGATTGGTACCACCAATCCCAAATAGAGGCAACAATAATTTTCCTGTTGTGCAATATGCTGATGACACTATTATCATCATGCAAGCTGATCCACAACAATTACACACTCTCAGACAAATCCTTGAAGATTATACAGCCTTCACTGGACTAAAAGTTAATTTTCATAAATCTTATTTGGTGCCCATAAATATAAGCCAAGAGGAGGCTACCTCACTTGCTTTTGAAATTGGTTGTGTTACTGCAAAGATGCCTTTCACTTATTTGGGTCTACCCATGGGGATTACAAAACCAACAATTAAAGATCTTTCACCTTTGACTGATAGAGTGGAAAGAAGACTGACAGCCTCGGCCTCATTCCTGTCTTATGGGGACAGACTTGTTTTAGTGAATTCTGTGTTATCTTCTTTACCATTGCACTACATAAGCTCTCTGAGTATTCCAAAAGGAATAATAGAAGTCTTAAACAGAGCAAGAAGGCATTGTCTATGGAGAAAGAGTAAGGATGATGATAAGGCACATTCTTTGGCTTCTTGGGACATGGTTTGCAAACCAAAAGATAAGGGGGGTTTAGGCATCATAGATCTACAAATTCAAAATAAATGCCTGCTTATGAAGCACCTTCATAAATTTTACAATAAAGTTGATCTGCATTGGGTGAACTTAGTCTGGAGCACATACTATCATGAAAGGGTTCCTCATACTGTTACTGTTTGTGGATATTTTTGGTGGCGTCATATTATGAGTTTGCATGAGGAATATCTCTCAATTTCTAAATGTTCCGTGGGATCAGGAGACACAGCATTGTTTTGGATGGATAAATGGAACAGCAATCCCCTCAACTTAACTTATCCACATTTATTCTCACATGTGCTTGATAAAGATTGCTCTGTTAGGCAAGCAATTTCAATTACACAAATGTCAGAAGCATTTCACCTACCAACTTCTACTGAAGCTAATTCTGAGCTACAACAATTACAATTGCAACTAGCTGATGTCACCCTTCATCAAAATAAACATGATGAATGGAAAACTATGCATTCAAGAACAGGTGATTACTCTGTCAGTGACATGTACAAGGTGTATTTCCAACACATATCAAATCACTTCCCCTCCCAATGGATCTGGAAAAGCAAATGTACTTCCAAGCACACGTTTTTTGCTTGGCTTATAATTCATGACCGCATTAATACTAAAGACATGCTGCTCAGAAGACATTGGAATGTTTCAGACAATCATGACTGTGTTCTTTGTCCTTGTCATACCCTTAAAGACTGGTCACATCTCTTTTTCAAGTGTAATTTCAGTATAAGGATTCGGACATATTTACAAGTAGCCTAGGGGTCAGGGTCTAGTCCAGAAATATTGAAACATGCAAAGCAGAATTTCAAGGGTCCATGCTTCATAGAGATTGCTATACTTGCCAGCTGGAATATTTGGAAACAGAGAAATGACAAGATCTTCAAAGGAATAAGACCTTCATTTGCCTCTTAGAAATCTAGGTTTATAACTGATGTCTCATTCTTAAAATATAGAGTAAAAAAGAAGACCATTCTAGAACTGATCTCTTGGATAGATACTTTACTATAACTTTGTATAGCCTCTTTTTCCTTTTTTTTCTGTTATTTTATTTAGCTATTTAGTTTGTACATAAGACTTTTGGATCTTTTTGAAGTAAAGGACTGTGGGGTATTCCCCTATAGTAAATATTCAAAAAAAGTCTAAAATCTCTATTCAACTCTTTCACTGCCCAATAAGCTTTGTGTTCTAATTCCAAAGGCAAGTAAAAAGCTTTCCCATAGACCATTTTGTAAGGAGACATCCCCATAGGATTTTTGTAAGCAGTTCTATAAGCCAACAAAGCGTCATTCAACTTTTTAGCCCATTTTTTTCTAGATCTATTGACAGTCTTCTGCAAGATAGACTTAATTTCCCTATTGGAAAGTTCTACTTGCCCACTAGTTTGGGGGTGATAAGCTGAAGCAATTCTATGGTTTACATCATACTTAGCGAGAGTTTTTCTAAAACCCCCATGGATAAAATGAGAGCCTCCATCAGTCATGAGATATCTAGGCACACCGAACCTAGGAAAAATGACATCTTTAAGCATTTTCAAAGAGGTCTTACCATCAGCACTGTTTGTAGGTATGACTTCTACCCACTTTGTAACATAGTCAACAACAACAAGAATATGAGTATACCCTTTTGAAGGAGGAAAAGGCCCCATAAAGTCAAATCCCCAACAATCAAAAGGTTCAATAACAAGAGAATATTTTATAGGCATTTCATTGCGTCTAGAGATGTTACCTACTCGTTGGCATTCATCACATGACAAACTTCCTTGCATTTTAAAAAGGGTAGGCAAATAAAATCCAGATTGTAAAACCTTTTGTGCAGTCTTGTCCCCAACATGATGTCCTCCATAAGCACTGCCATGACATTTTCTCAATACCTCTTGTTGTTCCAATTCTGGAACACATCTTCACATAAGCCATCTACTCCTTCTTTATATAAGTATGGGTCATCCCAAAAGTAATGCCTTAGATCATAAAAGAATTTCCTTCTTTGCTGAGCTGTAAAGGTTGGAGGCAAATACTTGGAAACAATTAAGTTAGCATAATCAGCATACCAAGGACTCTCATGTGGACTTACCCTCATTACAGTTAACTGCTCATTTGGAAAACTATGAAGCATGGATAATTAATAAGATACTTAAGAGCTGCATGATCAGTATGCACAGTAACTTTAGAATCAACAATATAAGGTCTAAACTTTTCACAAGCAAAGATTACAGCTAAGAACTCTTTTTCAGTAGTAGCATAATTTCTTTTGAGCAGCATCCAGAGTCTTACTAGCATAATGAATGACATTTAACTTCTTGTCAACATGTTGTCCAAGGATAACACCCACAGAAAAGTCACTAGCATCACACATAATTTCAAAAGGTAGACTCCAATCAGGTGGTTGGACAATAGGAGCAGTTGTCAAAGCTTTGTTCAAAGTTTCAAATGCTTCCTTACAATCATCATCAAAAACAAAAGGTGCGTCTTTTTGAAGAAGATTAGTAAGGGGCTTTGAAATTTTGGAGAAGTCTTTAATAAACCTCCTATAGAAACCAGCATGACCAAGGATACTACGAATACCTTTGATATCTCTGGGACAAGGCATCTTATCAATTGCTTCAGTTTTGGCTCTGTCAACTTCAATGCCTCTTTCAGAGATCTTATGTCCAAGAACAATCCCTTCATTATCCATGAAATGGCATTTCTCCTAGTTAAGAACAAGGTTGGTTTCCTCACATCTCTGCAAAACTTTATCAAGGTTGTGCAAACAATTATCAAAAAAAGTTCCAGAGACGGAAAAATCGTCCATGAAAACCTCCACAATTTCTTCACAAAAACCATGAAAGATAGCGGACATACATCTCTGAAAGGTAGCAGGAGCATTACATAAACCAAAAGGCATACGCCTGTAAGCATAAGTACCATAGGGACAAGTGAAAGTTGTTTTCTCTTGGTCCTGTGCTTTCACGGCAATTTGAGAAAACCTAGAATAACCATCAAGAAAGCAAAAGTGAGTATTTTTGTACAACCTCTCAAGCATTTGATCAATAAAGGGCAAAGTATAATGATCTTTCTTAGTAACTTTATTAATCTTTCTAAAATCAATGCACATTCTATACCCAACCACTACACTTCGGGGTATAAGCTCATTATCTTCATTAGGCACAACAGTTATCCCCCTTTCTTGGGAACACAATGAACAGGGCTAACCCACTTACTATCAGCAATATGATAAATAATACCAGCATCAAGGAGTTTTAATACCTCATTTCTTATCACATCCTTCATCTTAGGATTTAGACGGCGTTGGTGCTCAACAACTGGTTTTGCATCAGGCTCTATATTAATAGCATGCTGACATATAGTAGGAGAAATCCCCTTTAAATCATCAAGAGTATAGCCCATAGCTCCTCGGTGTTTCTTCAATATCTCCAATAACCTTTCTTCTTCATTTACTGAAAGTTTAGAACTAATAATAACAGGATATATCCTTTTGTCATCAATATAAGCATATTTAAGATCATCAGGTAAAGGTTTTAATTCGAAAACTGGGTCCCCTTTAGGTGGTAGTGTGGTACCCAAATCTTCCACAGGTAAATTATGCTTAAGTAACTCAGGCTGATGAAGGAAAGCCTCATCAATCTCATTTCTTTCCTTCATGAAGGCATCACTTTCATGTTCTTCCATGAACTGCTGCAAGGCATTGTTAGGAGCAAGAGAAATAGCAAAAAGTTGTTCAACCCTAAAATCCTCATCAGGCAGTTCATTTTCATAAGGAGTTTTGGCAAATTTGGAAAAATTAAACTCATAAGACTCTCCAGCAAACTTAGTCAAAAATAATTCCTTCCTACAATATACGATAGCCCCACAAGTGTTCAGAAAGGGTCTACCAAAGATAATAGGATAAGTTTTACTAGCTTCTTTACCAAGTACTAGAAAATCAGCAGGATATTTAATCTTACCACAAAGGACCTCCACATCTCTTACAATGCCAATGGGGAAAAGTTGCTCTATATTAGCAAGTTGAATGACCACATCAATGTCCTCAAGCTCACAAGGACCAATTTCATGCATAATTTCCCTTTAAAGCTCATATGGAATAGCACTAGAACTAGCACCAATATCACATAAACCATAATACCTATGACTACCAATTTTAACAAAAAGCATAGGGACACTAGCTTTTCTAATTTTCTTAGGATGACAAACAATATTAGTAGCGTCTTCACAAAATAAAATATCCTCATCCTCTATATTTCTAGTGACAAGATCTTTCATAATAGCTACCACAGGCTCGATATCAATAAGCTCATCGGACCCGAAAGTTTTTTTTGCGCTTTTGCTAACCAAAATAGCCATAATAGAGTGTTCCCTTACCTTGGAAGGAAAAGGGATCTTCTCAACATAAGGTTCAGGAAAAATAGGATCAACAGTACAAACCTCTACACTGGAAGGACATGGGTAATGCTGTCTTTATAAGGAGCATGGTACTTGTCCCACTCTTTCTTGGGAATTTCAATATAAGAGAAAAAGACCTTAAAACATTTTGCAAGAACTTGAGGATCAAGACCAAACTCATTACTAATATCACAGAAGTCATCAGTTCCCATAAAAGATTTAATGCATTCATAATCATAGTTTATACCTGACTTTCTTCCATTGTCATTCTCCCAAGCCTCAGTGTTATCTTGAATACGGTCTAGTAGATCCCATTTAGATTCCTCCTTCATACGTGTGAATGATCTAGCACAAGAAGCATCTAGTAAATCTTTATCATGAAGAGAAAGCCCTAGCATAAAAGTTATTGAGAATAATATTGTTAGGTATTTCATGAATAGGACATTTAAGCATTAGTAACTTCAATCTCCCCCAAGCTTGAGCTGTACTCTCTCCATCAAGAGGCCAAAAGTTATATATAAGATTTCTATCCTTACGGATCTCACTGGGAGGATAAAATTTAGAGTAAAAGAGAGATTACATCTCCTCCCATTCCATGGATTGTCCATTCTTCAGCAGCTTATACCATTCTTCAGCTCTCCCTTTCAAGGATATGGAGAGTAAATTCTTCTTCACTTGTTCAGTTGTGATACCTGCACACTTAAACAACCCGCATAATTCATGAATAAAAAGCAAGTGATCACCGGGATGGACAGTTCCATCCCCTAAATAATAATTATCCATAACACGATCAACAATACTTGTAGGTATTTTAAAAGGATCTATCTCAACAGGTGGTGGTTCATCTACTACCGTAACAGTGGTAGTAGTTTTCCCAAACAGAAAACCAAGTGGGTTATCCATATTGGAAACAAAGTAACAAGCAGTAATAAAAGCAATACTCACAGTAAAAGTTTCCCTTACCAGTTCCACTCTTCAATAGCGCTTCACTCCCCGGCAACGGCACCAGAAAATAGTCTTGATGACCCACAAGTATAGTATCGTAGTACTTTCGATAAATAGGAGTGTCGATCCCAACGAGGAGCAGAAGGTGCTGAATAGTGGTATGGAGCAGGAAATCCCTGTGAATACTTAGCAAACGGATTTTTAGTGGTTTTTTGACAAGGCAACAAAACAAAGAGCAAGTAACAAAGGTAACGAACAAACGGAGCAAGTGGCCCAATCCTTTCTTAGCAAAGGACAAGCCTGTGGAAATACTTATAAGGACCAAACGTTCTCGAGGACACATGGGAATTCTATCAAGTGCTTTCGCTTCAAATAGCTGAGTACTCTTCTTTGGTGTTTGTAAATGTTGTGTGGGTGAACCTGTGCTAACATACCGACCTTACTTGGACTAATACATACTTGTGATTAAACCCGCTTCAAACATTCGTAACTACAGGAAAGTAATTAAGATATAAATATAACCACAACCTTAAACTCTGAGATCCTACGCTCCCTTGTGCAAAGGTGTCCTAACAGGGGTTTAGGTTTCTGTCACTCCGGCAACCCCACAATTAGTAGCCAAATACACAATGCATCCCCCTAGGCCCATAAATGGTGAAGTATCATGTAGTTGACGTTAACATGAGACCACTAGAAGAATAGCACCACAACTTAAATACTAAACCATTGAATAATAACTCATCACAGATTCAATACTAACAACATGACTTCTCCCATGTCCTCAAGAACTAAACGTACTACTCACTAGACATCATATGGATCAAGATCAGAGATGATATGGTAATGGATAACAATCTGAACATAAACAATAATCCAATGGTTCCACTCACAAGCATCAACTACAATACTAATCAACACCGGGAAAGTTTCCCCTAAGTACTAAAGCAATATCCAACACAATTGTTACAGCAGGACGGAGTGAGGATGATGATGCTGGTGGAGATGATGGTGTGGGTGATGATGATGATCCCGATGAAGCCTAGATTGACGATGGTGTTGATGGCAATGGTCTCCCCTCTCCGGGAAGGAATTCCCCCGACAGAAATCTGTCTGCCGGAGAGATCTTTCTCTCTCGGTGTTTTCTGCCCCCAGAGGCGGCGGAAATCTATCTGTTTTCGCTCCCCGAGGCTTAGGGTTCCATAGGGAAAATATAGGCAAAGGGGGAGAGTCGGAGGCCGGGCAGGTGGGCCACACCTGCCCTAGTCGCGGGGTTAGGTGGGCCCGCGCCTAGGGGGTGTGGGCCCCCTGTGGCCCCTCTTCGCCCCTCCTTCTGGCTTCCTTTGTCTTGTGGTAAAATAATATGTTTCCATATTTTTCTGGTATTTTTCTGATCTTCGCGAAATTGCACCGAAAAGCCTTCTTTTCCATCAGAATCCAGACTCCGGCAGTTCATCCTCCAATAATCATCCAACATGCATAAACAGATGAAAAGCCATAAGTAATACCTCATAATAAGACAAATATCAATGAATAGAGGTAAATTATGATATAGAATGGTGATGCAAATTGGTCGTATCAACACCGTGTGGAACTTAGGCTAAAGATTACATAAATACTTATCATGAGTTATATTTTGAGTTGGATGTCTCTATGAAATTGTGGTGTTTGTTAGAACCATCTAGCGCTTAAGGTGACAGTGTGGGGTTATCTTAATGGGGAATGCGAACTTTGAGGTGTGCTATTATAGCCCTACCGTAGATTAGAGTTGTCCAACCGGAGAGTAGTTCAGAGTAGTATCATGAAGAGAATATATTTATATGGGAGTGTTCACTAGTGAAAGTATGATCCCTAGGCCTTGTTTCAAAGCATTGAAACACCATTTACAACTAGTCCTGCTACATGTTTGCTTGCTTCCATATTTATTTTAGATTGCCTTTAGTCTCTTCCTCCCTGCCAAGCTCTTTTCTGGCACTGTTGTCTTATAATCATCCATATTACTTGTATTTCACCATCTCTTTGCCGAATGTAGAGGTCCCAACCTTTAATAAGGTAGAGATCTGTGACACCCCTGGTATTAGGGCTAGACAAATCCCAGACCTCTGTATGATATAAGACTAACTTAAATCTTGAAAGCGTACAGAGAGAGAATTGATAACACAATAGTGACCTTACGACACAAAAAATATTACAGCAAGCTCATAACTGAGCAAAGAACCAAAATATTACAAGTAGAGGTCACTAACCACAAACATCGAACAACGGAAGGCAAATTATGCTATTAAGTATAGCAAACTTAACAAATGGCCTAAGAGGCCTGAAGCATAACGATGACGTCCAATCCATAGATCCCAGACTGCTGGCTAGGAACTCCAAACTACTCGTCAATGTCGATGTCGTGAAGAACTCATCCTCAATGGTAACACTTACTCTGCTGCAAAAGTATCAACAAAGCAAGGGTGAGTATAGGGTGTACTCTGCAAGACTTTTGGCTGGTGGGGTTATTTTGCATAAAGCCATCTTTGTTTTGTAAAACAAGAGGGAAAAGAAATCTCGACTAATCAGAATATTTTAAAAGGGGACAAGAGAGCGGTATCTCCAACTTTTATCATCTTTTGATATCCACCGAATCATCATCAGCTGAACCTTTCGAGGATTACCCCCTCAATCCCTGAGGAAGCATCCTTAAGCACACATTACTTAACTTGCCAAGTTTTATGATTAGGTTCAAGTTCTCTATGATCTTCACGTCCGTTCCCAAGTCGTCCATAACCGCGGACACGACTTTTCGAAAAGATTAATAACCCTGCAGGGGTGTACAATTTTACCCACACGTACTAACCTTCTCTTAATGCCACTAGATAAGCCCTCTTCCTTGGAAGGCTAGCAGAGGGTGGTTAGACACGACCTTTACCTTGCTTTCGTCGAGACCATGGGTCACGCACTAGGGATATGCCGTCATAACGGGTCGAGTCCCGAAGCCGGTCCCTAATGATGTGAACAGGGTTTGAGATTACGGATGTCGAGCATCTCCCATTCCCTGCCACGCTTACCTACATGTATGAATGCACCTCCTTCACCTCCTTCGAGAAGAGCCAGCATGCATATGTCGAATGGAACACCCGGACTATGTGACTCATGGAATCTACTAGGCAAGTTAGTGAGTCGAGGGGGTTTCCAGGCCCCCGTGTGGTTGTACGCTCGTCTTGGTTCAAGAGGCAAGACCATCGGGTCCTAGGGGTGGCAAGTATGGGACTGCAAAAACCACAACCCACGTGGCCTCCCATACAAGCCTTAGCATGTTTATTATCCATCTCTGATCACACCACGCCATCCTGCCATACTAGGTTCATTCGCAGCTCTGATTCATCAACCGGATGGACTAGTGGTAACAGCTAGGCATGGCTAAGCACAACAGATGTAACAGCTCTAGAACGCTTCACAAGCCAAACCCTAGTTATGCTAGGAGCAGTGGATTAGGGAATATAGGCTATAAAGGAAACATGCATCAAATAGGTTTACTCTATCTATCGATGAAAGACATTGGAATCGTATGCACATGGCAAGAATGAAATACTTTGAAAGCATAGGATTCATATATATGTGTGGGGCTTCGCTTGCCTTTGCCAATTGATATCCAGAAATCAAAGTTCCAGACACCTGGTACTTGACTTGATTACATTTGTTCAAGTATTGGTCTTCGAGCTTTGACGGTGTTGATCTCGATCTTCGGTCTTGAACTTGAT
Organism: Avena insularis; assembly: GCA_023614405.1. Classification (NCBI taxonomy): domain Eukaryota; kingdom Viridiplantae; phylum Streptophyta; class Magnoliopsida; order Poales; family Poaceae; genus Avena; species Avena insularis. The sequence continues at coordinate 6,367,677 of CM042693.1, read as the reverse complement.
CTCGATTCCGATATCGTATTCTACCAGAGAAGAACCAAACACTATAAAGAGAGGGGAAACAATCAACACATGGCATCGATGCAATGCTCAAACAAGGATTATGATATGACAAGTTGGATTGTATTGAAATTAAAACCCTAAACATGCTTGGTCATTTTAATCGGGGTCCGAGGGGTCCAAACCCTAATTTGAAGAAAACCCCGGAGGCATATGAGAGGGTTCATTTTGTTCTCTAGTTAAACTTACAATGTAAATTGTTGAACAATGCATGATTATAGTGTAATTAGATAGGTCTCATTTTTTTGAACATTTTGATATATTATTTGTATTTTTCTGATTTAAAATGAATTAGTTATGAATTTCTTCATTTTTAATTCATTTTAAATCATTTTTAGAATATTAGAAAATAATTTGCATTTTGGAATTACTTATATATTTTTATTAGTCAGAAACATTTCTGAAAATACTTATTACACTTACAACAGGGACCCATCTATTAGGATTTAATAATTACTGAAATGATTTACCAAAAACATTTGAAATAAAAGAAAACAGGGATTATTACACCATGCTGACGTCATGCTGACGTCTGCCATGGAGCTCCTCCCAGATCGATGGTGGTTCTGGCGATTGGGGCTATGGGAGAGAGCGGGGCTGGGGGCGTTGGTTAGAGGGCATCGAGGGGAGTTGAATGGTGGTGGCGCCACCCTCGAATGGCCGTCGGAGCTTGGCCGACGACGACGAACAGCGGAGGTGCTCACATGTGTTCGTGGGGAAGAAGAACCAGAGGGCAGGAGAGGAAGAGGAGAGCACCAGCATGCTCACGATCTCACCAAGAACGCGATGGAGGGGACGACAAGGCCGGGGACGGTCGGAAACGGCGACATGGTCGCCGGTGAGCTGCAGAAGAGGTGGGGAAGAAGTTGATGGCGATGTCGATTGCGGGCGTGCATGATCGATTCTGTATGCGCAGTGGAAGAGGACGACGAGACCGATCCGATGGTGGCCTCAGCTAGCCAAGGGGTGGTCGGAAGTGGCAGGGGCGATGGCGACCTCCGGCTAAGGTTTTGGGCTCCCAGAGAGAAGAGGAAGAGAGAGCCAGAGAGAGGGAGGGAGAAGACCAGGATGAGGATGAGGGCATCGGTGTGGGCCTTATCCAAGTCCAGAGCGGCGGCGGGAATCTTGGCGCGCAACTACGGCGGCGAACGGCGACGGGCACGCCAGCGAGCAGCGTGGCGTCGCGAGGAAGACGACAGGAATACAGGGCGAAGGGGTACGCGGGCCGGCTAGGCCGAGGTGGGCTGCGCTGGGTGGTAAAAAGAGGAAGAGAAAAGCTGGGCTCGGCCCAGAGAGAGGAAGACACATTTTTTTCTGCTGAAATGTTTTTCTATTTCTGTTTTCTCACCTTTCTCTTTATATTTTCAAATACAAACCTGTTTTGAATAATTTAAAAACAGAGACTTTTATAAATATTTAAAATAATACAAGGACCCTTTAACCATTTGGGTTCCACATTTTTTTGTTCTTTTTGAAATTCGAAACCATTTTGAATATGTTTCAATTAGGAAGGGGAAAATAGGTTTAAGGGTTTTGAGATCCTTTTTTATTTCTTGCATGCATTTTAAATAATGATGATGATAATGAATGCACAAACATTTCCTAATTACTATCTATGGAAACTAGGGTTGTTACAATTCTATCCCCCTCAAAAGAATCTCGACCCGAGATTCCTAGATAGGAAGATAGAAGGAACAGGGTCACACTAAACTTCGACAATCTTCTCGAAGAGGTTGATCCATGCCACCATAACGAGTGGACAAAGCGCTTTGTAATCTTTGAGGTGGCTGCTCACACTAAGGAAGAGAGGAAATGACACAGAACCACAAACTGAGTATCTCATGGTCAACTCATGGATAGATGTTTCACAAACATCTCTAAAGCCAATGACATGAAACACGTCAAGGTAATGGAGGAAACAAAAGGAGAAGGTTTTCGAGGTGATAGATAATTGGTCTTCATAAGGATTGAGACCATGGAGCTTATAGAGGTTTTTGAAAGGATTTTTCGAACTAAGTCACAACCATTACATCAACCTCTTGAACCTACGTCACAACCTTGAGGATCACCAATCATTTTTTCTGCTTGAGATTCATCTTTGATTAAGTGTAGAGATACTTCAGACTCAGCATGTCCGAGTATAAAGGGTGCAACATTTACCACAGAGGTAACGTCACTAGATTCTCAAGACACGGACTTCAATGTCAAGCTCCAAAAGATGAGCTAGATTGCGGAACCCATGTGATAGCAAGTTATCAAAAGATAATTGCATCTGCATGAATTGTTTGCAATGAAACACAATTGAATCCCTTTTTGGAAAACATTTAGGAGGATATTAAAGTTCTGTTGGACTTCTTATCTTCCCTGAACAAATCAATTAGTGGATTGGTGTGCTTGGAGGATCTTCTTGAGATGTGAAGGTATCAACCTATCATATAAAGAATACCTCGCACATGCTTGACTAACTTGGAATGATTCCCGCGGAAACAAAGATAACTCTACTCGAGTCCACAGCGACAACTTTCAACAATTGCACCTGAACCGGAGAAGGTTACTTCTAACATCCAGAACACATACTTCGAGATAACACGAAGATGGTTCTCATAAGTTTCCAACATTAATGCCAAATGTTCCATACGAATCTCGTATATCATGGAGAAGATAAGGATGTCATTGATGGGCTCAACAACAAACTTATTGAGACACTCCAAGAAGATGGACTCACATGTTGTATGAACAAGGCATAGACATTGGTCAGACCAATGGACAAGAAGATGTACTTAAGTGAGACATCACTAGTGGATACACCATCAAGATAGTCCTTAGAACTGAGTTTGATTTGATGATTGCCCAACTCAAATCAAAGGAGGGAAGATAACATATCCACAAAGGACATACTATCTTGCTTCAGCACGAACAGAACTAGACATCCCTTTAAGGAGGAACAAAGTTGGGTAGAACTTTTGTCTTACAACTCTCCAAGTTGTTGTTTAGGCTCAACCAACTAGTTCAGGGGTATCCAGTATGGATCCTTGGAGAAGGAGACGTTTAAATAAACAGCTTACTCAAGACCTGGCAACACGGTCATGTGGCAACATGGCGAAACTTCTAGTAGACATCTAGAATATCACGAACCACCGATATGTCACTTAGTTCGAGAGGAAACTTGCTTTATAAGGCAAGACGACATAGTCGCAGAGGTTCGGCACAAGCCTAACTCTTTGACCGAAGAGAGTGCACTAGAATAACGAACTTGGTAGCACAATCATCCTTTGGTTAGTGATAGGGTTAACCATCACGCTAAGAATGACACAAATGTCCTTAAAGTTTAAAGCAATAAGAATTGCTAAGAATCTTAGATGACCACATCATTACGCACACGCAACATTCCTGAGCACAAAAACTCAGAGGAAGGTTGGGTAATATGTGTAAGAGCATCACTTCATTAAGAGGGTCATGAAAATCAACACGAATTCTTGATATAAAGGAGTGTGATACTCTAAGGTAGAACAGAACATAAACTAATCAATGCTTATTGATCTGCAGATTACAACACTTTGACCTGGTCCAAGATATGACGAGGTATTGGAGTTTGTTTCTCCTGACATCCCGAAATGGTTTGTCTTGATGGACCACAAGTGTATCTTGCATCGGAAGACACCAATGCACATTTACTGCTTGGCTACCAACTGGTAGACAAAGGTCGGAAAGCAACAAGGAAAAAGGAACATGCTCAGGATAGAATCCCGAGATGTGGATGCACAAGTCAACAATCTTCCGAAAACCGATGCATAGAAAAGGAAGGTGTGGCTGAGTCACGAGCATAGAAGTGGGTCTCCATAGGAGAACTCTTGTCGTGATCTATTTGGTTCCATCAAAGAACATCTGCCATAGCATGTGGTAGGGGAAGTCCTTTATCATCACTGTTCAATAGCGACAATATCCACAAGCTTGAAGGCTATACTAGAAGGTACTAGCCATCTTGAAGTAATGTGTGAACATTAACGACAAGAGTCAACAATGGATCTTGAGTTAAAGGTCAGCTTCATGTACAAGATTCACTACACCAGAATCTAGCACAATCGGGGATCTTAGGTTCAAGTCCAAGGGTTAAACCCAAAGAAAGGAGCAACTACTACTTGAGTGACAAAGCGTACACTACAAGATAGCAATCACGAGGTAACTTCCAAGAGAAGAAACGACTTCTGAAGTACCCAACAAATAAAAAGGAGGCACACGAGGCGAAAGAAAACTTCGAGGCCTAGAACAGAACATTGAGGAACCATCAACACAATGTTGTGGACCCATTAAATAGAGACAGTATGATAGAAAGAAATCCCTCCGAAGAAACAGAACAAAGGGAAACATGGAACACACACAACTGACTCTAGAGAACTCAATACTAGGTCAAATGGTTAAGAACCGACATGCCTGAAGAAGCACCTAAGTTTTGAAAGACTAGATGAGATAGCAAAACTTTTCCAAATCAACACAAGATAAGATGACCCAGAGTTAGAGCGAAACTGGATAAGGAGAAAAAGAAGCATACCAGAGTTTTCGCACATAATTTTCATCTTTGAAAATAGTTTTCACAAGTACTAGACTCAACATCGACCAGTAGAAAGGTTTCCTACAGTCGGTACTGCTCTGATACCAAAACCCGTGACACCCTCGGGATTAGGGCTAGACAAATCCCAGACCTCTGTATGATATAAGCCTAACTTAAATCTCGAAAGCGTACAGAGAGAGAATTAATAACACAACAGTGACCTTACGACACAAAAATTATTACAGCAAGCTCATAACTGAGCAAAGAACCAAAATATTACAAGCAGAGGTCACTGACCACAAACATCAAACAATGGAAGGCAAATTATGCTATTAAGTATATCAAACTTAACAAATGGCCTAAGAGGATTGAAGCATAACGATGACGTCCAATCCATAGATCCCAGACTGCCGGCTGGGAACTCCAAACTACTCGTCGATGTCGATGTCGTGAAGAACTCATACTCAATGGTAACACTTACTCTGCTGCAAATGTTGTGGACCCATTTTGAATATGTTTCAATTAGGAAGGGGGAAATAGGGTTAAGGGTTTTGAGATCCTTTTTTATTTCTTGCATGCATTTTAAATAATGATGATGCTAATGAATGCACAAACATTTTGAAGGGTTTCGAAGCATAGTAAATCAAAAAAATTCTACGGATGCGAACGGGAAAGCAAGATCTAATCTAGGAGATGCAATCAACGAGAGGGATAGATGAGATCTTCATACCCTTGAAGAAATCAAGATGTGAACGCTCAATGTAACGTGGTTGATGTAGTCGTACTAGCCTTCTCCTCCTCGCGATCCGATCCGATCCAACGCCGCAAGTGGCGACGCCTCCGAGAGATGCACACGTACGGCACCGCGATGTCTCCTCCTTCCTTGGTCCAGCAAGTGGGGTGGAGAGATAGATTGGATCTACAACACGACGGCGTGGTGCTATGGTGGAGAGTTTCATGGCAGGCTTCGCCACGCTGAATGGGAGAGAGAGAGGGAGGGCAGCAGTATGGCGGTTAGGGTTGAAGGAGTGGGGGGAGGAGGGTGCGCCCCTGCCCTCTTTATATAGAGGGATGGCCGTCCCCCTTGGCCCCTCCTCCAAGCCCTAGGGCAGCGGCCCCTAGGGTTGGAGTGGGGGGCAAGTTTCCCACTCCCTTCTAGAAGGTCCCCTAGGGTTTCCCTTAGGGTTTTGGCCGGCTGGGCCTATGGGGCCTTGTGCCCCTGTCCCAATGCGGCCAGGGCACTCCCTCGTAGGCCCACGCCCCCTCTGACAAGTGGGGCCACGTTGGTCCCACTCCGGAAGCTTCTAGAACCTTCCGGTACAATACCGAACATTCCGAAACAATTCTGAAATCCAAAAACTGCTTTCCTTTATATGAATCTTATTCTCCGGACCATTCCGGAACCTCTCGTGATGTCCCGGATCCCATCCGAGACTCCGAACAAAAACTCATAAACCATTTATCCATTCTATCCTAGCATCGAGGCACGTTAAGTGTGTGACCCTACTGGTTCGAGAATATGTAGACATGATCTTCTATGAATAATCAACAGCAGGATCTGGAAACCCATATTACTCCCACATATTCATCGATGATCATATCGGATGAACCACAATGCCAGGATTCAATTAATCCCATATTTATATTCCCTTCGTCACGCGATATTTTACTTACCCGAGATTCGATCGTTGGTATCGGCATACCTAGTTCAATCTCGTTCACAGCAAGTACTTTACTCGTTCTGTAATCTGATATCACTTTGTGATTAACTCCTTAACCATGTGCTTGCAAGCGGTGTTGATATCGATTACCGAGTGTGCCCGAAGTATATCTCTCTGACTTGGGAGGGACAAATCCCATCTCGATACATACAACCCAACAAGTACTTTCCGATCACCTGAGAGACACCTTTATGATCACCCTCTCATAGGATGACGTTTGATGACCTCAAAGCTTTCTTTCGATACCAGGGAGTTGCATTATCTCATGGTCTAAGGAATACAATATTTGACATAAGAAAAAGCTTCGCAAAGATGAACACGATGACACGATCTAATTGCTCTGCTTGATTTGGGTCTGTCCATCATATCATTCTCCCAATGACATGATCTCATTATTAATCGACAACTCATGTCTATGGTTAGGAAACCTTAACCATCATTAATCAATGAGCTAGTCCATAGAGGCGTACTAGGGACACGGTGTTGTTCATAAACCGCACAAGTATCAAAGTTTCCGCTTAATACAATTCTAGCATGGAATATAAACTTTATCATGAACAAGAATTATAACAGTGACATCTTTATTATTGCCTCTAGGGCATAATTCCAACACCTTTCCTAATTACTATCTATTAAAACTAGGGTTGTTACAAGATCCATGTGTTTATAATGCTAGTCCCTGGATCAATAGCTAGCATCCACAGTTAAGATGTAATATCAAGAAACAAAGGTCATAATACAACTTTATAACCAGGAATAAAATAATTCATTACATACTACATAGCTCATTTGGCTATCTCATTACAATGCAGCAGAAATAACTATAGCATGGAGTCCTTCATCTTCAAAGTGCCACAAGCAATCATGTTGGTTGTAGACTTGTAATCCTAATCAACACACTTCACTAACATCAAACAAAACCTACAACATAATAAGTTACAACCACAAGGGTCAATACATTTGAATTGTATTGACAAGTGATACTATGGTAGAATAGTAGTATCTATCATCTATATGCATTTGGCTAAGTGGAGCTTAGGCTTGCTTTGCTCAAAATAGATTTTCCTTATCATTTGAAAACACTAAGTTTTTGTATTTCAAAATCACTCAAGGCATCTACCAATAGACATTGGTGATCCCTTAACCCTTGTTCAACCACAAGTTTTTAACTTAGAAATTGGGATGATGACATTCTTGATAGCTTCCATGTCTTGATGCTCAAATTGTCCATTGCCGGGGACACGACTAAGTACTTAGAGTTTACTCTCTCGAGAGGTGGTGCACTTTCCCCACAAGACTCGACATGCATTGAGATAAGATCTTTCAAAAGCCTTCCCTTAGACCAAAATGGACGCGTTCCCAAACCTATCATCCCCTACCACCAACTGTCCATTTGGCTAAGTTATTGCAACCTATATGATCTAGGCAGAGCCCATAATGCCAAGTGACTGCACTTGAAGCTTCTCAACATTTGACATCTCAAATCTCTTTGTTCCTGGGCGACATTTCACAAGTGAGATACACAGGGTAAACCCTTAAAAAATGGGCCCTGATAACCACTCAACAAAAATCCAACCAAGAAATTACCATTCCACCCAGGTGTTTCATTCACTTAGTTGTTTTATTAAACAAAACATAAGTCCTTGACTTAGAAATATTCCATGGCATGAATATAATCCTCTCTCTGTTTTCTACTAGCTAGGCTAAGCATGATAGTCGTAGGAATCTTACTTAGGAAAATTCTACTAAGGTTTCATCTATTAGGATTTCCCATGGCATAGTTTATACTTAGAAAATTCCATGCAAGTCCTACTTAGAAATATCACTAATGCGTAGTGAAAATATTAGGACAAAAGTATGAAGCACCACTGGCCTTTTTGGTAGAGATTATAAGTTCACTCCTTGATCTTGCAATAGTCACTCTTCAAATTTCACTACAATTCAATCAAGGCACAAATTCAATCTACCATTCAAGCAATTCATCACATAGAATAATAAAGACAAAGCAATGCATGCAAGCATGCCAAAGATTGTTTTATTTGGAAAAGTGGTTTCCATTAGGCTAAAAACATTCTAAAGCATCTATTGGTCATTTATAAAAGTAGAAAAACCATTTGATATTAAGTTAGTGAAAATGGCCATTTAAATCATTTTTGTTTTGCTAGAAATGATTTAAATCAAAGTAATATTTTCTAGTGTTTGACAAATATATTTTTAAACACAACTGTTAGTGTTTTATGGTCAAGTGTTTATTATTAAAACCATTTGCAAAAGGTTTACCAATAAACCATTTTTAAGTCAAACAACATTTTATTTCATTAGAAATGCCTTTAAACAAAGTAATAATTTTCTAGGGTTCACCAAATATATTTTTAAATCCTAAAACTTGGTGTTTAGGGTCAGAGAGTTTAAATCAAATCATTTTCCAAAGGTTTTACTCAAAAAGCATTTTTAAAACATAAATAATATTTTTATTTAACTAGAAATGCTTTTATTCAAATATTTATTCTTTAGCTTCACAAAATTCACTTTTAAATCTACAAGTTGGTTTCTATGGTCAGTAGGTTCAAAACAATCTATTTACAAAATATTTTACCCTAAAAATATTTTTGGAATGAATTTTATATTCAAAATATGCCTACACATGTTTCTGCAAAAACAACTAAGTTTACATAAGCAAATTACTAAACAAAGTACATGGTTGTATAGAATTATTTTTGCTGATTCCATTGATATAAAGTTTGCAAAATTTGGACGTGTGGATCAAAAGTTATGCAATTTACACATGGAATGATTTCGTTGGCTCATACCGGTTCGCGTGGATCATCTAACGTGGAGCGTCAGATCTAATGTTAATCGTGCGGCACAGATCAGTGCATACCCTTTTGTTTAATGAATCTATCGTACTCGTCAGATCTAAATCGAACGACGCACAGGAGCTTGGCCAAAGATGGGCGGCGCGCGACGGTGGCTGGCGATACGAGGTGATCTGAAGCGAGAGCAAGGGAAGATGCTCACCGAGATCGCAGTGGCGCGGTGGTGCTCAAGGTGGTCACCGTTGGACAGGGGGCGCACGGGAACGGAGAGGATTGCTCGCCGGAGTTCTTGAGGGCGTCGGGTACATACGGTTCTTGTCGGGGACGAGTACCCGGAACGCAAGTGATCGAGGGAAGGTGTTAGTGAGGTGCGCGCGGGGTCGAGGAGTGTAGGGGTACTCACCAGTACACGCGGGGTGCACGGGGTTGGCGTCAGTAGTTTGCCGGAGTAGAGGCAGACGGCGGAGGCGTTCTGTCGAAGACGAAGGCGAGTATCTGGGGCGCGCGCGGGCGAACTGGGGTTGCTGGAAGATGCACCTGGTTCTTGTGAGCATGCTCATGCAGTTTAGGGGTCGGGGTCGGGAAGAGTCTGGTTTGGCCGGAATTCGTACTAAGGCTCGCCGGAGCAGAGAAGGTTGCGAGTAGAATTCGCAGTAGCCTGGTGGCTCCGGTGGGATGGGATCTGAGGGGAAAGAGAGAGGGGAGGGAGGCATTTTATCGAGCGTGGTCGCATGGAGTAAAGGTTGCGGCATTGACGCGAATTTATGCCGACAATCAACGGCAGGAAACGGCCGGCGTCATGTCATGAGGTGAAAACGACGATTAACGTCACAAGATTAGAGAGAGAGGAAGAGTGGGGTCCGATCGTCACGGACAGTGCGGGTGCGTTAGTGAGTAGGAAAATGTTTCGCGTGGAGAGGAGGGAGTGGGCTGGTTGCTGGGCTTAGCTGGGCTCGGCTGTTTCTTTCCTATTTTTTCTTCTCTGTTTTATTTTTCCTTTTTCTGTTTTCATTTTCTGTTTTGAATTTTATTCAAATAATTCAAACACTATTTGAATTCAGACCCTTACCAAACTTTTAGTAGGTTTTAATGTTGTTTAATCATGTATTTTAAATACCATTTTAGAAATAATTCTTCTGTTCTTTTATGGTTTATATTTTATTTAAATTGGGCACTTTCCTTTATTAAATAAGATTTAATTATATTTTCAAACCCTTATTTGAATTCCAATTTTACCAAACCTTTTTCAGTAGGTTTTATTTATTTAATAGGGTGTTAAATAATTCATTTAGAATTATTTGAAATATTTTTATTGTGATTTATTAATCATTTAAATTGAGCATTTGTCTTTAATCAAATAAAATCCAATATGGTTTTCAATTCATATAAATTTTATTTAAATGATTCATTTTATTTCGTTTAATTTAATTAAATATCTTTTATATGCACCTTGGGAAATTCGATTTTATTATTTTCCCTTGATTTAATTAATCCTTTCCATTAGGGATTTTGTCTTTATTCAACTAGAATGGAATTTGGTTAATGCCATATTATTTTATTTGAATACTCTTTATCCCTTTATTTTATTTGGATTTGGATTTTATTTGTTTGATTATGGATTTTGCCAAGATTTAATTTGGCTTTTAAATATTCCTTATTTATTTATTTATTTATTTCCTTGTCTTATAAAATCCATATCTTTTTATTTAAAGATCCAAACTTGGTGATTCCAATTTGTATAATTTTATTTAATATTTGTTTATCCCTTTTATATCCTTTTAGGATTAATTGCTCACAATTTGGTATGGATTTTGGATAAGAGCCTTATTAGCTTTAGAAATTATTTCCTTTTGCCATATTAAACTCATAAGTTTTTATTTATGGTTCCAAATTAAGTGAAACAAATTTCTATGATTTTATAATATTTTTTTATTTATCAATCTTGATCATTTATAAATGTTTGTTGATAAATTTTTATATGGATCAAATCCTTAGCCTTAGGGAGATCTTTGAAATGATTTATTTCATTAGGGTTTTAGGTTTTGGTTTATTTTTCCCAAGTTTGAATTTCAAGATACATTCATTGATGAATGCATTTCACTTGATTTGAATTTTTTTGGATTCCTTTTTATTCAAATTTTGTTTAAGTAGGGTTTTGATGTTTGTATTTGGAATCAAAAGTTTCTTCTCACCCAAATTTCAACAATTATTTATTTTGTTTATTTATTTTTCACATTTCAAAATTTGGAAAATTTTGGGATGTGACACCGAACTAGTGCACCTATACACCTTACAAGTGTATTGGAGGAGTTTGGGACACAAGAGACTTCTTGTATATTGATTGCAGGGTTGCTTGAGAGGGATACCTTTGACCACTTCCTCCCTGAGCTCGATAAACCTTGGGTAATCCACTTAAGGGAAACTTGTTGTTGTTCTACAATCCTCTGCACTTGGAGGCCCAACAACTGTCTACAAGAATAGAAGTGCGTAGACATCAAGCTCTTTTCTGGCGCCGCTGCCGGGGAGGTAAGGTAAAAGGTACTCACATCCTCTGGCTACTAAGCTATCTTATAGTACTGTTGCTGGTGTGTGAGTGCTCGAAGTTATTTCCTTTATATTTTGCAATTATATCTTTTTGTTTCTTATTTTTATTTTCACTAGTTAGGCTTAATGGAAAACAACAACAAAATTAGAGAGCTTTATAGTATTTATCTTAAGTTAGGACATGAAGTGTTTGAAGAGAAAATTTAAAAACCTATGGAACTTTATTTGCATGCTAATAGCAATGTTATTAGCATGAATTCTGTGAACACCATTATTGCTAATGCCATGGAAAAGTTTAAGCTTGGGGAATCTAGTTTTATGAAAATGATCTTTGTATTTCCCCGGCTTTAGAGGAGAAAATTTGTTATGATGATACTATACCTCCAATATATGATGATTACAATGATGAATATGATATTTTTAGTCCACCTACTATTCAGGAGAAAATTAATTATGATTACAATATGTCTCCTATATTTGATGATTATGGTGATGAGAATAATAATGATAGCTATTTTGTTGAATTTGCTTCCACTACAATTAATAAGAATGACTATGCTTATGTGGAGTAATAATCATTTTATGCATGTAGCTCATGATAAGAATGTTTTATGTGATAATTATATTGTTAATTTTATTCATGATACTACTGAAAGTTCTTATGAGAGAGAGAACCATGGTTTTGTGCACCTCAATAATATTATGTTTCCCCTCTTTATGTTGAAAATTTTGAAGTTGCATTTGTTTTGCTTTCCTATGCTTTTTTTGAATATTTGCTTTCCTATGCTTGTTGCTTTGTGCTTTCATGACTTATTTCTTTACGAGATTATTTTTCATAGGAAGTGGGTTAGACTTAATTATGTTTTGAATTTGATTATTGATGCTTTCTTTTACTTCAATTCATATTTCTTATGTGAGCATCTTCTCAAACTATCAAGCCTAACTTAAAGGCTTTAAAGAAAAGTACTTATTGGGAGATAACCCAAATTTCAGTAGTTTTTTTGTTTTGTTGAGTCTTAGAAGTTATTACTTCTGTAATAACCTCTATTTATCCTTTTTGTGTGGTTTTTGTGCCAAGAATAACCTCTAATGAGAGAAAAGAAAGATTTGGGGAAGTTGCTGTTCCGAAACAGATTTTCATGCTTCACTGTAAAAATTCATGAAAAATCCCAGAACGTAGGATTGAGCTGTAATTGTTTGAGTATATTCCCCAGGATATTATCTAACTTCTGTTAGTTCAACACTTCTCGATTTGAGAAACAAAAGGTCTTCGAAAAACTTGATTTTTACCTGCTGGTTTGTTTTGACAGATTTCTGCCATTATTTGTATTTGCCTCTTATGGGTTTCTTTTTGAGTTCTCTTTGATCACTTGAGCTTTTATGAGGAATTGCTACAGTATCTTGTGTTTTAATGGAAGTCTTACTTGTGTTGAAAATAAACCCAAAGGCTGATTATATTGAATACAATAGTTGCTAATGAAGATTGTGTGAAGTTTTGTATGAAGGAAATTTTCAAGTGTAGGGGAAGAATGATATGATGAGATGAAGAATGGACAAAAGCTCAAGCTTGGGGATGCCACCTGTGTCACTCCAAGAAATATTCAAGAGGTACAAGCGTCAAAGCTTGGTGATGCCCAAGGCATCCCCTTCATCATCAATAAAAATCTCAGGTCTTCTTTCTAGACACTTCACTTTTATTGCTTCATGCACTATTGTGTTGTTTTTGGAGCGTCTTTGTTTTTGTTTTTAGTTTTATTTTGTTTTGTTTGCTGCAATAATTTGGTTGGTTCCCAACACACTTCTTTTGGAGAGAGACACGTTCTGTTTTCATTGTTTAGAACACTCTAGTTTTCATTCTTATTATTTTGTGAATGTTCTCTTTTGCTAGCACTGTGTTTAGCCTTAGTTTTCTTATGATTTTTGCTTAGAACTTTTTAGTTATTCTTTGTATATTTGTAAGACAATCTCACTGATCTTTATTGATTATTATCTTTGTGAGTTGTTTCAAATAAGTTGATTGGTGTTGGAAAAGAGTAGAAAGTTTCATGCTTAGGTGGTACAAAAAGGAGCTTGTTTTGACTGTGGCTTAGGCTTTATCATGTGATGTTAGATGTTGCTTTGACCATATGCTTAGTGAGTATTGTTGTAGCATGACTTGTTCCAAAAAATTGAGATTGCTTAATGTGCCTATAAAGAATCATGCGTTGTTTTAGCATACAAAAGCATAATATTGTGGTATTCTCCTTTGATGCTTTGTTTGGGTTGACTTGGCACATGCTTACACCATGTTAAGACTATGAACCAATCACCTTAGCCTCTATGATCATTTAGTTTTTAACTTGTGATACCACTTTATGCTTTGATTGATAATGTTTTGTCGCTCTGCATGATTATGACCATTATTGCTCTCTTAGTTGGTCGCTCCCAGTCTTTTGCTAGCCTCCACTTGAATTGAGTAAGCTCTACTCATGCATCCAACTCCCAAAAACCAAGTTATTCCAAAGAGTCCACTATAAATTCCTATGTATGGTGTGTTACACCATTCCAAGTATATTCTTGTTTTATCTATCTTCCAAATTAAACTTTTTATGTGAAAATTAGTGATTAAAGATCTCACAAACATGATGGCACACTTTATTTTTCTTGCCCCTAATAAACTTGAACCATTGTGTCATCTATGTTGTATATGCTTGCACTTATAAGTTGGGAATTAGCAGAACCGTGCTGTCACGGGGAACACTTTCAACACATGTACATATCTTCCTGTTGATATCATGCTCTATTGTTTATGGATGTCGGCGGTGTGAAATAAAAGGGGAGCGTGTAAGTTCACGGAGTTATGTATATGTGTTAGAGAAACGCCTGGGATGCTAGCCTAAGCCATGCCTAATCATGGTGGAAACTTGTAGCATTACCATAGTGAGCAATCCATGAAGCATCCTCAGAAAAAACATATAAAAAAGAGAGAGAGAAAAAAATATGCACCATTCTCATGGTAAATAAAAGGATTGGTGAGATGCTCACTGTATGTTGCCTTGTCATTTTGATATGGGATTGCTCCTGTGTCATGGGGAAAGGGGTACCCCGTTGGTGGTTCTCTATGATACACATATACTTACAACGACAAGAACTTGCTTGTGACTAAATTTGAGTAGCATGAGGAACGGCCCTCGTACTCAAGGGACATGAGATTGCCAACTTATGATTTGTCAAGCATATACTCCATATTTTGTTCACTTTAACCTTAATCACTTCAAGATGCTTATGATAGGGGCAATGAGAGCTGAAAGCTAACAAGTACCATAATTTTTGGAAGCTCTTTATGAAACTTGAAATCCCTGCTTCCCTGCGAAGGGCCTTTCCTTCCACTTTTATATTGAGTCTCACCTTCTATCTTTATGCACCAATTAAGAGAGCATAGTTGTCATTCTTAGTTCTATGTGCATTGTCCAAAACTTATTGATTGATTCATAATGTTGATATTGCTTGTTCTTGAACTATTTGTATCTAGTCACCCTTATGAACTTTGAAGGTGTCCTATGCATTTATGTTTTGCTACTCCATGAGGGACAAGCTGAATACCACTATGCTATGTTTTCTATATGTGAAACAAACAAACGTCTCTCAATGCATTGTTATTCATGATCTTTGTTTGTATCCTTTCATGTTGCAACTTAGTTGCTATAACTTATTGTTAAAACTTCATCTTTCATGCTCAAGTTTAGAGTACTTTGATCCCAGCTTTCAATGCTTGCAAATGGTTTGATCAATATTATGATGGTGCATGTCACATCAAAAATTATTATTTTTATCACTTACCTACTCGAGGACGAGCTGGAGTTAAGCTTGGGGATGCTTGATATGTCATAAACGTATCTATAATTTTTGATGTTCCATGCTTTTTTAGTATCAACTTTGCTATGCTTTGTCTACACTTTGAGGTATTTTTATACATTTTCTAGAACTAACCTATTGAAAAGATGTCGTAGTGCCAGTTGCCTGTTTTATGCTGTTTTTGGTTTCAGAAAAGCCAGAAAAGAAATATTCTCGGAATTGGACGGAACAAAATCCAAAGTCGATATTTTACCTGACACAACACGGTGCCTAAAGTAGAGACAAAGGAGGGCACCAGGGCGGCCACACCATACAGTGGCACGGGCCCCACTAGCCGTGAAGCCACATGGTGTGGGCCCCCTGTCTCTCCACCGACCTTGCCCTTTCGCCTATATATACGTTCCCCGAGATGTAAACCCTAACGTGGGCAGAAATCCACGAAAAGGTCTTCAGCGCCGCCGCCACCGAAGAGGAGATTCGGCGGACATAAGTCTCTGTTCCAGCACCCTGCCGGGACAGGGAATTGCCCCTGGAGCCATCTCCATCGATCTCCACCACCATCTCCATCGTCGTTGCTGACTCCCATCATGAGGAGGGAGTAGTTCTCCCTCGAGGCTAAGGGCTCTACGGGTAGCTATGTGTTCATCTCTCTCTATGCGTGATCTTATTGTGGTCATGACCTTTGTAATCAAGTAGATCTACTCTGCTACTCAAGTGCTTTAATTAATCTCCGGCTATCCCCACGTGTGTGAAGGTGACAGTGTGCACACCGTGTGGCACTTAGGATAAAGATTACATAAATAATTATCATGAGTTATATTTTGAGTTGGAGGTCTATATGAAATTGTGGTGTTTGTTGGAACCATCTAGTGCTCAAGGTGATAGTGTGGGGTTATCTAGATGGGGAATGCGAACTTTGAGGTGTGCTTTTATAGCCCTACCGTGGATTAGAGTTGTCGAACCGGAGATTAGTTCAGAGTAGTATCATGAAGAGAATATATTTATATGAGAGTGTTCACTACTGAAAGTATGATCCCTAGGCCTTGTTTCTAAGCATTAAAACATCGTTTACAACTAGTACTGACATGGTTATACCCTACGGGTACACGACCTTAGCATACCTGGTCCAGCCCAAGGAAGGCCCACGAGAATATGCGCTTGCCCATGAAGACTTTCGGGTGGCCAGGGCCCATGACGCCTTCGAATCCTTGGAGAACAAGACTAGAGTAGATAGAATATTCAAAGGGGTAAACCCTAAAACCTGTAACCGACTCGGTCTGTGCCCGGGACCTGCCTACCTCTATATAAAGGCTAGGAGGGAATGACGAGGAGGGCACCTTCATACCACCGCATACACACCTCCACGCCAGATTGCATCTGCGCACTGCATTTCTTTCTTCCGGTTGTAATCAAGAGCAGACAAGCAGGAGTAGGGTTTTCCCTCTGGGGGCCTGAACCTGGGTAAACCTCGTGTCCCCGTGTTGCTTGTTTGCTAACCGTTCCGTGATCTCTAGCATCCCCATCTTCTCCAAAACCCAAGCTCATAACAATGGGCATTGACGAGATTAAACCTCGTCAATTGGCGTCGTCTGTGGGAACTGGGGACGCTGATTGTGCGATCGTGACGGTCCCAACCAAAGCGATCTACAACTTCGCGGCGATGGAGAGTCATCTCCTCTTCGGTGCTTTCGACTTCACCGCCCACTCGCCAGCCACCCTGAAGGACTTCGAGCCCGTTGGCGACGGACTCGAGATCCTGTTCGGGAGCTTCTGCTTCCAGGTGGGGCAGACCGGCACTCTCCGTCTCCTAGAGCGGGTGCCCCTGCCATCGATCAGGCCCGCTTCATGGGCTCCACACGCTGTGCTACGCACATCGCCATCAACAGATGAGTCCTATGACAGCAGCAGCTGCAACTCAAATCTGTGTGATCCACCATCGGAGGAAGGGACCTACGGTTCCGGATCCGAAAGCTGCGGCAGCAGCGATCCAATCTACGAGCACTACCAATGCGTTGTAGTCATCCAGAGTGACGCAGATCAGGAGCACAACCCGCCACCCAACCCACAGGGTAGGAACGGCAAGAACAGGAGAAACCAGTCCCCCCCCCCACCCAACGAGGATGACACCGATCCCAATCGGATCATCCACCTCAGCGAGGAAGGATGGGCTCAAGCACGCGAAGCCATTGCAGGCAACAAGATCCTGCCCATGGGTGCCTCACGGGACCTGCTGATGGCGTACCACATGCTCCTAATCGAGGAGCACAAGAAGCAAGTGAAGACGCAAGAGGTGCTTGACAAACGCAAGCAAGCAGCCTTAGAGTCCAGTGTGCGGCGAGCTGCGCTCTCCGCCATGGGCGCAGCTCGCACGGCAACCATGGCAACAAGAACCGTTCTCGCACAGAGAACATGGACCCCAAGGCACGTCGCGAGGTGACTCGGACCCTCAACACATCCTTCATGGAGATGGATGCCGATGACAACGTCATCCCGAAGACACCGCAAGCTGCGATCATGGCAACCACCACATACCTCGCATCCCATCCACCTCCGGTGGGGGACCCGAAAAGGGCCATGCACAAGTCCGCACTTACCGGACTCGGACTCATTGGATCTGCGCTCCACGGAGAACCTCCTGCGGAGCCAAAGAAGAAGGCTGCAGTCAGGTTCAACCGCAGCCCCATGCCTTCATCCGACGAGGAAGAGCACGACCTACCTCGAAGGCACAAGAGCTCGCGCCATCACAGCCGTGATTACGACGCTCGAAGCAAGCTCACCCAATGCAAGATCGACAAAGCACGTGTCAAGCGCGTATGCTCGTCCGAATCTGAGGAGGATGATGACGAAGGAGAACTCTATGGATCCCGATGCTTCAGCAGATCCGTCCGGTGGACACGGATGCCGTGGAACTTCAAGCTTCTGTCGGACACTTCGAAGTTTGACGGTACATAGGACCCCAAGGCGTGGCTCAGCGACCACCTATCGTCCGTCAAGCTACAAGGTGGAAACAAAGACACCGTCCCGTAATGCCTTCAGCTGCAGCTGAAAGGCGCAGCCCGGATCTAGCTCAGCAGCCTATCCTCGGGATCCATCCGAATCTAGGAGGAACTGGCATACAGTTTCATCCGAAACTTCAAAGGCACTAGAAAGAGGCCAGCCTCGATCGAAGAGCTACGGGCCTGCACCCAACGAACGTGCGAATACATTCTCTCGTACATATTATGCTGGTCCAACACCAAGAACTCCACGGCGCACATCTCTGAGGAGAGAGCGATCGACGCCTTCAAAGATGGCTTCAAACGCCAGGACTTCAAGGAAGAACTTGGGCGCGTCAAGCTCAAGACACATGACCACCTCATGGACATCGCCAACAGGTGGGCAGACGGCGAGGACTCCGTCCACCGAGCGCACTCAAAGGAGGAAGATGACTACGGCCGTCGACGTGAACGCCGTAGCAAGAGAAGATCGCGCGTCTACGACGATCGCGACGGACCCGACATGGTCGCGGCTGGCTACGCCGACCGCTGCAAGGACGGCAACCGCAGCAGCGGCGGATACCGCGGAAACAACTTCCGCGACGGAGGACGCCCAGCGCAGTCATGGCAACATCGCGGCCGCGACGATGGACCCTCAGCATACGACAAACTATCGGGTCCATGCACCATCCACTTCTACATCGACAAGCAGGATGGTAAAAAGAAGGCAAGCCACATGCTCAAGGATTGCCGCGAGTTCCAGAAAATCAGCGAGAGCATGTCCCAGATGAGGCAACAAGCCCTGAACCTCGGGTACGGGAACGCGCCCGCACCAGGCGACATCGCCCACGGAGCTCCTCCACCACCACCCGTGGGACCTTCGAATCATCCAATCGCACCCGTGCAGAACAACACGGGTACCCCGTTCCAAAAGGATCATTGATGATCCAAAAAGAATGCCAAACGAACAGGGTGCAAAAGAAAATTACCTGTCAGATCAATCTGGTTGTGATCGCTCCACCCGCCATCCATGAATACCTCAGCGGATCGGAGTCCCGCATCACGTTCAGCCGTTCGGATCACCCTTGCCAGGTCCCTCGCCCAGGTCATGCTGCCCTGGTGCTTGAGGCGCAGATCGGAGGGTTCGACATGAGCCGCATCTTCATGGATGGCGGCAGCAGCATCAATCTGATGTTCGCCAGTACCTTAGCGGCAATGCGGATCCCGCTGTGCAGCCTGGAACAATCCGATACAACATTCCACGGCATCGTCCCAGGGAAGGGCATATTCCCCTGGGAAAGATATGGCTCGACGTCATCTTCGGCAAGCCCGACAACTTTCGGTGCGAGCGACTCGGGTTTGAAGTGGTGGACTGGCCATCACAATACCACGCCATCCTCGGGCGTGTGGAATTCGCACGGTTCCTGGCAGTACCGCTTTCACGCTGCACTGCTACTCAAGATGCCAGGACCGAAGGGCGTCATCACGGTCCACGGGAGCTTCACCCGATCGGACCACTGCGACAGGGACTTCAACAGAATCTCCCAGTCATTCGGTATGCAGGAGGAGCTCATAGGGCTCCGAGAGGTGACAGACAACAGGGCACCCCCCAGTTGCAAGACAGAAGGCACCGGACATGTCTTTCGACTCCACCATCAAGACAAAAAAAGGTGCAGGTCCACCCGACGGATACCTCCAAGACGGCGATGATCGCCAACGACCTCAGCCCCGCATAGGAAAACGTGCTCGTCGAATTCCTCCATGAGCGCTAGGAAATCTTCGCCTAGTGTCCTGCGGACATGACAGGAGTTCCCAGGGAATTCGTCGAGCATGCACTCAACGTATTTCCAGATGCCAAGCCCGTTAAATAGTCCATCCGACGAAGTCAACAGACTACTCGACGCAAACTTCATCAGGGAGATCAAGGAAAGCGAGTGGCTCGCCAACACCGTGATGTTCCCCAAAAAGGACACGGACATCCTGCGGATGTGCGTGGACTTCACATCGCTGAACAAGCACTGCCCGAAGGATCACTTCCCTCTCCCTCGGATCGATTAGATTATCGATTCGACTGCAGGATGCGAGAAGCTCTCCTTCCTCGACGCCTACTCAGGCTACAATCAGATTTGATTGAAGGTCGAAGATCAGGAGAAAACAGCGTTCATCACGCCGTTCGGGGTGTTCTGCTACAACACAATGCCCTCCAGGCTGAAGAACGCAGTCGCCACGTACCAATGGTGCATGTAGGCATGCCTGAAGGACCAGATCGGCCGCAACATCCAAGTCTATGTCGACGACATAGTAATCAAAACAAGGGAGGCCAAGACACTGATCGACGATCTCCGCGAGACGTTCGACAACCTTGATCGATACAAAATCAAGCTAAACCCAGAAAAGTGCGCCTTCGGCGTCCCATCTGGTCAACTACTAGGCTACTTCATCTCCCAACGAGGGATCGAAGCAAACCCGAAGGAAATCCAGGCCATAATGGCCATGGAGAAGCCGAAAAACCTCAAGGGAGTCCAACAGCTTGCTGGGCGAATCGCGGCGTTAAGCAGGTTCATCAGCCGCATGGGCAAAAAAGCCCTGCCTTTCTATCAGCTGCTACGCAAGGCAGCATAAATTGAGTGGGGCCTCAAGCGGACAACGCATTCGAAGATCTAAAGCGGCTGCTCTCTACCTCGCCCGTCTTGGTCACGCCAAAAGAGCGCGAGCCTCTACTGCTATACATAGCAGCTACACACCAGGTGGTAAGCACCGTGCTTGTGGTCGAAAGACCCGAAGATGGCAAGACCCACGAGGTCCAACGCCCAATCTACTACCTCAGCGAGGTATTGACACCGACAAAGCAGAGGTACCCTCACTACCAGAAACTCGCCTACGGCGTATTAATGACGGCTAGTCGGCTGAGCCACTACTTCCAGGAGCATCAGGTGCTTCCATCTTTATTTGCTACATGTTTGCTACATGTTTGCTTGCTTCCATCTTTATTTCAGATTGCCTTTAGTCTCTTCCTCCCCGTCAAGCTCTTTTCTGGCACCGTTGTCTTATAATCATCCATATTACTTGTATTTCACTATCTCTTCACCGAACTAGTGCACCTATACACCTAACAAGTGTATTGGGTGTGTTGGGGACACAAGGGACTTCTTGTATCTTGATTACAGGGTTGCTTGAGAGGGACTTTGACCACTTCCTCCCTGAGTTCGATAAACCTTGGGTAATCCACTTAAGGGAAACTTGCTGCTGTTCTACAAACCTCTGCATTTGAGGCCCAACAACTGTCTATAAGAATATAAGTGCGTAGACATCAAACCCCTTGCAACATTTCAATATCACATGCAGAACTAGTTTTAGCAATTTCACCCGAAACAATTCCGGTTTCCATTGAAATAATTCCAGCACTTTCATATTCTTTCTATGGCATTTCATTTCCTCCAAATGGTATCGGTATTCCTTAAGTGTGTCACCATACGGTTCACGAATAATGCATACATGATCGAGACCCCTCTCCGATCAATAATCAGAAGCGGGACCTGGAGATCCGTACTGACTTCCACACATTCAACGATGACTTCTTGTGATCATGTGAACCTTTACATTATAACTAAATACTTTTGTCTCACAATATTTTACATGTCCGAGATTCGATCATCAGTATCCCCATACCTAGTGATCTCGTTACCGACATGTACTATTTTCTTGTTCCCATGATATAACATTCTAGTGATCCCCATCACTTGCTTGCAAGCTATATGAATGTGATATCACTGAGAGGGCCCAGAGTATATCTCTCCATCATTTAGATAGACAAATCTCACTCTTGATCCACGAGCCTCTAAATAACACTATCGGAGTATCTGAACCCACCTTTATAGTCATCCTGTTACGGTGTGACATTTGATGTTATCAAATTACTCTTCCCGTGTTAGTGATTAACATGATCTCATGGTATAAGGACTAAAGTTACTTGTAACGATGTTATAGAAATTTAAATATAATGACTTTGATCGTATTACTAAACTTAGGATGAATGTTCATCACATCATTCCACCAATGTTGTGACCTTGTTATTAACTACATCCAATGGCCATGATCAGGAAACCTTGATCATCTTGTTAATCAACGAGCTAGTTTATATGAGAGGCTTAACTAGGAACTCTTTATTTGTTTATTAAACACACAATTATTAATTTTTCCGATTAATACAATTATAGCATGCAAAATAAACATTTATCATAAACAAGGAATAAGATAATAACCATTTTAGTATTGCCTCTCGGGCATATTCCCTTCACGTCCATGTTGCAATCAGTGCCTCGACAGGACCGCCAACTCCTTGTCGGTCTCGGCATGAATGGGTTCATCCACATGTGGGTGACGAGCCTTCACCATCGTTCTATGGGACTGCAAGTCGTTCTTGGAATTGCCGAAGAACACGAGGAGCGAGGGATGAGGCTCCAAGAGATCGGGCTTCCTAAGCCACGTCTTCTTAAAGACGGCAACGTCATGAATCACCTCCCCGGGTAGTGCCTCGGCCACCTACATCGTGAAAAGAAATGTTATGCGTATCAATTAGGAACATGGCGGGAAATAAATTCAGGTCGTTCCATGTATATACATACCATCTTCCCCTTGAAACGGTCAAAGTTGCGGTTTCCTGCGCAGTGTGTTCCACCCTCGCCTCGGTTCTCCGTGTTCAGCCTCGACACGGCTACAAACTCTTTGTATTCTCTGAGCCACCTCGTCCTAACCAGCTCCTCCCATGTGTCTCGATGCGGCTCAGCCCATGCGGGGACAACCTAAAAATGCAATACTCAACTCAAGATAATGCGATGGCAACTTAGCAGCAATGTAGAATCTTATTGACATTTTACTCACCGACATGTACTCATCCGGCGTTATCGAGTACTCGGGATTGGGGGTCATCAACTTTGAACGAAACTCAAGAAATATGTCTTACCCAAAACTTGGTGTTCATAGCCTCAGTAGCTGTCCTAAAGCCTGGGACAGGGGAAACCTGATAGTCCGCCCAAGTAGTGGCTAGCTTCTTGACGCCCTCGGGGGAAGTGTAATAGCCCGGCCAGAACTTCCTAATCAAAGATCCAACCAAGATGTTAGGCAGGTGAAGCTTGGTCCCCTCAGAAAATGTCCAATTACTGTATAATAATCAAACATTAGTACACATGCCAAATTATTTATGACCAACATGAAATTACATGTTTAAAATTGCAAAATTAGTACACTTACTCAACGCCATCTGGAATAATAAGGGCTTTCGCCTCCTAGGTCCTAAGCTCCTTCCTCTCGTTAGGGACTCCCGCTTCCCCACGATTCCGCAATTTCTTCGACGACACATGCTCCTCCAACTCGTGTCTAGAGTCTGCCTCATCTCTAGACTCCGTCTCCGCCTTCACCTTGTATCTAGATGGCCCCTGTAGGAACAACTTAGGAGCAACGTCGCCAGAAGTGGAGGGTGGTGGGTCAAAGTCCATGCCACCTTCCCTGCCACCTCGACCTTGTCCTCCTCCCGCACCGCCAAGAACGGGGTAACGCCTATTGGGAGTTGGTTGTCTCCCACTCCATGTAGCATTTCTCCTGTGTTGTTTTAATGCATTAGGCAAGGACACCGATTTTGCCTTGTCGCTGCTTATATTGTTCAATCACCTGCATTGAGTAAGAGAAAACAAGTAAGCAAAAAGACATAATAAAATGTAGACACTAAACATAAAGGCATAATGCAAATAAGAAAACAATTAAGCACAAAGACATAATAAAATGTAGATACTAAGGATAAAGACATAATAAAATGCATTGAAAAACAAATACTCACTATCGTTCTCATTCTCATTATCACTATCACTATCTTTTGAGTAGAAAGTTGGAGCCTCATCGAAGGGTGGAGGCTCATCATCGTTGTCATTCTCTGCATGAAACTTCTCGAGCACATCTATGTCATTTAGATTCACCACTAATTCACCCCGAGTTTCTGTGTTGTTCTCGAGGTCCTCAAGATCAACCAGTTCTAACTCAAAGTGCCCGAAGTCCTCTTGATCTTGATAGAAAATTCCCTAGTATGTTATAGGGTCAATGTTGTTGTAATCATCCTTGGTGGGAATCAGTAGGTTACCATGTGGCGATACCTGAAACACGACTTCCCAACCCTTGAGTTTCGCTTTCTGGCATGGGTAGGGAAAATAATAAACTTGGTTGGCTTGATGAGACACAACAAAGACATCGGCTCCACTATAGGTGGTTGAAGGCCTAACTTCAACTAACCCAATGGAAGGGGTACTTATCTATCCACCTGTTGGGTCGAAATCGAACCAGTGGCACTTGAACATAACGAGATGAAGTTGTAGGTTCGTACAATTGAAGGTCGGCTCGTATACATTTTCTAACCTTTCGTAGTAATCAAGGGCATCGGCTCCATCGCCTCCTTTAACTCCTCTGGTGAAGACCCCGGTATTTACCGTTTTTGTATTAGATCGGCCTTTCTGATGCGTCTTTGTATGGAAGCGAAACCCATTCACATCATACTTATCATATTTCATGACGTCATGGTTAAAACCTTGGAAAACACATTTCAACTCATATGACATCTTAAGGCAAAAGTAGGCATGCGGCTTGAACCAATTATTTTGACGCCAAGTGGGAGGTTGCATGTGTAATCTCTCCCTATCATAGAGCTTCTCAGCATCAACTCTATCCTTGACATTATCCTTTGACTTTCCAGAAATATTCAGGACTATGTGAAAAAGAGACTCCCCGACATTCTTTTCGGTGTGCATCACATCGATGTTATGGGGAAGTTCAGGTCCTTGTAATACACGAGATTCGTAAGGCTGTCACATGACTCCAGTTGTGCGTTACACCATATTCCTCAAATTGATGGCCAATTCTCAACGCCGCAGTCACGAGAGCACGTAACTCGGCATCAACAGCTGCACCCTTGAACTTTGGTACCTTTTTTACGTCATGTACAACTTTTTCCTTATTGAAGTTCTTTTTGTCTTCTCTGAACCGGATGCTTTCTTTTGAGAAACTGTCGATTCATGTCAAACTACGTGGGGGATGTTAGGAAATATTGGTAGGAAAGGAAATCATGTTGCGGTTGGATACGGCCAAAGAGACAAGGGTGTTGTATGTGCCAGAAAGGGAGCTAAGATCTGCGTTAAAAGTTAGAGAAGTGGGGTTAGCTATGATAAATCATATCAAAATCAAGCAAAGGGCGAGGATCAAATGGCTTCGGAGAGGTGATGCAAATACTAAGTTTTTCCACTTGAGAGAAGCTCATAGTAAGCAAAAAAAAATAGAATCCATTCATGACATCTGATCAGGGTGTAGCAACCTCTCCGACCGAACTGGAAAAACAATCAATCAGCATTTTATTAGAGTCATGGGCAGGATGGAGCCGTGCAGCCACTGGTTCAATTGGGAGGAGCTTGACCTTCTCGTGCCCGATCTCTTGAAGCTTGACGCGCAGTTCACAATAGAAAAACTCAAACAGGTCGTGTTTGATACTCCTGCTGACAAAGCGCCAGGGCCGATGGGTTCTCTAGAGGTTTCTTTCGGACTTCATGGAACATTATCAAAGATGACCTAATAAGAACGGAGAGAGATCAATCTAACACTAGCGACGGATACAGGGACTCTCTCTAAACTGCATGGAAAAAAGTGCGCACACACACAGAGCATCTCTATACACTGACAACGTGGCAGTCTTCATAAACCCGACGGAGACGGACGTTCAGGGCCTGCAGCACACCTTGGAGATCTTTGGCATGGCCACATGACCGAAGAAAAATTTAGGCAAGAGCTCGGCTACGCCAATCAGATGTCAAAATGTGCATCTTGAAGAGGTGCTTGATCAATGCCAAATACGAGTCAAAGAGTTCCCTTGCATTTATCTTGGAATGCCGCTGTCCATCAAGAAACTCACAAAAGTTGAATGGAAAATGCTACTGGACAAAGTCACAAAGTCGATAGATATCTTGCAACTTGGAAGGCTCGGCTGATGAGCAAGGCTAGACGGTTGCAGCTACTGAATTCGGTGCTTACTTCCCTGGCAGTGTACTTGATGACAATCCATGAGATGCCGGCATGGGTCAAAAAGAGTTTGATCGTCGCCGTAGGGCGTGGCTGTGGACCGGGGAGGGAGCTTGTGGTGGGGGAAAGTGCAGGGTTAGTTAGAAACAAGTGTGCAGACCTAAGGCGTTATGCGGATTAGGAGTTCATTATATCACCTCCTTTGGTCGAGAATTGCGCTTGCGATGTCTCGAAATAGGCTTTCGCCCCGCTTTATAAATAAAGCACACAGATAAGATCGCTGCTGGGCCAGACAGCACAACGCCCAAAGGAAAACACAACACGATACACGATGCTGGGGCAACAGCACACACACGCCCGACATGCCCAAAAGAAAAGAAATGAAGGGCAGGACGAGTTGACTAGATGGAGATGACCCGTAGTCGCTGCGCCCTCCAACTTTTTCCACCACACTCCAAGTGCACCAAAACGCCGAGTCCCTAGCAGCCCCTTCCCGAGAGAAGCACCGTCGACACGGTATTGCTGCCTGGACCAAGGTCCAAGGGTTTCCCCCGGCACTCCGGGTAGAGTAGGGGCAGGGATTCCCTCAATGCCCCCCAGGAGGGAATGGTGCCACCCGGCGGCGGCACCGCATCAGGTCGGACAAGCCAACAGGGATTTCTCCCGACCTCCGCCCACACAGAACCCTAGCGCAACAGAGCACCACTACCCAGCTTCGCCACCAACAAGCATGCGCCACCACGACCTTGGACTCACCAACACCGTCGCTTCGTGTACACTAGCACGTGGCCTGCAAGACAGACACATGACGACGCCGGAACGAGAACAGCAGCACCGCAGCCCGCGGGAGGAACCCACCCCCACTGCCGGGAGGCAGTCAAAGACCGGGCAGAGTAGCCCGGGCACACCAGGCCCAGATAGGCCCGGCCAGGCCCAGATGGACCCGTAAAGCCCAAGCCACCGCTGCTGCAATGGGCGAGCCGCAGCGCTGCAACCAAGCTCAGCGAGCCATCGCCACCGCCTGCAGAGAGACCATCAAGGCAGAGCCCAGCCCGCCGAAGCCCATCTAGGCCCGCCCAAGCCCATCTAGGGCCGAGGCGCCCAGGTCCGGCCAGGGGCAGCCGCCGGAGGCTCTCCCCGCCATGGCCCTGCTACCCAAGGAAGCTCCACCGCCAGGGACACCCGGAAACGTCGGATCCAGACCTCCCGAAGAACACCCACGCCGCCGAGCCTTGGGCCCCGACCTGAAGCTCCCGGGCGCTGGGAGGCGATCCGCCGCGCCGCCCGTGGCTTTGCCCTCAGGACCTGGCAAGGCGCGAAGAGGAGGGGCGGTGAGGGGGGAGGGAGACGGCCGGAGGAGGCGGCGGCGTCTCGTCGCCCTCAGGGGGACGAGAGACGCGAGACCTTCCTTTTTTCTTTTCCTTCTCAATCCGAATTGCGCTTGCGATGGCTGTGGCAAAAATGGAAAGCACCACAAAAAACGTGGGCACATCTCGAGTTACCATGCAACAAGCAAGACAAGGAAATGTTCAACGCTGCCACTAAGATCACGCTGGGTGATGGCAAAACGGCTCGTTTCTGGACCGATCGTTGGCTCTTTAACTGTGTGCCTGCGGAGGTAGCACCCGACGTATACAAGATCTCGGCTAGAAAGAACCGCTCGGTCCGTGAGGCTATCGAGAACGGTAAGGCGTCATGGTTGGCATGAATTGGCTTGGATTGTCGTCCGATTCCAGTTTTCCAGCCCAGCAAGGAAAATTTTCTATTACAGCAGATATGTTGCCTTCGGTTAGGCCCGAACTGGATTCTAGCCCATTGTATCCAGCCCATTTTCTACTCAGTTGGCCTGGAAAAAATTCACCGCCACCATACTGTGGAATATTTTCCACTAGTGCAAGCAAAGTCCGGGACCGCAAAGCGACAACCTCGACGTCAACTCGCACGGAATAACCGAACAGCTAGAAACTGAGAAGGGATTATGGAAAGAAATTAAACTGGATTTTTCTGATTCGGGTGGCCTGTTTGGATTCACCCAATTCATGCCTGGATGGATTCAAGGCGTGGATTCAATCCAATGAAAAAAGGAACGAAGCCTAAGTGGTTTGTGGACCTCAGAGCCAAATTAGACATCCACCACGGGCCGCAACTCACGGCGCTTGCTGGGCTGATTGACCAAATTCAGTTCTCATCGGGGCCCGACGAGATCATGTGGCGAGTAGGCAAAAGAGACGCAGGATCACCGCCGCTGAGGTTTCCTTCGGTCCCGGTTTCTCTCCCCCACGACTGCGATCGCTCGGCCTGATCCAGGGGCCGTATTGTACAGCTTTCCGGTCATGGCTGGATGTAGCTCTCACGAGGAGGGGAGATCGGTTTTGACAGACAAAACCATGGCGGCGGGATCCTCCAAGACGGCGTGGTGTTTTGAGGTTGTACATCTCAAGAACCTAAAGCTGAGCAAAGGGGAGCGAGATGGAGTTGGTCTAGCTGAGGCAGAGAGGAGCAGTCTGCCGGAGAAGGGGAAGGTTGTTTCTGGAGAGGCTAGTATGGGGCTGGAGAATGAGATTAAGCTGAACGAGGCGGCCTCTGAGGAGGACCGCCAGCAGCAATGAGTGTACTCAGTTACAACCTTCGTGGTTTGGGCGGGGCTGCGACATAGAAAGAAATTCGCGATTTAGCGAAGGAACACGCCCCCACCGTTTTGTGCATTCTCGAGACCCAATTGAAGAAGGAACGTGTGGAAAGACTAGCAAGATCGCTAGGTTTTGATAACAGTTTTGCTGTTAGTAGCTCAGGCCGTAGTGGTGGTCTGGGAATTTTTTGGAATGCTGGAATAAATATAGAAAGTTTGCCCTACTCTCAGTATCATATTGATGCTATTGTTTCTTCCTCGTCGATGGAACCTTGGCGACTCACATGTGTATATGGAGAGGCGCATGTCAGCGAGCGTTACAAGACTTGGGACTTACTCAAGTTCCTGAAGTCATCTTACCAGCACCTATGGATGTGCATCGGGGATTTTAATGAGGTTCTCCACAGGGAGGAACACGAAGGCGTCCAGGAGCGGAGTAATGCTCAGATGGCGGCCTTTCGGGAGGCGATGGATGTTTGTGGTCTTGCTGACCTTGGATTCACCGGCGTGAATTGGACGTTCGAGAAGAAGGTCTCGGGCGGAAGTTATTGCCATGTGCGGTTAGACAGAGCATTAGCGACACCTAGCTGGTGCGCTCGATACCCATTGGCGGAAGTGGAACATCTTTCAACTTCGACAACTTCAGATCATCTGCCGATATTATTGAAGATGGAGCCAACGACGGAGCAAGTACGGTCTCGGCCTCTATTCAGATACGAGACAATGTGGGAGTCACATACTGATTTTAATCCGATGCTCGCACAAGCATGGCAGGCTGGGGACACGTGCAACTCCATGCATGAACTCCAGGAAAAACTCGATTCTCTATCGGGTTCCTTGTCATCTTGGGGTTCTCGTACTTTCGGCCATGTACGAAAGGAAATCCGACAGCTCCAGCGTCATCTGGAAATCATGTGAGCTGCACCTCTCCGGGTAGGCCCCACCTATGAGGAACTTAAGGCAGCTGCTCGGTTAGTTGAACTGCAACATAGAGAAGAAGTGATGTGGCGTCAAAGGGCTCGGGTCCAATGGTTGTCAGAAGGAGATAAGAACACACACTTTTTCCATCAGAGAGCTAGCAGGCGGAGGAAGAAAAACAAGATCGTGAGGCTCAAAAAGTCTGATGGCACGATTACCGAGGACATAGTTGAGCTGCAGCGTATGTCTTGGGAATTCTATGATGATCTATACCGCTCAGAAGGTACAACCGGCATGGAGGAAGTGTTGGCTATTGTACCGGTTTTAGTCACTCCGAATATGAATGCAAAGCTGATTGCGCCTTTTGAAGAGCATGAAATCAAAATGGCGCTTTTTCAGATGTATCCGACCAAGGCTCCTGGTCCTGACGGATTTCCAGCGCATTTTTTCAGCGGCATCGGGACCTCTGCGGTGAAGAGGTTACAAAATCAGTTTTGAGAGTTTTACGGGGCGAAGAGAACCCGGAGGGTATCAACAAAACTTTCATTGTTCTTATACCTAAGGTGGCTCAACCAGAGGATTTAGGAAAATTTCGCCCTATTAGCTTGTGTAATGTTATTTACAAAATTGCCTCCAAGGTTCTTGCCAACAGGTTGAAAGTTATCCTACCAGAGATTATCTCGGAGGAGCAGTCTGCTTTTGTCCCTGGAAGATTAATCACGGACAATATTATCACAGCGTATGAGTGTTTGCATTTTATGAAGAGGAACGATGCGAAAAAAACACCAGCATTGTGATTTGAAGTTAGACATGCGGAAGGCATATGATCGCGTTGAATGGAGTTATTTGCAGGCGATTATGCACCGCATGGGTTTTCATGATCGATGGATTCAGATTACTATGAAGATGATTACATCTGTCTCCTTCTCGGTTTTATTCAACGGGACACCTTTGGAGGAGTTTCGCCCTTCTAGAGGTATCCGCCAAGGTGACCCAATATCTCCATACTTGTTTTTGATTGCAGCAGAGTGCCTTTCAGGCCTCCTAAAACAGAGTCGTCAGTAATCGCATCTACAAGGGATCAAGGTGGCCCCTACTGCTCCGGTGGTAAACCATCTTCTTTTTGCCGATGATAGCCTGTTGTTTGTCAAAGCAAGTAAAGCGGGAGCAAGAGAGGCTAGTGCTTTGCTAGATAAATACTTCAACGCATCAGGCTAGAGAGTAAACTTGGACAAGTCCTAAGTATTTTTCAGCAAAGGTTGTCCTTAGACAGTCAGAAGTTCTGTCAAGGCATTACTTCAGGTTCCAAACGAGTCACTTAATGAGAAGTACCTTGGCATGCCATCAGATGTGGGCCGATCTTTGAATGGGGCTTTCAAATACCTGAGAGATAGAATTTGGAAGCAAGTTCAGGGTTGGATTGAAATGATACTTTCGGCAGGAGGGAAAGAATTGCTTATAAAGTCGGTGGCCCAAGCAATTCCGACTTTCTCTATGTCCTGCTTCAAGCTGCCAAGGGGCTTGTGTCTCCACATAAATTCACTAATTCGCAATTTTTGGTGGGGCAGTAAGAGAGGCAAGAGGAGGACACACTGGGTTTCATGGGAAGTGATGTGCTCACCAAAAGCGGATGGTGGCTTAGGGTTCAGAGATATTGAACTTTTTAACCTAGATTTGCTTAACAGGTGTGGCGTTTGTTGCAAAATCCTGAATCCCTGAGTGCAAGAATATTGAAGGCTGTTTATTTCCCCTCAACGGACATCTTAGAAGCAACACTTTGTTGGGCCACGCGGAGATAAAACAAAAAAATTCCCCTCTAACGTGGTGATCCCAAGATCTAGCTGAGGTAGAAGGCCATGAGGTTTATCACTGGACGCGCAGTTGCGGATTACTGATGAAGCGCGTCAGTTGATGCAGTGCAGTCCTCACGATCCGATCGTCTTGGTGCTGATCACACAGCACCTCTGCTGGTATCCACACGTACAAGGAGGAGCGTCGGCGGCGAACTGCTAGGTTCGTTACGGCGGCAGGACTGCTGTGGAGCTAGGGTTTCCAACACATGGAATGACCTAACCGAACAACGATTAACCTTTCTGGGTTACGGTGCTCCACTATATATAGGGAGTGAACATGGGCTCTGCTCACGCGACCCATTCACTAAAGCCCATATAACACTAGTCACCGTGAGTCCAACTCACTAACTCAGTCCTAATCCGGTTTAGGTCCAACCCAACCAGATTACAGGTTCAGATCCAATCCAAACTTGCTCCCACCCTTAAGTGTGTGACCCCGCAGGCTCATGGCTACTTGGACACGATTGGAGTCCGACTCTCAATCGATCAGTCGGTAGCGACCCCTAGTAGAACGTGCCGACTCCTAAGTACCAAAGAGTCATGACGACTTGCCTTTCCAATGCGACTTACGTCCGAGTCCCTTTTGCCTCACGATATACCTTGTCAGACTATAGGCGAATAATTGTCATCCCTTAAATAGTCCGACTCTCTTCTTGATCCAAGATAAGTGATTCACCCGACTAACTCTTAGTCGATCGCCTCGGTTAACACTTAACCGAGTCGTGCATGGCCATGCTTTCCGAATCATATCTCACGAGAGGGCCCAGAGAATATCTCTTCGAGTGGAGGGGCAAAATCCCATCTTGGTTATTCACATCACGCAGCTTGATTCTCAGTCGACCCGAACCCTGCCTTTATAGCTGCCCAGTTACGGATCAGTGTTTGACAGAACCTAAGTCGGTGATCCTCAACTCGGACTATGCAACAACCTCAGGTCTAAGGATTACATTGATTGAGATATACAAATGAAAACTTATTCGTTGTACCTCAATATGGGTCAATCCGACTTGCTAAACTCTTTAGCTGAATCTGTGTAAGTTGGAATAGCATCTCCATGCTCATGACAAGTGGAACCGAGTCATCAAGCCAACTTTCACATTGGTCTAAGTTGTGTGTCTAGCACAACTTCGATGACCAAGGATATTTAGTACAAACAACATGAATGCATAGTTCCACAACCGAATCTCATATTCAATGATACACATCAGATGTTTATATAAGGACTACTTAATATCTTTATGAATACAATGGGAAATCTCATCATACATGATTGCCTCTAGGGCATATTCCCAACAGTCTCCCACTTGCACTAGAGTCAATGTTCTGACATCACATGTCTAAGCATATAATGCCCATGGCTCTCAGGTGCGCCTCATGCTTTGGCTGTGGTAACGACTTTGTCAACGGATCTGCAATATTTGCATCCGTGTGTACCTTGCATAACTTGATATCACCCTGATCCACGAACTGGCGAATCAGGCGGTACCGCATGAGTATGTGCTTGTTCTTCTGGTGCTGTCTAGGTTCCTTGGCTTGTGCAATAGCACCATTGTTGTCACAATACACGTCTAACGGATTGGACGAGCCCTGAACCACACCAAGATCCATGAGGAAATTCCTCATCTAAACAGCTTCCTTTGCTGCCTCCGAGGCGGCAATATACTCTGCCTCTGTTGTAGACACAGACACAGTCTCTTGCTTGGAACTCTTCCAGCTCACAGCACCTCCGTTTATAATAAACACGTATCCGGATTGCGAACGAGAATCATCAGAGTCAGTAAGATAACTCGCATCCGTGTAACCCTTTACACTGAGTTCATCTTCACCACCATAAACCAAGAACATATCCTTAGTCCTTCTCAAGTACTTTAGGATATTTTTAGCCGCTCTCCAGTGGATCTCTCCAGGATCAGCCTGGTATCTGCTCACAACACTTAGAGCATAGGAAACATCCGGCCTAGTACAAATCATGGCATACATGATGGATCCGACTGCAGAAGCATATGCAATCGCACTCATCCGACTTTGCTCATCAGTTGTCAAAGGACACTGAGTCTTGCTAAGTTTTACACCATGGGACATCGGTAAGAACCCCTTAGACGATTCCATGTTGAACTTCTTCAACACTTTGTCCAAATAAGTACTCTGACTCAATCCAATGAGCCTACTTGATCTATCTCTATAGATCCGGATTCCGAGGATGTATGTTGCCTCACCCAAGTCTTTCATTGAGAAACTCCTTTCCAATGATTCCTTGGTTTCTTGCAACATCTGGACATCATTTCCAATCAGTAATATGTCATCCACATATAAGATTGGAAAATTTACTTTGTTCCCACTAAACTTCTTGTACAAACAAGAATCATGATCACTCTTGATGAAGCCAAACGATTTGACTACCTCATCAAAGCGAATATTCCAACTCCGAGATGCTTGCTTCAACCTATAAATGGATTTCTGAAGTTTGCACACCTTATCAGCGTTAGCCGGATCGACAAAACCCTCGGGATGTATCATATACACGTCCTCGATTAAATTTCCGTTAAGGAAAGCCGTTTTGATATCCATCTGCCGTATCTCGTAGTCGAAATAGGCCGCTATAGCTAACATGATCCGAACTGATTTAAGCATCACTACGGGCGAGAAAGTCTCGTCGTAATCAACTCCTTGAACTCGTTGGAACCCCTTCGCGACAAGGCGTGCTTTATAGATTGAAACATTTCCATCCATATCAGTTTTCTTCTTAAAGACCCATTTGCACTCGACGGGTCTTGCACCGTCTGGCAGATCAACCAAGTTCCAAACTTGATTTTCATCCATGGACTTTATCTCGGATCTCATGGCTCCAAGCCATGACTCGGAATCAGATCCCACCATCGCTTCCGAATAATTTGCAGGCTCATCACTGTCTAACAGTAACACATCATGAACACTTCATAATCTTGCCGATCTTCGTAGTATGCTGTGCCGGCTGCTACCAGCTGCCACACCGCTTCAACCTCCAAGGTTTTCGCCGACTCGCTACTAGCCGGTTCCTCTCGAATTTCTTCGAGCTGCACCGTGCTCCCACTTACTCCCCGACCGAGAAACTCTTTCTCAAGGAAGACACCGTTTCGAGCGACAAACACTTTGCCCTCTTCTCGGTTGTAGAAGTAGTAACCCAAGGTTTCCCTCGGATACCCCACGAAAATACACTTATCCGACTTGGCTGTAAGCTTGTCCGATTGAAGTCGCTTAACAAATGCTTCACAACCCCAAATCTTAAGAAAAGACAAACTCGGCTTTTTGCCTGTCCACATCTCATGCGGTGTCTTCTCTACCGATTTTGATGGTACTGCTTAATGTGAGCATCGCTTGTTTCTAGACAATAACCCCAAAATGATAAAGGTAGATCTATCCGACTCATCATTGATCGTACCATGTCCAACAAGGTCCGATTCCGCCTTTCTGAAACACCATTCCTTTGCGGCGTTCCTGGCGGAGTAAGTTGAGGAACTATTCCACAACTTTTCAGATGGTCACCAATCTCATGGCTCATGTAATCACCTCCTCGGTCCGACTGAAGAAACTTTATTTTCTTGCCGAGTTGATTCTGTGCTTCATTCTGGAATTCTTTGAACTTTTCAAAGGCTTCCGACTTGTGTTTCATCAAGTAGATATATCCATACCTACTCAAATCATTAGTGAAGGTAATGAAGTACTCATAACCACCCCTGGCTGTCGTGCTCATTGGTCCACATACATCACTATGTACTAGTCCCAACAAGTCGGACGCCCTTTCGCAACTCTTTGCAAAAGGTGTCTTGGTCATTTTGCCGAGTAGGCAAGATTCACATGTCTCGAACGACTCCAAGTCGAACGAAGTTAGGAGTCCATCATCATGGAGCTTCTTCATGCGTTTCCAACTTATATGACCAAGCCGACAGTGCCAAAAGTAAGTCATATTCAGATCATTTGGTTTCAACCTTTTTACATTTATGTTATAAACCGACTCACCATCAAGATTCAAAATAAATAACCCGTCCTATACGGGTGCAAAGCCGTGAAACATATCATTCAAATAGAAAGAACAACCATTATTCTTGATATTCGACTCATAGCCTTGCCTCATCAAACATGAAGCAGAAATAATGTTTCGACTAAGCACTGGAACATAATAACAATTATTCAGTTCCATAATGAATCCGGAAGGTAAATGAAGTTGCATCGTGCCGACTTCCAACGCAGCAACTCTTGCTTTGTTGCCGACTCGAATATCAACCTCGCCTCTTGCTACTCTCCTAGTTCTTACCAGTCCCTGCAACGAGTTGCAGATGTGAATAACTGATCCAGTATTATATACCCAAGAACTATTAGGTGCATCAGCAAGATATATGTCTATAACATTGCAAACAAGTGTAACTGAGTCGGAAGTCATACCTCCACTCTTGGCTTTGTCAGCCAAGTACTTGATGCAGTTCCTCTTATAGTGGCCATCCGCCTTGCAGTAGAAGCAAGTGGATCCGGCTGAAGGAGATGGCTTAGTCCCCGAGGAAGTGCTTGGGACCGGGTCCTGAGCCTGCTTTCCTCCTGACTTAGCCTTCTTATTAGTCCAAGAACTCTTCTTGAACTTAGCCTTATTCTGCACCATCAACACTTGATTGGCGCCCTTCTTGATATCCGCCTCTGCCTGCTTGAGCATCCCATATAATTCAGTGAGCTTCTTATCCATACCATGCATGTGGTAGTTCGAAATGAACTGCCCATATGCACTAGGAAGAGAGTTCAGAATTATATCCGTAGCGAACTCTTCGCTAATGGGGTAGCCAAGCCTCTCTAGAGACTGCACGTAACCAACCATTTTGATCACATGCGGACTCAGTGGATCACCATCCTTAAGCTTGCAACTCAGCAAAGCCTGAGAGACTTGATACCTCTCAGTCTTCACCTGAGCCTGGAACATACTTTTGAGGCTTTCGATCATATCGTAGGCCTCAACATGCTCGAACTGCTTTTGCAAGTCCGGTTCCATGTGAGCAAGCATAAGACAGCTAATATCCGTGGACTCATCCTTAGCCCGACGGTAGGCATTGGTGACTGCGACAGTCGCATTCTCATTTGGCTCATCTGGAAGTGGGTTGTCTAGGACATGGTCCTTCTTTTCTTGTTTGAGAACAATTCTCAGATTTCGATATCAGTTGGTAAAATTAGTGTCGTTCAGTTTATCTTTCTCAAGAATGGTTCTCAACGCAAAACCGGATATCTGAGAGTGACTGCTACTTGGTGCCATGATCTACAACAGAAAATATGCAAAACACTTAAGACATGTATTCATAAAAGAGCAAGCATATTAAACATTTTAATATTTTATGCTCCCACTAGAACCAACACCCCTCCGATGGTTGCTTAGTGATTTAGGATCCTAAATAAGAAAGTGGCTAGTGAGCTTTAGCATCACCGCTAGCCGCCAAGTGATCTAGGTAGGCAAATCCTTGTCAATCGTATCTCACACGACTCCTGTTGGACGGGTGGCATCACATGACTCGGCTCCCATCCGACTTTTCCCCGAGCCCCACAACCGTTGTGATAGACCCGTCTAGCTTACTGAGTGTTTCCGCAGTAAGAGTCCGACTCGAACCCACCTAGTCGGAAAGAATTGGCAGCACCTCAATTTTAGGACACCACTACCAAAAATGTCCGACTTGTGATGGTGCAAACACTGGCGGGAAAACTGACTAGACCTTCTTTGAGGGATTAAATTTTACCGACTATCTAATAGAGGTAAAACTGAGACATAACAATAACACAAAATAAAGCATTTATAATGTGAAATGGTATGGCTCTCTTCATGGCGATCTCCATCTCCACAAAGCCTGTAATCCGACTCGTGCCAACTCTTGTCACTTGCCGTCTTACTCCATGTCGCCGACATGTACAACGCCTTGCATGCCTCCCGGGTTCTCCAAACAGCTACACTAGCTTAGTAAAGTAAATTACATAGAGAATCCGACACGCAGGTCATTATACAATAAAATGACAGCACCTAGGCTCCAGCCGGTTGACAAAAACCATGATTCGCAGATCACGTATGGATTACACACATACATCACATGCACATGAACCATACCATTCACAACTTCCTGCAAAAACAAGTTATGCATAGATACAATATCTACCGGGCGTTGTGAAACTCGCAACGACATCTAAGGCGCTACGATAGGGATCTCATCTACGATCCGAACATGGATCCCAAAAATGTAGATCTCATCTACGATCCGAACATGGATTCCGACCATCGTTCCGATTGGATCAAACTCTTTGATCTTCGATCACCGCTTTTGGATTTACGTGTCACAGTCTATCTCGATGGCGGAAGCCGACCGGTACGGGTATGTCGTTCCACGACCTCAGCAGTATGATCACGGAAATCAGATCTACCATTCCCCGAGTACAGTTGATCCAATCAACTTCGTACAAAACCAATCTATCTCATAGATCGACCACCAAAGAGCACATAGATCTCATCTACAGCCAACCGCATATCACATATGCGAGATCTCGAGCCTAAAACCAGAAGCTATCGCTCTGATACCACTGTTGGGACACGCGGAGATAAAACAAAAAAATTCCCCTCTAACGTGGTGATCCCAAGATCTAGCTGAGGTAGAAGGCCACGAGGTTTACCACTGGACGCGCAGTTGCGGATTACTGATGAAGCGCGTCAGTTGATGCAATGCAGTCCTCACGATCCGATCATCTTGGTGCTGATCGCATAGCACCTCTGCTGGTATCCACACGTACAAGGAAGAGCGCCGGGGGCGAACTGCTAGGTTCGTTACAGCGGCAGGACTACTGTGGAGTTAGGGTTTCCAACACATGGAATGACCTAACCGAACAATGATTAACCTTTCTGGTTACGGTGCTCCACTATATATAGGGAGTGAACGTGGGCTCTGCTCGCGCGACCCATTCACTAAAGCCCATATAACACTAGTCACCGTGAGTCCAACTCACTAACTCACTCCTAATCCGGTTTAGGTCCAACCCAACCAGATTACAAGTTTAGATCCAATCCGAACTTGCTCCCACTCTTAAGTGTGTGACCCTGCAGGCTCATGGCTACTTGGACACGATTGGAGTCCGACTCTCAATCGATCAGTCGGTAGCGGCTCCTAGCAGAACGTGCCGACTCCCAAGTACCAAAGAGTCATGACGACTTGCCTTTCCAATGCGGCTTACGTCCGAGTCCCTTTTTCCTCACGATATACCTTGTCAGACTATAGGCGAATAATTGTCATCCCTTAAATAGTCCGACTCTCTTCTCGATCCAAGATAAGTGATTTACCCGACTAACTCTTAGTCGATCGCCTCGGTTAACACTTAATCAAGTCGTGCATGGCCATGCTTTCCGAATCATATCTCACGAGAGGGCCCAGAGAATATCTCTCCGAGTGAAGGGGCAAAATCCCATCTTGGTTATTCACATCACGCAGCTTGATTTTCCGTCGACCCGAACCCTGCCTTTATAACTGCCCAGTTACGGATCAGTGTTTGACAAAACCTAAGTCGGTGATCCTCAACTCGGACTATGCAACAACCTCAGGTCTAAGGATTACATTGATTGAGATATACAAATGACAACTTGTTCGTTGTACCTCAATATGTGTCAATCCGACTCGCTAAACTCTTTAGCCGAATCTGTGTAAGTTGGAATAGCATCTCCATGCTCATGACAAGTGGAACCGAGTCATCAAGACAACTTTCACATTGGTCTAAGTTGTGTGTCCAGCACAACTTCGATGACCAAGGATATTTAGTACAAACAACATGAATGCATAGTTCCACAACCAAATCTCATATTCAATGATACACATCAGATGTTTATACAAGGACTACTTAATATCTTTATGAATACAATGGGAAATCTCATCATACATGATTGCCTCTAGGGCATATTCCCAACACACTTGGCTCGTATCCGTCTCAGGTATGGCGATCACTTCTGGAGGGTAGGGATGCAATGAAGCAAGGGTTAATCAAAAGAATCGGTACAGGCGAGAACACACATGCCTGGAACCAAAACTGGCTTCCAAGGGATCATATGCTCGCCTGGCTCAGATAGTCGACATCGACGTGGTTCCACCCCAGATGGTTAGCAACTTTATCAATACCGACTCAGTGACATGGAACAAAGAAATTTTGGAGGATTTTCTTACCCATGGACGTGGAATGCATTTGTACAATTCCATTAAGTACACGGAGGCAAAAGGATGTGTGGTCATGGTATTATGATCGATCGAATTACGATTTCGTCCGATCTACAAGATGTTGGTCAGAACTAAACGAAGAAGGGAAGATTGGCTGGAACACAGACCAGCAACGTCTGATATGGCAACCGAGGAGAAGCATTGGACTAAGCTCTGGAAAATTCAAGTGCCCTCAAAGTTGCGTGTATTCGTGTGGAGATTGGCGCATCAATCGCTTCCGACTGGTGATGTGCGCCACCATAGGCATATGTCTGACACGAGCTCGTGCTCAATATGCGGCGTCGAGGACTCATGGAGGCACTCGTTACTCGACTGCAACATGTCTCGATGCGTCTGGGCTTTGATAAATGAAGAAATCACCCAACACATGGTCTTTACTGAGGAACCCTCGGACAAGCAATGGTTATTTGGGATGATGGAGACACTGAATCAGGGGGATTTTATTGAGATGGCAGTGACGTTGTGGGCGATATGGTATGCTCGACAGCGGTTGATCCATGATGGTGAGCAGCAAAGTCCATTGTCTACCTTCCTGTTCACCAGACGTTTTCTGGATGATCTGGCTATGGCGCCTAGGCCGATCGGTTCACAACAAAAAAAACCGGTGGCGAGTGAGAAGTGTAGGTGGCTCCCACCTCCACAGGGGCATGCCAAGATAAATGTCGATGCTGCTACATCCAAAACTGAAACGGGTGGCGCTATAGCAGCAGTATGTCAGAGTGAAGTTGGACTTTTTCTTGGGGCCTCGGCTCTCACGATGACAGGAGGCCTTAGTCAAGCCCTTGCATGCCGGGAGGGTTTAGCATTGGCGCAAGATCTTGGGCTGAGGAAGATTTATGTAGCGTCAGATTGTCTGCAGGTGATCAACAATATGCAGAACCCATACTCAGGTGAATATGGTATGATCATCTCAGAAATAAAGGAGACGGCGTCTGCCTTCGCGACGACGGTTTTCAGGCACGAGAAAAGGAACTCCAACGGAGAGGCCCATCGACTCGCTCGTAGTAGTGTTGATAGGGGAGCTGGACGCCGCATGTGGCTCTTGAACCCCCAGAAGGGTTATGTATTCCAGCAAACTTTGTAGCTGATCAATAATTAGCTGTCAATTTCTCAAAAAAAAAAAAGGCAAAAGAGACGCATACTCCACTAGGTCGGCTTAGAGCTAACAGTTACTGTAAACTTGCGGCCTGTAAAGTTTAGACCACCGAAAATCATATTTATGGGTCTAAAACAGTTTGTATAGAACACTTATTATAAACACAACTTGTATTACGTGGGACCAATTTTTGCCCACCATTTTCTTTTTTTCTTATTCTCTTCTTCTCCAAAGCACGCCTGCCCGACCTCACCAGTCGCCCGAGCGCTCCCATCGCCCGAGCTCCGTCCCCCGCTCCGCCGTTGTCCCTCGCGTCGCTCGGGCACGGCCGGCCGCCTCGCTGCCCGAGCTTCGCCGCCCGCGCACTCCCGCCCGGCACCCAGCTCCTTCGTGCCCGCCCTGTCGCCCGAGAGCCACCGCCCACGCGCTCCCCGTCCCAGCGCCATTCGCCGGCCCGCCTTCCCTCGCGCGCGTCCTCTGCGCCCGGCTCCTGCCTACCCGCCCCGGCATGTCGCCCACACTCGCCAAGCACAAAATTGGACCGCAATCCATCGGTAATCGGTCGGTACGATAGCGATTCACCGGAAATTGGAAGAAATTTGGCCGAAATCGAAGCTCGGTAGCGAGATTTCGCCGGATTCCAACGAGTCCGCCGCCCGCCGGAATTTTACAACATTCTGAAGAAGACAATAAAAACCGTCTAAAGAAACCAAGACCTCCCGCTGATTGAATACTTCTTCCCGCTCCGCAGAAGAAATTTGGAAACAACAAACCACCTTCTGATTGAATGCCCATATAGTAGGATGGCATGGACCAGCTAACCGACTTCTTCCAAGAAGACTCGTTTCGTCCACCAAATTAGGAGGGGCACGATGTAATAGTGGGGTCATGGTACAGGCGGGTGAGGAAGGCAGCAGAGCCCACGAACAAAAAATCTACACCGGTAATCATAAAGATAATCTGCTGGGAGTTGTAAAAGAAAAGAAATAGACGATTTTTTTATTTCCTCAGACCTATATTAATTGACTTATATTTGTTTAAATTTAAATAAATCTAGACACTATTTAATATATAGGTTCATTCAAATTTTAACAAATTAAAATCAATTAATATAGGTCGAAGGAGTAGAAGAAAGAGCAAAGTGTCAACTGTCTAGTTGACTTGAAGCTTGGACATGGAAGCAAGCAGAAGCTCGCATCTCGTTGGTTGAGCAGTATGGAGGGGCACCACTCGATCCTGGTTCATTAGGTGGGGTTGTATGTTTTTGCAGGGAGTCTCTAGTTTTGGGCTTCACTTGTCTCTGTAACCCTTGGTTTTCTTTTGCTAATGAATGAACATAGTAGTTCTTCTGCTATTATTCATAAAAAGATCATCTGGTAGAGATATATTGTACAATCTCTCGATCACCTTATGAATAAAGTCTGAAAATTTTCATCATATATATAGAGTCGCGCTATTTGACTCCCTGGGTGCAGAATATTATTCTGCACCCAGCCCCGACTGGCTCCGCGAGCGCGCGTCTCTGCGCCAAGCTCAGCGACGTAAAATTCTTTGTTGCGACGTAAGATATCCTGTCATGGGCCAAAACCGTCCCACACGCACGCTGAGCCAGCCTTGTGTTCCTTAATGTCTTTTCTTTTAACCGGCGTAAAATATCTCCCAGCCAACGTAAAAAATTGATATGGGTTTGGGAAACCCGCTAGCCAACATAATAAGAGTTACTACGCCATGATTCTTTTTCCAGCATCGTGAACCTTTTTTTGCAAAAGATGGCTCAATTATACATTTCAATAAGAACCCACATAAGATTATGCCAGGATTATTCTTGATCACCTCTCCTGATTACGCACCATAAGTTTTGCCTGATTACAGAAACATAAGATTGACAAGGACAGCCTAATGACATTTTCTAAGAACTCCATGCCATTGATTCAAGGGCATGTAAAAGAGATATACACGTTTCTGCATACAATTAACGGCGTAGTCAGAGACTCAGATGTGCCCATAGAATAAAAAATCATTGCCTAACGCCTACCAAACATAAAGGAATTAATCCCCAAACAGGTAGTGAAGTACATTACTCAGCATAATCCATTTTTTACATTAAATCCATTGCACGAAATTTTGATGGTTCATTTCCATCC
Source organism: Avena insularis (assembly GCA_023614405.1). Taxonomy (NCBI): domain Eukaryota; kingdom Viridiplantae; phylum Streptophyta; class Magnoliopsida; order Poales; family Poaceae; genus Avena; species Avena insularis. The sequence goes on along the minus strand of CM042693.1, from coordinate 6,324,246 downwards.
TACTAAGCAACACTATTTTGGGGCTGGCGTACTATAATGTGATGCCTTCAATCAATTTCTTCTCATCAGTCTTGAACTCGAATACCTCATTACCATCAACCCATCATGATCTTTAGTGTTGCAGCTTTGTTACAAAAATTACGGAAAATGGATGTTAAATCTGCAAGCTCAATCAGAAAGTAAAGATTTGAAACATAGGATTATTGTTTCAATAATATGTTCCGAAATGTACATGTTATATTTTGTTACCAACTAATGAATTGTACGGTAAGGGAAACAATGACATTTACAGTTGGAGTAATGATGAAAATTATTGATGCAAGATTCTAATATTCATGGTTGTAGTTCTGAGAACTGTTAGCAGTGACCGACAAGGTCAGAAGACTAGGAACAAAATCATGAGGCAAACCTTGTAAAGAAAAAATATATTAGTTATGATAACAAATAAAAAAATCAGTAAATACAAAAGGGTTACAAAGCCCGGTTAGCTTGACAGATCAAGTCCATGATTCAGGTCAGATGACCAGCAGGTAATGTCAGTGATATTTATAATCTAGAAAACAATTATTTGCCTTAAAAACAGTGCTAATTATTTGCCTATATGGTTGTATAATCAAAGACTCATTAATGAACAATCAAACAATTGTTTACCTTAAAAAACAGATATTTATCGATCCATCTTATGGTGAGTATATGTGCTGGTATGTCATACCGTAAGTAAAATAGGCCACCAAGCTTAGTGCAGTGCCATGTTTCATATGCGCATAATTTTCTCTAAATACTTGGCTACGTCTCCAAATTCCTTGCATGTCCCTCGATTCCAAGGCATAACACCTATACCTTATTTGCCTAAGAAATTTATAATATATAGAACTAGTATCATATTATTGGTCAGATACACTTCCAATTAACTGGATCAATTGTTTTTGTCACACGGCCCAGATCACTGGCAGAGTATTAGATTTACTATACATAGTGAGTAGTGACAGACTAGATGCAGAGCCCTACATTTTTCAGTGAGGCAAGCATGACACTGCGGATCGATCTGTGGCAGAAGAGGAACAAGTAGGCATACTAATTTGTTAGTCTGGGTCGTCGTGGGAGATATGGAAACCAACCGCTCAGCCGAGGGCTTCCGGGTCCTCGGCGGCACAGCAATCGTTGAAACTTGGCGGCGTGCGGAGGGTCATCATCCTTGAGCTCATAGTACCTGTACCGGTCTGCCACCATCATCGGGAATGGTAAGAATCAGATCAATCCATGGGTCTAGATGATTCATAATTGGAGAGAAAATTGTAACTTACTCATCCAAATTGGTAAATATGGGGTGGTAAAGAAAAAAAAGCATGAAGCGTTGTTTCCTGGTTGCGGACTGCCTGTATCAGTTAAGAAGCAAACGACAAGGAGCTACATGAACAAAAAGTAAATTACATCTCCAAGCAGCCTCCCACAACTGTTGGGAGGATTAAAATCAGCAACAAAATATTACACTAAACTGTGTATATTTGTGACTGAAAGCACAACCAACAGTAATTAGGCCCAACTTGATGACTTACGGGGCTTGTGGTCAACCTGCCAAGTCAACTACCCTGTCTAGATAACCCACTTCAATCAAGGGCTTCGATTAATGTTTGAATTTTTTTTACAGAGCATGCAAACAAGTGTTTGAACATCTTTTTATTAAGTTCAGGAAGTGAGTGATTTACTTGACTGCTATAGACCAGTTTATAGAGCTACAACACATAACTTTAGCTGTTTAAATATTTGATAACAAAGTTCCTTGTAGTGCCATACTGCTGTAAAGAACTGCATGCAAAAATTACTGATGTTTTATATAGCCAATCTATCCTTGTATGTAGGATCAATGGGTTACTTCTATGATCAGTTCTATCCATTTCTTGTGGGATGCTAATGTAACGATCTTCTCTTAGCTTGGTTCAGTAGGTACAGAAATCCCTAGTGCATGTGTGAAGCGCCAATGGCACAAGAACTGTATGAATAATTTCCTTACATCAAAGTAATTACATTATTAGAATACCAACTGTAGTTCTATCAGCTGGATTTCAGTTTTGCTGATTTAAGATATGATGCGTCAAGGAAAAATTAAGGTAATATGATGCATATTTAAGGGCTTGCCATGGATAAGTCGCAACAAAAAGAAAATATACTAACCAGCTTAAACTGCAGCTTCAGCTATAGAAGCTTACCACTCCAGCAGGGGATCTTTTGGGGGCCAACAAATAATTTCTCAGTTTAGATCCCAGTCGCCATATCTCGTAAATCAACATCAGAAAAATTGAGAAGTTATGAACGCATTGACAAATCCATGTACTACAACACAAGAATAAATCACAGATAGAAGTACAAGAATGCTACGAGCAGTTTTCACAAACTAGAAGAAAATAAATGGTATGGAGAAAAGTTTGCCCTTTTGATTCCAATCCATACTCCTTTGTATCCGACCAGTTCAACACTTCAGCTCCAAACGTACCATAGCCGAAGTTGCCTAGAAGTTGCCTAGAAAGAGAGAGGGACGCAGGAATTGTAAGAGATTGAAACGCAATCGCTAGCTAAATCCAACAGCTGCCAATGCAAGAAGTTGAATAAGAGAGGAGCAGCCAACACCAAACCTTGTCGCCATCGGCTGCGTTGTGAGCAGAGGGCTCTTCAAACTAATTACATATGTGCCTCACTTCTTCCATCAATATCTTGATTCATACCTCCTATGTACAAAATATATTGCGGAAAATTGAAGACCACTCATCAGCCAGATGCACATATTATAACTTTAAAGAACTACATCATACGCTAGAAACTGAAGAACGTGGCAACATTGGGGAAGAAAGAAACAACATTCAGTTGGTGAATCGTGAGACTGTGCGGTGGTGGATCTGCCTCCGATTCCTTCTACTCAATGACCAAGCAACGCAAGGAAATCTCTCTAGCAGTCAAACTCAATTGGTGAATCGTGAGAGAGGAAGGAGTTTTCGTAATATAGGTTTTGGTCAACCGCCACCGTACCTTGCGTCTAAGTCCACCGGCGGCGTACTCTGCCCACCGAGAAACGATCAACATCAGGTCTGAGGCCGCCGACCGGACCTACAAAAAAACGGCCGCCCGCCGCTCACCACGATGCAGATCCTCTCCTCAGGCCCCAGCCCCACCCTCCTGCGCCACGCCTCCATTGCCACCATTCAGCCAGCCGAGTACGGCGCCGCTGATTTCACACCTCATGACGCAGGCGAAGACACCCACAACGTAGACCCATCCGCCGTTCTCTTGCCCACCATGGCCCTCCCGTGGCTCACTCGCTCACCGCCGGCTGCGCTCACCCGCTCGCCGCCGCCGCCGCCGCCGCCGCGCTCAATTCCAAACCGCTCGTCGCCCTCTCCGCTCGATAATAAACCAGGAGGGGGGAAAATCAGGTGATGGCTGGGTAGCTCTGAGACCCCACGAGCACGAGGCCACGACTGAGAAAATAAACTGACGGGATAAAAGAAAAAGAAAAGTTACGTCGAGTGGCTGGGTCGAGGCGTCGAGCAAACCATACACCATACACCAGTTCGGCTCGAACGATCGACCCGGGTACAGAATTGTTTATTCTGCATCCAGAGGGTCTAAGGGCATGTTTAGTGGCAGGCGTTTATATGGGCGCTTATGGAAAACAAAATAAAGATTGGAAACTGAAAAATCACCTAAGCTTCCTTTCCCACAACGCTGGACGCTAAAATGTCAGGTTAAACCATCTTTGCTCCTGCTGCCGTACAGGAAAAAAAGAGACCAAGCGACCGCCGCTTGTTTTTGCGTCGACGCTATGCTTGGCACTGGGATTCGATGACGCAACTGCTAATTGACCAGGAAATAATTCCTAGCGTCTCTCACAAGCGGCCGCGTTAAACATGTCCTAATAGAGCTTCTATATATATATATATATATATATTTGTCTTTGAGATTCAAACCTGCTGATCTGAGTCATTCGTTAAACAAATAAACTCTCTTTCGTTTTTCGGAAGTGATACTATGGACGGATCGTGAAAACTATCCACTAGTGCAGAGCCCCCCTTTAACTCCGATTGGGAGGGCCCTCTAACAGCGGTTCTCCAACCGCTGTTGAGGGTTCGGTGTTAGAGGGGGGGGCCTTTAACACCGGTTCTTATACGAACCGGTGTTAAAGGGTGGCGACGGGGCTGCCGAGGCCTCAGGCTCCTCCTTTAACACCGGTTGAGTGGGAACCGGTGTTAAAATTCTATGGCGAGATTTAGGCCGTTTTCCGCCTTGGCGGAAAACGGCCTAAATCTCGCCACGTAGACTTCTGCCTGCCCGTTAGGCGTATTTACGGGAGGGAATCGATCGGGGGCGGTATACATAAATCATCGGTATATACAGTACATGAATAATTCAGCAACTATTATTATACACAAACATCGTCATCGGCACATACATCGTCATCGTTCATTTTGGTGGATATCTAAAGAGTTCTCCGCCAGGCGTGACGACCTCATCAAGTATGAACCCCGCCAATTCCTCTTGAGTGGCTCGTGCGTTCAAATGGTAGGAGTTGGTCCGCATCCGTTCGATCTGAATATATATGAAGAATGGGTCAATATATATATAAGAATAAAACTCAACATAATTGATGGTAATAAAATAATGTTGTGGACTTTGTTTACTTACTCTAAGTTGTTCTAGCGGCTTGGCCGTGCACATACATATTGTGTTGAATGAACTCGCAAACATAGTACCCACATAAGTTATTGCCGTGTCACGATGCGCGCTTTACGAGAATAGAGTTCAATCAAAATAATAATCAATAATGCATGATATAATGCAATTGGACGCTTGCTAGTAGTAAGTATATTTTGGTCTTCAATTTTTAGTTCTTCTGTCCATTCACCCATGGCGCTGCCCGTGATCCTTTTCAAACCACAAGCAAAGAAAATGGATAAAGGAGTAATTAATTACTTGTTGTCACGAAAGTTGCCGATCTAGTGCGATAATATAATTGAAATTACCTCTGGAGCATCTCTCTAAAGTTTGCCCATATCTCTTTTTCTTTTAAATACGAGTCCATGACAAGGACTTTTCTGAGTCGGGTTAAATGACTAGCGAATAAAGTGGAACCTACGCATAACTCATCATCGTTACACTTAACATCGAGTAAGCTGAAATAGAATGTGTACAAGAGAGAGGGTACTCACGAGAAGTTGTAAGGCAATAGTATTTCCCTTTTGGTTTGTTGTCTCGGTAAAGACGTTAGCAAGTAATCTTCATTTGCGGGTTTGGTTTCTACCACTTCTTCATGAACTCTATTTGGGTCAGAACCCAATGTCAAAAGGCCTCCTTTCCTGCATTCCATAACCTTTTTCCTGCATAATAGTATATACATATATGGTGAGCATATATATATACATGCAATTAATAAAGTGAATGAGATGAGATATAAATTATAGAAATAGTACTTACACACAATAAAGGCTGATGACAGCTTTGTCGAGTTCCTTCTGATTGAATAGAAAATGCAAGTCTTAAATGTTGAAGTTGATCGCGTCGTCTCCATGAGAAGAAAATCTCATCTCTTATATGCTTGTGATCCATTCTACCTTTCTCGTCTTGCGAAATGAAGGTACCACTTGTGCAATTTTGCATCTTTGTTGGTAGATTCTTGAGCTCCTCTTTCTTGTGAGATTCTTCCCATACTTCCATGGCTATATGGGGTTGGCATAATTTGGGCAAGTTGTCTCCCATGACGTTCAAGTATGCAATGTAAGTCATCCCCCTCTCATTGGCCTTTTTTTGTAGCTCTGCCTCGTAATCATTTACGGGAGGCGTCCGTGTGTCGAACATTTGGAGGCGCATGATTGGTTTTCTGCTCTCCGAGCATGGGAACTATTTTCAGGGTGCCTCACGATCGCTACTTTCAGTCTCCCTCTGACTCCTTGCATCCGCTTTCAAAATGGCTCGTAGTCCGGCACAAGTGGGGTTTAGGTTTCAAAAGATTATTGTAAAACTTCTCCACCACCGCCTGATCTATTTTCTCCTTTGGCTCGGCCCGTCTAGGTGCAAAGAATTTCTTGACCTGTTCTTCCGAGATCCTATTGGTCTCCTCGTCGCTGCGATTCCGGTAAAACCGGCAATGGCTTGGCGGAAGGCTGTGGGGACGTAGTTTTTGAACTCTTTGGTATACGGTTTCCTGCGGATTTCTTTGTGGCGATTGCTCTGATGCTCTTCGTGGCGGTGCTCTTCCGCTTCTGTTGAGGAGATGGGCAGTGCAGGAGATGGCTGCCACGCAGAGATGGCCGACGGCCGGAGATGGCTGCCAGCATGAGGAGATGGTGAAGCCTTGGGAGATGGCTGCCAGCAGAGGTAGCTGGCTCGGCTAACGTGACTGCGGGGAGCAGGGGGGTGCAGTGACCTCAATTTGGAAGCACAATGTGTTCCTTCTTCCAAAGAATGGTTGTTTTCACTGCAAATTTGAGTTGAGTTTCCCCTTCACCTGTAGCATGGTCAAGCTGTGCTTCCTCATATTCCTTCACAACCTCATCCACCCCGACAATAGCATAGCCATCTGGAATCGGTCGGCAGTGGTAAGTTCCACCAGCTGGAGGTAAGGCATAGCCGATACCACCTTAATGGATAAGCCCATTAATCTCACATGCAGCTCAGCGTGTTCTCTCCGTGATCTCATCCACGGGTATCGAGGACCCGCCATTTCAAGCGTGGGCTGCCGTTCTCCGTGGAAGCCACGTTGCTTTTCGCGTGAGTGCGGGCGCGGCAGCTTCCAATACAGGCTCTTCGTGCCGCTGAGATGGGCCGGTAGCTTGATGGCTCTGTTGTGCATTCACTTGCGCCTGCAGCGCCGCAAGTGCATGTTCTATCTGTGTCATCCGCTCTGTATGCTCTTTTTCTTTTCTGCCGCGCCATCTGTAAGAGTCGCTCCGGCAAACCCATCCTTCCACGTCATACCCCCATGCCTCGTGCATGTCCAGCGTGTTCTTTTTACCGATGGCGCGTGTGAGCTGGTTATTCTCTCTGTCGGGATGGAAGGTCTGGCTGTTTCCTCGTATGTCGTGATGAGTTCGATGTGGGTTTGGCAAGGAGTGTTGGGAAGATACACAATCCTGTTTACGGGTCCAACCTTGCCCGATTCCGTAGAACCAAGTCTTTGCACGTAGGTCCCACCCATCCATGCAGGGTGTGATCCCTCTAGCTGCAGGCCTTCTCAGCTTCCTCCCACTTAGGCCTCGAGATATGTAGCCACGACCCGTCCTCTGGTGATATTCCTTCTTGGGGCATTAAGCGTATTGGTTTCTGACCTCTTTTTAGCTATAGCACTTTTTTATATGTCTCAAATTCAGGCCAGTGAGGTCTTATCTTCGCATAATATGCATCTTCGAAATTTGGAGTCTCGCCAGATTTGACAAATTTGTTCAATTTTGTCTTCGATTCTTGGAAAGTGTCACCATCTTCTTTAGAGTCCACTCTTTGACCTTTTCCTTTATAAGGGTTGTTTTCATCCTCCTCTGGCGGAAGGGTGAAATTTACCAACGAATTCCAAAGCGTTTCTTTGGATCTATCATCGACAAAGGTAGTCGCCCTTCTTTGGCTTATTCAATTTTCAATTATGATTGGGATTTGGTCCCTAACAAGAACTCGACTGACGTACAAATTTGTCTGCGGCCTTCTTGGGCTCCATCGGCACTGCCATCAACACGGATCGCTTCGATCGTAAACTTTGCGATCTTTCAACGTCTGGCTCGCGCCTCGCTTGCTCTTTTCGTAGAAGAAGATGGTTCTTGGCTGGTCGATCAGAGGGCTAAAAGAAGAAAGAAGCGTTAATTAATACATGTAGAAGAAGATTGTTGGTGGAAGTCGCCAGAGGCTTAATCAATGCATATACCTCGCCGGACTTTGTAACCATTAAATTCGTTCACGAGTCTTCATCTTCTCCATGACTAGTACTTGAGTTGTCATCATGTCCCTCCAAGTTCAGATATTGTGAGGTGTCCTCATCAATAATGTTCTCCATTATTTCTTCTTCTTCAAGGTTTCTACTAAGTGGATCCATAGTTTCTAAAACAATAATATTATCTAGAGTAAGAGTGTAAACATTCAAGTGGACTTGGATTCATACACAAATATACATATTATTCATACAAAAATACACAAATGAAATTAAAACCCTAAGGATGCTTGATCATTTTAAACGAGTTCCGAGGGTCGAAACCCTAATCAGGATGAGTCAGAGGTCCAATTTGTATACAAGTTTTAATCTATGCATGTAGTACAATTTATCGAGCAAACAAGTTTACAGTAAGAAAAACCGCGGAAGTCTGCTGCAAGAAAAACCACGGAGAACCTAAACTTGCCGCCGAAGTCAATGAACCAAGATCAGGATGAGTCAGAGCTCCACAACGCTCACCAAAGAGCCGCCAGATCCACCTTCTTCTAAGGCCGCCACCGACATTGCGAACTCTAGCCACCACTCGACGATAACGACACATCGCGCCCGAAGAGAGGCGTCGTCTGCGTCGTTGCCAGCGGACACACCTGCAACCCGAGAAGGACCATGCATACCCCGACATCGATGGCATACTATACCGCCATGGCCACCACCGGAGCTCGCACCACCTAGGCCGCCCCTGCAGCCGAGAGGGGAGGTCGTCCCCGTACACTAAACTACACTAAATAACCCTAAACTAATACTAACTAATTAACTAAATAAAATACTAACTAACTAATAATTAACACTAAACTAACCCAAAAAAAGATACTAAACTAATACTAACTAATGAACTACTAATAATTAACTACTAAAAAAGATACTAACTAATACACTAAACTACTAATACACTAACCTCTACGGGCGGCCCGGTCTTTGGCAGCCTTGATTGGCGGGCGCCCAGTATGGTGGAGGTGCAGCTGGGAAGCAGGCGGCGTGAATCAACAGTCTTGAGGATTGCGGCGTCTGGCAAGCAGGCGGTTGGCCATGCGGGCGGCGATGAGCGGCGCTTGGCGGCAAGGCGAGGACGACGGACGTCGGGGCGGCGCGAGGACGACGGACGGTGATGAGCGACGTCGAAGCGGCGGACGAATGACGGGCAGACGGCGATGGAGGCGGGGCGAGCTCTCTCCGCTTATTTCTTTCTGGTTCGATCGATCGCTGGGGAAGAGGAAGGGAAGGCGCATTATACACCCCTTTAACACCGGTTCGTGGCTGGAACCGGTGTTAAAGGAGATCCGTTCCAAGCGCATTTATTACCCTTTAACACGGTTCCACCACGAACCGGTGTTAAAGGGTGGGGTAATGCCTTGAAGCGAAATAATGCCCCTTTAACACCGGTTCGTGTTTGGAACCGGTGTTAAAGGGGGGAGCATTTATTTCATGCATTAAAGGGGCATTTTTAATTCAAAAAATATGATATGAATTTAGAAAATTCACATCTTTTTCATTTCAACTCAGAAAAATATGAATAATATATCATAATTTTCAGAAAAATAATATCTATCCATCCATGTAAATCATTTTATATTTACTTTACATGAAAATTTTCAAAATAATTAAAACACTTACATATAAATTTTGATTATTCAATTCAAACAAAAATAAATTGTTAAATCCTAAAACTTTGAACATAAGAAATATTAAGCATCTAAAAATAAATCTAACCCTATTTTATTAGATCAAATCATATTTTAATGCCGCATCTTTTGTATTAACATTTTTGAATTGATTGGATATTTAAATGTCGCATCTTTTGTATACACTTGAATCTCACCAAGCCTCGCTCAACTTGCATTGTTTTTTTGATAAAATAGCATATTATGAACCTAAAATGGATTTTTGTAAAAAATCATGAGCATCGTATCATGTACCTGTAGTTCATATCTGACCCACTTCCTGCCGATTCGGTAGGAATTTATCTTTTTCACCAGAGGTGGATGGAAAGGTTTCAGATCCCCCTGTTAGTACATTGTGCATATAAGGTGGTCTAGTATTTTTGTAAAATGTGTTGGTGGTTTTTTGAATTAGCCATTTGGTGGTTGCTTCACAAAACCGTCCGTTTTTTATGCTCGGAAAATGGAAAATGCCTTTTCGGTGCGATAAAAAGAAAAACTTCATCTTGCAACATTGTTTGCCATGCCATGATGCACATGTATGCACAATATGGCCATATTATCACAAACTATGCCTTAATTCTAGCCATAACACTGGTCATTTGACCCGAAAGCCAAGAAACCTCGAATGAGATAGGTCATTTTGTGAAGGTTTTTTCGAGACATAATCAATATACCAAGTTTGAGATTTTTCCTTCTAACTATATCACATAATAAAACACCACGCGAAGGTTTCGCACTGTTTCGATCTTTTTTTTATCCCCGTTTTAAACTATCGACAAACTTTGTCGAACAACGGGCATGATGATTCTTAGCTCGGGGCCAAGCCTCGCTCAACTTGCATTGTTTTTTTGATAAAATAGCATATTGTCAACCTCGAATGAGAATGCAACTAATAGTAAGTTACATAAAGCCGAACTGAAACTGAAAATTAAGATACATAAAAGAACTGAAAATTAAGATACATGGCCAGATTAAGTAACAATCGACCGAACTTGTTTCGGAATGTTGGAGTGATTCAGTCATGCTCCTGCCTACACCTGTAATACCATTAAGTCGTGCTCGCCGTCTACTTCATCGCCCGTCGTCCTGTAAACGTAATTGCACCTCTGGAGAGTACGCGTGGGCTGGACTTGAGGGTAGCGCGTGGGCTGGACTTGAGGATAGTGCAGACGGGGGTTAGAGTCGGCGGCAGTGTCATAGGCCATGACGCTCTGGAGAGTCCGACCGCGCCACCATAGCCGACTGCCGGCCTCGTTGAAGTTAGGAGGAGGTGGGCCGTCCTCCTGCTGGCGGCGCTCTCACGCCGATCCACGAAGAAGGCTTCCCAAGTAGGGAAATAGTGGATGCCATCTGGGATTCCTCCGCTGCTCGGCGTGAGCTCAAGTAGTAGTGGTTCGTGATGGCCATTCGGCGCCACACCTAGAGGGATAGGAGGAACTGCACGCCTCGACGCCGACATCCAGCCGACGGGGACACAAGAGTGGCGGGGTGGTTCGAGAGGCAAAGCGCCCGCCTCCTGGGGGTTAGTGCTACGGTGGAAGCCATGGGAAAGAGTGATGAGGTTGCAGATATGAGTCTAGAGATGTGCAATGACAATGGAGACCAACCCTACATATATATATAGTGAACTAGCGGGAAGAACTGGCAGGAAGAAAAATGGCGGGAAGAAGAACTGGCGGGAAGAAAAATGGCGGGAAGAAAAATGGCGGGAAAAAATGGCGGGATGAACCTTTAGTCCCGGTTGGAGACACCAACCGGGACAAAACACGAGGCAGCATTAATAATAGGGGTGAGTGTCGACATTATGTCATGCGGCGTGTACCTTGTCCCGGATGGTGTCACCAACCGGGACTAAAGATGAACCTTAATGGTAAGTACTGGTCATAGAGGCACTCCCTAATATGTGACCGCGCGCGTTTGGAGATCAGATCTTAATGGTAAGTACGAATCGGGACAACTTCTTCTCATAGTCCCGGTCCATCCACAAAACATGACTAACACTCAAGACATGTATTAATATTAAAAACATGAACTAGAGTTACATAATATGAGCATGAACTTATTGGCATATGTCCTTCCTTATGATCGCTTCAGACGTAACCATGGAGCATCTTCTTTACTTAACGGAATGCTTGGGTCAGTTTTCACTGTGAAGGGCGGAATTTCATCAAACTTATTATAATCTTCTGACATGTCTGTCTTGTCCTCGATTCCCACGATGTTTCTTTTCCCTGAACGAACTATGTGACGCTTTGGCTCATCATATGACGTATTTGTTTGCATATTTTTTCTTTTTTTGGTCTGGAGGACATGTCCTTCACATAGAAAACCTGAGCCACATCATTGGCTAGGACGAATGGTTCGTCTAAGTTCTTGTCTACCTTCATAAGATTGTTGAGATCCACCGTTGTCATTCCGTACTTCTTGTCTAACTCAACCCCTCCTCCTGTTAGCTTGACCCATTTGCATCGAAACAAGGGGACCTTAAAATTAGGTCCATAGTCAAGTTCCCATATCTCCTCTATGAACCCATAATACGTGGTCTTTTGCCCATTGTCTTCTGCTGCATCGAAGCGGACACCACTGTTTTGGTTGGTGCTCTTTTTATCTTAGCCTATCGTGTAAAATGTATTCCCATTTATCTCGTACCCTTGGAAAGTACATACAGTCAAGATGGTGTCCTGGCCAACAAGTACAACTGATCCCCAAGTGGTGTTATTCGTGAGAAGTCTTTGCAGCCACCGCCAAAACTCGTCATGTGTTCACTTATAATCCATTCATCGAATCTCCGGGTGTTTGAGGCGTATTAAATTCTTGTGTTCATTGATATGGGCAACCAAGATAGATCTTTGTAAAACCGTAGTGTGCTTGATTGAGAGAATGCCCGTCCTACATATCATTGCTTTACATCCTAGGGTGCCTTTTCCACGCAGTCTCCCTCATGTCGTGATTACGGAACACCAATCGCCTTAAGGTCGAATAAAATCAACACGTAACTCAATGACCTCCTCTTACATAGCCCTTGGAGATGCTTCCTTCCGCCTAGCACGGTTATGAACATATTTCTTTAAGACTCCATGTACCTCTCAAAGGGGAACATATTGTGTAGAAATACAGGACCGAGAATGGCAATCTCTTCTACTAGGTGAACCAGAGATGCGTCATAATATTGAAGAAGGATGGTGGGAACACCAACTCAAAGTGACAAGACATTGGGCCACATCTGCTTGTAACCACGGTAGGCTTTACGGATCGATTACCTTCGAGATATTGCATTGAGGAATGCACATAGCTTCACAATGGGTACTCGAACATTTTCGTGTAGAATCCCCTCAATGCAATCGGAAGCAATTGTGTCATAATCACGTGGATCATGAGACTTCAGGTTTTGGAATTTTTTCTCGCCATATTTATTATTCCCTTTATATTCGACGAGAAGCCGACGGACCTTGATACTGCTTCGACATTCAAAAAGATTTCCTTCTCGCTTTGGTAAGAGTGTAGGGCAGGAGTTAAGTGGCATCGTTTACCCTTCTCGCTCGGGATGCATAGGCTCTTGAGGGGCCTTCGATGTTGCTGGTCCTGCTGCTTTCGTGTATCTTTTGTCTTCCCATACACTCCTAGAAAGCCTAGCAGTTCACGCAAACATTCTTCGTCACGTGCATCACGTCGATTGAAGAGCGGACCTCTAAGACTTTCCAATAGGGTAGGTCCCAAAATATAGATTGCTTCTTCCACATGGGCGCGTGTCCGGCATCGTCATTCGGAACAGATAGACTGCCAGGACCTTTTCCAAAGATTACTTCTAGGTCCTTAACCATACCAAATACCTCCTCACCGGTACGGAGGGCAGCCTTCCTCCGGGGTTCTGCCAGACGTTTGAAATGCTTGCCTTTCTTTCTTACTGGATGCAGGTTCGGAAGAAATCGGCGATACCCTAGGTACACAACCTTCTTACATTTATCCAAATATACACTTTCAGTATCATCTAAACAGTGTGTGCATGCATTGTATCCCTTGTTTTTCTGCCCTAAAATGTTACTAAGAGCAGGCCAATCATTGATGGTTACGAAAAGCAATGCTCGTAGGTCAAATGGCTCCCCTTTGTTCTCATCCCACATACGTACACCTGGTTTGGCCCACAGCTGTAAAAGTTCTTCAACTAATGGCCTTAGGTACACATCAATGTCGTTGCCGTGTTGCCTCGGGCCTTGGATGAGCACTGGCATCATAATGAACTTCCTCTTCATACACAACCAAGGAGGAAGGTTATAGATACATAGGGTCACAGGTGCCGTTGTGGATCGCAGCTCTGCTCACCAAAAGGATTCATGCCGTACTTAGACCAAACCTTAAGTTCCTTGCGCCACGCATAAGTCCGGGTACTCCCGCTCGACTTTTCTCCACTGTGACCCATCAGCGGGGTGTCTCAACATCGCGTCTTTCTTACGGTCTTCCATGTGCCATCACAACAACTTGGCATGCTCTTTATTTCTGAAGAGACATTTTAACCGTGGTATTATAGGAGCATACCACATAACCTTGGCGGGAACCTTATTCCTAGGGGCCTCGCCCTCAACATCGCCAGGATCGTCTCGTCTGATCTTATACCGCAAAGATTGCATACCGGGCATGCATCCAAATTCTCGTACTTCTCACCACGGTAGAGGATGCAGTCATTAATGCAGTATGTATCTTACGCACGTCTAATCCTAGAGGGCGACAACCTTCTTTGCTTGGTATGTACCGTCGAGCAACTCATTATTTCTTGGAAGAAGATTCTTCATTTTTACCAACAACTTTGAAAATGCTACCGTCACCACACCATTCTCTCGCCTTCCATTGCAGCAAATCCAGTGTGGCACCTAGCTTTTTGTGGCCATCTTCGCAAGTTGGATACAACAATGTTTTGTGATCCTTTAACATCCGCTCCGACTTCTCCTTCTCCTTTTCAGTTTCACATTCTTCCTTTGCATCAAGAATGGCCCGACCAAGATCGTCATCAGCGGGCCCATCCGCCTCTTGATCTTCATTATCTACCCCGTTGCATTATCATCATATTCAGGATACATATTATGATAGTTGTCATTATCCTCTTCTTCTTCGTTGTCTTCCATCACAACCCCTTTTTCTCCGTGCTTGGTCCAACAATTATAGCTGGGCATGAAACCGGATCGAAGCAGGTGGGCGTGAATGGTTCTGGTATTTGAGTAGTCTTTCTTGTTACGACAAAGGAACACACGGACAACACATAAAACCATTGTGACCATGGTTTGCATTAGCCACAACGATGAAATTTTGGAGGCCCGTAATGTACTCGGAAGTGCGGCGGTCACCGTACATCCATTGCCGGTTCATCTGCATTAATATGTAGTATATATCAAAAAATAATAGGGAGATGACCATTTATATA
Source organism: Avena insularis (assembly GCA_023614405.1). NCBI lineage: Eukaryota > Viridiplantae > Streptophyta > Magnoliopsida > Poales > Poaceae > Avena > Avena insularis. Next base: position 6,309,215 of record CM042693.1, on the reverse strand, counting down.
TATAGTACATCAATGACACATGAAACTATAGTTGCCGACCTCGACCGAGACGGAAAGAGCAACAAGAAAACTTATTTTGAGCTCTCGGGCATTTCACCGAACACCTCTTGTGCATATGAAAAAACACAAACTAGCACTCTTCACACCCTCTTGCTAGGCTCCAAAATGTGAAAGAATGGAAGAGTGGGGTGTGTGCGGGCTGGGGTGGTGTCTTATATAGCCCCCCCCTTTAACACCGGTTCATGCCACGAACCGGTGTTAAAGAGGGGGGTGCACGGGCCACTGCTGCAGGGACCTTTAACATCGGTTCGTGGCATGAACCGGTGTTAAAGGGGCTCTTTATGCCGTGAGGGCCACGCCAGTACGCTTCTTTAACACCGGTTCGTAGAAGAACCAGTGTTAAAGCCCTTTTTCGGGATCAACAAAAGACCTCGTTTCCACTAGTGATCCTTCATCACCGACCTTGCCATCCACTCCACCATCTCGGGAAACTACCGGACCGTCGCCAACCGCCACTTCCGAGTGTACTGTCGTTGATCGCCATTCGCCGCAGTTCACCTCCAACCCGCGGCGAGCCAGGCCGGATTAGATTGATCAATCGAACCGGTACTGGCCACTTAGCGCATGCCATATGTCAAGCCACATTGTCATCTCAATTAGCTACCTCTTCATCTCCACATTGTCGCCAGGTCAGCGTCTAGTCAATGCTGCGTAGCATGGAATATTCCCTTCATTATTGAAATTAATTTAAATATGCGCAAAATTATATAAACTTGCAAAATTCATAAGAAAATATTTATAGATCCAAATTTAGAAAATAATATACCTATGGATTTAGAAAATTATGAATAATATTAATATGCTGATAGATCCAACTTTTATAGAATATATTTACTATAGTAATTTAATTAGTTTAATGGCCTTTTTGGAGTAAATTATATATAAATCATAAAAATACAAATAAGGTATCTATGGATTCCTAATTTCATGTAGAACATTAAGAGGGCCTTTGATCTAAGTTTATGAAGCAAAAAGTTTTAAATGATTTAAACCCTGTTAATTAGTATTTAAATCACAAATAATTATCCATAACTCCAAAATTAGTGAAACCAACTGCTACTGCTTTGTTTTGATATGGCCTATCCAAAAAATTGCAAGCATAAATATTTTACACATTTAAAAAATAAAGTTTTGTGGAAATCTATAAAACCAATTGTAATAGCAATTAAATCATATAAAAATATTTACAACTCCTTTTTGGTTGATTCCAATTGCCACTAGATCTAAATTGAATTACCTATCCAGTAGTATTTCACATTAGAAGTTGAATTAAAGTGAGCAAACCCCTATTTAAATTGATATAATTTTAATAATAAATGATTTATTGCATCAAATGATTTTCTCTGTGCATCATGTGATCTAATAATGTTCAGAGAATTAAATACAACCATTATGATATATGAAATCGCCATGCATACATATGTTCATCTTGTTTTATTGTATTGTGTATAATTGCAATGTTTTGAATGGTGTGTTTGTTGTGCACTTGTTTTAATGGATAGATTGCGAGGAGTGCAACTTATGTCATTGCAACGAGTGCTTAAACAACTCAAACAACTATCAAGACAAGTAGATGCTAATTTATTCATGATCTGGTTCTACTATTTTCCTATGCATTATAGTGTATTTTTATAGATGCATGTGTAGGACTTACATACTGTTATGTTATATCCCATTATATGTTCCCTAATTCTCCTTGATAGATGAGCCATCATAGTTGTAGATGATGCTTAGCAATGATATTTAGATGGGTAAGGGATCACACAATGCTATGGTGGTATATGCTTTTGTACAAATAAAAGTACATAAAAGTTAATGAACTACCGGGGTGGAATTGCCTTTGCTATGGATTTTGTTGAGTGGTGACCAAGACCATATCTATGGTTTACTCGCGTATCACACTTATGGATGTCCACCCAGGGCACTGAGAAAGAATTGATTTTTTATGTGGTAGTTTATGTGTACAACCATGTGCCAACAAGAAGTGGTTGGTTGGTTGGAATTAGTAGGTTATGGTGATTCAAACCCACGTAGCCAGAGATATAGTGAATGATAGGTTGGAAAGGTGTATGCCGGGTTTGGGGAACTACTCCCCGAATTGTCTTGTTGTGTACTTCTCCCTACCATGGCACAAAATTTGTGTAGTGGTAAGAGAGGGTTGCTCATGTCACATGGGTAAAGTGTAATGACCTTTCCAGATTATCTAATCTAAGTACTTAGTCGTGTCTCCGATTATGGACAAATTGAGTTGCTAGATATTGAGGCTATGACATATTTCTCATTCATCCCAACTTCTTAATTACTAAAACTTGATGGGTGAACTTAATTGGATTGTTGTGGATTAAACCCTAATTTGTTAAAAATAGGATAAGGTATTTGAAAATTGCAAGCTAGCCAAAGCTTCACTTTGCCAAATAAGCATGTACTTGTTAGGTACTATGTATTCTTACTTAGCCCTACTTGCCATACATTCAAAGTATTGATCATTCGTGGTTGCAACGTTTTATGTTGCAGATTATTCCTACTTTGAGTGATCGTTTAGGTCTAAAAGGGTTCCGTGGTAGAAAATAAAAAAATCCTACGTAGGAACACACACCATGATCTATCTAAGAAATCATGCAGTAACAGAGAAAAGACAACGGTAACATACCCTTGTAGACCATAAGAGTATAACGCTCATGTAGATATGTGGATGATATAGTCGTACCCGTCTGACCTCAAGGTCGCTAAGCTCCTCGCAACTCACCCCTTGTCCAGTTCCTTGTCGACGGTCTGGTGCCATAAGTGGCAGCACGCCCGAGGTATCGCACATGTACGGTGCAAGACGACGACACCCGGATCTCTGATCCCTGTCGAGATTGCGGAAGTAGATCTCCTGCCAGAATCACTATAGCACAGTGATGTGTTGTAGGGTTGTTGTATCTTGTGTCTACAATCCTTTCCAGGGACTGCACCACCGCAAAAGGAAACGAGAGAGAGAGAGATGTTCTTGTCTAAGGAAAATTGCCTTAGAGAATTATTTTTTATGTTTATTCCCACCCATAGGCACCCCTTTATATAGACGAAGGGAGGTATACACTTTCCAAAATCTCCCCCATATGGGACTGAACAAAAGGCAAATGAATAAGGGGAGGGGCAGCTCATAGTGGTGAGGCGGTGAGGATGCAGCGACCGGGTGGGCCTTGGTGCGGCCCATAGCGCACTGGCTCACCAACGCCCTCCCACGCGCGCACCCAGTGCTCGTGTTGGGTCGGCTGGCCGCCGCCTGCCAGTGGCGCCTGGTAGCCTGCCGCCCGCTTGGCGCCAGCTCCCGCTCGCATGCCTACCTGTGTGGGCCAGTCTGGGCCCAGCAGCGGTGGTCTGTGCTGCCCTTTGGGGTGTCTTCCCTCTGGGTTGTTTCCCTCCGAGGATCCAGCCAAATAGAGGAAGTTTCCCATTTAATATTAATTTAAAATATTTATTTAATACATATTAATTCATAATTAACATATATAAATGCATATTGTAAATTGCTATTTATCTAAAACACCTTTCGGTCTTTTCGTTCTTCTGAACAACTTCAGATCCTTTTTCGAAACGATTTTGGCTTTCTCTTTCTTCTGTGATTCCATATTACAGAATGATCTCTAGGCGTCGTAATGCCCTTAAGTGTGTTACCCTATGGTTCGGGAATACCACATCCATGATCGAGACGATCTCGGATAAATTATCAATAAAGGGATTGGGATGCCCATAATGACCCTCATGCATTCCATAAAACAACGTCATGTCGAACCATAAACTTCGTATCCAATTCCATTGTTACTTCGATACCTTACTTGTCCGAGATCTGATCACCGGTATCATGATACCTTGTTCAATCTCGTTTCCAACAAGTATTGTTCTATTCGTTCTCGTGACATTCCATCCCCATGACCTAGTCATACACTGTGCAGCTTTATGGATGTAATTCACCGAGTGGGCCTAGTGTATCTTTCCTTCACATGGGAGAACAAATCTCGATCTCTATACGTACGCCTCAACATGCCCCTCTGGAATACCCAACATATACCTTTATGGTCACCCAGTTACATTCATGACGGTTGATGCAGTCAAAACAGCCCCGGGTGACAGTTATTAAATATGTTCTCACGGTCTAAGGATTAAGACACTCTGTTTCTGACAATTGCAACTATGAACTATGTGACATGATCGTGTTTCAAAAATAATCGGTGCATAATTTCCATCACACCATCTTTAGATGATATGACTTTATTGTTAGTTAGCATAAATGCACCATGACCGGGAACTTTGATCATCAACTGCCCAATGAACTAGTTGAATAGAGGCTACTAGGGACTACTAGTTTGTTTATATACCATACTTGTATCAATGTTTCCTCTTCATAAAGTTATAGCATGATATAAAACTATTATAACTAATGAGATATGATAATAATAAAAACCTTTATTAGTTGCCTCTAGGGCATATCTCCTTCAAGGTTATGGTACTCCACTGAACATTTGTTCTCGTGTGGCACAATTGAAGATGGAGCCTATTATCTATTTAAATTTCTGTTTGCTATTGAACTATTTGAGCTAGCCTTGAGCTAAGCAACTTTGTAATAATTGCAAATTCTAGATAATGCAAATAATGATGCAGTGTTATATTCATTGGTATTAATTTGTATTGTGTGTGCTAGTGAACCGATCCATGGATTAACACTATACACAAGAACTCATCCTTATCAAGCGAGGGTGTTACAATTTGTTAAAACCTACCAAAATAATAAGACCAACCTATGGTCCTACAGTGACAAGGAATTTTGCCTTTACCCAAGTCAATGCAAATTTTCCCATGAGGATAACTAGGTGCATGCTTACATGAGATCCATGATGATTATATCCTAGGGGGTTGTAACATCCCAGCATTTAGAAACTAACGAAGGGTAGAATTAGGAATATGGATTGATGCATGCATTCATTTGTAAAAATGTGGGTAAATTTTTTGCCAAATAAAACCTTGAGTGATCAATGTTTCTTTCTTACTTTGAGATTAGGTTTAGTCTTAAAGGAGAATTGTTATAAACTTTGATGTGATCTTAAGGAATTATGTGTGTTGAAAATGAATTTGAACTTTAAACTTAAATGTTTGAATTATAATTTAAATGAATTAGATATAAGTTTGAGTCTTAATTTAAGTAAGAGATAAACATTACCACTTAAAATCTATCCAAAGAAAAAAACAATAATGAATATGAAACTTATTTCATATTATCAATATATAAACAAGTTACAAAGAATGTAACTTACTGAAACTATTTTCAAACTTCACAATTTACAAAAAAAATAAAGAAGAAGAATATTCTTTATTAATAATAATATAATCTTTATTACAATTGAAGAAAATGAAAATTACAAAATAAAAAAAATAAAAAAATACAAAAGGATAAGAAAATTACATTGGAACAATCTATAACTATCCTATCACTAAACCTAAACTAAACCTTCATCTATATATCTGTACCTGCAAAACAAACACCAAATAGAAACATAAGAGGGTTAGTGTTAGTATTATTTCTCTCAGACATGTCAGTGAAATGCACTTGAAAAATTCATCATTGAGAAATTTATAAAAGGGGGAAGTTTCACCAATATGAAAGAATCCATCTTTCATAAATTCAAAGCCAGAAGTCAAATGACAGCCAAGAGGGACAATTCACCAGCCAGGTGAAAGTAACCTGGTAAGAGGAAGTGTCAAGAGTCTGAACATATCCACAAGTGCATAGAAAGCACACAGGCAGGACACACACCAGCATGCATGTGGTGTGTTGTCGACCTCACAGAACATCCCAACTTCACAAAACCAGCAGCACAGCCGTGGAGGAGCACACTAGTGCATCTCTCCACTGCACACACACAAGAACAGCCAGTCTAGACAACAGCTTACCAAGAACAGCAGCCAAACTAAACCACCCCAGATCAACCAAACATCACCAGGATGGTGACATAAGTAGGGGAATAGATTAGGTGGACAGCAAGGCCAAGCCCAGGAGCTAGGAGGAGCAGGCTAGCTCAAGAGCAAGCCCAGGAATCCAACAAATCAAGATCAAGATCATTACCAACTTATTCCACACACAGCAAGATTCTGTGGTGAGTTTCATAAAACCTTCACATGACCTAATCATCTTATTCAGAGAGAAGCATGTGTTGTTTTATAAAACAAACCCTCAGAAGGCACCCAAGTGGGGTGAATCCATCATAGGTATTTCTGAAACTCTAAAGGAAAACAACAAAGTACCAGGATCCAACCAGAGCTCAGAGCAACATCCTTGCTCTGGTTGTCAAACTATATTTTTCAATTCAATCATACATATACCTATGATTTATTCTAGGCACATCCCTAAAGGAAGGGTAGCACCTTAGAAACAAATCTTTGGATCCATAGATTGAGCAAGCTCACTATCATTTTTTTCAAGCTTTGATTCAACAAAGAAGAGCTGGTACCACTACCAGGACTATCTAGATGAACCAATTAAATAAGATCTGAATCCCTAAGCCTCAGACCAACATCATTGGTCTTAGGGAATTCAGATAAGAGCATTTCTATTTATCTTTCAAAGCCAAGATTGTCTTAAGCATAAAATAACCAAATCCATGGTTTAGAATTAAACTTGTGTGCCATACATGATGGTGTCACAAGAACAATCCAATATGAATCAGGAAAGACAGTAAATTATCATAGATTCAGACAATCAATTAACTAATCATTTTCCTGTTAACATAGGAATCATAACTAGGATATTTCTATGTTACACTTCACTGTTTGAGATCATGATAATCTCAAACCACATGTTAATTCCCAAGCTAACAGCACTAAGACAGTAGTTGTACCCTATCATAATCATGACCATGAATCAAATAAATAGTGGAAAGCAATCAAGTCATTGGCTTTACCAAGCATATTTTCCAAACAACTACATCATCTGAATCAGATGCAATCCAAGCATCAAATCATCTAAGAAGCCACCAAAAACAGTATATATCATCTTAAGCAATAAGCCTCAGACCAATAATCATTTAGCATGTGTACAGACCATCCAAACATGAATAAATTCGTCCAGTACATGATCAAGCACATAACAGGAACCTTAACTGGATAATAATTCCAATCCGAATTAGACAGTAGCCAGAGAGGACACTGCTAGAGTCTAGAATCAAACTATCAAGCACAGAGAGCACCAGGGGAGGGGAATCAAACTCACCATAGGTCCTCGCTGGAGAATAGTGGAGGAAGCAGAGGGGCCGATGACCATGGCGGCATGGGGAGCACCCCAGAGGGGGAACTGCAACCCGCACGGCACCACAATAGCGACCCTGATCACACCTGGAGGTGCAGAGCATCACCTCGACGCACGACGACCATGGCATCCCTTGAATCCATGCCAACCCCCAAACCCTAGGGTTCGAGGCGGCATCAATCCATCGTAGGAGAGCCTTAGGCTCGAATCTAATTGGATAGAGCGAACGAGCGTTGTCGAAAACCCCCTGTTACACCATGGCGGCGACCAGAATGGCCGACAGCGGCAGGAATCGTCGGTGGCGGCATCGCCGGCCACATGGTCGGGGTCAGAGGAGGAAGATGAACTCGAGAGAGAGAGGTTGTGAGGAGTGGGCGAGCTGGGCCAGACCCTTCGGGGTGGCTCTTTTGACCAGGACTAATGGGCCACTAGGGCCCAATAAGAATAACCAGCCCAGAAAAATTTCCATGCCTGTTCTAATAAAAAAGGAAAAGACCAAAATACCCCTGGAATTAATAAAATTCTAGAAAATAAAATAAAAGTCCAAAAATTATAAATAAAATATTTTTGGATTCACAAAAATCCAAACTACCCAAATAAAATAAAATATAACACTTTAGACATTTAAGTTTTATTAGGAATTTTGTAAATTATATATTCCTTATGGAATTTTACAAAATTATTGAAAGGTGATAAAATTAATTAAACTTCACTTTCATTATGTATTAATATTGTAGTATTTTAGAAAAATACTAAATAAATATTTAATCAGAATTTTTAATGTATAATTGATAATTCCTAAAAGAATTATTAAATCATTAAAAGTCAAATAAAAGGGAAATAAAATTAAAATAATTCAATATATGTTATAAAATATTAAAAAGTAATATTTATAAATCCTTTACTACTAAAAAGGAACTTTTTGGGGTAAATGCATATAGATTAAATAATGCATTACATTAATTGTATAATCATTTTGCTTCTTTAAATATTGTCCTTACCGGACAATAATGATGTTTTTGTAGAACTAGAAGCTCAAGGTCCAGTGCAAGCATCAGACTTCACTACCTTTCCATCACAAGGCAAGTTCATCACTTGCTCATGTCCTTTGAAGAGTCTTTATCAAAGTATTTGCAAATTGTGTGTTATCATATATGCTATAAAAGAAATAAAATATTATTTTCACAAATAAATAAATTATAGATATCATCCTAAGTGGTGATATGATGGAGAAATAGAACTTAGAGTTATAATTGCAATAATAATAATCAAGTAGGGACTTAATAACCCCTAACATCAGTGATTCTAGCACCGTATATTACGCGTTAGCCATGAGATTTGGAATGGGACAGAGAAGTCAGTTGTATCTTCTTCCTCTCGCATGGAGCCGGATGTGCAGGTCGTGGCTGTTATCCTCGTAGCGTGCATATTAATTGGTAATTCGTAGAGGATATGCATCATATGGGTGGGAACCCTCATCATCCCACGATAGTTCTGGCATCTAACGGTTTGTACAAACCATTGCCGTAATTTGTTATGTGGGCATGGTGTACACCAAGGAGGCATGCAGAGTCGCGAAGGGGGCAGTGATTGGCTTGGACCAACTACTAGGCCCCACATCATGGAATTGTGGATGGGAAAGTACGCCCGGTTGTGCAACAAAGAGTTGATCTCTCATGGGTAAAGTGATGCACCTCTGTAGGGTGTAAGAATTGTAACTTGTTACTCCTGTTCCGGGAAGGAGCTACGAACGCAGCAGGAAAGGAACTCCATGAAAGTTCTGGTCAACCTGTGAAGGCTGATTGTCATAGTTTTTCAGAATAAAATCAATCTATGAAGAAAGATTTACGAAAAATTGCATAGTGCCAAGGATTTATAATCCGAGGTGGTAATTAGAGCATCAAACTTCCCACCTTGCATATAACGATCTTGTTGGGTAACGCTGTTACTCATTCTTTCCTTTGATCCCTTGCTTAGACTCTGAGGATCCCGAAGACGTGCATGCAGCCGAATGTCAAGAAGATGTGTTCTACGAGGAACCTGATATGTCCGGAGGAGTTGAAGGAGTGGATTACGAGATCCGCTACGGTTTCGATGAGAACGAGTCCAACTAAGTATCTAGTTAGTAGTAACTAACGGAGCCGAGCAGCATGAACTCTATAGAATAAGCTGCTGAGCTCAAGTCCTAGTCGGAGTTTCTACTTTTAAATTCCGCTAAACACTTTATATTTTGGTTGTAAGTTGGATCTTTTGGAAGTCTTGAACTTCCGATATTGTAATAATAATAATGTGTGTACCTTTGTAATATGGACCCGCAATGTTTCTGTTGTACCACTCTGAGGGATGTGATATTTATGGAACGGTGTTCTATGGATGTCATGTCAACGACTATAGTGTACTACACATACAGTGGTATGCTGGGTCACCACAGGGGTGATGACGCCAAGGATGCACCCCTATACCCCAACACCCATAGGACCAAGGGCACAAACTAAGGTGGGAACATGAAGAGGAGGAGCACGGTGTCACACCTAGAGAAGACGTCGTACTGTCGCATAGCACAAGATGTCTCCCATGACGAGTAGGTCCCAAGGGAGACCGCATGCCCAGGCCACTTCGTCGACGTGCCACTCGATGGTGACGCACCAACCGTTAGTGGGCCACCCCCATGGTGCATTCATAGTGTCTACCAATGGCTACCCCAAGGACCTGTCCGATGTCATCATCCCAGACTCATCAAGGTACTCCCCAAGGGATGTACGAAGCCTCAATCACCCCGATGAAGACAATGGTGCGATCTGAGTTCTAGAGTAGAAGCTAGGCCGTATTGTCACTATTGTAATAAGAAGAAAGAACATCTGTAGGTACTGCCAAACAGCTAAAGTAGTACACAGAACCAACCATCCCACCAAGTGGAAACCATGTAAATATGCTACACCTAATTCTATGTAAAGGCCTCCCACCCCAAGGTGGAGGGATGATGCATGTAAAATGCATAAATGAACTTTCTAGTTTATTGATACATGTTACCACATATTTGAAACTTATATGATGTTATATTCATGTGTTACATTGATTTATGGGGATTTACCAATGATCCCTTTATTTGGTTTATAACTCTATAGGACAAGAAAATCCTGTTTTGCTATATTTTCTTTCAGGGACCTAAACAAAGTAAAATGATCCAGGAATTTCAAGGAGTATTTTTTCACGAAGAGAAGCATCTAGAGAACAAGAACCATGAGAAGGGAGTCCCGAGGCCCAAATGGGCCCAAGTGGCTCGGGCCCCACCCTGGGCCGCGCCACCCTAGGATGTTCTCTCCTCGAGCCTCCGCAACCATCCATCTTCATCTCAACCTCGAAGTCTTGACCTAAAAACACCTACAAAAAGACCTCCCCCTGAGACGATCTTGGAGGAGGCTGCGCAGAAGGATAGAAACACCAAAACAGATACAGAACCAACAAATATTAGAGGGAAAATGCCACTGAAGCCACAATCGTTGGGATCTCTACCTTCTCCAACATCTTCGGCTTTATCACCATGATGAAGAGGGAGTAGTCCACCTTTGGACTACGTGTTTGTGGCAGTATCTTGATCTCTCATTTTTCTAGTACGATATGAGATGCCCAACATGATTATGGTCATCTATTTAATTTCTTTGTGGTGAATCTTTATTCTATGAGTTGATATATGAGATTGGGTTTCTACTAGCTGTGAGATGTATTGGTAGATGCATATTATGTACCCCGTTCTTTATTACTTGTTTTGATCCAACATATATGAGAGGGCATGTGTTGGGGAAGACTCTATTAGTTGGAGTAACATGGTAGTGGTGATTAGATAGTGACAGCAAAATTCAAGATCTACTATGGTTTTTACCTTTCTTTTGTTATCTCACTAGGGATAAAGTGAATAGATGTGTTATTATCATCTAGTGACAACCCAGATGATCTTGTTTGTTCAAGGTAGAACATATTTTATTCAAACAACATGTCAAAGTATCTAAGGATATACTCTGTTTGTTCTTAATTCTAAATTGTGTGGAGTGTTCCCTTTCTAGAGGAGTATAAGTGAGAAGTGTTGGATAATATTTAAAATAGGACATGATGCCAATATGAGTGCTTATCATACACATAATGAAGTTTCATCAATACTATATTTCTTATGAATTGTTTTATGTCCACTATACTTTATGAGAGAATAGACAAGTGAACCCATAAAACCTCGGTCCAAATTTTATTATAATAAACAACTTCTATTTACTTCTATTGCCATTATATTTGCTGCCCCAATTAAATCTTAAAACACAAGAACACTTTTACTATTAGAAAACACAAACAAAAAACCGCCAAAAGACCTTTACTTTTTTGTCTAGTTATAGATTGTTTTTACTTTTATTAGACTTCGCTTTGCGTCCCAGGGTGCAGCTGGTAGACAAAACGCTTGATACTTAAACGTGAAAGGAGATGTCATGGGTCATGAACACGCGCGAACTGGCTCTCACACTGTTAAGTGGTACGTGCATTTTCGAAAGCACATCATATGCGGGTCCATTCCTTCTATGTCGGTTGTTTTGTGGATCGTTCTATGGCATTCTAGTTGTACGAGACCCGATGCATGCGCCAAATAACGAGAAAGGGCGTGTCGCTCTAATTTTTTCCCGGTGCTACATCAACAGATAACGACCAAAAACTGAGAAATTGGGAAGAGACATCATATATGGGCCCGATCCTTCTATGCCGATCGTTTTGTGGATCGTTCTATTGTAGCCTAGCTGTAGGAAAGCCGATGCATACGCCAAACAGAGAGAGAGACGGTGTGCCGCTCTGAGTAATAAGTAGGCCTTTATCGTTTAGAAGGATGTCCGTCTGGCAGCTTCGCGGTCATGCGAGATAAAACTATACTTGAGACGACCTTTCCTAGGAATTAGAGTTTCTAAGGCAAAGTCTCAAACGTGGATGGCCGAACTCTTGTCCCTCGGTCTAGAAGCTATCTAAAACAGCTCTAGGTTAGTGAGGTGAAACTAAACTTCTAAGATTTTAACATGCAAAACCGTGGACGCTATAAGAGTTGTTTTCGTGAGCGTGTGGGTCGCGTATCTAGGCTTCTAGCACATAAAACCACAGACGCTATAAGAGCTGTTTCCGCGAGCGTGTGGGCCGCGTACGTCTAAACATAAGAGACATGTTCACACATATCAAATACCCACGTCACAACTCACGAAGCGACGCCTGCTACTCAAACCTAAAAGTATAAGCGTTAATCATATAATAATATATTTTCTGAAACTCTACAAAGGATCGTACACATAAAACCCTTGTTGCGCGAGGTAGTGGAGATATCTCTTTGCGCGAGTTAGTGGAGATATGCTTGTTGCACGATCGTATATGTAAAGTATACTAGAAGACTACAATTATAAACCGAAACATGCGACACGGTAATCATTTTTTAACACGAAGACGCGGAAACACACATGAAAAAATAAAGAGAAACATATACATATAGAATTACAGATAACACATAGTCTGACAAATAATTGTAAAATCCTATCTAACAATCTACATACAATGCAAAGCCGAGTAAGGTTCTCGTGAAGGTCGTTCGAAATTATCTTTATCTTCTCGACGAACGATGGAAGCATGAAGACGACTATGTTGGTTATCATCTGCACGTCTCTTGCGTTAGCGAAAGTAGAAGTCATCAAAGAAAATAAATGCGTAAAAATATGTTGGTTTAGCATTTGCACGTCTCTTGTGTTAGTGAAAGTATAAGTCATCGAACTAAACGCGTAAAAAGATAGTATTAAAAAAATAAAAACATGCAATATGCATCAGAAGCGATAAGAAGCGATACTTGCATGAAAAAGTAATGACTTCTGTAATAGATATTTTTGATATCTTTTAGTACACATTACAATGAAAAAATCAAACACTTCAAAAAAATAATAAAGACAGTATTAAAATAAGAAAAAAAAACGCATAAGCATCAGAGTTAGTAGGAAGCGATACTCGCATAAAGAAGCAATAAAATTCGTAATAGATATTTTATATATTTTTTACACATTACAGGCATAATATTTACAGTCTATCTAATCTAAACCTATCGACCTAGACATCGTCATTCTAGCCCGAAATACCTGCCAAAAGCTCCGGACGTTGACTAAATCTTCAATTCCGCCTGGTCCTTCTCCCCGTCAGCGCAAGCTTCCTCATGGCGTGCCAAACACTTCTTATAATGGACACGGCTCCCGCGTACGTCACAGTGGGAGGACGGCCCTCCGCCGCGGAGTCTTGTCAACGTGTACAGTCTGGTCATGCCCCCAGTCGTCGCGGTGGACTCTTCTTCTCGTGTAAGTCCTTCTCCCCGTCGCGGTGGCCGCTTCTTCTCGTGGAAGGCCTTCTCCCCGTTGGTACCATCATCACGATCTTTAGCGTCGTCGTGGTGCCCGCTTCTCCTCATGGATGCAACTCCCTCGTACACCACAGATGGATGGCATCGTCGCGAGGTCTCCTTTCTCCACGGTGGCACCGTGCCACTGGTCGTCGTGGCTCCCGCTTCTCACCGTTGATTGGGTTCACTCGTACATCCGATAAGAGGACCTGTCGCCGACTTGAGTTCATAGACGTGCTTTGTTGTCTATCACTAGGTTGAACCTGAACCTACTCTCCCACTGATTGTCGTGCTACAGAGCCGCGTGCCATCACCCCAAACGCTTCGGATACGGCAAAGTCATTGTTTGGGGGAGTAGGCGGTGTTTCTTCTAGCACGACTTGAACGGAAGGTAAGACGGAAGGTAAGACGAACCAGCTAAATCGATGTGAGAAACCACTAAGAGGGAGGAGCCTTTTATAGGATAAACACTAGTCATTGCACCGAGGATCCTCATACGTGGGACCCACCATCACATACCCAGAACGATAACGCTGCCAGCTTGGCTCTTTCCTACGAGAACGCTCAGACGTCGAGGGATAGCGCTGTCAGCTAGACCATAGATGTATGCACGAACCTGCAGATATCTACCGTCTAGGCCACCAGCTCGGCTAAAACGGAACCCATCGTACGACCTTACCGCGAGAACACGCCCATGTCTACCATGTACAATGCCAGGTGGGATCTCCGACCGGGAGAACCCATGTACGGCTAGAGGTTACGGTGCCAAGTCGGTTCTGTGTGGGCCCCATGATCGCGAGAGTCCGCAGCTATCATGGGCTCACGTCGCGGACTGAAATGCCTTGGATGGAGTGAAACTCCGTGCGCGTACGCTGGCAGTGGGTCCGTGGCGCGCACGCGGTTGACGTAAGGCCTAGACTCCAACAATAATGGCTCCACGTGGCGAGTGCATAGGCATGTCGCACCTGAAATGCCTTGACCGAAACAAAACTTTGCCCACGTACGTTGATAGCGGGGACCATAGGGCATGTGTGACACACCGTAAGGGCTAACCCAGCGACAGACGCTCCACGCGATAGGCGCGAGGGCATTTGGCGCCTAAAGACTTGCCCGCATACGCTGAAGGCGGGCCTAGGGTGCACGAGCGGTCCAACATACTGCTAGCAAGGGTCCTGCGAGTTCCCCAGTCAGCGGATCCGATTGCGATTTTGGGTCAAAAATGAATGCGAAAGGAGAACCAGACGCGGGATTGGAGTAAAATTTCAGGTCCCTACGACGGTTCTCAACCGTCGATTGTTGACATCCCATGGCGGAAAAGAATCAGGGCGACGTGGATAGCAGTTTGAGCCGAAACAATCTAACGCTATTATTTCCTCTGATTTATTTATAGTTTATTTTACTTTTACTAATATGAAACCTTGTGCTTGATAACCCAAGGTGAAGTTGGGGTCACTAGGTAAATACTTTGTTTTCTTGGTTGCTTGAAGAAGAAAACAAGAGAACTTTCTAAGCCGATTCCTCGAGAGTTCAATATAAACCCTCGAGTTATCCTTATAGGAAAAAAGAAGTTTGCTACAACACTCTGCACTTGAAGTCTCAAGGAGTTAGTACACGCAGAGTTGTTGCCATCAAGAACATTTTCTGTCGCCATTGCCGAGGAATTGTAAGAAAGATCTCACTGTAGTTGCAGCGTGTTGAAACTCCCAGGACAATTGCCAGAACATTTTTTGGCATCATTGTCGGAGAGTTGCAAGAGACAAATCATAGTAGCATCTTCACCAAGTCTGGGAGCACAATAACTGCTAGAACATTTTCTGGCACCATCTTCATCAACTTGTGCAAACATCCAAGCTTGGGGAGGTTGCACTATTATGATCTTTTCTTTTAAATTTACAAAGCACTTTTTTGTATTCTTTTGTTTGTTTGGTTTTAGTATTGTTTTTACCTTTTTACTATACAGAAAAATCCATAAAAATTGAGTGTAGCTTTTAATATGTATGCTAAACCATGGAGGAAGATACTGATAAAATTTCGGAAAATTACTATGAATAGCAAGCAACCAAAGAGGGTAAAAGAATGCATGAATTGCTTAAACGTATCAACAATATGGCTATTGATTTTTGTGAACTACGGATGTAACTTGTTGCACTAGAGAGGTCTATACACCCTGTCATTATCAATGTAAGCATAATAGTGCCCCTTTTTTCCATACAATCCCCCAAAAAGAGGGATCGGGTTCCATTATCAACAGACAACGGAACAACAACCACACATAACCACAAACACACAAACGTAGTACTGACCCACCTAGGGGGTCAAAACGACTTTAGGTATCCATATTACAAACCAAACAAACTTAACAGAAGAAAGGGAGAAGGCTGGAGACGCAAGAACACCGCCCTCAGGCTAGTGGGAAACAGTATTATCAAACACAACGAGGAGCTATCAGACCAAACGAAGAAACCACGTGAGATGCCAACTCATAATCTTCTCACAAACCAGCTTTTTAGGTTCTCCTTCTTTTCTCCCGCCCCCTTTCCAGTTCCTGAGCTTCATGAGTATGATCTTCAGGGATTGTTGGCAGTCCCAGAAAAGGAACAGGAGCCACATCCATAGCCACGTACCAGCAAGATTCTCACAGGTAGTATCAGCTCCGACACTTGCAACGCTGGTCTTCCTCCCCATGCAGCCCTGCCCAATAACGAATGAACACACAGGCATATATAACCAAATCAACAGGCGAATTAATAAGCTTTTTTTAAAACAAGCCCTATTCCTGAGCTTCCAGATAGCCCAACAAATTGCCGCCACCACCGTAATCTGCACATTCCTGCTGACGCCCAAAAACTGAGAAGCCCACCAAAAGTACTGAGAAAAGGACCCAGGCCTATTCGCAGCACCAATAGCTCTGGCAACCACCCCCCAAATATATCTAGCTGCCACACAAGAAAAGAACAAATGCCCAATATTTTCATCATCACTACAAAATCTACAAGTAAAATCTCCTACCCAATTCTTCTTCCTCATGTTATCTTTGGTGAGAATAGCATGGTGCCAGATAAGCCACAACCAAATTTTAATCTTCAGGGGAATTTTAGCTTTCCACAGATGTTTGAAACTTCTATCAATCCCTATATTCGACAAATGTGAGTACATCGACTTAATAGAAAACTTGCCAGATTTATTTTCAAAAGTGCCCCTATAATTACTTATTTTCAAAAGCGTAGACCTTTATGCCATGATTTAGAACAAGTTGAGAAATATGTTTCTTATATTCCAGCCTATGAGATAGACTCTCTTATTAATGAAAAACTTGAAACTAGTCAAATGGCTCGTATGATGAAATGGCACATGGCTATTACCCTCCAACTTTGTGTAGAAGAATTTAGTGATAATGCTTATGTTATTAAATATAGGAATTTCTATTTTCGTGTCCTTGGTTCATTGGTTGTACTCACTTTTCTCTAGACACTTAACTTTTCCTCATGTTTGCTCATCTTCTTCGCCGGAACTCTCACATGGTTTGAAACTCGATGTCCGTCAGCCTTGTCGTTACATGCTAACAAGTGGTGCCGCGTTCAGTCGGGTCCAGTAGTGGACCATTGTCATTACATGCTGACAAGTGGGATCGTGTTCAGTCGGGTCCCGTAGTGGACACCTCTTTCCACATATCCGTATCAGCGTGGGACCCACAGCTTATCCACGTGAGCGCCGGACCCATAGCTTATCCAAGTGAGCACCGAACCCATAGCTTAACCAGGTTGGTGTTGCAAGATGGGACCCCCCAGCCAGCCCCGTGCTCGCGCCCGTGCCGTTGCCTCCCCTTTCTTCTTCTTCTTCTCCGGTGACGGCGGCCCTTTGTCTAGCTTCACTTAGGCCTCCCGTTCGTCCTGACCGCAATATGGTGTCGTCCCGTTGACCTGTCCTGGCCGCAGTATGGTGTCGTCCCGTTGACCTCTATGAAGGATGACAATGGCAACCAGGTGTAGGAAAGGTTAGATCTCACACCAACTTGTTTCAATTAGAGGGGACGCTTGTTGTGGACAATCAATTGGCGCAACGCGGGAGATCAATTGGGCACGCACGTGCTGCGGAGAATGGGGCCCACAGAGGAGCCATTCCAATGATTTAATTTGTTTATCGAGTTAATATCGCGGTTGCAATCAAGTGAATCTATGAGGTGAAAGTCAAACTTTGAGATTTAGGGAGATGGAAGTATAAGAAATAAGAAAATAACACAAATTTTGAACACTTCCAAATTATAAAAATTATACAACTATTAATGTAGAAGAGTGTTTATAATTGACACAACTCTTGAACACTTTCAAATTACAATTTAGACATAATAATGTTGTCCTAAAAAACCTTGAGAGTTTACCATTTTAAGAGCGTTAAAAGTGATCTCTAAAATAAAATCTTTATGCCTCGTGCATATACGAAAATTATACACCTTTAAACACTGTGAAATTGCACTTAGGACATGATAATATTATGCTAAGAAAATCTTAAGAGTTTATCATTTCCATAGTGAAATATATGCACAAAGTTTGATATACGCAAATTATACACCTTTAAACATTATGAAATCACACTTAATATGTGATAATGATGTGCTAACAAAATCTTAAGAGATTATCATTTTCATAGAGAGAAATGTAATGCATAAAATTGCATATATGAAAATTATACACCTTTGAACTTTTTGAAACCACACTTAGGACATGATAATGTTGTGCTAAGAAAATCTTGATCATTTATCATTTTCATAGAGTAAAATATAATGCATAAACTTGCGTATAAGAAAATTATACATCTTTAAACACTATGAAATCGTACTTAATACGTGATAATTATGTGCTAACAAAATAGTGAGAGATTATCATTTTCATAGAGTGAGATGTAATGCATAAACTTGCATATACAAAAATTATACACCTCTAAACTCTTTGAAATCGCACTTAATACGTGATATTGTTATGCTAACAAAACTTTGAGAGATTATCATTTTTATAGAGTGGAATGTAATGCATAAACTTGCATATACGAAAATTATACACCTTTCAACACTTTGAAATCGCACCTAGGACGTGATAATGGTGTGCTAAGAAAATCTTGAGAGATTATCATTATCATAGAGTGGAATGTAATGCATAAAACGAAAATTATACACCTTTGAACACTTTGAAATCGTACCTAGGACGTGATAATGTTGTGCTGAGAAAATCTTGAAAGATTATCATTTTCATAGAGTGGAATGCAATGCATAAACTTGCATATATGAAAATTATACATCTTTGAACACTTTTCCTTCAAATTATATTCAAAATTATTTGTTTATGAAGTTAAAGTACTGGTGGAAAACTCGTTATTTTGCATGGATACAGGGGTGCCCCTGACAGATATAAGGGTTATCCTGTCTGCTAGATCACAGAGGATCAACGGTTGGTGGGCATGATCTACGTGACAACTGTCTCGACCAATCAGAGCGTATTGGCAGCCAAGATGAGCACATGTGTGAGAGTTTGTGACTAAGAGAGATGGGAAAACTAAGTAGAACTGAAAAACCAAGGGAAAACTGACAAAAGGATTCAAAAAGGAAATGTAAATAGATTAAAAAATGGAAAATGTGTCTTTTATACAATAAAATACATCCTGGCATATATCAAACTATTTGCGATTCAAATATACATGAGTGTGACAATTATTGCCCTATTCAGACAAACTATGTTTTGGCGAGGGATGTTTTTGTAGGGGTTCGTAGCATGGAAAACAAAAAAATTCTACCGCATGCACACAAACAAGACAATATCTATCTACTAGATTGTAGCAACGAGTCGGTAGAAGCACTCACCCTCGAAGATTCCAAAGCGGTTAACGAGAGCAGATTCTCATGGGTGATGTAGTCGTACACTTGCCGATCTCAAGATCGCGTAGACGATCCTTTTGGCGCTGCGTTCCGGCAGCGCTTACGCAGTCGGTCACACGTTCGGTACTCGAGGAAGACGTTCCTCTCCCTTGTTCCAGCAGGCAGCGGAGGTTGTAGTTCTCCCCTCGCGATTCCGGCAGCACGACGGCGTGGTGTCGGAAGTAGAGGGAAGATCCAGCAGGGCTTCGCCTAAGCCGGTGCGAGTTATGGTGGATTAGGGTTTCCTGGAGATCTAGGGTTTAGATGACCGGGAGGAGGAGGAGGTGTCGGCGGCGGCTAAGGCGGTATGACGGCAAGCCTTGACAGCGGCTTAGGCAACGTACAGGTGTGTGGGGAGGGCTTGGATCTTGTGGTGTTGGGGCAGCCCTCCCCCTCTATTTATGAGAGGGAGGGGCAGCCTTGGGAGGGGTAGGTTTGAATCCAAACCCAAACCCAAGTTGGATTGAGAGAAGGACTTGTTTCTTCTCCCACTAGGAAACCATTGTTCCAGTTTGACTTTTCAAACTTCCCGTTTGACTTTCAATTTAGAGCTTTATTTATCTCTTGCAAATGCCCACACCAAGTGACCTAGGATATGATCCAATCATTCCACTTATCCATGACACATTCATGGACCATTCCCTTTCCGGTCTGGTGAACCTTCTAGACCCTTCTAGAACTTCTCCGATGAAAAACATCGAAAACTTTCCCGAACTCCGGAATCGGACTTTCCTTATATGAATCTTATTCTCCGGACCATTCCGGATCTCCTTGTGATATCCCGGATCCCATCCGAGACTCTGAACAACATTCGGTAACCCTATTAACATTCCATATCTACTAAACAACATCGAATCCTTAAGTGTGTCTCCCTACGGTTCGTGAATTATGCGGACATGACCGAGACACTTCTCCGATCAATAACCAATAGAGGAATCTGGAAATTCATATGGTTCCCACATATTTCAATGATTACTTTGCGATCGAATGAACCACTTACATACGATACCAACTTCCCTTTGTCTCACGATAGTTTACTTATCCGAGGTTTTGATCGTCGGCATCTCTGCATACCTAGTTCAACCTCATTACCGATAAGTACTCTTTTCTCGTTCGCGTGATATGTGATCCCTTGTGAGCCAGTCACATGCTTGCAAGCTAATTGGATGACATTCCACCGAGAGGGCCCAGAGTATATCTATCTGTCATATGGATGGACAAATCCCATTCTTGATCCATGTGCCTCAACCCATACTTTCCGAACACTCAATGCCACCTTTATAGCCACCCAGTTACGGTGTGGTGTTTGATGTCATCAAAGCATCCTTCCGGTGATGGTGATTAGCATGATCTCATGGTCGAAGGAATTAGGTTACTATGTATCATAAAGCTTATAGCAAACGAACTATTAAAATGACTTGATCTTTATGCTACGCTTATCTATAGGAGTATGTCCATCACACCATTCTCCTAATGATATGATCTTGTTATTAATAACATCTCAATGTTCATGATCGAGAAACCACGATCATCTATTAATCAACAAGCTAGTATTACAAAGAGGCTTTACCAGGGACTCTAATTTAGTTTACAAATCACACAAGTATTAATGTTTCCGGTTAATACTATTATAGCATGAATGTAAACATTTATCATAAACACAAAGATATAATAATAACCACTTTTATTATTGCCTCTAGGGCATATCTCCAACAGTCTCCCACTTGCACTAGAGTCAACTATTCTAGATTACATGGTAATATACCAAACATCCATGGCGGTTTGGTGACATGGTTATACCCCGCGGGTACACGACTTCAGCATACCTAGTCCAGCCCAAGGAAGGCCCACGACAAATATACGTCGGCCCATGAAGACTTTCGGGTTGCCAAGGCCCATGACGCCTCCGGATACTTGGAGAGCAAGACTAGAGTAGATAGAAAATTCAAAGGGGTAAACCCTAAAACCTGTAACCGACTCGGTCTGTGCCTGGGACCTGCCTAACTCTATATAAAGGCTAGGAGGGCACGACCTAGATCTCTGACCACATACTTTCGCATACACACCTCCACGCCAGATTGCATCTGTGCACCCCCGTAATCAAGAGCAGACAAGCAGGAGTAGGGTTTTCCCTCCGGGGGCCTGAACCTGGGTAAACCTCGTGTCCCGTGTTGCTTGTTTGATAACCGTTCCGCGATCTCCAGCATCCCCATCTTCTCCAAAACACAAGTCCATAACAATGGGAATTGACGAGATCAAACCTCGTCAATTGGCGCCGTCTGTGGGAACTGGGGACGCTGATTGTGCGATCGTGAAGGTCCCAACCCGAGCGATCTAAAACTCTGCGGCGACGGAGAGTCACCTCCTCTTCGGCGCTTTCGACTTCACCGCCCACTCACCGGCCACCATGAAGGACTTCGAGCCCATAGGCGACGGACTCGAGATCCTATTCGGGAGCTTATGCTTCCAGGTGGGGAAAACCGGCACCCTCCGCCTCCCAGAGCGGGTGCCCTACCATCAATCAGGCCCGCTTCATGGGCCCCAAACCCTGTGCTACGCACATCATCATCAAAAGATGAGTCCTACGACAGCAGTAGCTGCAACTCTGATATGTGCGATCCGCCATCGGATGAAGGGACCTACGGTTCCGGATCCGAAAGCTGCGGCAGCAGCGGACCAATCTACGAGCGCTACCAATGCGCCGTAGTCATCCAGAGCGACGCGGATCAGCAAGCGCCCAACCCGCCGCCTAACCCGCAGGACCGAAACGGCGGGAACAGAAGAAGCCAGTCCCCCCACCCGAAGGTGACAACGCCGGCCAGGTCAGTCGCCTTAGCAAAGAAGGATGGGCCCAGGCACGCGCCGCCGTGGCGTGCAGCAGATCCTGCCTGCAGATGCCTCACGGGACCTGTTGATGGCATACCACTTTCTCCTGATCGAGGAGCACAAGAAGCAGGTCAAGATGCAAGAGGTGCTTGACAAAGGCAAGCAAGCAGCCTCGGAATCCAGCACGCGACAAGCTACGCTCTCTGCCATGGGCATCGGCTC
This sequence comes from Avena insularis, assembly GCA_023614405.1. NCBI lineage: Eukaryota > Viridiplantae > Streptophyta > Magnoliopsida > Poales > Poaceae > Avena > Avena insularis. Next base: position 6,286,532 of record CM042693.1, on the reverse strand, counting down.
TAGCTCGAACGGCAACCATGGCAACAAACACCGCTCCCGGACGGAGAATATGGACCCCAAGGAGCGCCGTGAGGTGACCCGAACCCTCCACGCATCCTTCATGGAGATGGATGCCAACGGCAACATCATCCCGAAGACGCCGCAAGCTGCGATCATGGCAGCCACCGCGTACCACGCGTCCCACCCACCTCCGGAGGGAGACCTGAAAAGATCCATGCACAAGTCCGCACTCACCAGACTCGGACTCGTCGGAGTTGGGCTCCATCAAGAAGCTCCTACGGAGCCAAAAAATAAAGCTACGGTCAGGTTCGACCGCAGCCCCACTCCTTCATCCGAAGAAGAGGACCATGACCTTCCTCGAAGGCACAAGAGCTCGAATCATCGCAGCCGCGATTACGACGCCAGAGACGCGCTAACACAGCGCAAAATTGACAAAGCGCGAGCCAAGCGTGCATGCTCGTCTGAATCCGAGATGGACGAAGATGAAGGAGAACTCTACGGAGCCGGTGCTTCAGCAGATCTGTCCGACGGACATGGATGCCGTGAAATTTCAAGCTTCCTTCGGATACTCCAAAGTTCGACCGCACACAGGACCCCAAGGCGTGGCTCAGCGACCACCTGTCATCCGTCAAGCTGCACGGTGGAAACAAGGAAACCGCCATGCAATGCCTTCATCTGCAGCTGACAGGCGCAACCCGAATCTGGCTTAGCAGCCTATCTTCAGGATCCATCCGAAGCTGGGAGGAGCTGGCTTACAGTTTCATCCGAAACTTCAAAGGCACCAGCAAGAGGCCCGCCTCGATCGAGGAGTTGCGAGCCTGTACTCAACGAACGGGCAAATCCATTCGCTCGTACATACTGCGCTGGTCCAACACCAAGAACTCTGAGGTGCACATCTCCGAAGAAAGGGCCATCGACGCCTTCAAGGACGGCGTCAAGCGCTAGGACTTCAAGGAGGAACTTGGGCGCGTCAAGCCCAAGACACTCGACCACCTCATGGACATCGCCAATAGGTGGGCCGACGGCGAAGATTCCGTCCACCGGGCACAATCAGAGGAAGAGGACGATTACGACCGACGACGGGAGCGCCGTAACAAGAGGAGACCACGCGTCTACGATGATCGCGATGGACCTGACATGGTCGCGGCCGGCTACGCCGATCGCCGCAACGATGCCAACCGCAACAGCGGCGGATACCACGGAGGCAACTTCCGCGATGGAGGACGCTCAGCACAGTCGTGGCAGCGCCGCGGTCGCGGCGATGGACCCTCAGCGTACTAAAAACTGTCGGGTCCATGCACCATCCACTTCTACATCGACAAGCAGGATGGTAAGAAGAAGGCAAGCCACATGCTCAAGGACTGCCGCGAGTTCTAGAAGCTCAGCGAAAGCATGGTTCAGATGAGGCAGCAAGGTCCACCCCCTGGATTTGGGAACGCACCCGCACGAGGAGAAATAGCGCATGGAGCTCCTCCACCGCCACCTGTAGGAGGCCCGAACCAACCGGTCGCACCAGCACAGAACAACGCTGGGCACGGGTATCCCCCGCCGAAAGGAGCACTGATGATCCAGAAGGGGCGCCCAACGAATAGGGTGCGGAAGAAAATCACCCGTCAGATCAACCTGGCCGTGACAACTCCACCCGCCATCCCTGAGTACCTCAGCGGATCGGAGTCCTGCATCACGTTTCAGCCGTTCAGATCACCCTTGCCAGATCCCTCGCCCAGGTCATGCTGCCCTGGTGCTGTAGGCGCAGATCGGAGGTTTCGAGATGAGCCGCGTCTTCATGGACGGCGGCAGCGGCATCAACCTGATGTTCGCAAGCACTCTAGCAGGAATGCGGATCCCGCTGTGCAGCCTGGAATAGTCAGACACAACGTTCCAGGGCATCGTCCCAAGAAAGGGCATATTCCCCCTGGGAAAAATATGGCTCGACGTCATCTTCGGCAAGCCGGACAACTTCCGATGCGAGCGGCTCGAATTCGAAGTGGTGGACTGGCCATCACAATACCACGCCATCCTCGGGCGTGTAGCATTCGCAAGGTTCTTGGCTGTACCACACTACGCGTACCTGCTACTCAAGATGCCAGGACCTAGGGGCGTCATCACAGTCCACGGGAGCTTCACCCGATCGGACCACTGCGACAGGGACTTCAACATAATCTCCCAGTCATTCGGCATGCAGGAGGAGCTCGTAAGGCTTTGCGAGGTGACAGACAACAGGGCACCCCCAGTCGCACGACAAAACGCACCTGATATGTCTTTTGACTCCACCGTCAACACAAAGAAGGTGCAGGTCCACCCGACGGATGCCTCCAAGACGGCTCTGATCGCTAACAATCTCAGCCCCGCATAGGAAAGTGCGCTTGTCGAATTCCTCCGTGAGCACTGGGAAATCTTTGCCTGGTGTCCTGCGGACATGCCAGGAGTTCCCAGGGAATTCGCCGAGCATGCACTAAACGTCTTTCTAGACACCAAGCCCGTCGAGCAGTCCATCCGGAGACTGTCCGAGCCGCGGGCTGAAGCCATCGGGATGGAAATCAATAGACTACTCACTGCAAACTTCATCAGAGAGATTAAAGAAAACGAGTGGCTCGCCAATACAGTGATGGTCCCCAGAAAGGACACGGACATCCCGCGGATGTGCGTGGACTTCACGTTGCTGAACAAGCACTGCCCAAAGGATCACTTCCCTCTCCCTCGGATCGACCAAACCATTGAATCGACCGCAGGATGCGAGAAACTCTCCTTCCTTGACGCCTACTCAGGCTACAACCAGATTCGACTCAAGGTCGAAGACCAAGAGAAAACGGCGTTCATCACGCCGTTCGGAGTGTTCTGCTACAACACAATGCCTTTCGGGCTAAAGAACGCAGGTGCCACGTACCAGTGGTGCATGCAGGCATACTTGAAGGACCAGATCGGTCGCAATGTCTAAGTCTATGTCGACGACATAGTCATCGAAACCAGGGAGGCGAGAACACTCATCGACGATCTCCGCGAGACGTTCGATAATCTCAATCGCTATAGGATCAAGCTCAACCCCGAAAAGTGCGCCTTCGGCGTCCCATCGAGTCAGCTGCTTGGCTACTTCATCTCCCAGCGAGGGATCGAGGCGAACCCGAAGAAAATACGGGCCATAATGGCCATGGAGAAACCGAAGAATCTCAAGGGTGTCCAACAGCTCGCAGGGCGAATAGCGGCATTGAGCAGGTTCATCAGCCGCATGGGCGAGAAAGCCCTGCCATTCTACCAACTACTACGCAAGGCAGACAAATTCGAGTGGACACCCAAAGCAGACGACGCATTCGAAGATCTGAAGCGGCTGCTCTCCACCTCGCCCATCTTGGTTACGCCGAAAGAACGCGAGCCCCTACTGCTGTACATAGCAGCCACACACCAGGTGGTAAGCACCGTGCTGGTGGTCGAGCGACCCGAAGAAGGCAAGACCCATGGGGTCCAACGCCCAATCTACTACCTCAGCGAGGTATTGACGCCAACAAAGCAGAGGTACCCTCACTACCAGAAACTCGCCTACGGTGTGTTCATGACGGCTCGTCGGCTGAGCCATTACTTCCAGGAGCACCAGGTGATGGTCGTCAACGAAGCACCCCTGAACAGCATCCTAAACAATCCGGAGGCCACATGACGCGTGGCCCTGTGGGGCATCGAGCTGTCACCCCTAGACATCGTCTACGAGAAGCGACTCGCAATCAAGTCTCAGGTCCTCCCGGACTTGCTTGTAAACTAGATGGAGCTGCAGCTGCCAGACACCCCAGACATGTCGCAGTCGTGGACAATGCATTTAGACGGCTCCAAGCGTGAAGCTGGGGCGGGAGCCGGGGTCATATTGACCTCCCCGCAGGGCGACAAAATGAAGTACGTGCTTCGGATGAAATTCCGAGCTTCCAACAACGAGGCCGAATACGAAGCCCTCATCCACGGCATGAGGATGGCAAAGATCTGCGGCGCAACATGCCTGGTCATCTACGGTGACTCCAACCTCGTCGTCCAACAGACGATGAATGAGTGCGACGCACACGCCGAAAACATGATCGCGTACCGCGCACTCTACAACTCACTCGAGGGAGAATTCGACGGCTGCGAGCTTAGGCACGTTGGAAGAGAAAGCAACGAGGAGGCTGACAGACTCGCCAACATAGGCTCCACCTGCGCAAGGGTGCCACCAGGTGTGTTCCTCGAACAGATCTGCGTGCCATCCATCAAGCGGAAATTCTCCAAAGGATCACCCGAAGAAGCAGAACACTCGGGGGCTACGCTACCCTAAGGTCATGAAGGACCCGAAAAACTGGACACAGAGGTTGCCACGGTCAACCTGATGCAGGTCATGGCAGTCGAAGAAACCTGGACACGACCGCATTCTCCGATTTGATAGACGGAGAACTACCTGATAGCCCGACGGATGCCCGGCGCATATCTCGCCGGTCAAAAGCCTTCACCATCATCAATGGTGAGCTGTACAAGCGCAGCATTTCGGGTGTACTACAAAGGTGCGTCACCATCAGTGACGGGAAAACCATACTTCAAGACATCCACGAGGGCATCTGCGGCCATCACGCAGGCAGTCGCTCCCTTGTCTCCAAAGTTCTACGAGCTGGATTCTACTGGCCAACGGCCATGAACGATGCAAAAGACATCGTCCGAAGATGCAAAGGGTGCCAAAGGTTCGCCGACAAACCACACGCACTCGGGTCAGAGCTTAGGCCCATACCTTTGGCCTGGCCCTTCGCCCAATGGGGCCTCGACATGATCGGCAAACTACCAAGGTCCTCGAAAGGGGGGCACGTCTACCTCCTGGTCGCAGTCGACAAATTCACCAAGTGGATCGAAGCCATGCCGGTCACTAACCAAAAGGGCAAGACTGCCGTCAAGTTCTTTGAATCCATTGTCTACAAGTTCGGCATACCGCATAGCATCATCACCGACAATGGATCGAACTTCATCTCCAAAGAATTCCAAGACTTCTGCGAAGGCCTCGGAATCAACATCACATACGCCTCTGTGGCGCACCCGCAAACGAACGGGTAGGTGGAAAAGGCCAACGGCCTAATCGGCGCTGGCATCAAGAAGCGCCTCATGAGCCCACTCGAGCGACTCACCGGAGCCTGGACGAAAGAGCTACCCTCCGTCCTATGGAGCCTGCGCACCACGCCAAACAGCTCAACCGGCTACATGCCGTTCTTCATGGTACACGGAGCTGAAGCCGTGCTACCACCGGCACCACCAGGCCCCCGGGTCGTCGCTTATAGCGGTTTAATCCACGATCGCACTTTCAAGACGCCGTCGACACACTCGACAAGCACGAGACATAGCAGCTCGACTCGATCGGTACCAAAGAGTCTCCGCAACTACCACAGCCGACGGCTGCGCCCAAGGTCCTTCGTCGAAGGAGACCTAGTCTTGCGACTCAAGCAAGAGCGACCGAAGAAATTCGAGTCGCCATGGGAAGGACCCTACATCGTCACCGAAGTCATCCCAGGTGGTGCCTATCGCCTTAAGCACGTGGAGTCTGGAGTCGCATACTCCAACCCATGGAACGTCGCACAGCTGCGACGATTCTACCCGTAGCTACCTCCTTCTTTACTTTCAATAAGGCTATTCAGCCAAGGCTACTCAGCCGAACAATGTACCTCCTCCATTACGATATAAATAAAGCTAAGTGTCTCGCCCCAAAATTTTGTTTTCTATTCGCACTTTTACTTCATGCTACAAACACACTCGGGGGCTCCCCCCACCTCACGATTTCGTCGACTGAGGATAACACGTGTACACCTGAGTAGCTGACCACGTCAGGCTAACGAAAAGGACACGTATGCGAACAAAGCACTACGTGCTCAAACAACAACCAAACCTTTATAACGAAGGGCAAAACACGCCCAGTCAAATATATAAAATTTTTACATCTATCTCTTTTACAGGTACTACCTACTCTGAAGAATAACCTGAGCACGCTGCTCAAACAGATCTACGATCTCTTCGGCATACTGCCTTACAGCCGCGTAATGCGGACACATATGCCACACACCACCATCTGGCCGAAGGGGTGGCCCAGCCGCTACAGCGGACAGATCTACATCAGGGCGATGCAGCCTCACAAGGGACAGCGCAACCTTCACCCCTGACGAGCTGATGCCGCACCAATTCCTTGACACGATGCATGTTCTGAAACTTCGACAGAAGACCAGAGAGGGTTGACGGTGCAGCATCCAACGGAAACATCACATGCAGAACCGACGCGAATGATGTCTGCACCTGACGAAGCACCCGCGATACTTGGTGAACGCGATCTTGCACCGTCGCAAGGACCATAGCATGGTCACGATCCATCCAGAAGAACCCGCCGGCTTCCATGTCCCGTTGAGTCAAGCAATTGACCCGAACAGCAACACGCTCCTTCTCCTCCCTTGGAGCAAGGTTAGCACCTGCAATACTTGTAAAAAAAGTAAGATGCAAGGCCAGCAGGCGCATCCAAAGAAATGGGAAACAACTCGAAAAACTTACACTGAAGCTGCTCGGATAAGCGAAGCAACTCCGCCATCAAGTACTCCTCTCTGGCAGCACCTCGATCCGCCTTGGATTTCCAAATGTCAGCATGGCCACGCCCCCCAAGAAACTCTTTCTCGAGACTACGAACGCGGTCTCGAAGAAACGCAAGCTGCGACGCATCATCCAAGGATGGCCGCAGTCGCGCTGCAGGCGAGGTGTCAACGGGATTAGCACCCGAAGGACCCTAGAGCAACAGAAAGGCAAAGACATGAACACGCAGGCGAAGGATCACAGAACTCAACAAATTCATTAAATGGAGCAAAAGCCACTATGTGGCACCAGGATTGTTCATCAAATAATTACAACAAAACAAGCTACAACTATCCTATAACTACAGCGCCTACAAAGCTGCACCCTGAGTAGCCTCGGAGCCGGATTGCCTCGCCTTGGCTTCCCCCTGCTGCCGTAGCACGTACTCGGCTAGCAGATCAATCAGTTTCGGCCCATAACGCTTACAGCGAGCAGCATAGGTAGCGAAGGCTACCTCGGATCCATTAGCAGTCGTCGGCATCCGGGAAGTGACCAGGGGAAGGTCCAGCTCCGCTCCAGCCGCCAAGGCCATTGCCAGCCCGACGGATGCGCCGATGCCCTTCTTCTTGCGCTTGTACGCCGCAGGTGCTTCAACTGACAGTGCCTCCACCAGAGCATCAACATCATCAAGGGCCGCGCCCTTGGGGACAAGCTCCTTGTAGAAGCGCCTAAGGACCTCCTTGGCCTTGGCAAGCGAGTTGACGGTGGTGCTACAGCGATCTTCGACCACCGCAGCAGCATCATCCAGAGCACTCCCGTGCTCCAGCGCACCGCGATCAAACTCGATGCTTGTGGCATCTAAAACAACAAGGAAGAAGCATGAACGACAGTACCGCAAAAGAAAGACAAGGAAATCAAAAGAGGAAGGTGAAGATACTCACCCGAAACAGCCTTGGCAGCCGCCATAAGCTTGCTGGCCACCTCTCTCTCGCGTGAAGCCGTGGCGGTGGCAAGCTGCTCCTCGTGGTCCGTGGCCTCCCGCTGCAGGTGCTCCTTAGCCTCGGCCGCAGTAGCCAGCTCCAGCTCGAGGCGCTCCTTCGCACCAACGGCGACCTCGGCCTTCTTCTCCGCTTGACCGGGGCTCTTTTTGAGAGCATCAATCTCACGAAGGGAGGTGTTGTGCTCCTCTACATTTAAAAAATACAAACGTCGGATAACAGGACAAGAATACAAGAAGAATCAAAGACCAAGGCATAAAAGTACCTTGAAGCTGTTTAAGGCTGGCCTCCAGCGCCAGGTGCTGCTGCACCAGTCGTTTGGCATCTTGCACAAAAGGCTGCAGGAAAAAGACCTACTAGTCAAAAGGACTCGGGGGCTACGCCCAAAAGAAAGAGCAGAAGCAAACTACACACACGAAAGCGCTCGGGGGCTCCCCCCGAGACCTGAAGGAAGAACAAACAACAAAACTCCTTTACAGATGCTCGGGGGCTTCCCCCGTGGCAGGAGGCAGAACTACTCACATGATCCGACGACAACTCCGAAGGTCCGCTTGCAGCCTTCTGAGGCGCAACCACCTGAACCTCCTGCGGAGAAGGGTCTGGAGCAGCGCCTTCAGAGGTAGCCACCATCTGAGGAGGAGGAAATGCGACTTTCGACTCCCCCATCATCTCCCGAGCACCATCACTGGAGGAGTCGCTGGAGGAATGGATGCACAAGGACAAGTTAGCACACGAACAAAGAAAACAGGCAAGAAAAGGAAATACGAGACTAAGAAAAACTTACGAGTCAAGGTCGCTCAAGTCGAAGATGGGAGGGGTCCTCCGGACCTTCTTCTCCTCTTTATTCTCTTCCTTCTTCTCTTCCTTCTTTTCTTCCTTCTTCCGCTTCGCCGGCGGGTGCGGTGCCACAGCCCGCACGGGAACGACAGGAATCGGAGAGGAAGAGCCTCCATGCCCATCACTGTTACGTTCAACCCACAGCGGATTCCTCGGAGTCGGCGGAGTCGAGGCATCCGAAGACTCACTGGAGCTCCGTGTGCGCTTGCGAGTGTGGTCCTCGCTCGACTCGTTGGCCTCTTCAGCCGGAGGGCGCGCCGATGGCAGCTCGGACATGGAATCCACCACTTCATTGTCCGGCGCAGCCGGAAACAATTCGGAAAGCGGTGGCGACATGCCTGACACTTTGTACTCCTGCACAAGAGAAGAAAATTTGTTAGCAAACAAGTGCAAGTACAATGCAGTCGAAAATAGCGCTACACGCACGGATCTACACCTGTGGAACAGGAAGCAAAGCAGAGAACGGAGAAGTCAGCAACTTCCCCGGGATATCCTCTCCAGCCTTGAACTTCAGCAGCGGACGAAGGGTCCCGTCAAGATCTCCCTTGGAGAATTTCTCAGCCAAAACCCTAGTCGGATCACGACGGCCAGCATAAAGGAACATCGGGTGCGCCCTAGCCTGGAGTGGCTGCACCCGACGCTTAAGAAAAGTGCGGATGATATCCACACCGTTCACCTCCTTCTCCGGAATTAGCTGGAGATCCTCCACTCGACGATAGATAGCCTCTATCTCCGCTACCTCGCCATCCAAGATCTGGTTTTTCCAGGACCTCTTCGGCTCGATCTTTTGGGAGGGGTCGAATGGAGCAAGACCAAAATCTTGCCCAGCCACTGTGGAGTCGCGGATATAAAACCATCGCCTCCACTAGTACTGGACAGACTCGAACATGGAAAATGAGAAGAAAAGCAGATTGGGTTTGAGGGAGATGATGCAACCCCCAATGGGATATACACCATCCGAACCAGATTGCCTCTTCACGGAATAGCTCTTCATGGAATAGAGGCCAAAGTGCGGCTCGATACCAAGCCAGCACTCGCAGAAAGTGATAAAACAAGCAATGTGAAGAAGAGAATTGGGGGAAATATGATGCAGTTGGACGCCGTAAAGAAAAAGCAGTCCACGAAGAAAGTCATGGACTGGGAAGGAAAAGCCGCGAAGAACGAAGGCAAGGAAAATAACCCGAAACCTAGCGGGGGACGGGGGATTACCTCGTTGCCTGGGAGTTTGATGGCCTCCCTATCCTGCGGGATCAAGCCCCGCTCATGAAGCTTGCGGAGATCACTCTCTCGCGTCTCCGATCGCCGCCAGCCACCATCGGTGACACGGGTAGCGGCGACACTCTTCTTCCCTCCAGCAGCGCTGGTACCAACCGCAGAAGAAGACTTCTTCGACTTCCCCATTGCGGTACAGCGGCGCCGGCGGCGAGAACATAGGATGGAAGAAGGAAATTTCCGAGGATATTCCAGCGCGCAACAACAACTCTCAGAGAACAAGGGAGCAGTGAAACGAGAATAGCTACAGTGGAAATAGACTAATGTTTTCCCCCAATGATTATAAAGACGAAGACGATGCACGACAACCGTCCATCGAGAAGACCTAACGCCAACGGCAGGATCTGGCCATACACGTGTCAGCATCGCAACAAACCGTCGCTAACACGCCATCCACTACGCGTGGAAATCAAGGCGACGCCGTAATTATCTCCACGCCGCGCGTTACCGGTCAATTCAAGGTCAGAAGGTGGGACCCATGTTCGTCCAGTCAAGTCATCTCTGGCGCAGCAGACGCTTGAGGTCACCGATCGTCAGCACTGACGTCATCAAAAGCTATACTAGCAAAAGTCACCATTCTTCGGCTTCAAAGCTAAGAGTACTCACTCGAATCTACGATTCTATTAATTACTCGGGGGCTACTCCTATGAGGAGCGCTGGCCGCGCACCCGAAAAATGAACAACACATTACAACACTGAACTATTTCTTCGAGTCCTACGTCGAGTCTATGACTCTACTACGGACTCGGGGGCTACTCCCATAGGGAGGATGGATTTAAGCATCCAAAAAAAATTGTGTCCTACGGACCTGACCCTGAACAACGACTGAATTAAAGTCTCCGCTCGAGTCTACGACTCGAACAGACACTCGGGGGCTATTCCCATAGGGAGCGCTGGTCGCGCACCCTATGAATTGTCGACTGCGATCATTCGGATCAGTACGCAAAAACTTTTCAGCAACTCTGCCCCAATTAAACGCTAAGTGAGAAATATTCTCCTTGGCCACCCGAAACACCTCCGCGGTGATACAAATTCGGATGTTGTGTCTGCGACGCAAAGATAAGACCTACGGATATCATCTGATGGCCTGGTAACGCACATGACTGCGCTCTGCTAGTATAAACCTGTGCCAACAGGCGCTATGAAAAATCTCGACGGACGCGTTGGGTACATCATTTAAATTCACTGGAATTCCACTCCTGTAAGTCCTCCGCGGCCTGAGTCGAATTACGCCAGCATATGTTCCGGGTTCGAGTCGAGGGACTCGAACCTGAAGATGATCGTGTTGTTTTGTCCTAGGATGCTTAATCGACCCGATCCGTCGGAGAGTCAGGCACACGCATCAACAATCCCTACACATTCTCTTGAAAGACAGAGTTGCACCCGAAGGATTGAAGAGTCCTCAGCCGAATCTACGATTCGACTGAACACTCGGGGGCTACTGACATGGTTATACCCCGCGGGTACACGACTTCAGCATACCTAGTCCAGCCCAAGGAATGCCCACGACAAATATACGTCGGCCCATGAAGACTTTCGGGTTGCCAAGGCCCATGACGCCTCCGGATCCTTGGAGAGCAAGACTAGAGTAGATAGAAAATTCAAAGGGGTAAACCCTAAAACCTGTAACCGACTCGGTCTATGCATGGGACCTGCCTAACTCTATATAAAGGCTAGGAGGGCACGACCTAGATCTCTGACCTCATACTTTTTCATACACACCTCCACGCCAGATTGCATCTGCGCACCCCTGTAATCACCGGTTCCGCCGTAATCAAGAGCAGACAAGCAGGAGTAGGGTTTTCCCTCCGGGGGCCTGAACCTGGGTAAACCTCGTGTCCCGTGTTGCTTGTTTGCTAACTGTTCCGCGATCTCCGGCATCCCCATCTTCTCCAAAACCCAATCCATAACAATGGGCATTGACGAGATCAAACCTCGTCATTTGGTGCTGGTCATGTTTTGCCCTCGTGAGAGGTTTAGTCAACGGATCCGCCACATTCAGATCTGTGTGTACTTTGCAAATCTTTATGTCACCATCTTGGACATGCTCTCGAATAGCGTGAAAACGTAGCTTGATGTGCTTCAGCTTCTTGTGTGACCTTGGTTCTTGCGCATTGGCTATGGCGCCCATGTTATCATAGTAGATAGACATTGGGTCCAGCGCACTAGGAACCACACCCAGCTCTGTAATGAACTCTTTCATCCATATCGCTTTTTGTGAAGCCTCCGAAGCAGCCATGTATTCCGATTCAGTTGAAGATCTCGCCACAACGCTTTGCTTTGCCCTCCTCCAGCTAACTGCTGCACCATTAAAAGTAAATACGTATCCAGATTGTGATTTAGAATCATCCGGATCGGTGTTCCAACTAGCATCGGTGTAACCATTAACAACGAGCTGTTCATCACCTCCATAAGAAAGAACCATATCCTTAGTTCTTCTGAAGTACTTAAGGATGTTTTTGACCGCTGTCCAATGATCCACTCCTGGATCACTTTGATATCTGCTAGTCAAACTAACAGCATATGCAATGTCGGGTCTAGTACATAGCATGGCATACATAAGAGATCCTATGGCTGAGGCATAGGAGTCTTACTCATCCTTTCTCTATCTTCTCATTCAGGAGGACTTTGAGTTTTACTCAAGATCGTATTGGGCAACATGGGCAAGAACCCTTTCTTGCTATCTTCCATTCCAAACCTCTTTAGAACTTTGTCCAAATATGTACTCTGTGACAATGATATTAGGCGTCTCGATCTATCTCTATAAATCTTTATGCCTAATATATAAGCTGCTTCGCCAAGATATTTCATTGAAATACTATTACTCAAATAATCCTTGACACTATTAAGAAGGTCTACATTATTCCCAATCAACAATATGTCATCTACATATAGTATTAAGAATGCTATAGAGCTCCCACTCACTTTCTTGTAAATACAAGCTTCTCCATAAGTTTGTATAAAACCAAAGCTTTTGATTACCTTATCAAAACGTTGATTCCAACTTCGGGATGCTTGCTTCAATCCATATATGGATCGTTGACCGCATACCTTGTTAGCATCTTTAGGATCGACAAAACCTTTGGGTTGCATCATATACAACTCTTCATCAATGTCTCCATTGAGGAACACCGTTTTGACATCCATCTGCCATATCTCATAATCATAATATGCAGTGATCGCTAACATAATCCTCATAGACTTTAGCTTCGCTACTGGTGAGAAAGTCTCATCGTAATCAACTCCTTGAATTTATCAGAACCCTTTTGCAACAAGTCAAGCTTTATAGACAGTAACATTACCATCAGCATCTGTTTTCTTCTTGAAAATCCATTTGTTCTCGACAGCCTTCCGCCCATCCAGTAAGTCCACCAAAGTCCATACTTGGTTTTCGTACATGGATCCAATCTCGGATTTCATGGACTCTTGCCATTTATTGGAATTTGTGCTCGTCATCGCTTCCTCATATGTCGCAGGGTCATCGGTGTTGTCCACCAACATGACACTCAAAACGGGATCATACCAATCAGGAGTGGTACGAGTTCTCGTCGACCTGCGAGGTTCTGTAGCAACTTCAACCGAAGTTTCATGATCAACATCATTAGCTTCCTCTCTTATTGGTGTAGGCGCCACAGGAACTACTTCCAGTGCTACGCTACTCGCAAGTTAGAGAGAAGGTTCAACAACCTCGTCGAGTTCTACTTTCCTTCCAGTCACTTCTTTCGAGAGAAATTACTTCTCTAGAAAGGATCCATTCTTGGCAACAAAGATTTTGCCTTCGGATCTATGATAGAAGGTATACCCAATAGTTTCCTTCGGGTATCCTATGAAGACGCATTTTTCCGCTTTGGGTTCAAGCTTGTCAGGCTATAACTTCTTTACATAAGCTTCGCAACCCCAAATTTTAAGGAACGACAATTTAGGTTTCTTCCCAAACCATAATTCATACAGTGTCGTTTCAACGGATTTAGATGGTGCCCTATTTAAAGTGAATGCGGCTGTTTCTAATGCATAACCCCAAAACTATAGCGGTAAATCTGTAAGTGACATCATAGAACGAACCATATCTAAGAGAATTCGATTACGACATTCGGACACACCATTACGCTGTGGTGTTCCCGGTGGTGTCAATTGTGAAAGTATTCCGCATTTCTTCAAATGCTCGCCAAACTCGTAACTTAGATATTCACCTCCACGATCAGATCGTAGAAATTTAATCTTCTTGTTACGTTGATTCTCTACCTCATTTTGAAATTCCTTAAACTTCTCAAAAGTTTCGGACTTATCTTTCATGAAATAGATATACCCATATCTACTTAAGTCATCCGTGAAGGTAAGAACATAATGATAACCACCGCGCGATGCTACACTCATTGGGCCACACACATCGGTATGTATGATTTCCAATAAGTCCGTAGCTTGCTCCATCATACCAGAAAATGGAGTCTTAGTCATTTTACCCATCAGACATGCTTCGCATCTTTCAAGTGATTCGAAATCAAGTGATTCAAGAAGTCCATCGGAATGGAGTTTCTTCATACGCTTCACTCCAATATGACCAAGACGACAGGGCCACATATAGGTCGAGTTATCGCTCAATTTCAAACGTTTAGCTTCAATGTTATTAATGTGTGTATTACCACAATCGAGATTCAATAAGAATAGACCATCTATCAAAGGTGCATGTGCATAAAACATATTACTCATATAAATCGAACAACCATTATTCTCGGATTTAAACAAGTAACCGTCTCACAATAAACATGATCCAGATATAATGTTCATGCTCAACGCAGGCACCAAATAACAATTATTTAAGTATAAAACTAATCCCGATGGTAGATGAAGAGGTAGCGTGCCGACCGCGATCACATCCACCTTTGATCCATTTCCAACGGGCATCGTCACCTTGCTTCACTAGCTTCCGTTTATTCTGCAGTACCTGTTTCGAGTTACAAATATGAGCAACTGAACCAGTATCAAATACCCAGGCACTACTACGAGTACTAGTGAGATACACATCAATAACATGTATATCGGATATACCTTTCTTCTTGATGTTGATGTTCTTCAAATCCGCCAAGTACTTTGGGCAATTCCGCTTCTAGTGACCTTCTCCCTTGTAGTAAAAGCACTCAGTATCAGCCTTAGGTCCAGCCTTGGTCTTCTTCGCCGGCGCGGTAACTTTCTTACCGCCCTTCTTGAAGTTTACCTTTTTCTTAGACTTGCCTTGCTTCTTGAATTTGGTGGTCTTATTGACCAACAACACTTGGTGCTCTTTCTTGATCTCCACTTCTGCAGATTTTAACATGGAGAAGAGTTCTGGCAATGACTTGTCCATGTTTTGCATATTGTAGTTCATCACAAAGTTCTTGTAACTTGGTGGTAGTGATTGGAGGACACGGTGAATCCCCAAAGCATTAGGAATCACTATTCCCAAGCTTTGAAGCTTGCTTGCGTGCCCAGACCTCTTAAGCATGTGCTCACTAACGGATCCGCGCTCTTCCATCTTGCAGTTAAAGAACTTTTCAGAAGCCTCATAACTCTCAACTGCTGCGTGAGCCTCAAATATCGATTTGAGTTCACGAACAATATCATGTGGGTCATGGTTCTCAAACCTTGTCTGAAGCTCCGATTCCAAACCATACAAGATAGCACACTGAACTGTGGAGTACTGATTCCTCCGAGCGAGGAAAACATTCTTTACCTCATCGGTAGCAGTAGCTGCAGGCGGGTCACCCAGCGGTGCATCCAACACATAGGTCAAATTACCAGCATTGAGGACAATCCTCAAATTGCAGAACCAATCTGCGAAGTTGCTTCCATTGTTTTTCAACTTTTCTTTCTCTAGGAACACATTAAAATTGATGGTAGGGGCTGCCATAGATCTACAACATATTTGCAATAGTTTAGACTAAGTTTATGACAAATTGAGTTCTAATTAATAGTTCAATTAATCTAGGTGAACTCCCACTCAAAACAATATTCCTCAAATTGTTTTAGTGACACACGAACCAAATCCACCACATCAAAACCGATCATCACGTGAGTTGATGTAGCTTCAATGGCGAACAATCAACATGTTCATCATATCTACTATATGACTCATGCTTTACCTTTCGGTGATCCTTGTTCCGAGACCAAGTATGTACATGCTAGGCTCGTCAAGATCAAACCTTAGCTTCCGCATGAGCAAATCTGGCTTGCTCATGTTGTATACACTCGTAGAATCTAACACACCCGATCATCACGTGGTGCTTCGAAACAACGAGCTTTAGCAACGGTGCTTACTAAGGATGAACACTTTAAAACTTGAAATTGTGTGCATGAGGGACCATCTTATAATGCTACCGTCACAAACTAAGCAATACAAGATGCATAAAGGATTAACATCACATGCAATTCATAATATGTGATATGATATGGCCTTTCTTCTAGTGCTTCCGATCTCCATCTTCAAGCACGAACATGATCTCCATCATCACCGGTATGGTGTCAAGGTCAATGGCGCCGTTTCATGGTCGTCGCCCACCAACTTCAACTATTACAACTACTTTGAATAGACACGCAGGTCTTAACGGAATTTAAAAGACAACCATATGGCTCCTGCTGGTTGCCAACTTACAATAAGGAACATTGCATACATCATATATAATCACAATCATGGCCATATCACATCACAGCACACCCCTGCAAAACAAAGTTAGACGCCTCTAATTTTATTTGCATATTTTACGTGGTTTGGGGCTCTCAATAAGTGTTGTTCTAACTTACGAACAAGAACCACAATGTTGATATTTGAACTATCAAGTGCCCGTTGTAAATTGAATCTATACTATGATGGGAGAGACAGACACCCGCAAAGCCAGTTATGCATACAAGTTGCATGTTGAGCGTGGAGCAAGTCTCATGAACGATGTCATGTAAGGTTAGCCCGGGCCGCTTCATCCCATCATACCGCAAGGTGCAAAGTACACAAAAGGCAATTGATAATAAAAGCACCACCGTCCACAATGACCATTGTGTTCTACTCGTGCAACATATATACATATAGACACGGCTCTGATACCACTGTAGGGGTTCGAAGCATGGAAAACAAAAAAATTATACTGCATGCACACAAACAAGCCAAGATCTATCTACTAGATTGTAGCAACGAGTCGATAGAAGCACTCACCCTCGAAGATTCCAAAGCGGTTAACGAGAGCAGATTCTCGTGGGTGATGTAGTCGTACACTTGCCGATCTCAAGATCGCGTGAGCGATCCTTCCGCATAAAGCGCTGATTCGCATGATCGGTCACATGTTCGGTACTCGATGAAGACCTTCCTCTCCCTTGTTCCAGCAGGCAGCGGAGGTTGTAGTTCTCCCCTCGCGATTCCGGCAGCACGACGGCATGGTGTCAGAAGTAGAGGGAAGATCCCTCAGGGCTTCGCCTAAGCCGGTGCGAGTTATGGTGGATTTGGGTTTCCCGGAGATCTAGGGTTTAGATGACCGAGAGTAGGAGGAGGTGTCGGCGGCGGCGCGAGGCGGCGGCGGCTAAGGCGAGGCGGTGCGGCGGCGGCTTGGGCACACCGGCGACGGCGCGGGTGTGTGTGGTGGGCTTGGCTCTTGTGGTGTTGGGGCAGCCCTCCCCCTCTATTTATGAGAGGGAGGGGCAGCCTTGGGAGGGGTGGGTTTGAATCCAAACCCAAACCCAAGTTGGATTGAGAGAAGGACTTGTTTCTTCTCTCACTAGGAAACCATTGTTCCAGTTTGACTTTCAATTTAGAGCTTTATTTCTCTCTTGCAAATGCCCACACCAAGTGACCTAGGATATGATCCAATCATTCCACTTATCCATGACACATTCATGGACCATTCCCCTTCCGGTCCGGTGAACCTTCTAGACCCTTCTAGAACTTCTCCGATGAAAACATCGGAAACTTTCCCGAACTCCGGAATCGGAATTTCCTTATATGAATCTTATTCTCTGGACCCTTCCGGATCTCCTCGTGATATCCCGGATCCCATCCGAGACTCCGAACAACATTCGGTATCCCTATTAATATTCCATATCTACTAAACAACATCGAATCCTTAAGTGTGTCTCCCTACGGTTCGTGAATTATGCGGACATGACCGAGACACTTCTCCGATCAATAACCAATAGAGGAATCTGGAAATTCATATGGTTCCTACATATTTCTATGAGTACTTTGCGATCGAATGAACCACTTACATACGATACCAATTTCCCTTTGTCTCACGATAGTTTACTTATCCGAGGTTTTGATCGTCGGTATCTCTGCATACCTAGTTCAACCTCGTTACCGATAAGTACTATTTTCTCGTTCCCGTGATATGTGATCCCTTGTGAGCCAGTCACATGCTTGCAAGCTAATTGGATGACATTCCACCGAAAGGGCCTAGAGTATATCTATCCGTCATATGGATGGACAAATCCCATTCTTGATCCATGTGCCTCAACCCATACTTTCTGAACACTCAATGCCACCTTTATAGACACCCAGGTACGGTGTGGTGATTATCATGATCTCATGGTCGAAGGAATTAGGTTACTATGTATCATAAAGCTTATAGCAAACGAACTATTAAAATGACTTGATCTTTATGCTACGCTTATCTATAGGAGTATGTCCATCACACCATTCTCCTAATGATATGATCTTGTTATTAATAACATCTCAATGTTCATGATCGAGAAACCACAATCATCTATTAATCAACAAGCTAGTATTACAAAGAGGCTTTACCAGGGATTCTAATTTAGTTTACAAATCACACAAGTATTAATGTTTTCGGTTAATACTATTATAGCATGAATGTAAAAATTTATCATAAGCACAAAGATATAATAATAACCACTTTTATTATTGCCTCTAGGGCATATCTCCAACATTTTTGGGAAGAGGCTTGAGTAGAAAGCCATAAACCTTCATAGATAGCAGGTGATTTGAGAAGTGGTAATTTAGGTTAAAACTTGATTTCTATACATTTATTATGGTGGCAGGTCACATAAGAAGACTCCCTGGGTAGGTGCCACTATGTTTTGATATTTTTGAATTTGTTGTGCATAAAATTACTCAATTATCTAGCTAAAACCCATTCGTTGACTCCCTGTTGACCAGCCACCAGAGGGTAAAACTGAGTATATTGCACATGGCAGTGTTAGTACTCGAGGACAAAACTGAGTACAACCAAACTGTTAGTATTTCAATCCTATTTTATTTGTCCTCCGAGTTGTATTTAAGGGATTCCCTAGTTAGTACTAGCACTGATCTGTAGTTGGCATGAGTATTTGATTTTGTTTGAGATTTGGGAATTGGGGAATTTAACCCACTAGGTTAATTAATTTCTGAATAATCAGGGGATCTCAATCGGTTAATTTATGTAAATAATCAATCCTGATAATCAAGGTATCTCAATCATGTCCTTATTGCATGCTACTTTTTTCCAATAGGTGGATAGCAGCGATGACGAGTCCAACGACACCAAGACTCGTCAGGTACTGAGGAGGCTAAAGTCCGGCCAGTATGACAACTACTCCACTGCCAATGTCTACAGATGCCCCTTCTGCACCAGGAGACTCCTCGCCACCAACTTCAACTTCCTCATGAAGCATGTCGAGGATGTGACCGCCTGCAACCCCACTGTCGGCCAGACCATGAATGTCCACGGCTCCGCCTCCTCCCTCTAGTGCTTCCTCCACTTCTTCCTCCACTCCATGGGTAGGTCTCTATCAATTGCAATCTTTTTCATAGAGTAACATGACGACTGTCTACGCACAGCCTGTTGGGAACCCCAAGAGCAAGGTGTGAAGCATCAAGCAACAAGTTTTCCCTCAGTTGAGACCAAGGTTATCGAACCAGAAGGAGGAAGGAAACGTCACACAGGTGTTGCAAGCAACGCGAAGACCTGCACAACACAAACTCAAGACTTTGCCCCAACGAACAGTGAGGTTGTCAAGCTCACCGGTTTGTTGTAACAAAGTATTAAACGTATTGTGTGGAAGGTAATGGTTTGCAGGAAGTAAACAAGTAACAGTGGAAGATGTATCAATGGTAAATATTGGACCGGAGTTCATAGTTCACTTGAGGTGCTCTCCTTAGATAAACATGGCATGAAGGGTAAACAAATTACAGCAGGGCAATTGATAGGAACTGAGCAAGGCATAACAATGCAATTACTAGTCAGAAAGATCCTATGAGGTTGATTGGGAAATACAACAAGATACATAGACCACCATCCAAATGCATCTATGACTAGAAGTCCACCTTCAGGTTATCATCCGAACCCCCTCCAGTATTAAGTTGCAAGCAACAGACAACTGCTTTAAGCAAAGTGTGTAAGGTAAACAGTCTACATGTTCCATGAACAAGAGATCGTTGTTTTCTCCCTAGTAGCAACAACACATCTACAACCGAAGAGATTATTGTCACTTCCCTTGGAAACTAGAGGCATGAACCCACTATCGAGCATAAATACCCCTTCTTGGAGTCACTAGCAACTACTTGGCCAAGATAGCTACTAACAACGGAGAGCATGCAAGATCACAAACAACACATACATGATAGAATCATAAATACAAGACCATTAATCAAACCAACATAATAATCTCAATATCCATCGGATCCCCGCAAACACAACATGCATGATTACAAATAGATTAGATCTTGATCATGAATGGAGCTCACAAGATCTATATATGAAAGCACAAAGAAGGAGATACAACCATCTAGCTACTACATGGACCCATAGTCCAAGGTGGAACTACTCACGCATCATACCGGAGAGAAGGCCTCCGGGATGATCTCCCCTCCGGCAGGGTGCCGGGAAGAACTTCAGATCCCCCCGATCTAGGGACGATGGTGGCGGCGGCTAAAGACGGTTTCGTGGATATTTGATCGGGTACTCAGGGTTTCTGCATCGAGGGCTTTTTATAGGCGAAGGGGGAGACTGAGGCGGCGGCCAGGGACACCAAACCCTAGCCAGGCACGGAGCTAGGCCCACCCGCGCCTGGGGTGGGTTTGGCCCCCTGGCTAGCCCCTCCGGCTCCCTTCTAGACTTCTTGTTCCTCACGGAAAGTAATTGGCTTTGTCCTTTGTCCCGTCCAATTCCAAGAATATTTCTTTACTCACTTTTCTAAAACCAAAAACAGCAGAAAACATGCATCTGGCATTGTTGCAACTTGTTAATAGGTTAGTACCAGAAAACATGTAAAAAGCACCTCAAAGTGTGGACAAGTAAAGCAAAGTAGATACTAAACAAGCATGGAGCATAAAAAATTATAGATACGTTTCCAACGTATCAACATCCCCAAGCTTAACTCCTGCTCGTCCTCGAGTAGGTAAGTGATAAACAGAATAATTTTTTAGGTGACATGCACCCTCACAATAAAGATCCAACCATTTGCAAGCATTGAAAGTTGGGATCAAAGAACTCTAAAAATGTGCATGAAAGATGGAGTTCTAACAATAGGACATAGTAACTATGCATGCAACATGACAAGCTACAAACAAAGATCATGAATAACATGCATTGAAAAATGTTTGTTTGTTTCACATGCAGAAAACATAGCATAGTGGCAATCAGCTTGTCCCTCATAGATTAGCAATTAAATGCATAGGACACCTACAAAGTTCACAAGGGTGACTAGAAACAAGTAGCACAAGAACAAGTAATAACACAATATGCATCAATTAATAAGCTTTGGAACTCTGCACACAGGATGTCAACTATGCTCTCTTAATGGTGCCTAAAGGTAGAAGGTGGAGACTCAATAGTGGTGGAAAAAAGGCCTTTTTGTAAAAGAAAGCAGGGATTACAAGTTTCAAAAGGAGCTTCCAAAAATTATGGTACTTGTTAGCTTTCAGCCCTC
Source organism: Avena insularis (assembly GCA_023614405.1). NCBI lineage: Eukaryota > Viridiplantae > Streptophyta > Magnoliopsida > Poales > Poaceae > Avena > Avena insularis. The sequence goes on along the minus strand of CM042693.1, from coordinate 6,265,008 downwards.
ATTGTGCCTATCATAAGCATCTTGAAGTGGTTAAGGTTAAAGTGGCAAAGCTGGAGTATATGCTTGACGAAGTATAAGTTGGCAATCTCAAGTCCCTTGAATACGAGGGCCACACCTCATGGATACTCAACTTTGGGTCCAGGTAAGTTCTTGTCACTGTAAGTATTTGCATATCATTGAGAACCGCCAACGGGGTACCCCTTGCACATGGTACAAGAGCTTTCCCATAACCAAAATGACAAGGCAAGCAGATAATGAGTATCTCAGCAACCTTTTTATTTACCATATGCATAGCTTTTTATTGAGGATGCTTCATAAATAGCTCATTATGGTGATGCTGCAAGTTTGATTAGGCATGGCTTAGGCTAGCGGCCCAGGCATTTCTCTAACACAGGATACAAACTCCATGGACTTACAAGTCCCCTCTATATTTCACACCAGTGACATCCATAGACAAAAGAACATGATATCAACTGAGTACAACAAGGTACAAGTGCAATGTTGAAAACGTTCCCCGTGACAGTATAGTTCTGCTAATTCCAACTTATAAGTGCAAGCATATACAACAAAGTTGTCACAATGGTTCAAGTTTATTAGGGGCAAAGAATAAAGTGTGCCATCAAGTTCGTGAGGGCTTTAATCACTAAGTTTTCACATAACAAAATAGTTTTTAATTAGAAGATAGTTGAAAACAAGAATATACTTGGAATGGTGTAACACACCATGCATAGGAGTTTATAGTGGACACTTTGGTAACTTGATTTCTTGGAAGTTGGAAACATGATTAGAACTTACTCATACAAGTGGAGGATAGCAAAAGACTGGGAGCAACCAACTAAGAGAGCAATAATGGCCAAAATCATGTAGTGCAACAAAGCATACTAATCAAAGCAAAGAGTGGTGATACGTCCAAAACGTATCTACTTTATCGAACACTTTGCTATTGTTTCTCCTCTAAACTTGTGTGATTTGGATACAAATAACACGGACTGACGCTGTTTTCAGCAGAATTACCTTGGTGTCTTGTTTTTGTGCAGAAAATGAACTATCAGGAAAAATCCCGGAAAATATGCCAAAAATTATATTTCACCAGAAGATCCACGGAGCCAGAAGAAGAGACGGAGGGGAGGCCTGGGGGCCCCAGACCCACCCCAGGCGCGGGCCCACCTGACCCCGCGCCTGGAGGGGGTTTGGCCACCCCAGGCAGCTCCTCGGCCTCCCTCTGCGCCTATAAGTTGCCTTTCGACCTAAAAACCGAGGGGGGTTCGATAGTTTTCCAGAAAGAGTTCCGCTCCGCTGCCGCCACCAGAAACCAAGATTTGGATCCAGAAACTCTGTTCTGGCACCCTGTCGGGACGGGGAATTTGGAGAGGATCATCGCCATCATCATCACCAACGCATCTCCATCAACCACCGATGTTTCCCTCATCCATGAGTGAGTAATCCCCCGCTATAGGCTTGGGGATGGTAGGGATTGGATGATTTCTATCATGTAATCGAATAAGATCTTTTAGGGCATATTGCCTAGTATCTCTATTAGTGCTATTTGACTTTGTTGCAACTTGTTGTGCTTAATGCTTGTCACTAGGGCCCGAGTGCCATGATCTTATATCTAAACTGATTATTGAATCATTATGATAGTATTGTTTGTGATCTTATCTGCAAGTTGTGTACACATATCATTGTCCGGATCCAAAGGCCCCAAAGTGACAATAATTGGGACAACCGGAGGGGATGGCTGTGGTGTGAAGATCACATGTGTTCATGGAGTGTTAATGCTTTGCTCCGGTGCTCTATTAAAAGGGGCACCTTAATTGCCAGTAGTTCCCTAGAGGCCCCGCTACCACGGTCTAGCTGGACAGAAGATGTTGCGCAAGTTCTCATTGCAAGCACGTATGACTATATTTGGAGCACATGCCTAGGATTGTTTAATACTTGGATGGTTGTTATTATTTATCTGCAATGCCCTAGATCTTGAAGTTACATGTTTAGACTCGTCCATGCAACGCCCGTCCATCCATCTCTATGCCTACCGCACTCGAATCCTACTGTTATAGTTACTCTTACTATTGCTCCTGTTTTACTGCTGCTTGTTGCTTTCTTGCATCGATAAACTTCGTGAGCAAGAACTATTTCAGTGCATTGAACCGACAACCTTTCGGTTGTTAAGGCTTGCAAGTATTTTTTGGCTCCCCTTGTGTCGAATCAATAAACTGGGTAATACTACCCGCGAAGACTGTTGCGATTCCCTATACTTGTGGGTCATCAAGACTATTTTCTGGCGCCGTTGCCGGGGAGCATAGCTTTATTTGTAAGTTCACTTGGATCTATTATTTTTCACTGCTACTCCTTTCATCATGGGTAAGTCTCGTGATGGAAAGTTATCTATTTTACCATCCACTACAAGAAGAGGTACAGTCCAAAACACCTCTGCTGCTCTTGATTCACCGTCTGTTATAAGTAAGCTTGTCACACCACCACCACATACTCATGCTACACACACTGCTACTACTGCTGAGTCTGAAACTGCTTTTGATGCTCATGATGTTACTTCTACTGTGCTTGATGTGAGTGGTTCATTAGGTCCTTTTCTATATGCTACTATGGCTGGTCTAGAAAACACCAAAACTCCTAGTGAAGACACTGTTGCACCTGTTAGCTCACCTGAGGCTAGTGAGATTTATGATATTAATGATGGTTACATTGAGTTCACTGAGGATTTTGTTGAAGAGTACTGAAACACACATGGTACTAGTGCTATGAAGAGTCTCCTTGCTAGACGTACTATTATGCCTAAGTTGTCCTCTGATCCTAAGTTTGCCACTTCTCCCATAGATATTAAAGATGAAGATTATGATTTCTCTCTTGATTTATCTTATTTAGATATTATTGAGAAAGAACCTTTTTGTGGTACTGAAAATGAGAGTGGTGTGGCTCATATGAATGAGCTTTCTACTATGATTGCTTTGTTCTCTGATGATTTTAAGATGCGCAAGTACTTTGTTGCTAAGATCTTCCCTTTTCCCTAAAAGGAGAAGCTAGGGCTTGGTTTAATAGATTACCTCCTGGTTCCATTGATAGCCCTGATTGCTTGATTGCTTCTTTCTTCCAGAAATATTTTCCTCCCAGTGCTAGACATGCTGCTTTTTAGAGACTTTTTGATTTTAAACAGGGAGAAGAAGAGAAATTGCCTGAGTCATGGAAAAGGTTATGTGCCTTGATTCATGCACATCCTGGATGTCCATTGCCTAAGAATAAGCTTCTTGATATTTATTATAATGGACTAACTAATGATTCTAGGACCTACCTAGATAGCTTTGCTGATTGTGTTTTCAGGAAAAGAACTCCTACAGATGCTGAAGAATTCATGACCAAGATAAGCAAGAATTATGATGATTGGACTTCAACTAAGCTGAATGCACCTGAGCCTATTACTCCTGAACCAGTTCCAACACCAACAACAAAGAAAAGGGGAGTTATTGCATTAAATGATGGAGTGATGAAGGAAGCTAAGAAGTGTCTAAAAGAGAAAGGTATTAGAGTTGAAGATGTGAAGAATCTACCTCCTATAGAAGAATTATGTAAGCCAATTCCCCACTCATCTACTATTGAGGTACACTCTCTCCAACACTTTGATGAAGGTGATATTCCTTATGGTAAGCCTCCTGATCAATGTTTATAGATTATTGTTAAACAAGGGTATTTTAATAAACAAGTTCAGAATCATTTATTGGAAAACTCTAGAGCTATCCATGAGTTGAAAGATATTGTGGAAAGAACTTCTAATGATGATGGGGATATGCCTACCGGGGTATACCCAGCAGGACGTTTCTGACTGGCCCAAGACTTGGCGAGTGGGCCTGCAAGACGGCGGCTGGATTGAAGCCCAGCGAGGAACCAAGCGACTGGAAGCTGAAGGCCCAGGCGAGTAGATAGGCCCAGTCGGATTAGGTTAAACGAGTATCGAAGCTTTAACTGAATCGGTTGAGATATGTAAACCCTAGGGGAGGTGAGCCTATATAAACCTCCCTGCGGGGCGTGTAGAGATACGTTCCATCATACCCCCACGTGACTCGCCGCCTAGCCGCCGAGCTCGCCCATTGTACCACCTTCATAATACAATCTAGCAGGAGTAGGTCTTTACCCTCCGGGGGGCCGAACCTGGGTAAAACCCTGTGTCTCCGCCCTCATCTCGCTCCACAGATGGCTGGCCGCCCTTGCCCCTCGTTCTACTACTCGCTGCCGATTGCAGCATCTGCCGTGACCATTCCCACGACAGTGGCGCCCACCTTGGGGCCTGGCCGCCGGCCGGGTGTTCTGCGGGCGAGATCCAATCTGCCCATCAACGAGACCGCCACCGCCGCATGATAGCGATCGGCGAGATGCTCCAAATCTTGCCGAGCAGCTACGCGGCGCACGACCCGTCACGCGACAACAGGATCCCGCCGATCGGCACGATCAGCCTCTTCGTCGGCCTCACCGACGTCATCATCTCGAGCACTCGCTCGCATCCGCGAAGTCGCCGCCACGCGATCGGCTCTCCGAAAGCCAGATCCGACGATCCATCGCCGCCTCCGAGTATACAATTCGGCCCGGCGTGGCGAAAACTCAGCAGCCGCGAAGACGTGGCCCTCAATGACGACGCCGACTGGCGACCCGGCCACTCGCCGGGTCCATCACCGCGGCTTCACCCGGGCTCCATTACTCAGGTCTCCAACGTGAGACTTCGAGGACCCTCCATCCTCGGATCTTCGACCGACTGGTCGGAGAACTCACGACCTCGTGACGGAACCAGCCGCCACGCCATGCGACCTACATGGCGACCGACACCGATCCGCCAGAGGATCCATTCTCCACCCCAATCCTCCTAACGCCACGGCGACGGAGGTCGAGGAACTCCGCTGAAATCAAGGAGGCAAGCAAGGAGCAAGCCGAGCCGAGAAATTTCGCCGAAAGGTGACGGCGCAGAGCTATCGCGCTACCAACAGCGGATCAGGTCGCGCCTGAACCCCACCGTTCAGGGGCGCGCCCTGAACTTCGACGACGAAAACGACCCGCCCACAGGTGGAAAGGCGCGTCTGCGAGAACGCGCCACCAGGAGGAAGCGCCCGACCCCCGCCAGGGTCGACGGCGATGGGCGCCCCGCCTCCACCCAACCGCACACCCCCCAGAGACCAGCCGCGGATAGTAGTCTCCTCACGGGAGCGAGACGCAAACGGCCTCCCACTGTTCTCCACCCCTATAGACAACCTCGTGGCAGGCCGAGCAGCAGCCGACAGCATCACGGCCACCGGCGACGGTGCCCTACAGATCCAATATGTCAGGGCCCTGCTCACAAAGGCCGTCGAGCAGCAAAGAGCGGGCGCCGACTCGCAAGGTCGAGTATACTCGCGTTCTTCGGGAAGCAGGGCGGCCTCGAGCAGCCGCCCAATGGCGGCAAACACACTCAATCGCCCACCACCGAGCCACGCAGCTCCAACACCGACCGCGAACGCTGCACTCTCCACCAATTGACCCAGGCCGGCGACCAACCTCGTCGCCGCCAACGGTCAGCCCATCGACGCCCGCACCCACATCATCAACAACCAAAGCTGGCGCGCACGCCAGCCCGACGACCTGCGGCACACCCTAACCAATCGCCGCGACGGCAAGCCCATGGGGTCGCTCAGTCGACTCGGCCCCAAGTGCTTCGGACCAATGATCCGAGGCGAGAAGTACCCGCCAAACTTTAAGGCGCTGAAGGAGGTAGAAAAGTACGATCCCTCGTACGACCCCGCCGTCTGGCTCGACACATACCTCATGGCAATGGGGATCGCAGGCCACACCGACCTCTGCCGCCGTTACCTCCCCGATGATGGAGGGACGTGCAGCGGTGGATCAACACCTCCTCGTGACAGTATAGACTCCTGGGAGGAGATGCGCGACGCTTTCGTGCACTTCGAGTGCTCCTACACCCGCGCCACCACTATCGAGGACCTGGAGCGATGCGTCCAGGGACCCCGCGAGTCGACCAAGAATCGGGTCCAACGGTGGCAAGAACTCTGGTACAACGCGGTCGGCATCCACCCGGACACCGCGATCCATTGCTTCAAGACCTCGTGCCGATACGAGCCCCTGGTCGCCAAGCTCAAGCGACACTCTCGCACACTTGACAACATCCCCGACCTCCTCGAGATCGCCAAACGGTACGCGGAGGAAGATCCAAACCAGGAAACTGACGACGAGTCAGGAGGTCAACGCCGCACGAGCGGAAACGACAGCGGACGACGGTCCGACCTGCGCTACAGCAACACTCGCCTCACCGGCAAGCGCCGCAGTGACGGGCGAGTCGACTTCGTCGCCAACGCCGGGCATGCGCAACGCGAGCCCAAGAGCTTCCGCCGCGACGGAGGACAACGCCGCGACGGCGGCAACTACAAGGCCAAGCCAAGGTTCGACCCCGCGGCTCTCCTTAACCAACCATGTGCATTTCATAGCAGGGAAGGAAAGCCCGCCACGCACACCACCACCGACTGCCACACCCTCAGGGAGATCGAGAAGGCACGACGAGCACGGGAGGACCCCGATAATGACCCGCCAAACGGCGGAAAATTCGGCAAAGTGGCCGGCTCGCTCCACACCTTCACGGGCTTCAACACGAAGCGCGAGAAGAAGGTCATCGCCCGCGCCGTCGCCGTCAACGCGGTGGCCCAGGTGGACGTCCCCCAGTTCCTCAACTGGTCGGAGCAGCCCATCACCTAGAGTCCACAAGACCACTCGCCACGCATCGAGTACCCAGGTCGAGTCGCCCTGGTGGTCAAGCCCAAGGTCGGCGACTACTGGCTCCCCAAGACATTGATGGACGGCGGAAGCTCCATCAACATCCTGTACCTGGACACCTTCAGGCGGCTGCGGCTCCCGCAGTCGATGATCGAGACGACCCACACCACGTTCCACGGCATCGTCCCTGGTCGGAAGGCGTACCTGATCGTCAAGGTCACGCTGCCAGTCACCTTCGGCACACCAGCAAACTTCCGCACCGAGCGGATCGTCTTCGAGCTCGTGCCATTCGACAGCCCCTACCATTGCGTCGGGCGCCAGCGGTCGCCAAGTTCATGGCAGCGCCCCACTATGCGTACAACGCGATGAAGCTCCCCGGGCCGTGCGGCGTCATCACCATCAACGGCGACCCCGACATGGCCGCCGAGTGCGAGGCCAAAGGCGCCGAGCTCGCTGACGCCGTCATCGCGGCGGAGACCAACCACGCGGATGAACTCGCCAAATACGCGAGCGGGGTCAACAACGACGACCCCACCATACTCAAGAAGCCCAACTCGGAGGGCGCAAACACCTCAACCTTTGAGGCCACCACACACCACTGGCCGAGCTGGTCCCAGCGACTCCAGAGACGGTGACGATCGGACGGGCATGAGCCCGCATAGGAAGGCGCGCCATCGAGTTCCTCCGTGAGAATAGGGACATCTTCGCATGGAATCCCTCGACATGCCCGGTGTCCCTGTGGAGCTCGCTGAGCACAAGCTAAACGCCGACCCCAAAGTGCGACTGTCAAGCGCCGCGACCCTTCAATGAAGAGCGCCGCCGAGCAATCGCCGAAGAGGTGCAGCGTCTACTCGCTACAGGCTTCATCCGGCCGATCAAATACTCCAAGTGGCTGGCAAACCCAGTCCTGGTCGAGAAGAAAAACGGGACCTGGAGGATGTGTATAGACTACACAAACCTGAACAGCGCCTGCCCAAAGGAGCAGTTCGTCCTCCCGCGGATCGACCAGATAATCGATTCCACCGCGGGCTCGGAGTCGCTGTGTTTCCTCGACGCCTACTCTGGTTACAACCAGATCAAAATGGCTATCGCGGACGAGGAGAAGACGGTGTTCATCACGCCATTCGGAGCCTTCTGCTACACCGTCATGACCTTCGGCCTTAAGAACGCCGGGGTAACCTACCAGCGGTGCATGCAAGAATGCCTTGCGAGCCAAATTGGCCGCAACATCCACGTCTACATCGACGACGTGGTCGTAAAGCCCGCTCGCCAGGGCGACCTACTCGCCGACCTGGCGGAAACATTCGCCAACTTGCGAAAATACAAGATAAAGCTCAACCCAGGCAAATGCACCTTCGGTGTACCCGCAGGGCAGCTACTGGGCTACGTCGTCTCCAAGCGCGGGATCGAGGCGAACCCCACCAAGATCGACACGATCGCCCGACTCGGCAAACCCGAGTGCTTGCGCGATGCTCAGAAGCTGGCCGGGCGAGTAGCGGCTCTCAGTCGCTTCATCCCCCGCTTGGGCGAGAAGGCAATGCCTCTATATCGCCTGATGCGCAAGAACCCCACATTCCAGTGGGACAAGGAGGCGGACAACGCCCTCCGCGACCTCAAGAAGGTGCTACTCGCCGCACCGCTACTCGCCGCCCCGGTCGACAAAGAACCCATGCTAGTCTACGTCGCGGCTTCCGAGCGTGTCGTCAGCGCGGTCATGATCGTCGAGCGACCGAAGGAAGGAAAGGAGCGCCCAGTACAGCGACCGGTCTACTACATCAGCGAGGTCCTCACCGAGTCGCGCCAGCGGTACCCGCAGTACCAGAAGCTGGTAGACGCGGTCTTCAGGGCACAGCGACGCCTGCCGCACTACTTCCAGGAGCACCCGATCATGGTCGTCTCCTCCGCACCGTTGCAGGACATCATCCGCAACCGTGAGGCGACCGGGCAAGTCGCCAAGTGGGCCGTCGAGATCGGTGTCCACAACATCAAATACGAGCCACGAAGAGCGATCAAGTCGCAAGCCCTAGCGGACTTCATCGCCAACTGGGAAGAAGCCCAGCAGACAGAGAAGCTGCCATACCTCCACTACTGGAGCCTGCACTTTGACGGCTCCAAGAACGCGGACGGTGCAGGCGCAGGGATCGTGTTAACTTCTCCGAAGGGTGACAAGCTCCGCTATGTCCTCTGCCTGGACATCACACCCTGCACAAACAACATGGCCGAGTACGAGGCCTTACTACACGGCATGAGGGCCGCCAGGGAGATGAATGTCAACCGCCTACGCTGCTACGGCGACTCCGACCTCGTCGCAGGACAAGTCGCCGCACCGCGACGCCGTCTCCCCACCATGGTGGCGCATCGCCAAGCAAAGTGGACAATCTGGGCGACACTTCACGGCTACTCCGTCGAGTGGATCGACAGCGGAAGAACGAGGAGGCCGACGCCTTCTCGCATCGGGTCGGCTCGACTCGCACCACCGCCGGGCGCCTTCCTCGACACGATCATCACTAGCCATCGCCTCTCCCCAAGGGAGATCGACATCGAGTCCCGCCCAACCAGAAGCAGCCCTTCGCACGTCAACGAGCTGCACGACCGACCAAGCCCTACATCGCTTACCTAGAAGCCGCACCTTGCCGCGAGACGAGACAAGCTCGAATGATCGCGTCGATGCAAGTCCTACGCCATCATCGACGGTGAGCTCCACAAGCGCAGTGTCACCAGCGTGTTCCAACGCTGCGTCCAACCCGCCGACGGACGCAAGATCCTCCACGACATCCACTCCGGTGACTGCGGCCACCACGCCGGTGCCCCCTCTCTTGTTGCCAAGGCTATGCGACATGGATTCTACTGGCCCACCGCACACGCCGACGCGACATCGCCCGGTGCGCGGGTGCCAATCGCCAACCAGACGCACGCGTGCCGAGCTCGGCTCAAAACAATCCCCATCACCGCCATTCGCCGTGGGGGCATGGACATGGTGGGCCCCTTCAAGAAGGCTCCCTCCGGTTACACCCACCTCCTAGTCGCAGTCGACAAATTCACAAAGTGGGTGGAGGCCAAGCCAGTCCGGAAATGCGACGGGAAGACCGCCACGAAATTCCTACGCGAACTCATATATCGCTATGGGTTCCCCAACAGCATCATCACGGACAACAGCACCAACTTCGCCAAAGGAGCCATGGCCGAATTCTGCGAAGAGCACCACATTCGGCTCGACCTACCGCCCACCCGAATCCAACGGCCAGCGGAACGGGCCAACCAAAGCATCCTCCACGGCCTGAAGCGCGACTCAAGTACCACTCGAGCGCACCGGGTGCTGGGTCGAGGAGCTACCCTCCGTCATCTGGGTAATCCGCACCTCGGTCAACCGATCGACAGGATTCACCCCCTTCTTCATGGTGTACGGCGCCGAGGCAGTCATGCCCACCGACCTTGAGCACGACTCGCCAAGGGTCGTCCACTACACGGAAGCTGCGAACGAACTCGCACGACAGGATGGAGTCGATCAACTCGACGAGGCACGCGACCAGTTTCGCTCGCGCACCGCCATCTACCAACAAGGACTCCGCCGCTATCACAGCCGGCGGGTGAAAACTCGCACCTTCCAAGAAGGCGACCTGGTGCTGCGTCTCACCCAGGACAAGAAGGGCATGCACAAGCTTTCCCCTCCATGGGAGGGACCATTCGCCATCGGCCGTGTACTCGGCAACGACGCCTACTACCTCACCGATGTCCGCGGGGACGGCGAACTCGACGTCAAGCGACCATGGAATGTAAACCTCCTACGGAAGTTCTACGCCTAGAACCCCACATATGTACTCTCCGTCGCTCACGAAAAAAGAAACGGTTACAAGAATTGCGCCTACTCTCCGTGTCTTGTGCCACTCGCACTCGTAATAACAGCAACACGCTAACCGCAGAAGTCAACCTTTGGTACAGCGATCGGCACGGCTAAGTAGTGCGGTGCAAGAGCACTGAGTCACCTCAGATCTTGCATCGTCCACGAAAAACGCCTACCCGGAGCCCCATAGGAGTCGCCTAGCTCGACTGGTTCTACGAACCAAGACTACTGCCTACGCTTCTTACAGCGACAACGGTCCTCCGCATCCTCGACATAGCAACTCGAACGGCTAAGTACCACGCCGGGATCGCGGACCAGTTCACCGAGCGGTCCGGAAAACGCCAAGTAGGAGAGCATGCCCAGACTCGCCGACCCCACGGGCCAGGCAGGAGTGACGTGCACAAACTAACGCGCCAAGTCCTCACTCACCCTCGAGTCGTGCCTGGAACAGCCAAGTACCACGCTCGGGGACTCGGCCACCCGACCTCGTTCACGACGGAAAACGCGAAGTATAGACGTTCAAGGAGTCGCTAGCGATCGGCTCTTCGAGTCCGGGCGAGTCGACCACAATAATAAAACACACAAAGACAACAAACACATCACATACGAGGTAAACCCCATAAAAGGGCGGACGCGCTCGGGGACTTGTTCAAACAACAATCACAAACACTTGACAAATACCAAAATATACACGACATCTCATTCAATAGCATGTTGCATTGTCTCGCATTACAAAATATGCCCGCATGGCAGAACTGCTGCTAACGCCACAAGGCAAACTATCCTATTCCGCAGACTTAGACGACGACTCGCCAACTCCCCGGCGATTGCGGATGAACGGCGTGTACGGGTTTGACGGATACATCGTCAGTTCACCCGCCATCGCCGCGCGGAAGGGTTGCTCAACCTTGAAATCACGATGCGGCGGCTCGGGGTCGCCAGACACGACGACCGTCTCCTGGTACGGAAGGAGGTCGCCCATCGCCAAGACACGCTCTGAGTACTTGGCGGCGCGGTCTTGAAACTTGAGGACCTCGGAAAGCTCCACCGCGCCGGTCGACGATGGGTAGCCACTCGTCACGTTGTCGATGTCGAAGTCCTCGGGGAAGTGGGCAAGTCCAAGACTAAGCGCCGTTGCCGCAACGACCGCCGGCCATGAACTCAACGATCGCGGGCGCCTTTCTCCAAATACCTCCACACCTCAACGAGGTCGCTGGGAATCACTTCCGGGGCGATATCTCCTAGAGATAGGCACGGATGCACGCCGCCATAACGTTGCCGAATCGACAAGCGTGCTCACACCGTCGCTGCGTTGAACGATTTGCTTCTTCCGTCTTTGGCGATGCGACCCGCAGTAGAAGACAATAATGAATACGACGGACACCACAAATGGCACAACTACTAAAAGAGGCAGACGCACTTACCAATCAACGGGCGGGCGAGATCCGTGATGAAGCATTGAAGCGACGTATGGTCGTCCTGAAGCCCAGCAATAAGGACTTCCGACACTCTGCGATCCTCTTCGGCGGCTGCAACGGCGGCCTTGGCTCGCCCATCGGCTGAGCTCGCTTTTCCTTCGCCTCTCGCACTGGCGCCGAGGTCGGCGATCCGTTGTTCGCCGAACTCAAAGCCGATCGCCGCCGCCAATTCACTAGCGGGGACAAGCCCCTGGCGAGCTTCCTCTGCCTTCGCGGCAACAGCCCGAAGCCCTTCGTTCGCCTCCTGGACGATGGCCAGTTCCTTTTCCGCGCGCTGCTTCGCCGCCAATCGGTCGGCCGATTCAAGTTGCAGACCCTGCACATCACCAAAAGGTCAATCAAAGAAACTCCTAAAGTGCCCACCCGCTGAAATTCAGCGAAAAGCGCACTCGGGACCGGTACACAAAGAAATTTGTGCCCACCCGCTGAAATTCAGCGAAAAGCGCATCGGGACCGGATGCGAAAGTGAATATAAGACACTAATGATCAGGCCGCCGCAAAGCACCGACCTGATCCTCGGGACCGGATGTACCGGATGGCTGCGCCAAGCATGCCGGAGTTGTATCGGCCCACGGACGCGAGGAGAGCTGGTGTATGCCCACGGCGCTGGTCGACTTCAGCGCGGCGACTCTGGAGCGTGGCTCAAGGCGAAGTTCCACTCGCCGCGCCGCTTTGGTCATGAAGCGGAAGGTGGCGATAGAGGCACCCGCCAAAGGAGGTCGGCTCAGCCGTTCAGGCAACAGAGCGCCTCGCCGTGGACGCCGCCCGCCTCAGCAGACCAGCGGCGCCGCCACCGTGTCGCCGAATCGTGACGACGGCGTCACCCTTGGCCTTCTTGCCGCCATCCGCAGGACGACGATTTCGCCTTCCTCTTATGGGAAGAATCCTCCTCGACGACGGACGGCACCTTAGCCACGGTTGGGTGGCCCATATTCTTCACTCGGTCCTGTACATCGATCATGTAAGCAAGATAATTCAATGATTATGGGAGACAAAGGAAGGCGAGTGCACTCACTTGGCGCATCGGAATGAAGCGCTGCTCAGACGGAGGCCGCTGGCTTCTCCAGCTGGCCCGATCGGCGGCCGAGCCCCATGTCCAGGACGCCACGTGCCCAAGACACGGACGGCTTCTTCATCGTCAAGCTGCGACGGAGCCTCTGTAACTTCTTCGACAGGAGCTTCCCGCGAGGCGGCGCTATGGCGGAGTTTTCCCCAGCCCCGAGACCGGGCGAATGGCGGAGGCATCGACGCCAGGGCACCTCGATGGTGGCCGTGTCCAGCATGCCGGGCCGGCGGGCGCCTCATCCTTGGCCGGGCTGGCGTGAACGCTTGCTGTCGAGTGTGGTGGCGAGGCCGGCCTCGCCGGTTTCGTCTTCCTTCTTGAGGTTCCTTCGCCCTTCTCTCCTTCCTCTTCTTCTTTGACAGAGTAGCTTGGCCGCGAGGTCATCTCCGGAAGTTCTTCTTCATCATCATGGCGCCGAGGCTCTTGCTCGCCGAGCTCGCTGACGCTGTTCGCTGGTCTTGCGAGCCAGCGGGCGGCTTCTCCTCGGATTCGCTATCGCTGCCGCTTGTCGCTTCCTAGCGGGCGACCCGCCCATGTCTTGACGGACGAGCTCAATTTCGCCATCCGAGGGCGGAGCCACCTTCCACCACTTGGAACAGCTGCAACAAAGGCAAGTTGAAGTTAGTATGACCGTGATCGCAAAAGGATCGCGATCGAATGATACAAGTGATTACCGTTAGCGCAGCGGTATAGGGGGCGACCTCACTTGAGCGCCCAAGTACACCGCTGGGTGATTTTCTTCAGGGCGGTGTAGTCATCGAGCCTCCACTCGGTCAGGCTAGCTTTTTGTCGGGTCGCCCCGCCGTGTACTGTACATGTAGTGCTTTCGCGCCGGGCCGGACGAAGTCGCCGCCGAGCCAAAGCCAGGCTGTAGGTTTATCGTCTGGAGGCCCTTCTTCTTTAGACCGCGGATGGTCTGAAGCATCTCGTCGACGACCATCCGCTGGTCGCCGGGAAGCTTGCCGATTTGAAGGCGGCGCGGCTCGGACCGATTGGCGGAGTACCGCAGAATCGCCGCTCGCTTCCGGAGTCGCCGCAACGTAGAACCACGACTTTTTCTGCCGCCGCTGCCTTGGCAGGCAACATCAGGTCGAAGAATGAGGCCTTCGACTTCAGCTGGAAGGTTAGGCCACCCGCGGCGAGCATTGGGCCGCCCGCCTCCTCACGGCTGATCCGTCCATGGAACAGATCTTGCCAAAGAGGGAAGTAGGGCCGGCAGCCCAAGTAGCACTCGTAGAACGCCACAAAGATGGTGAGCTGCTCGACGCTATGGGGGCCCAGATCCAACGGCTGGATCCCGTAGTAGGAGCAGAAGCGCCGGAAGAACAGGGACGTGGGGAACCCTAGCCCCCGTTCGAGATGACTGGTGAAGCAGATGAACTCCCTCGCGGGTTTGAGTCACCTCTCGGCCATGGGGATGCGCCAAGACCGGCTTGGTAATCCCGCCTCCTCAAAGGAAGCGATTGCGCCTAGTGCATTTCGATCTGCCCCAAGGTTCGGTGGAGAGGGCCATGGCGGAAAGATTTGTGGGGCTCGGAGGATTTTGCTATTGGTCACAAAGTGAGGGAGGCGAAGGTGCACGCAATCGGAGGAAATGGTGAGACGGTGGTCCTCCGATCGCTAGCCATTCCTCTTATATAGCGGTTGCTACCCGCCAAATCAGGAACCGCTATCGCGATGATTACGCCAAAAGTTACCGTTGGATTAACTCCAACGGCTAGTTTGACCATGTTTAGCGGTCCAACTTCAGCCACTCGGCTCGCCGACCCAACCACTATGACAGTGTTTCACCGACTCGACTCGCCAAAGATGCGAGTAGTGTGATTAGTTTTTCCTTTATACAGGAGCCCGCCGTTGATTCGACTGGATGTCTACTCAGCACAGATGTTCGATCGCCACAGCCACCTACGCCAAATCGACGACGGCCTCGGGACTATCGATGGGGATATGCCTACCGGGTATACCCAGCAGACGCTTCCGATCGCCCAAGACTTGGCGAGTGGGCTCAAGACGGCGATCGGATTGAAGCTCAATGAGGAACCAAGCGATCGAAGTCAAGGCCCAAAGTAGTAGATAGGCCCATCGGATTAGGTTAAACGCAGTATCAAGCTTTAATCGAATCGGTTGAGATATGTAAACCCTAGGGGAGGTGAGCCTATATAAACCTCCCTGCGGGGCATGTAGAGATACGTTCCATCATACCCCCACGCGACTCGCCGCCTAGCCGCTGAGCTCGCCCATTGTACCACCTTCATAATACAATCTAGCAGGAGTAGGTCTTTACCCTCCGGGGGCCGAACCTGGGTAAAACCCTGTGTCTCCGCCCTCATCTCGCTCCGCAGATGGCTGGCCGCCCTTGCCCCTCGTTCTACTACTCGCTGCCGATTGCAGCATCTGCCGTGACCATTCCCACGACAAATGATATTAAAAAAAATTGTAAACACTTTCAAATGGTTCAAACCCAACTTGATCAGCTTGCTAAGGTACAAAAGGATATGCTAGTTAATGCTTCAGGAGATAAACATGCTTATCGAATTAGAACTAGGAGTGGTATAGCTACTCAAGATCCTTTATATCCTGAAGGACACCCTAAAAGAATTGAGCAGGATTCTCAACAAGGTGAAGATAGTGGTAGTCCTCGTAAGAGAAAGAAAGATAGTTGAGGAACCACTTAGACCTGCTGTAGATCCTAATAGTATATCTGTCTCTGTATGCTGAAACTAAGAGTGGTAATGATAATAATGAGTCTCCTGATAAGGAGGAAGGTGAGGAAGAACCTGAGAAGCACACTAAGAACACTAGGTACACAAAGGAAGATTTTATTGCTAATAAACATGGTAAAGAGAGAGAACCTTGGGTGCAGAAACCTATGCCTTTTCTAGGTAAGAAACACAAGTCAAAGGAGGAACAACACTACAACAAGTTTTGTGAGTGGATGAAACCTTTATTCTTGCAATTTCCTTTGACTGATGCTATTAAGTTGCCTCCTTATTCAAAGTATATGAAGGATATTGTCTCAAATAAAAGGAAGATTCCTAATGAGGATATTTCTACCCTACTTGCTAATTATTCTTTCAATGGTAAGGTTCCAAATAAACTTGGTGATCCAAGTATACCAACTATTCCTTGCTCCATTAAGAATAATTATGTTAGAACTGCTTTATGTGATTTGGGAGCTGGAGTTAGTGTTATGCCTTTTTGTCTCTATAAGAGACTCCAGCTAGAAAAGTTGATACCAACTGATATATCTTTGCAAATGGCTAATAAGTCAACTACTATTCATGTTGGTATATGTGAGGATGTTCCTGTTCAAGTTGCTCATAATTGCATGGTCTTAACTGATTTTGTTGTGCTTGAAATGCCTGAAGATGATAATATGTCTATTATTCTTGGGAGACCTTTTCTTAATACTGCAGGTGTTGTCATCAATTGCAATCAAGGAAAAGTAACATTCAATATTAATGACAAAGAGCACACTATCTATTTCCCCAAGAAGGTTGTTAAGAGCTATTGCCTGAATTCTATTGAAAACATTGAAGGCATCGAGGTTGGAGAAATATATTCTCCCATTCCACAAGAAAATTTTGAAACTACTATGATTGGGACCATTGCTATCAAGTATGAGGTAACATAATCACCTTGTGGAATGCAAAGTTTTGTTTCATATAAGATTGTTTTGGTAACAAGACTTGATTAACCTTGTTAACAAAAGGATTTTAATGAACAAAATAATGTTTCCACTGTGGTTATACTTGCTTTCTTTTTCCTTTCTCCTTCCTAGTCTTTGCTTTAGATTTAGTTTTGCTAGTTGTTTGCTTGTTTGAGTTTCTTAGAGCTCCTGTAGTTTGGCTTTTGGTTTGCTTTTGCTTCTTCTGAAAAAACTGTTTCTGCGAGAAAATCAATTTTCATACCCTGAAAATTGGCCAAAAATAAAGTTTCCCGAAAAATTCTAGAAAATTCAAAATAAAATTTTCCTCAAAAAAGGGGCAAAGTGGCACCTGAGATGACCCAGGGGGCCACCCCAGACCACCATACCCCTGGTAGGCGTGGCCTACCAGGTGGCGGCGCCTGGGGGAGGTCTGGCCCACCTGGGCCCCTCCAGGCTGCCTCCTCAAAGCCATCTTCTTTCTTTCTTCCGAAAAACACCGGAAAACTTTCTCAAGATCGAGTTCTTGTTGTTCTTTCTCGCGATTTTCGATCTCCTTGTTTAGCCCATCTCAAGTGCTGATTTTTGGAGGGATTGTTCCTTGGTATGTGCCTCCTCCACTTGTCCAATTAGATTTGTGATTGGTAGATTGTATCTTCAGTATTTTGCTGCTATAGGTGACAGGTTGTTTGAGCTTGCATGCTTGTTATTTTCTTAGAAACTTTGTTTTGATGCATGTGTAGTCCTTTAGCAAGTTCCTATAGTAGTTTCTCATCATCTATCAACTTAGAAATCACTTGGTTTGATGGTTGTCTAAAAATTTCAGCAAGGAAGATGAGTGCTTATCCACTGAATCAATATGACTTGATGGTGCATGAGCCAATGAAGGTTCATCGTGAGGAGGCAGTTTTTCCTTCCATATATCCATGCCATGAATTTATGAGAGCTGCGGGGATTCTCCAAGATTTCCAAACTATGGTTATAAATGCAGGGTTGGAACACTTTGTTGAAGGTGAACCAATGCAATATGTTAAGCTAACCATGGCTTTTGTGTAGGACTTCTGGTTCACTTGGTCTACTTCTAATCCCATGGTCCATTACAAAATATATAATATACCTGTCGACCTGCCTTTTGTTGATTTCTGTGCAGCAATTAGAGTACCTCAGTGGGGATCTTGTGAGAAGATCAAGGAGAGGCCCAAGTCACTTGTTGATTTGTATGCTGAGATTTGCCAAGGTTTCGACTACTCAAAGGAAAGTGGTAAAATTTGGAACATTCGGCTCCCAGCTATTAGATACTTTGCCTATTTTATTACCAAGTGCGTTCTTGCTAGAAAGATTGCTAGGAAGTTGTCTTCTATTGATCTATCTTTTATGCAGCTGCTCTGAATAGGAATAGTTCTTATAGTCTGGGTGCTTTGATAGCTCACCGTCTCACCACCAACCATGAGAATGGTGGAATTTGTGGAGGTCTCATTGCTTCTAGGTTGCTAGCTTTCCATGGTTTAGAGCCTCACTTTTCAGATTTTCAGTTCCCCATAGAGAGGCTTGATATTGAATCCATGATTCGGCATGGTTTTGTTTCTTTGGGAGCCAATGTGAGAAGTTTACCATATGAAATATCTTTTGCCCAGCAAGGTCGGAGAAAGGGTAGGACTGAGAAAATAGTTTATTTGCCTGCACCTGCTTTGTTTAACTTTGATAACAGACAAGGATGGTCACTTACGGAGTAGGAGGTTGACACTTATGTGGGGGAACTCTCCCAGCAAGATGAGAATGTTGAAGAGGATGCCGAAGACAATTTGGTTCATCCCTCCAACTTGGGAGAGTCTTCATAATAGCAGCCCTCATTTAATTGGGGCGCGTCTTCTTCTTCATCGCAGGTGCCTGACTATGATCATTCCTATGATGACCCACCAACTTGGGGGTACTATCTGCGCTATTGATCCCCACTTAGGCCAAAAGCCTAAGCTTGGGGGGAGGTACACCGACATCACACTCATCTATATATCATGTTCGGTCGGCTCTTTGTATATCCATTGTTTTTTCTTTCTTTTTGGTTTTTGTTGCTTCTTTCTAAAGACCCAAAAATACCAAAAATATTTTTGTTGTTTCTCTTGGTTTGTTTCTTTGCTTTGGTTTGCCTTAAAAGAAAAATCCAAAAAGATTTTGCTTTGTTTGGTTTGTTTTGCTTTGTTTGGTTTTTCTTTGTTTTCTTGTTTCTAAAAAAATCAAAAACACCAAAAATATTTGTTGTTCTTCTTTGGTTTTGTGAGTTCTTTGTAGGGTTCAGCCATCCTCAGTGGATTTTGGTTTCATGTTAATTATTCAAGTCACACAAGTGAAGGGCAATGATGAAGATTAAGACAACTCGAGGTGTGGTAAGAGGCTGGTAACAAACTCTATTTGTTTCATTTTTGTACATATACTCATCATTGTGAGCATGCTTAGCCTGTTTATGTAAGGTGTATGTCATTATGGATGCTTAGTAGTTCTTGCTTGTCTATGATTAGCTCCAGCTTGCTAATAGTTTGTAGCATGTCATATGAATGTTTGCTTGCATTGTTTTATTCATACTTTGGTATGATATTGTCGTATCCTCATCTGACCGTTCATGTGAATCGACTTGGCACATGCTCACGCATACATATGACTAATCAATAGTCAGTAAGCCTCGATGATTTATTTTGCCTTAGAGTTCTTGTATCACTTTCATGCCATAGTTAGTCCTGTTTTGTTGCAAGCATGATTATGACATCTATTGCTCTCTCGTTTGTCGCTCCCTCTCTATTGCTACCCTTCACTTGCACCGAGTATGTTCTCTACCTGTGCTTCCAACTCCCCAAAACCAATTTTGCCAGCTGTGTCCACCATACCTACCTCTTAGCATCATTTGCTATTTCAGTGCATATTCCATATGTCGTGTTTTCTTCCAAAATAAAATGTTTGTCTGTTTTGAGAAAGTTAGTTAGTAAAGCTCTCACGAACTTGATGGCACACTTTATTCCTTGCGCTTAATAATTCTGAACCATTGTGACTAGTCCATGAAAGTTATATGCTTGCTAATTATATACTATGAGTCAGCAGAACCGTGCTGTCATGGGGAACGCTTTCAACACTTTTTGGATATCTCATCCAGTTGATTCCTTGCTCTTTTGTTTACGGATGTTGACGATGTGAAATAAAAGGGGAGGTTGTGAGTTCATGGAGTTTATACATTGCGTTAGAGAAACTCCTGGGCCGCTAGCCTAAGCCATGCTTAATCATGGTGGAAACTTGCAGCATCACTATAATGAGCATCTATGAAGCGTCCTCAATAAAAAGCTATGCATATGGTAAATAAAAATATTGCCGAGATGCTCATTGTCTGCTTGCCTTGTCATTTTGGTTATGGGAAATCTCATGTACCATGTGCAAGGGGTACCCCGTTGGTGGTTCTCGATGATATGCATGTATTTACAATGACAAGAACTTTCAGGTGACCAAAGTTGAGTAGCATGCGGAGCGACCCTCGTACTCACGGGACTTGGGATTTCCAGTCTATGGTCTGTCAAGCATATGATTCAGAGTGGACCTCACTTTCACCTTAACCACATGAAGATGCCTATGATAGGGGCAATGAGAGCTCAAAGCTAATGAGTACCTTCCTTTCAGCATTGGAAAGCCTTTCAAACCTCACAAAACTGTTTTCACAACCTTGTTGAGTTGCCACTTATTCTATGAGAACCTTCTTGTGAGCATAGTTGTCATTTTTGTGTTTGTTCCAAAACTTTGTTAACTATGTCATGACTTTGATGCTTGTATCTCTGATATCTTTATCTCTAGTTTTCATGTGAATTGCAGAGGTGCCTTGGCATTTATATTGTGCTCTTCAAAAAAAGTCAAGCGAGATACCACCCTATCATACCTTATTATAAGCATTTCAATGTTGCTTATGTTTATGTTTCATGCTACTTATTATTATTGAGTTGGTTTCTCTTCATAGCTTGCAATGACTATTGGATAGACTTAGTTTCATACTTTTTATTATGAATTGTCTAAGCATCTACTCCTGTGCTGAGAATATTTACATTATATGAAGCAAAGTGTTCATGAAAGTTCTTATATCGCACTCAGTTTTCAACTGAATTGCTTGAGGACAAGCAATAAGCTAAGCTTGGGGGGAGTTTATACGTCCAAAACGTATCTACTTTCTCGAACACTTTGCTATTGTTTCCCCTCTAAACTTGTGTAATTTGGATACAACTAACACGGACTAACGCTGTTTTCAGCAGATTTACCTTGGTGTCTTTTTTTTGTCCAGAAAATGAACTATCAGGAAAAATCTCGGAAAATATGCCAAAAATTATATTTCACCAAAAGATCCACGGAGCCAGAAGAAGAGACGGAGGGGAGGCTGTAACACCCTCAGAATCGGTCCTATGCAAGTTTTAGCGATTCCCGCCAAACCCGCATAGAAATGATTCAAAGGTGCCCACCAGGCACTTTCGTGCGGGTGGAAAACGAAGTAATACCATTACACATTAGTCCACGATGGAACCCACAAAACAGATATATACAACAATGACTCAAAGAGTCAAGAATACAAATATACAGTACAAAGATCCAAATCACCTTGAAACATACAGCGTCTGAGTACGGACGAGATGCAAATTGAGCTATGAGCCCTGAAGAATAACCAATGGTGTCCATGACCCTGCCCAGGCCAAGCCGGAAGGGAAACCCTACTAACGACGTTGGTCTCAAAACCTGCTTAACAAAAGGGGTGCCGAAAAAGGGCGAAGGAAAAAGAGAGCGGTCAGTACTGAGGCCAGAACACGGCGAGACTAGAATTCGGCGGTCCTCGCCTACATAGGTATGGATCGAGTGGCAAAGACAAAGATGCACTAAACAACCTATAGAGACTCGATATAACTGTCGGCTATCAGAGAGGGATAATAAAGACCTATTCGGAACCAACCTGATACTACCACCAAACATACCCATCCTGGTATAACCCCCTCGAGACCAAACGAGGAAGTCAACCGAGAAACTCACACAGTTGGCAGTTTTATTTATTCGGTTACCGTTGCAGCAACTACTAGTCAGGTATAGGTAGTCATCCTGATACAATAAACAGTGGGCATTTTTAGTTAACTGTTCTGTTGTAGTTGCAACACTTACTAGTCAGATACAATTAGCATGAGATATCCCAAACCCAGCAGTTGTTGGTACTTTTATTTAGCCATTCCGTTGTAGTGAAGCTGATTACTAGTCATATCGGATACAAGTCAAATTATAACAGTAAACTTTAGTTATAGTTGTCTATGATCGAGAACTGTGCTCCAAGTCGTCCATAACCACGGACACGGCTTCTCGAAAATATTTAACCCTACAGGGGTGCACCAAAGTTTCCACACGCACCTACACCCTTGTTGTCAGATCAGGTAGGTACAAGATCACAAAACATACACCCAACGGTATGTCAACGGGGTTTCGTACACGACGTTTCCCACACCCAAAGCAAGCACATGGGGGCCACCCCACTAAGCTACCCGTCACAAAGTCAGCCGGTCTCCGAGACGGACCCAGGGTTTATGGCGACGGCTGTAAACGACTGGGAACCCGAAAGTGTGACTGGGCTTGTCGATACCGCGAAAACGTGGCACAGGGTTTCAAAACAGTACAGGCGCTCCACGCGTAATAGTAAATAAAGCAGTAAAGCATGGCATAAGTAAATGATAGTAATAAAGCCCAAACTACTTTGTGGCCCCCGGTACAGTACTTTGAAATCAGGTACTAATCGATGGGGGTGCCCACACACCCCACATGTGGTTAGCGCGCTCGATCTCGGAACAGGTGTCAAGAACTCGGGGTCCTACGGGACACAAGTGGACGGTTAAAAACCAAATAACATCTATTGCCCACCTGTGCCTCTGCATTATTTACCTACTTCAATTTTAGTTATTAAACGCTAATTAAAGCCATGATCATCTCCAACATAAAGCATAAGGCATTTCTCCAACAATTGTGGTACTTGACAACATGCAACAACACTTGAGCAAGCAACTACGACACGCAAGTCCAACTATCCACCAAACAACAGGTAATAGGATGTGTCCAAGGCAATATAGGGCTGCAAGGGATATCACGGGTACGAAAACTAGAGCATCGCATCACAGATAGCAATAGATCAACAGGAGTAGATAAAGACTATACAAGTAAGATAGGTAGAAAGGGGGAGAATGCTCGCCTGAAAACATCGCCAAAGGTTCATCCAAATATCGGGTTGACACTCGCATCAACTCATCGGCCTAATCCGTGAAGAAGCAAAGCACTAGAAGGAATACCGGATGCACTATTTAATACTACGGTAGAAGATCGGGTATGATGCATGTACGATATATGACATGGCAAAGATGCGATGTAATTAGGCAATATTAAGCGAAACTGAGGTCCCGACAATTAATTAGACGGTTCATGTTGTTTAGATACCTCGCAATTTAATGTTGTATTAACAAGGCAAAATTATAACACCGGTTCGCTACCCAAATTTAAATGGGACCAATATTAGACTAGATTCGCCCGCATATGGTCTCCATATTTAATTATGAGGTGAATCGGAATAATGCCCCCAAACCACACAATATGTATGCAAGGATGTACAATTTAATATGCAACAATTCATATAGATATCAATTATAAAATAGGGCTCGGATAAAGGGGTCACACATTGAGGGGTCTCGGCGATCTTGGGGTTCACCGAGGGTTCGAGGATCTCCGGAGATCGGGCTTCTCGGCGTCCATGAGGAAGATCATGTCGAGCCATCGGGTTTGGTTCGGTCTTCGAGGAACTTGGCGATCCATGCCGGAGGTCTTGAGAGTAGGCATCACCGTGTCGAGGGTCTCGGGGTTCGGCAGTGGCCTTCCGGTCTTCTTGGACGAACTTGGATAAGCATCAAGGACACATCTCTCGGCAGGAGGTCGGCTGCTGAAGCGGGTAAATGCGAAACTTGACAAGTCGGGCGAGTTTGTGAGAGACAAGCGTGTCCAAACAAGCACCATGCTATAGGAAGCACTTGAAGATACAACGATTCACGGCAAGTGACAGGTAGCCTTGTGCTTGCAGCAAAAAGAAAACAACATGGCCTCGATGTCACATGCTTTGAGGTGGTCAGGAACAAACACAGGCACAAAAGGCATGCACAGCGCAGGAAGAAAGCGCGCGCGACGGACAACGGTCCCGGTGGTGCTGCGGCAGAGGCCGGGGACGGAAGACACACTCGAGAGACTCGGGGGCGGCGCTGGAGAGACCGGGCGGCGAGCTCACGGGTACGGTGCCACACAGGAGGGTACTCGGGGAGGAGCTCGAGGGAGGAGCCGAGCGGCACGGGCAGGGCAATGCTCGGGCAGGCCAGAGGCCAGTAGTAGGGAGGGGGCCTGCATGGCGGTGGAGACGCGGCGAGAGGGAGAGGCCGGGGAGGTGTGGCCAGCTCCGGGGAGGTCGAGGATGCGGCCGGTGGCTCTCTGCGGGACGGCGAGATGCAGAGTCACGAGCAGAGGCAGGGCCGCGGGGCTCTGGCGGCGGACGAGGATGGGGTGAGTGGGAGAGGTGGTTCACGAGGGAGAGAGAGGGAGGCAGTCGACGGCGACGGGAGATCTCGGGCGGCGCGCAGAGCTTGCGGGAGGGAGATGTAGAGAAGCGAGGGAGGGGATCACGAGGAGGTCCTGGCGGCGAGGATCGATCGAGGGGGAGCGGGGCTCGCATCGAGAGAGGAGGGAGTGGGACCCGCGGGTGGGGCCAGGGAACGTGACGGGGAGGCGTCGGTGTGCCTGGGTGCGTTTGTGTAGCGTGCTGTGTGTGAGTGTGTGTGTAGTGTGCGACAGGCGGCGGCGGGTGGAGGGAGTGGCTTGGGGATCTGGTGGGATGTGGGGTGGGACTAGGGTTAGGGTTAGATGTTTTAGGGTTAAGAATAGAGGGGTGGTAGGTGGCTACGGGCTGGCCTTTTGGGCCTAGCCTGCGGCTGCCTCCTCCGAAGGTTTTATAAAACTTTTTATATTAATATTTAGTTTTATCTTTTTAAACCTTTTGCAAATAGTGTTAGATAAACAAAATATCCGGAAAGGGTCTAGGGTTTCATATTTGAATAAAGAGAGGGGTATTTGTAGAAAACAAAAATAGGGCTTTTCGCAATTAGTTTTAGACAAATAGATGCATGATGATGTCATGATGATGCACAAGGTAAAACAACAGCGATTTTCTAGTAGTGGTTTTACCCGGGGTGCTACAATTCGACACCACTAACGATGGATCTCGCCCTCGAGATCTGCCTCATGGTACGGGGAAGAAGGCCGACAATCTGAATCTTCTCGTTTCATGTAGATCCTTGTGACACCACTAACAAGGGTTGTTTGTCTGTCTTGAATTCGGCGACACCACCAACAAGGGATCGTTGTTCATGTTCATTGGTAGAACACTCCGGAGAGACAAAGATGAAGGTAGAGGTCTCAAAAATTAAGGTCACCTCTATCTTCCGTGGAAGGAGTAAAATTGCATCGATCCACCATTCAATGTACAAGAGCGAATGATAAGATTAGTCGGATGGTGATCAGTCCACCATGCACTCAAAGCATTACTCTGCACATGAATAGGAGAATTATGCAACCAACTCTCGGAATCAGACTGAAGATGTCGACAATCAATTTTCAGAAACAAAAGAATGATTTAGGCTCTTCATCGATTCTGACTCAGATGATGTCGTCGTGAAGGGGAACACCAGAAGATACAAAGAAAAAGTTTAGTGAATTTTTGATCCACTAAAAGATACAACAGACGAAAGATCCATCAGATAGCATGAAGACTGGATGTCAAAGCACCGTTACAAGAGGATGGAAGCGAAACCCTGAAGGTACGACGGAAACCCCGCCACGAGAATTCCTGGACTCACAGAAAAGATAAGAGAGCAGATTCAAAACACGCGAAGGTAAGAAGAGAATAGAAGAGGGGTAAGGAGTAAAACCAGACCTAATCAGATCCATCCAACCGATTTTCCAAAATAGTTTTTGACACTCTACATCGACTGTTAGCTAGGTTATCCTACAGGCTGGACCAGTGGGGTATCATAACTGCTGGGCTCTGATACCACTCTGTAACACCCTCAGAATTGGTCCTATGCAAGTTTTAGCGATTCCCGCCAAACCCACATAGAAACGATTCAAAGGTGCCCACCAGGCACTTTCGTGCGGGTGGAAAACAAAGTAATACCATTACACATTAGTCCATGATGCAACCCACAAAACAGATATATACAACAACGACTCAAAGAGTCAAGAATACAAATATACAGTACAAAGATCCAAATCACCTTGAAACGATACAGCGTCCGAGTACGGACAAGATGCAAATTGAGCTAAGAGCCCTGAAGAATAACCAATGGCGTCCATGGCCCTGCCCAGGCCAAGCCGGAAGGGAAACCCTGCTAACGACGTCGGTCTCAAAACCTGCTTAACATAAGGGGTGCCGACAAAAGGCGAAGGAAAAAGAGCGGTCAAGATCGAGGCCAAGCGGCGAGACTAGAATTCGGCGGTCCTCGCCTACATAGGTATGGTGGATCGAGCGGCAAGAAAGATGCACTAAACAAACTATAGAGACTCGATATAACTGTCGGCTATCAGAGAGGGATAAGAAAGACCTATTCGGAACCAACCTGATACTACCACCAAATATACCCATCCTGGTATAACCCCCTCGAGACCAAACGAGGAAGTCAACCGAGGAACTCACACAGTTGGCAGTTTTATTTATTCGGTTACCGTGCAGCAATTACTAGTCAGGTATAGGTAGTCATCCTGATATAATAAACAGTGGGCACTTTTAGTTAACCGTTCCATTGTAGTTGCAACACTTACTAGTCAGATACAATTAGCATGAGATATCCCAAACCCAGCAGTTGTTGGTACTTTTATTTAGCCATTCCGTTGTAGTGAAGCTGATTACTAGTCATATCGGATACAAGTCAAATTATAACAGTAAACTTTAGTTATAGTTGTCTATGATCGAGAACTGTGCTCCAAGTCGTCCATAACCGCGGACACGGCTTCTCTAAAAGATTTAACCTCAGTAGGGTGCACCAAAGTTTCCACGCACCTACACCCTTGTTGTCGATCAGGTAGGTACAAGATCACAAAACATACACCCAACAAGATGTCGACGGGTTTCGGACACGACGCTTCCTGACCCAAAGCAAGCACATGGGGCCACCCCACTAAGCTACCAGAACTAAGTCGGCCAGTCTCCGACAGACCTGTGGTTTGTGACGATGGTTAAACGATCGGGAACCCGAAGTGTGACTGGGCTTGTCGATACTGCGAAAACGCGGCACGGTTCCAAAAGCGATAAAGGCGCTCCACGCGCAATATTAAATAAAGAAGTAAAGCATGACATACGTACAGGATAGTAATAAAGCCCCAAACTACTTTGTGG
Organism: Avena insularis; assembly: GCA_023614405.1. Classification (NCBI taxonomy): domain Eukaryota; kingdom Viridiplantae; phylum Streptophyta; class Magnoliopsida; order Poales; family Poaceae; genus Avena; species Avena insularis. The sequence continues at coordinate 6,237,759 of CM042693.1, read as the reverse complement.
CCCCGGTACAGTACTTTGAAATCAGGTACTAATCGATGGGGGTGCCCACACACCCCACATGTGGTTAGCACGCTCGATCTCGGAACAGGTGTCAAGAACTCGGGGTCCTACGAGACACAAGTGGATGGTTAAAAACCAAATAACATCTATTGCCCACCTGTGCCTCTGCATTATTTACCTACTTCAATTTTAGTTATTAAACGATAATTAAAGCCATGATCATCTCCAACATAAATCATAAGGCATTTCTCCAACAATTGTGGTACTTGACAACACGCAACAGCACTTGAGCAAGCGACTACGACACGCAAGTCCAACTATCTACCAAACAACAGGTAATAGGATGTATCCAAGGCAATATAGGGCTGCAAGGGATATCACGGGTACGAAAACTAGAGCATCGCATCACAGATAGCAATAGATCAACAGGAGGAGATAAAGACTATAAAAGTAATATAGGTAGAAAGGGGGAGAATGCTCGCTTGGAAACATCGCCGAAGGTTCATCCAAATATCGGGTCGACACTCGCATCAACTCATCAGCCTAATCCGTGAAGAAGCAAAGCACTAGAAGGAACACCATATGCACTATTTAATACTACGGCAGAAGATCGGGTATGATGCATGTACGATATATGACATGGCAAAGATGCGATGTAATTAGGCAATATTAAGCGAAACTGAGGTCCCGACAATTAATTAGACGGTTCATGTTGTTTAGATACCCCGTAATTTAATGTTGTATTAACAAGGCAAAATTATAACACTGGTTCGCTACCCAAATTTAAATGGGACCAATATTAGACTAGATTCGCCCGCATATGGTCTCCATATTTAATTATGAGGTGAATCGGTATAATGCCCCCAAACCACACAATATGTATGCAAGGATGTACAATTTAATATGCAACAATTCATATAGATATCAATTATAAAATAGGGCTCGGATAAAGGGGTCACACATTGAGGGGTCTCGGCGATCTTGGGGTTCATCGAGGGTTCGAGGATCTCCGGAGATCGGGCTTCTCGGCGTCCATGAGGAAGATCATGTCGAGCCATCGGGTTTGGTTGGGTCTTCGAGGAACTTGGCGATCCATGCCGGAGGTCTTGAGAGTAGGCATCACTGTGTCGAGGGTCTCGGGGTTCGGCAGTGGCCTTCCGGTCTTCGTGGATGAACTTGGATAAGCATCGGGGACACATCTCTCGACAGGAGGTCGGATGCTGAAGTGGGTAAATGCGAAACTTGACAAGTCGGGCGAGTTTGTGAGAGACAAGCGTGTCCAGACAAGCACCATGCTATAGGAAGCACCTGAAGATACAACGAATCACGGCAAGTGACAGGTAGCCTTGTGCTTGCAGCAAAAAGGAAACAACATGGCCTCGATGTCACATGCTTTGAGGTGGTCAGGAACAAACACAGGCACAAAAGGCATGCACATCGTAGGAAGAACGCGCGCGCGACGGACAACGGTCCCGGTGGTGCTGCGGCAGAGGCCGAGGACGGAAGACACACTCGAGAGACTCGGGGGCGGCGACCGGGCGGCGAGCTCACGGGTACGGTGCCACACAGGAGGGTACTCGGGGAGGTGTAGGGTTTCGTAGCATGGAAAACAAAAATTTTCTACCGCATACAAACAAACAAGCCAAGATCTATCTACTAGATTGTAGCAACGAGTCGATGGAATAACTCACCCTCGAAGATTCCAAAGTGTTTAACGAGAGCGGATTCTCGTGGGTGATGTAGTCGTAATCTTCCCGATCTCAAGATCGTGTAGACGATCCTTCCGGCCATGCTCCGCAGCGCCTCAAATGGTCACACGTTCGGTACTCGACGAAGACCTTCCTCTCCCTTGTTCTAGCAGGCAGCGGAGGTTGTAGCACTCTCCTCGCGATTCCGGCAGCACAACGGCGTGGTACCGGAAGTAGAGGGGAGATCTCGCAGGGCTTCGCCTTAAGCCGGAGCGAGTATGGTGGAGTATGAGAGAGTCCCTCGACGATCTAGGGTTTAGACACGCCGAGGAGGGGCTAGTGCCGGCGGCTAGGGTTTCACCTAGGCGGCGGCGGCGAGTGCCCTAGGGCCGGCGGCGGCTTGGAGGCGGCGGCGGCTTGGTACTAGGGTTTGGAGGAGAGGATCTTGTGTGTCTAGGAGGGAGCCCTGCCCCTCCTTATATAGGTGGAGGGGCCGGCCGGCCAAGGGGAGGGAGAGGAGTCCCTCCCCAACTCGGCTTGGAGGTGGGCCGCCGGTTGGAGGAGGGAACTCCTCCCCAACTCGGTTTCCCCTTCCTCCTCTTTTCCTCTTTCCAAATTTAGCCGTTTGACTTTTCAAACTAGCTATTTGACTTTTCAAACTAGGATTTGAATTAATCCTTTATTTGGTACAGCGATGACACTTAGTACATGATGCAATCATACCAACTTGATACAACACATTCATGTACCCTTCCCCTCCGGAGTGCCGGACATTCCGGAACATTCTAGAACATTCCCGATGAAAACACCGGAACCATTCCCCAACTCCGAAACGGGACTTTCCTTATATGAATCTTATTCTCCGGACCATTCCGGATCTCCTCGTAATATCCCAGATCCCATCCGGGACTCCGAACAATATTCGGTCTCTTTCTCATCATTCCATAACTACTCAAACAACGTCGAATCCTTAAGTGTGTCTCCCTACGGTTCGTGAATTATGCGGACATGATCGAGACACTTCTCCGATCAATAACCAATAGAGGAATCTGGAAATTCATATGGCTCCCACATATTTCTACGATTACTTTGCGATCGAATGAACCACTTACATATGATATCAATTTCCCTTTGTCTCACGATAGTTTACTTATCCGAGGTTATGATCGTCGGTATCTCTGCATACCTAGTTCAACCTCGTTACCGATAAGTACTCTTTTCTCGTTCCCGTGATATGTGATCCCTTGTGAGCCAGTCACATGCTTGCAAGCTAATTGGATGACATTTCACCGAGAGGGCCCAGAGTATATCTATCTGTCATATGGATGGACAAATCCCACTCTCGATCCATGTGTTTCAACCAATACTTTCCGAACACTCAATGCCACCTTTATAACCACCCAGTTACGGTGTGGTGTTTGATGTCACCAAAGCATCCATCCGGTAAAGGTGATATGCATGATCTCATGGTCGAAGGAATCAGATTACTATGTATCAGAAAGCATATAGCAATTGAACTATTAAAATGACTTGATCTTAATGCTACGCTTATCTATAGGAGTATGTCCATCATATCATTCTCCTAACAATATGATCTTGTTGTTAATAACATCTCAATGTTCATGATAGGGAAACCACAATCATCTATTAACCAACAAGCTAGTATTATATAGTGGCTTTACTAGGGACTTCAAATTAAGTTTACAAATCACACAAGTATTAATGTTTCCTTGTTAATACTATTATAGCATGAATGTAAACATTTATCATAAACACAAAGATATAATAATAACTACATTTATTATTGCCTCTAGGGCATATCTCCAACAGTCTCCCACTTGCACTAGAGTCATCTAATCTAGATTACATGGTAATATACCGAACACCCATGGCAGTTTGGTGCTGGTCATGTTTTGCCCTCGGGAGAGGTTTAGTCAACGGATCCGCCACATTCAGATCTGTGTGTACTTTGCAAATCTTTATATCCCCATCTTGGATATGTTCTCGAATAGAGTGAAAACGTAGCTTGATATGCTTCAGCTTCTTGTGTGACCTTGGTTCTTGTGCATTGGCTATGGCGCCCATGTTATCACAGTAGATAGACATTGGGTCCAGTGCACTAGGAACCACACCCAGCTCAGAATGAACTCTTTCATCCATATCGCTTCTTGTGAAGCCTCCAAGTAGCCATGTATTCCGATTCAGTTGAAGATCTCGCCACAACGCTTTGCTTTGCACTCCTCCAGCTAACTGCTGCACCATTCAAAATAAATAGTATCCAGATTGTGATTTAGAATCATCCGGATCGGTGTTCCAACTAGCATCGGTGTAACCATTAACAATGAGCTGTTCATCACCTCCATAAGAAAGAACCATATCCTTAGTTCTTCTCAAGTACTTAAGGATTTTTTTGATCATTGTCCAATGATCCACTCGATCACTTTGATATCCGCTAGTTAAACTAACAAAGATATGCAATGTCGGGTCTAGTACATAGCATGGCATACATTAGAGATCCTATGGCGAGGCATAGGAGTCTTACTCATCCTTTCTCTATCTTACGCCAATGTCGGACTTTGAGTTTTACTCAAGGTCGATTAGCAACATGGGCAAGAACCCTTTCTTGCTATCTTCCATTCCAAACCTCTTTAGAACTTTGTCCAAATATGTACTGTGACAATGATATTTGCTTCGATCTATCTCTATAAATCTTTATGCCTAATATGTAAGCTGCTTCGCCAAGATCCTTCATTGAAAAACTATTATTCAAATATTCCTTGACACTATTAAGAAGGTCTACATCATTCCCAATCAATAATATGTCATCCACATATAGTATTAAGAATGCTACAGAGCTCCCACTCACTTTCTTGTAAATACAAGCTTCTCCATAAGTTTGTATAAAACCAAAACTTTTGATCACCTTATCAAAACGTTGATTCCAACTTCGGGATGCTTGCTTCAATCCATAGATGAACCGTTGAAGTTTGCATACCTTGTTAGCATCTTTAGGATCAACAAAACCTTTGGGTTGCATCATATACAACTATTCATCAATGTCTCCATTGAGGAATGCTGTTTTGACATCCATCTGCCATATCTCATAATCGTACTATGCAGCGATTGCTAACATAATCCTCACAGACTTTAGCTTCGCTACTGGTGAGAAAGTCTCATCGTAGTCAACTCCTTGAATTTGTCGAAACCCTTTTGCGACAAGTCAAGCTTTATAGACAGTAACATTACCATCAGCATCTGTTTTCTTCTTGAAGATCCATTTGTTCTCGATGTTCTTCCGCCATCCGGTAAGTCCACCAAAGTCCATACTTGGTTTTCGTACATGGATCCAATCTCGGATTTCATGGCTTCTTGCCATTTATTGGAATCTGGGCTCATCATCGCTTCCTCATATGTCTCAGGGTCATCGGTGTTGTCTACCAACATGACACTCATAACGGGATCATACCAATCTGGAGTGGTACGAGTTCTTGTTGACCTGCGAGGATCTGTAACAACTTCAACCGAAGTTTCATGATCATCATCATTAGCTTCCTCTCTTATTGGTGCAGGCACCACAGGAACTTCTTCCGGTGCTGCGCTACTCGCAATTTCGAGAGAAGGTTCGACAACCTCGTCGAGTTCTACTTTCCTTCCAGTCACTTCTTTCGAGAGAAATTCCTTCTCTAGAAAGGATCCATTCTTGGCAACGAAGATTTTGCCTTCGGATCTATGATAGAAGGATACCCAATAGTTTCCTTTGGGTATCCTATGAAGACACATTTTTCCGCTTTGGGTTCAAGCTTGTCCGGCTGTAACTTCTTTACATAGGCTTCGCACCCCCAAACTTTAAGGAACGACAATCTAGGTTTCTTCCCAAACCATAATTCATACGGTGTCATTTCAACGGATTTAGACGGTGCCCTATTTAAAGTGAATGCGGCTATTTCTAATGCATAACCCCAAAATGATAGCGGTAAATCTGTAAGTGACATCATAGAACGAACCATATCTAAGAGAGTTCGATTACGACGTTCGGACACACCATTACGTTGTGGTGTTCCCGGCGGTGTCAATTGTGAAAGTATTCCGCATTTCTTCAAATGCTCGCCAAACTCGTAACTTAGATATTCACCTCCACGATCAGAACGTAGAAATTTAATCTTCTTGTTACGTTGATTCTCTTCCTCACTTTGAAATTCCTTAAACTTCTCGAAAGTTTCGGACTTATGTTTCATGAAATAGATATACCCATATCTACTCAAGTCATCCGTGAAGGTAAGAACATAACGATAACCATCAAGACGATGCTACACTCATTGGACCACACACATCGGTATGTATGATTTCCAATAAGTCCGTAGCTCGCTTCCATCATACCGTAAAATGGAGTCTTAGTCATTTTACCCATCGACATGCTTCAGATCTATCAAGTGATTCAAAATCAAGTGATTCAAGAAGTCCATCGGAATGGAGTTTCTTCATACGCTTCACTCCAATGTGACCAAGACGACAAAGGTTACATATAGGTCGAGTTATCGCCGATTTCAAACGTTTAGCCTCAATGTTATTAATATGTGTATTTCCACTATAGAGATTCAATAAGAATAGACCATCTATCAAAGGTGCATGTGCATAAAACATATTACTCATATAAATCGAACAACCATTATTCTCGGATTTAAACAAGTAACCGTCTCGCAATAAACAAGATCCCGATATAATGTTCATACTTAACGCAGCACCAAATAACAATTATTTAAGTATAAAACTAATCCCGATGGTAGATGAAGGGTAGCATGCCGACCGCGATCACATCAACCTTTGACCTGCTTCCAACGCGCATCGTCACCTCGCTCTTCGCTAGCTTCCGCTTATTCGCAAAGACCTGCTTCGAGTTACAAATATGAGCAACCGAACCAAGATCAAATACCTGTGAACTACTACGAGTACTAGTGAGATACACATCAATAACATGTATATCGATATACCTTTCTTCTTGATGTTGCCGCTCTTCAAATCCGCCAAGTACTTTGGGCAATTCCGCCCAAAGGACCTTCTCCCTTGCAAGAAAAGCACTCAAGATCGTGCTTAGGTCCAGCCTTGGTCTTCTTCGTTGCGGGTAACTTTCTTACCACCCTTCTTGAAGTGTCCCTTCTGCTTAGACTTGCCTTTCTTGAATTTGGTGGTCTTATTGACCAACAACACTTGGTGCTCTTTCTTGATCTCCACTTCTGCAGATTTCAACATGGCAAAGAGTTTTGGCAACGTCTTGTTCATGTTTTGCATGTTGTAGTTCATCACAAAGTTCTTGTAACTTGGTGGTAGTGATTGGAGGACACGGTAAATCCCCAAAGCATTGGGAATCACAATACCCAAGCTTTGAAGTTTGTTTATGCGTCTGACATCTTAAGCACATGTCACGACGGAGCTGCCTCTTCCATCTTGCGCTTAAAGAACTTTTCGTAAGCCTCATAGCTTTCAATTGCCGCATGAGTCTCAAAGATCAATTTGAGATCCTCGACAATATCATATGGGTCTGAATTCTCAAACCTTTTCTGAAGCTCTGATTCTAAACCATACAAGATAGCACACTGAACTGTGGAGTACTGAGTCTTCCGAGTGAGGTAAACATTCTTTACTTCATCGGAAGCATCAGCTGCAGGTGGGTCACCCAGCGGTGCATCCAGCACATAGAACCAATCCGCGAAGTTGCTTCCATTGTTTTTCAACTTTTCTTTCTCTAGGAACGCATTAAAATTGATGGTAGGGGCTGCCATTGATCTACAACATATTTGCAATAGTTTTAGACTAAGTTTATGACAAATTGAGTTCAAATTAATAATAAAATTAATCTAGGTGAACTCCCACTCAAAACAATATCCCTCACATTGTTTTAGTGATCACACGAACCAAATCCACCACATCAACACCGATCATCACGAGAGTTGATATAGTTTCAATGGCGAACAATCGACATGTTCATCATATCTACTATATGATTCATGCTTTACCTTTTGGTGATCCGTGTTCCGAGACCATGTCTGTACATGCTAGGCTCGTCAAGATCAAACCTTATTTTCCGCATGAGCAAATCTGGCTTGCTCACATTGTATACACTTGCGGAATCTAACACACCCGATCATCACGTGGTGCTTCGAAACAACAAGCTTTAGCAACGGTGCTAACTAAGGGTGAACACTTTATGACTTGAAATTCATGTGCATGAGGGATCATCTTATAATGCTACCGTTGTCTACTAAGCAATACAAGATGCATAAAGGATTAACATCACATGCAATTCATAATATGTGATATGATATGGCCTTTCTTCTTTGTGCTTCCGATCTCCATCTTCTAGCACGAACATGATCTCCATCATCACCGGCATTGCATCAAGGTCAATGACGCTTCTCCATGGTTGTCGTCCACCGGCTTCAACTATTACAACTACTTTGAATAGACACGTGGGTCTTAACATAAATTAAAGACAACCATATGGCTCCTGCCGGTTGCCAACTTACAATAAGGAACATTGCATACATCAAATATAATCACAATCATGGCCATATCACATCACAGCACCCCTGCAAAACAAAGTTAGACGCCTCTACTTTCTTTGCATGTTTTACGTGGTTTGGGGCTTTCAATAAGTGTCGTTCTAACTTACGAACAAGAACCACAACATTGATACTAGTATTGTTAATCACCCGTTGTAAATTGGATCTTAACTATGCTAGGAGAAACAGGCACCCGCAAAGCCACTTATGCAATACAAGTTGCATGTCAAGCGTGGAGCAAGTCTCATGAACGATGTCATGTAAGGTTAGCCCGGGCCGCTTCATCCCAACATCCCGCAAGATGCAAAGTACACAAGAAGCAATCGACAATAAAAGCATCAACACCCACAATGACCATTGTGTTCTACTCGTGCAACAGATCTACATATAGACACGGCTCTGATACCACTGTAGGGTTTCGTAGCATGGAAAACAAAAAATTTCTACCGCATACAAACAAACAAGCCAAGATATATCTACTAGATTGTAGCAACGAGTCGATGGAATAACTCACCCTCGAAGATTCCAAAGTGTTTAACGAGAGCGGATTCTCGTGGGTGATGTAGTCGTACTCTTCCCGATCTCAAGATCGCGTAGACGATCCTTCCGGCTGCGTTCGGTGCTCCCTTGATCGGTCACACGTTCGGTACTCGACGAAGACCTTCCTCTCCCTTGTTCCAGCAGGCAGCGGAGGTTGTAGCACTCTCCTCGCGATTCCGGCAGCACAACGGCGTGGTACCGGAAGTAGAGGGGAGATCTCGCAGGGCTTCGCCTTAAGCCGGAGCGAGTATGGTGGAGTATGAGAGAGTCCCTCGACGATCTAGGGTTTAGACACGCCGAGGAGGGGCTAGTGCCGGCGGCTAGGGTTTCACCTAGGCGGCGGCGGCGAGTGCCCTAGGGCCGGCGGCTTGGTACTAGGGTTTGGAGGAGAGGGTCTTGTGTGTCTCTAGGAGGGAGCCCTGCCCCTCCTTATATAGGTGGAGGGGCCGGCCGGCCACGGGGAGGGAGAGGAGTCCCTCCCCAACTCGGCTTGGAGGTGGGCCGCCGGTTGGAGGAGGGAACTCCTCCCCAACTCGGTTTCCCCCTTCCTCCTCTTTTCCTCTTTCCAAATTTAGCCGTTTGACTTTTCAAACTAGCTATTTGACTTTTCAAACTAGGATTTGAATTAATCCTTTATTTGGTACAGCGATGACACTTAGTACATGATGCAATCATATCAACTTGATACAACACATTCATGTACCCTTCCCCTCCGGAGTGCCGGACATTCCAGAACATTCTAGAACATTCTCGATGAAAACACCGGAACTATTCCCCAACTCCGAAACGGGACTTTCCTTATATGAATCTTATTCTCCGGACCATTCCGGATCTCCTCGTGATATCCCGGATCCCATCCGGGACTCCGAACAACATTCGGTCTCTTTCTCATCATTCCATAACTACTCAAACAACGTCGAATCCTTAAGTGTGTCTCCCTACGGTTCGTGAATTATGCGGACATGATCGAGACACTTCTCCGATCAATAACCAATAGAGGAATCTGGAAATTCATATGGCTCCCACATATTTCTACGATTACTTTGCGATCGAATGAACCACTTACATATGATATCAATTTCCCTTTGTCTCACGATAGTTTACTTATCCGAGGTTATGATCGTCGGTATCTCTGCATACCTAGTTCAACCTCGTTACTGATAAGTACTCTTTTCTCGTTCCTGTGATATGTGATCCCTTGTGAGCCAGTCACATGCTTGCAAGCTAATTGGATGACATTTCACCGAGAGGGCCTAGAGTATATCTATCCGTCATATGGATGGAAAAATCCCACTCTTGATCCATGTGTTTCAACCAATACTTTCCGAACACTCAATGCCACCTTTATAACCACCCAGTTACGGTGTGGTGTTTGATGTCACCAAAGCATCCATCCGGTAAAGGTGATATGCATGATCTCATGGTCGAAGGAATCAGATTACTATGTATCAGAAAGCATATAGCAATTGAACTATTAAAATGACTTGATCTTAATGCTACGCTTATATATAGGAGTATGTCCATCATATCATTCTCCTAACAATATGATCTTTTTGTTAATAACATCTCAATGTTCATGATAGGGAAACCACAATCATCTATTAACCAACAAGCTAGTATTATATAGAGGCTTTACTAGGGACTTCAAATTAAGTTTACAAATCACACAAGTATTAATGTTTCCTTGTTAATACTATTATAGCATGAATGTAAACATTTATCATAAACACAAAGATATAATAATAACTACATTTATTATTGCCTCTAGGGCATATCTCCAACAGGAGGAGCTCGAGGGAGGAGCCGAGCGGCACGGGCAGGGCAACGCTCGGGCAGGCCAGAGGCCAGTAGCAGGGAGGGGGCCTGCATGGCGGTGGAGACACGGCGAGAGGGAGAGGCCGGGGAGGCGTGGCCAGCTCAGGGGAGGTCGAGGATGCGGCCGGTGGCTCTCTGCGGGACGGCGAGGTGCAGAGTCACGAGCAGAGGCAGGGCCGCGGGGCTCTGGCAGCGGACGGGGATGGGGTGAGTGGGTGAGGTGGTTCACGAGGGAGAGAGAGGGAGGCGGTCGACGGCTACGGGAGATCTCGGGCGACGCGCAGATCTTGCGGGAGGGAGATGCAGAGAAGTGAGGGAGGGGGTCGCGAGGAGGTCCTGGCGCCGGGGATCGATCGAGGGGGAGCGAGGCTCGCATCGAGAGAGGAGGGAGTGGGACCCTCGGGGTGGGGCCAGGGAACGTGACGGGGAGGCGTCGGTGTGCCTGGGTGCGTTTGTGTAGCGTGCTGTGTGTGAGTGTGTGTGTAGTGTGCGACAGGCGGCGGCGGGTGGAGGGAGTGGCTTGGGGATCTGGTGGGATGTGGGGTGGGACTAGGGTTAGGGTTAGATGTTTTAGGGTTAAGAATAGAGGGGTGGTAGGTGGCTACGGGCTGGGCTTTTGGGCCTAGCCTGCGGCTGCCTCCTCCGAAGGTTTTATAAAACTTTTTATATTAATATTTAGTTTTATTTTTTAAAACCTTTTGCAGATAGTGTTAGATAAACAAAATATCCGAAAAGGGTCCAGGGTTTCGTATTTGAATAAAGAGAGGGGTATTTGTAGAAAACAAAAATAGGGCTTTTCGCAATTAGTTTTAGACAAATAGATGCATGATGATGCACAAGGTAAAACAACAACGATTTTCTAGTAGTGGTTTTACCCGGGGTGCTATAGAGGCCTGGGGGTCCCAGACCCACCCCAGGCGCGGGCCCACCTGACCCTGCGCCTGGAGGGGGTTTGGCCACCCTAGGCAGCTCCTCGGCCTCTCTCTGCGCCTATAAGTTGCCTTTCGACCTAAAAACCGAGGGGGGTTCAATAGTTTTCCAGAAAAAGTTCCGGTCCACCGCCGCCACCAGAAACCAAGATTCGGATCTAGAAACTCCGTTCTGGCACCCTGCCGGGACGGGGAATTTGGAGAAGATAATCGCCATCATCATCACCAAAGCATCTCCATCAACCACCGATGTTTCCCTCATCCATGAGTGAGTAATCCCCCGTTGTAGGCTTGGGGATGGTATGGATTGGATGAGTTCTATCATGTAATCGAATAAGATCTGATAGGGCATAGTGCCTAGTATCTCTATTAGTGCTATTTGACTTTGTTGCAACTTGTTGTGCTTAATGCTTGTCACTAGGGCCCGAGTGCCATGATCTCAGATCTGAACTTATTATCGAATCATTATGATAGTATTGTTTGTGATCTTATCTGCAAGTTGTGTACACATATCATTGTCTGGATCCAAAGGCCCCAAAATGACAATAATTGGGACAACCGGAGGGGATGGCTATGGTGTGAGGATCACATGTGTTCACGGAGTGTTAATGCTTTGCTCCGGTGCTCTATTAAAAGGAGCACCTTAATTGCCAGTAGTTCCCTAGAGGCCCCGCTGCCACGGGCTGGCTGGACAGAAGATGTTGTGCAAGTTCTCATTGCAAGCACGTATGACTATATTTGGAGCCGATGTCTAGGATTCTTTAGTACTTGGATGCTTGTTATTATTTATCTGTAATGCCCTAGATCTTGAAGTTACATGTTTAGACTCGTCCATGCAACGCCCGTCCATCCATCCCTATGCCTACCGCACTTGAATCCTACTATTATAGTTACTATTACTATTGCTCCTGTTTTACTGCTGCTTGTTGCTTTGCTATTGCTACTGATAAACTGCTGTGAGCAAGGACTATTTCCAGGTGCAGCTGAACTGAGAACTCGGTTGTTAAGGCTTGCAAGTATTATTTGGCTCCCCTTGGGTCGAATCAATAAATTGGATAATACTACCCGCGAAGACTGTTGCGATCCCCTATACTTGTGGGTCATCAAGTGGTACTACAAGTCAAGGACTAAATGATCATAGAGGCTAATGGTGACTTGTCATAGTCATAACATGGTGTGAGCATGTGCCAAGTCAACCCAAGCAAAACATCAAAGGAGAATACCACAATACTATGCTTTTGCATGCTAAAACAACGCATAATTTCTGCAAGGCACATTAAGCAATCCCAATTGTTTGGAACAAGACATGCTACATCAATAATCACTAAGCATAATGCCAAAACAACACCTAGCATGTCATGCTAAAGTCTAAGTCACAGTCAATGCAAGCTCCTCTTGCACTTCAAGCAAGAACTTACTACTCCTTTCCAACACCAAGCAAACTTATTTGCAAAACAACACAGCAAGAACGGGGGTCCAAACTACTCTAGCAAACTAAACAAACTAAGCAAAGCAAAGGAAAACTAAGACGCTCCAAGAACAACACAACTGTGCATGAAACAATAAAAACGAAGTGTCTAGACAGACCTGGGCTTTTTATTGATGAAGAGGGGGATGCCTTGGGCATCCCCAATATTTGACGCTTGTACCTCTTGGATATTTCTTGGGGTGACACCATGGTGGAATCCCAAGCTTGAGCTTTTGTCCATTCTTCATCTCATTGCATCATTCTCCCTCTACACCTGAAATTTTTCCTTCATACAAAACTTCACACAATCTTCATTAGCAATATTAGTGTATTCAAAAGATATTAGACCACTGGCAAAGCTTTGGAACAGCAAGGATTTTCACTAAAAATACAAGCTACTATAGTAACTCCTTCAAAAATCTCAATTTACCTGAAGAGAACTCAAAAAGGAATCAATAAGAAGCAAATGCAAATAATGGCAGAAATCTGTCAAAACAGACCAGCAGGTAGAAACCGATTTTTTTCGAACATCTTATGTTGCTCAAATCAAAAAGTGTTGAACTAACTAAAGTTAGCTAACATACTGGGGGATTTATTCATAAAGTTTGAGCTCAATCCGAGTTACAGATCCTCCTCACGATTTTTTTTGGTGAAGGACAGAAATCTGTTTCGGGACAGCAACTCCCCAAATCTTACTTTCCTCTCATTAGAGGTCATTTTTGGCACAAAAAGGATAAGGAGAGGTCATTATTGAAGTAATAACTTTTAAGAATCAAGGAAACTCTTGGGTTATCTCCCAACAAGTACTTTTCTTTAACGCCTTTAAGTTAGGCACAAGAAGCAAGAAGAATCAAGTATTTTCAAATGAAGAAGCATTAACATCAAATTTTGCTTTCAAAGGAGGAGCAAAAAGCAACTTTTATCTCCTCATAGGGAAGTGTTCAATACCTTTCTTGAATGGAAAATGATATTTAATGGTGCCTTCTTTCATATCAATGATGGCACCAACTGTTCTAAGAAAAGGTCTTCCCAAAGTAATAGGACAAGAAGCATTGTATTCAACATACAAAACATAGAAATCAACAGGGACATAAGCATTGTTAACCATGATGAGAACATCATTAATACTCCCCATGAGTTTCTTCTTAGCATTATTATTGAGTGGGACATCCAAATAACAATCTTCCAAAGGTGGTAAATCAAGCATTTCATAAGTCTTCCTAGGCATAATAGAGACACTAGAACCAAGATCACATGAAGCTTTGAGATCAAAGTCATTCACTTGCATATTAATAATGGGTTCACAACTATCTTCTACTTTCCTAGGAATAGAAGCTTTGTGTTTTAGCTTCTCTTCCTTAATTTTCACAAGAGCATCTGTGATGTGTTTGGTAAAGGCAACATGCATATCACTAGCATCAGGACTTCTAGCAAGCTTTTGGAAGACATAATCACTTCAGCAATATTGCAACCATCAATATCAAAGTCAAACTTGGCATCGCTAGTATTAGGCTCAATAGGCTTAGGAATAGTAGGAGTAGGAATAGGGACTACTTGTGGTTTAGTGGTGATAGTGCACACACTATTGTTTCTATCAATTTCAGCTTCCCTTTCCCACTTAGCATGAAGTTGAGCTAATAGCCTAACATTTTCATCAATAGTAACTTGTATGGCATGTGCAGTAGCAAAGTTTTTTTCCATAGTTTCAGGTTTAGCAGCCATTTTATTAATCAAGGAAGACTGAGCTTCAAACAAAGAGGATATATTTTTCTCAACAGTCAAAAGCTTTTAATCTATAGTCTTATTGAAAGTGGTTTGTTTACTAATAAATTCCTTGAGCATGACTTCAAGTTCAGAGGGGGCACTTCTAGCATTATTGTAAGAGATTCCAAAGGAATTGCCATTATTAGGAGGATAAGGCCTATAATTTTTGTTGCTACCAAAATTGTTCCTATAGGCATTGTTGTTGAAACTGTTGTTTCTAATGAAGTTCACATCAACTTGCTCTTCTTGAGCAACCAAAGAGTCTAAAGGAACACTATTAGAATCTAGAGGAGTTTTCCCATTAACAAGCATAGCCATAATAACATCAATCTTTTCACTCAAAGAGAAAGTTTCCTCAACAGAATTTACCTTCTTACCATGTGGAGCTATCTCAACATGTCATTCAGAGTAGTTAGCCATCATATTATCAAGGAGCCTTGTTGCAGCACCCAAAGTGAGGCCCAAAAAAGTACCTCCAGCAGCTGAATCCAATAGATTTCTTGAGGAGAAATTCAAACCTGCATAAAAAGTCTGGATAATCATCCAAGCAATGATTCCATGAGTAGGGCAATTCTTAACCAAAGATTTCATTCTTTCCCAAGTTGGAGCAACATGTTCACTCTCAAGTTTTTTAAATTTCATAATGTCACTTTTCATAGATATAATCTTAGCAGGAGTATAGTACTTTCCAATAAAATCATCTTTGCATTTAGTCCAAGAATCAATACTATTTTGAGGCAAAGAAAGCAACCATTCTTTAGCTTTTCCCCTCAAGGAAAAAGGAAAAAGCTTGAGCTTAATAATATCTCCATCTACATCCTTATACTTCTGCATCTCACAAAGTTTAACAAAGCTATTAAGATGGGTAGCAGGATCATCAGAACCAGCACCAGAAAATTGCTCTCTCATCACAAGATTCAACAAAGCACACTTAATTTCATAAAAGGTAGCATCAGGAGCAGGTGGAGCAATAGGAGTTCTAAGGAAATCATTGTTGTTGGTGCTAGTGAAGTCACACAACTTGGTGTTCTCAGCGGAGTTCATTTTGGCAAAGATGGGCAAGCCAAAAACAGCAGCAGCTGCTAGAGTAGGAACTAATTTTTTTGTGTTTTTGAATAAAGAAAGCAAACCAAACTAGACTAATTTTTTGGGTTTTTTGGAAAGAGGCAAACAAAACCAAGCAAAATAAACAAGGCAAACTAAAAATAAAGTAAAGAGAAAGGAAGTGAAGGACTCTCCTTGTCTGGAAACGACGCCAGAAAAGCTTGACGATTGTCTGCGCACAGCCTGTTGGGAACCCCAAGAGCAAGGTGTGAAGCAGCAAGCAGCAAGTTTTCCCTCAGTTGAGACCGAGGTTATCGAACCAGAAGGAGGAAGGAAACGTCACACAGGTGTTGCAAGCAACGCGAAGACCTGCACAACACAAACTCAAGACTTTGCCCCAACAAACAGTGAGGTTGTCAAGCTCACCGGTTTGCTGTAACAAAGGATTAAACGTATTGTGTGGAAGGTAATGGTTTGCAGCAAGTAAAAAAGTAACATTGGAAGATGTATCAATGGTAAAGATTGGACCGGGGTCCATAGTTCACTAGAGGTGCTCTCCTTAGATAAACAACATGGCATGAACGGTAAACAAATTAGAGCAGGGCAATTGACAGGAACTGAGCAATGCATAACAATGCAATTACTAGTCAGAAAGATCCTATGAGGTTGATTGGACAATACAACAAGATACATAGACCCCCATCCAACTACATCTATGACTAGAAGTCCACCTTCAGGTTATCATCCGAACCCCCTCCGGTATTAAGTTGCAAGCAATAGACAACTGCTTTAAGCAAAGTGTGTAAGGTAAATAGTCCACATGTTCCATGAACAAGAGATTGTTTTTCTCTCCCTAGTAGCAACAGCACATCTACAACTGAAGAGATTATTGTCACTTCCCTTGGAAACTAGAGGCATGAACCCACTATCGAGCATAAATACCCCCTCTTGGAGTCACTAGCAACTACTTGGCCAAGATAGCTACTAACAACGGAGAGCATGCAAGATCACAAACAACACATACATGATAAAATCATAAAGACAAGACCATTAATCAAACCAACATAATAATCTCAATATCCATTGGAACCCCACAAACACAGCATGCATGATTACAAATAGATTAGATCTTGATCATGAATGAAGCTCACAAGATCTATACATGAAAGCACAAAGAAGGAGATACAACCATCTAGCTACTACATGGACCCATAGTCCAAGGTGGAACTACTCACGCATCATACCGGAGAGAAGGCCTCCGGGATGATCTTCCCTCCGGCAGGGTGCCAGGAAGAACTTCAGATCCCCCCGATCTAGGGACGATGGTGGTGGCGGCTATATACGGTTTCGTGGATATTTGATCGGGTACTCAGGATTTCTGCATCGGGGGATTTTTATAGGCGAAGGGGGAGACCGAGGCGGCAGCCAGGGCCACCAAACCCTAGCCAGGCACGGGGCTGGACCCACCCGCGCCTGGGGTGGGTCTGGCCCCCCTGGCCGGCCCCTCCGGCTCCCTTCTGAACTTCTTGTTCCCCACGGAAAGTAATTAACTTTGTCCTTTGTACCGTCCAATTTCGAGAATATTTCTTTACTAACTTTTCTGAAACCAAAAACAGCAGAAAACAGGCATCCGCACTTGTTAATAGGTTAGTACCAGAAAACATGTAAAAAGCACCTCAAAGTGTGGACAAGTAAAGCAAATTAGATACTAAACAAGCATGGAGCATCAAAAATTATAGATACGTTTCCAACGTATCATAACACTGACAATTTGGCTATACTCAGTTTTACCCTCGAGTACTAACACTACTGCGTGCAATATACTCAGTTTTACCCTCCGATAGTTGGTTAATAGAGAGTCAACGAATAGGGTTTAGCTAGCTAATTGGGTCATTTTATGCACAACAAATTCAAAAAAAGATCAAAACATAGTGACACCTACCCATGGAGTCTTCTTATGTGACCTGCCAGCATAAGAAACATAGAGAAATCAAGTTTTACCCTAAATCACCACTTCTCATATCACTTACTATCTATAAAGGTTCATGGCTTTCGACCCAAACCCCTTTCCAAAATATCTTTCCCCAAAATTTAGTTTGTCTGAATGAGGCCATAATTGGCACACTCATGTATATTTGAATTTCAAATAATTTGATGTATGCCAAGTTGTATTTCATTGTATAAAATATGCATTTTCCATTTTCTAAATATGTTTATTTTTTCTATTTGAATCCCTTGGTCTGTTTTCCCTTGGTTTTTTAATACAAGGCATGCTCGACAAGATCTCCAACGCATGCTCGACAAGATCTCCAACCACAACATGAAGAGAACAATGACTACAAGCTCTTCAACAACCATGAACAAGGCTTTGACACGAGAGACCCAACTGCATACAATCTCAAGACCATGGGAAAATCTCCTAGAATGCATGGTGATGACAGATTATCGACGAGGTAGAATTTTTCTAGAGGGGGAGATGATGTAGCCCATCATATGGAAATCACCATTGAAACATGTCACACTACTCCAAGAATTGCACCTAAGGTGAACCCCTTCCATCTCTTGCCCTTATATTAGTCCTCACTTGAATGTGATCCTACTTGAGCCAAATGCGTATCGTATGAATAGTTCCATACCCATGATCATGATGACAAGAGGAGCTGCAGAGGATGCCCTAGGAGCCAAGACCCCTAGGAAGCATGGAAGAGAAGGCACAAGAAGCAATAACTCTAGGACCGGAGACTCCGACGTCCACACGTCGGAGTGTCCGTCGCTTCTACACCAGAGTGTCCGATGCACCTACCCCGGACTCTTCGGCCCCGCCCTCAAGGACTCGTGAAGCCAGTGGTGACATCTCGCAGAACCCTGGATCGGACATCGCCCACATACCTCCCTAAATCTCTGACCTCCCTGCTCCCGACCGGAGTCTCCGCAACGGAAACACCAGAGTGTCTGACCACACCGGAGTATCTGACCTACGCGCACCGGAATGTCCGTTCGGCACAATGGGCATGCGAGCTCTGAGCTAGGCCTCAGCCCCATGTAACGCCCCAATTCATCCAACACTTCCTATTCATGCCTAGACTACCCCTGTTTAAGTGACTAGCCTATATATATGCCCCTACCCCCTCCTAGAAACCCTAGGATGAATATTGAGTTGATTTGGCTTAGTCTCCACCTTCCCATAGGGGTAACATATATTTAGATCTTGGATTAGACTATAAAGGTTGTACAAGACCCTATTCATTTGAGTGCTCTTTCTATCTTGTGATCTTTATTGTATTGATCTCTTCCATAGGGTCTCTATCAATTGCAGTCTCTTCACAAGTGGATTCTAGCGGCTCTGAATCGATCTTTCCATCGTGGATCTCTACCTAGCAGTCTCTTCCACGTGGATTCTATTGGGTTAGTGATCCGGGCCAACTAGGGAAACTAGAACCGTGTGTGTTTGTATCTTTACCTTGCCTTTTGTGTGATTTCATCGTGTTCATCGCATTTTCTCCTACTTTTCTCTCCAAATTAGTGAAGCACTGGCCACCCTTCGTGGTTAACCTACAACACATCGTGTGCCAATCTCGCACCTAAGGTCCTCTGTTACGCACCACTCCACCCTTGTAAGCCACCCCAATGGCTAATGTCGTGACTTTCTCACGACAAAGAGAATGGCACATGCGAGCATGATACATACGATGCATGGATAAGTGAACGATTAGGTGTAGATGACTAACTCTAGTCTAACACTTCTTATCAATTGTCGCTACAATATTCGTCTTTGGAGCCTCCCAAGAATTGGCTAAGATACATGGGACTCGACATCCAACAATGGCCAGAGCACACCATCGTAAATTGGTGGTTGAGGACTCAGACTCCAAACCGACCGAAAATCCTTGGCGTCGCTCACCTTGCTCACCTCTTGGGAGTTTTGAGTTTTGGAACGGGAAAAATATGCGAGTGTTCCACAATGAGCATGCACCCTCTGCGGTCCTCCTAAATCCTAATTCTAGTTCTAGATATAATAAAAAATGGTGCCTGCCTTTGGACGATCGTGGGTGCTAAGAAGTTAAGTGAAATAATGCCAAGAGAGTAAAGTCGTGGCTGTAATTTTTTATCTTCTTGTCAAGCTTCTTAACTAATGGATTTGAACAAAGCTCTTTCCGAGCCGGAATCATGAGTGGACACATACTACAACGTAGACAGAGCAGACACGTTTCTTTCGCCATAAACTAGCCAGCAAAGCTCGGAGGGCCGTGGTCAATCCCCTCTAGACTGTAGTGCAAGCTAGGCTGTTGAACCAATAGATGGACTTTTTCCAGCGCGCCGCTGAAAGGGACGCGCCAAATTCCCAACCAAATTCCTGTGTTCTCAGATTTGCTAAATAATAATGCAGGGCGTGCAGCACAACTGAACCCGGCAATTCTCACTTGTCCACTGCTCGAGCTGCACAGTGCACTCCGCTTCGCTGTATCTCCGACGTGCATGTGCTTTCCGTCATCATGACTACGGCTAGTAAAGCACTACTGCTAGTAAAATGAGGGAGTACTAGTTTACCTACATAAGCGTGCCAGCGGAGTAATTTGAAACCGAGGGAGTAGGGAGGAATGAACATGCATAGAACGCACGAAGACACGCGCATATATAAACTCAAAGTCGCTGCAAATTTATGGGAGGAGAACAACGTACACACCTTGGCCTGTTTGCACGGCGTACGGCAGGTCGGCCCTGCAATCTCTGTCGCGTTCTCTTCTCTTACAAACAAGAAACGGAGAAGTACCAAGGAGCAGTACTATAGTATTTGTTCGGACAGATGATGGCATCTTGTTGAAATGTCCAACTGAGAAACTTGGACTCCTAGCGAAAAGTCCAATTGGAGGCAGTGATAACGATATGGTGTATCAGGTGTGATGTACCCGTGCTAGTTCAAAAAAATGCATCCGTAATATCACTAAAAATAGTTAGTGATATTGCAAGTAGAATATACAAAATCCAACTACCTAAACCTGTTCCTGTTGGTGGCTTGAAAGTAAAAAGAAAAAGGTACATGCTCCAGTAGTTCAGTCCAGTCTAAAAATTTGGCCGCAAACAACAGTGAGCGTGCATGCAAGAACCAAAGAAACCAGCCAAAAAGGCGGACACAGCTGAATCACATGGACGCAGAGAGGAGAAGAAAAGGCTTTCCCTTCATTAATGAGGCGACTGACTGACCCCACGCCACGGCTCCCCCTCTCCCACCACCCTCGCTCGCAGGCAGCAATGATAGATCTTCCAACCTCAGCTAGCAGGCAGGCGGGCCGAGCTGGGGTCTGGGGAGGAATGACACCACAGAAAGCAGCCAGCCACCGCCAGTTCTAGCTAAAAACTCCCCTATCAAACCAAACCACCCAGTCTTGTCTTGTGCCTCGGGTTGGGGTTGGACTGGCCGGTAGTATCCTTGCTGCTCCTGATGGGGAACTGCTCCGGCGTGCAGGGGAACGCCGAGATCAACCCCTCCTTCAGTGCTCCAAACTCCTCGGGTAGGGTACCACCTTCCTTCTTGCTTGGTCGCTTTCCGGTCTGAGATGGCTCGTGTTCTTGGCTTCTTGCAGTGTTCTGGCTCTGTTACTTCTTCAGAGTAACGAACGAGCGCTTCTTGATTTTCTGTTATTTTCTTCTGCTGCACTGTTGGGATGAAGCCATGAACTGAAGGCCCCAATTCGGTTGCTTGATTTTCTGTCTAAAAAGGAAATCAATTTAGTGCAGCTTTTTATTAGTAGTTAGGATTTATGTACGGCGAAATTGAGGCGCATATGCTTAATTTGTCCAAACAAACAAGCAAGTAGGATTAATCTGCTCCCAGAATGGTAGCAGCAGATTTTATTTGATTTAGGTAGGTGGCTAACTAGGGAGCTAACTAAGCGCTTGCTTTGCAATCCAGGTAACAACTCCAAGAACAGCAGCAGCAATGCGACTGATTCTTCCACCAGCACCTTCGGTTCCAAGGGTTCTTCCTTGTCGGTGCCGCCCACTCCTCGCACCGAGAAGGAGATCTTGCAGTCGTCCAACCTCCGCAAGTTCACCTACAGCGAGCTGAAAGGCGCCACCAGGAACTTCCGGACGGACAGCCTGCTGGGGGAGGGGGGCTTCGGCTCCGTGTTCAAGGGCTGGATCGACGAGCGCACCTTCGCGCCTGTCAAGCCCGGCACCGGGATGATCGTCGCCGTCAAGAAGCTCAAGCTGGACAGCTTCCAGGGGCACAAAGAATGGCTGGTTGGTGACTAATCACCTTGTTGGAGTTCCTTGTGTTGTGCCTGTGTGGACTCAACGTTTAGCGGTGGTGCTAATTTGTTTCTGCTAAAATAACCATGTAGGCTGAGGTCAATTACCTGGGGCAGCTATCACACCCCAATCTTGTGAAGCTCATCGGGTATTGCTTGGAGGACGAACAGAGGCTTCTCGTCTACGAGTTCATGCCGAGGGGCAGCTTGGAGCACCATCTTTTCAGGAGTGAGTTCCTCCCAAATCATTATCTGTGATGTTCTCATTGTGTACGATATGTTCCATTCGTGCGCACTGTTGGAAATGGGTGACTGACAACGCGATGGTACTGCAGGGGCTCCACATTTCCAGCCCCTCTCATGGAATTTACGGATGAAAGTTGCTCTCGAGGCCGCCAGAGGACTTGCTTTCCTGCATAGCGATGAAGCTAAAGTTATATACCGTGATTTCAAGACCTCCAATGTTCTTCTTGACTCAGTGGGCACCCATACACATTCAGTCTCTTATCTGTATGCTTGCAAGTACAATGAGTTTCAGTCTAATGGTTTCTTCGACTTCATGCAGGAATATAATGCAAAACTCTCTGATTTTGGCTTGGCAAAAGATGGCCCGAGTGGCGATAAAAGTCATGTTTCTACTAGAGTCATGGGAACTCAAGGATATGCTGCCCCAGAATATCTAGCGACAGGTAATCTTTCTAACATGCCTTACCAGACATCTGTTACAACAATGTTGTGTGCTACTATGTTCATGCATCTTAGTGCCGTGGATGAAAGGGGGCATTCATTGACTGCTTGAAATGCCCAAGATAACACTGCTGGCAAGTCGCACTTTTCATAGTTTCTTCCACTGATAACATGACTGAAGGAAAATAATCTTTGTAGCAAGACATTGATGCTTCATGGCATCGAGACACATAAACAACCAACGCTATACATGGTGCATCTGTTGGATTCACTTAGTTTTATATGTCGTTGTGCTTGGATGTGGCTTTTGTTTAAAGGAATTCGATTCTCTATAGCAGTGAGGAGGTATAAAATAATCATTTAGCAGCAAAGTGACTCACCAGGCAAGAGCCAAGAAGCAAAGCATGTCTGGACAACCCATTTAAGATTGACGATTGTTGTTCCATCCATGTGATGCTTATGATTAAGATACTTAAAAAGTCTTAAGGATTGTGGTGGATGATGTATGCCACCCTGTAAAAGGGAAAACATCGAGGCAAACCATCATGCTAGTTGAAAACTTGAGACGGTACTTTATGCTTTCCACGCCTTTGGTTAGTGCAAAGAAGGATGACTAGATACTCAGCTGCTCTCATGCACTAACTACCTCAATATCAGACTATTGTGGTAGGTTGACAGTTACAGGTTCGTTCCACCTCAAGTTAGCACACAAATTCTTCTGCCCTGTCTTATTCGTTAATCTAAAATTAGGCACATGCTGTAATGCTGAAAAGTCAATGATGATTTGCATGCTTAGGACTGAGTATGGCTAGTTAATAGCATCTTTGATGCAGTCAAGTCAGCATTCCTTTCCGCTTGTTCTTTAACCTAAAACTGTGCACATGTTGTAATGGTAAAAGATAACGATGGGTTGCATGAATATGATAGATGGAAACTTACATGATTTTCCTCCACATTATCTGCAGGCCATTTGACCGCGAAGAGCGATGTGTACACCTATGGTGTCGTCCTTCTGGAGCTGCTGACCGGGCAGCGTGCACTGGACAAGAACCGCCCGCCTGGGCAGCATAATCTGGTGGAGTGGGCAAGACCGTACATCAACAGCAAGAGGAGGGTCATCCATGTCCTGGACCAGCGGTTGGGATCACAATACTCGCTCCCCGCTGCGCAGAAGGCCGCGGCGCTTGCGATGCAGTGCTTGTCGATGGACGCACGGTGCAGGCCAGACATGGACCAGGTTGTGACCGTGCTGGAAAAGCTTCAGGAGGTGAAGAAATCAGGCAAGTAGGGAGGATTATTGCTGGTTACAAATGGACCTTTACCTCTCTGGAGCATCACTCTTTGTAAAAGGACACCTTGGGTAGTAGAAACAGTGGACAAAAGCCGGACTTGAGGGGAAGACTAGCTTTTGAATCTGCCAAGCAGAGAATGTAAAAAATATGTATTGCCTCGTGTACAGCTAGCTGTTAGCCTGTTACTTTGCTGTCAGCCTGCCACATCTTTTATATGTTTGCAGTACATCGTCTTTGTATAACAAGTTGGGAAACAGTTTTGTGACTTGGATGCTTCACTTAGTATTTCATTCCCCAGATTTTGAACGGCTTCAGTTGAGGCATTCTCTGACAGTGCGTGTTAACATTTAGAACCATGTCAAAGCAGCACTGATTCTGCAGGAAAAACCAAACAATGAAGTTGATAGTTGACGCCTTCTGCCAGATACAGCTCCAGTTTTTGCCAATCAAACCCTAAAGAGCAACAGAAGTACAGAACCAGAAATATTATTCGCACGGTTTCAACGATATTATTTTCATTGCAGGACGAGAGTGGACAGCAGATAAGCAATATGATACATTGTTGTTCCTTTTACTCCACAAAGTTACAAATCCGAAAGGATTCTGGTAAGGCTGCAAAACGCAAACAGCTACAGGTGCAACAGTTGAGCAAGGGACAATCTTAGGAAAACCTATGGAAGAACTTGATCAATGCCTGAATATCACATTGATACTGAAACACATAACAGGTTTTACAGGTGTTTAGGTTTCTAGAAGGTTGGAACTAAGCTACTAACAATTGATTTAAGCTTCCCGCACCAAGCTAGGACAAGGTGAGATGAGGGCTGACTGTTTGACCAAACCATCTCTAGAATCTGCGGCCACCAGAATTATAAGCACGGCCACCAGGGTATTCACCACGCTGCTCAAAACCATGACCTCGACCTTGGCCTCCGGCATGGTGGAACTCAGGGTAATCTGGCCGCTCCCCGAAGGATTCGTACCGGCCAGATGCATAACCCCGGTTAGCCTCTCCATAAGCACCTCCAGCAGGAGCAGCAGCAGGAGGAGGTGCGGCTGCAGCTGTTGGAGGATAGCCACGTGGTTCCCTAGGCACAACATTATTTGCATAGTTGCTCATGCTGGCCTTTTGGTATTGTTGCTGGCGTTCCAGAGACTCTTTGCGCAGGAATTCTTCTCGATAGGCTGTTTGGCGAGCTCGAAGTGCCAGCAGTTTCTCATGGTACTGTGCATTAATCTCGTTCAATCTCTGCACACAGACATGGGAAACATGAAACAAAAGCTCTCTTTGATATTAATAGTGTATGCTGCTAGTCTAGAAAAAAATTATCAACTCTACGGGCCAGTGCCAGAGTGCTGAATCATCCACAGCATGACGTCCAATCTAACTTCGGCATGCTTATATTGCGGTAACATTGACGAGTATGATAAAAAACTGGGGCAGCATTACTGCAACAAGTACCATGTTTACATCTTTAGAAGTTGCCACTGGGAAGACAAAAGAAATGACACAGCATAAGTTGAGACTTGAGAGGGGTGGAATTTTGACTCATCCACCGAAACTTTTGATTAACTCAGTTCCATAGAAACAAAATCGACCAGTAAGATCGTTCTAAGCACATCAATAGAGTAAATGGACGGAAAATTTTAAGATGTGGAAGGGGGATCCCCATTCAATTTGTACATTTACCATGGTCAGTTACATTTTAAGAATTATATCACTTTCTTTGTTTTAATATAGCCATCTTCCGGGATATTATTTCAGGGAGTCTGTATGTTCTCTCCAGTTCCATTGAAAGATATGGGTTGTTCACACTAGATGACTAATATGCATTACTGTGCTGTTATTGCCATGCAGAATAAGAATGTGCATAGGACTGACAAGTCAATGCACAGAACTAAGAACAGCCTATGAGGGGAAAGTACGTCTTCAGTTTCTAAGTACCAACCTAGAACTACATGTTTCCAGCATTCACCAGTGCAATTGTTACTCAAAAGACTACAGCTGATTAATAGGACCAAACAGAAACTCAATCAGTAAAAGCATATGATATTAAACTCTCTCGTGAACTGGATAAAGACTTCCTGCCAATATTAGGACATATCGATGATTGATTTCAGGAAAAATATAATCTTGTACAATTAGTCTACTCTTGGCAGGTAGGAAGAACAAGGCAGAATCATGCAAATTAATTTAAACATACCTCCCTGTGCCTGGTATTTTCAGCATCCTCTGCATCATGTAGTTCCTTGGATAGGACCACGATGTCTTCACGAAAATTCTGCTCTAGACCTTCAAATGTACGAGGAAGATTATAATCCTCATGCCTTGCTTCAATCTTATCAGTATGAGGCTGGTCCCTCAATTCCTTTCTTGGTTGCTTTTCTATACCAACCTTCAGGTCAAATTTCTGTCCATCATAAAAGGATCGTGTACCCTCAGTACCTTGACCTGCATCAGTATCAGTCAGCGCAGAAGTACATGTATTCATTTGTGATATGATATAAAAGTAACCACGTTGCAAAATTTAACATTTTCTTATATATTTTCACACATACCATTTTACCAAAATTTTCAACAGATGAAGCATGTTGCTCCAAACAGAAACAGGCGCACAGGAACACACACACACACACACACACACACACAGACAACAAACTAACTAGTAGTAGTACATACCACATACCCTCATTATATGCATACGGTGAAATCTGATTCGGGATATTTGGACCACCTTTATCCCATTGGCTCTGTCTCACCTTCTGGGGGGTATACTGGTTTTCCCCAGCAGCTTGGCCAGGATCTCTTCCAGGGTAACTATTATCAGGGAGTTGTTGAACCCTTTGTTGTTCTTGGTAGTGATGCAACTGGGCAGACACCATGGAATACTTGTCTGCATCACCATATTGGCCTTGTCCATGTCCCTGTCCATGTCGCCTCATTCCAACCTGAATGTGCACGATACAAAAGCAACAATGTCAGTAACGAATTCCCAGAAGTGTTCTAACAATGAACAGACAAATAAAATCGCTAGGCCCAATAAAGAAATCATCAGGTCAAGGTTTTATTATGCTAAACAAACTAACAGTGAAACATACCTAAGCTACCATCGTCATGATTTCGTAGCAGCATTTACACACAGATAGGTATATTATAACATCAACTAAATCAGTAAATACTACCACAATAAGGCACAATTCCAGATTATCATTAGCATCATGAACAAAGACTCCATTAAACCGGCAACACATAACACAAAATTTTCAAATCTAATAAGCTTTTGGGTGTCACAAAACTCGGATCCTATTCCCAGATTTCACTCCCGACGGAATAAACCGCTGCTGGCAGCTGAGAACGAGAATATGATTCCAAACGGTCCAGTAAGCCGTGACAAAATCTGAGTCTCAGTCCCGCGCCACCGAAAAGAAATTCAGTTTAACAACCTCGCTAGGTTGGCAAACCCTAATTCCTCAGTGGTTAGACATACGTCCAGGCGCAGCACCGCAGGTCGCGGGATTCCCCGTCAATTCCAGTCTACCAGGGAGCGTGGATATCAACAAAGCGAGGAACAAAGCGGCAACAAGAAAAGATCCGTTGCGGCTTACCTTCGCAGCGGCAGTAGCGACAGGCGCGGCCAGGAAGGTGGTGGCGGACAGGCGGTGGCGGTGGCGGTGGCGCTGACGGCGGCGTGAGAGATGGGGAACGGGAAGATGTGCGAGATGGGCCGGTGGGGGCGGACTAGAGGCAGAAGCCAGGCAAGCACAAACGATGGCGGCCCAATTTGTTCAGATGTGACGAAACATATCCTGGCCTGGCATGTCTTTTTTCTCTGATAAAAAGGTTTGCTTAGACGTGATTTACTTACTCCCTCCTATCCTCCATATTAACTGTTACTGGATGGATATATTTAGCACTAAAATATATTTAGTTAAAATATTTTAATTTTATAAAATAAATGTATCTAGACGTTTTTTAGTTATAGGTTTACTCTAAATCTCTATAAACTTATACACTAAAAAACATCTAAATACATTCGATTCATAAAGCTAAAATATTTTATGCTTTTGAACAAAGTGAGTAGACGCTCGTCACAGAGTTTGTAATGGTACAACACCACTCCACACTCAACACTCGTCATTGGACGCATCTGGACTGTCCGGTCACCCTTTCAATATTTAACTTCTGGCCAAACGGTGGGATAGCACTATCCCATTGCCCGCACAGTATATGTACACAATCCCCTCATTCCTTAAAACCAAGTTAATCAGGACCCGTTCTCCTTATTTTCGGTAACGAAGTTATCTCTGAAAAAATAGGAACAAGATTCCCTCTATCCATTGAAACATGATCTCGAATGTGCATATGGGGTTAATGCCGCTAATTTCTCTTGTCGTCATCCTCGAGCGAGCGCTCCTTCTTTCCAATCCTCTAAGTCACGCAGTCCCGTCGGTCGTTCTATCTTCTCCCATTGCTGACCCCTATCATTTGAGCCAGATGAAGGAACCTAGGAGGGGACACGATGAGCTCCACATATCAAGGCTCGTGTGGCGTGCAAAAGGGAGGTGGAGGAGACATTTCTGCCTCCTTGCGTTAGCAGAGTCAGCGTCTCGCTGCATCCGCGAGCTGCCACTGGTTTAGAGCGCAGGCGTGCTATATTTCGGCGTTGTAAATGTCGTTGCACCGGCGCTATATAATTTTAGAGCGCAGCGCACACTGTTTTTCTTTATCGGAGACGCTAAACCGCAGCGCGAGAACGGCCGCAAAAAAGGATCCTCCATCAGGCACTGCAAACTATAGCACGCAGCAGCGCTGAAAATAACATTCACACAGCGCTATGCATTCAACAAGATCAAATACTCAAATAAATCATCAATCAAATGATCTATCATGGTTCAAAGGGATTTCTATTTTCGTGTCGTGGTTCGTTAGCTGTACTCGGTTGTTTCCAGTCGCTTAACTTTTCCTCACTTTTTCCCTCGCCATGTTAAGAAACCCTCGCGGGCGCTCGGACGGAGGGATGCCGTCAAATCGAAGGCTTGACCGTTACATGCTGATTGGTGGGACCGTGTTAGGACGGGTCGGGCGTTGAGCGTTACGTTACGAGGCCTCGACCGTTACATGCCTGACCGGTGGGGCCGTTGCGGGTCCGCCGCGGGCCGATACATGTCAAGTGGGACCAGATACACGCCGACCGCCATCCTTCTCTCGCTGCAGGGAATGACAAATGGGGTTGTTCCGTGGGGTCATCGAAGCCAATGAACAATGAGGCAGTCATGTGGGGCAGTCGAAGCTAATGACTGATGGGACCGTGATGTGAAGCTGGAGGGGGATTTGCATATTCGCCACCTTTTACGTTGCAACTTGCACTTGCATATTTGTCATTTTGTGTGTCGCTGACATGTGGTGGTCATGTGGCAAATATGCAAATTTCAAAAAAAAATATTCGTTTGTGGGGCCATCGAAGCCAATGAACGATGGGTCCGTCATGTGGGGTGGGGCCTCAAAGCCAATGACTGATGGGGCCGTGATGTGGAGCTGGATGGGGATTTGCATATTCACCATGTTTTACGTTGCAACTTGCATATTTGTTATTTTGTGTGTCGCAAATATGTGGTGGTCATGTTACAAATATGCAAATTTTAAAGAAAAGATTCGTTCTATGGGGCCATCGAAGCCAATGAACGATGGGGTCATCATGTGGGGCTGTCGAAGTCAATAACCGATGGGGCCGTGATGTGGGGCTGGAGGGGGGATTTGCATATTTGCCACGTTTTAGATTGCAACTTGCATATTTGTTATTTTCTGTGTCACTGACATGTGGTGGTCATGTTGTAAATATGCAAATTTCAAAGAAAATGTTCGTTTTGTGGGGCCATCGAAGCCAATGAACGATGGGGTCGTCATGTGGGACCGTCGAAGCCAATGACCAATGGGGCTGTGATGTGTGGCTAGAGGGGATTTGCATATTTGCCACATTTTAGATTGCAACTTGCATATTTGCTATTTTGTGTGTCGCTGACATGTGGTGGTCATGTGGCAAATATGGAAATTTCAAAGAAAAGGTTCATCCTGTTGGGCCATCGAAGCCAATGAACGATGGGGCCGTCATGTGGGGTCATCGAAGCCAATGATCGATGGGGTCGTGATCTGTGGCTGGAGGGGGGATTTGCATATTTGCCACGTTTTAGATCGCAACTTGCATATTTGCCATTTTGTGTGTCGCTGACATGTGGTGGTCATGTGTCAAATATGCAAATTTTAAAAAAAGGTTCGTCCTGTGGGGACATCGAAGCCAATGAACGATGAGGTCGTCATGTGGGGCCATCGAAGCCAATGGCCGATGGGGACGTGATGTGTGGCTGGAGGGGGATTTGCATATTTACCATGTTTTAGATTGCAACTTATATATTTGCCATTTTATTTATCGCTGACATGTGGCGGTCACGTGGCAAATATGCAAATTTTAAAGAAAAATTGGCAAATATGCAAAAATCCCGGAGCAGCTACTCCCCAAAACATTAACAGGTGGGGTCGTGTATGACACACGTGAGGTCGGCTCTCTCTCTCATCCGCTCCCAGCCCCTACCCCGAGC
Organism: Avena insularis; assembly: GCA_023614405.1. Taxonomy (NCBI): domain Eukaryota; kingdom Viridiplantae; phylum Streptophyta; class Magnoliopsida; order Poales; family Poaceae; genus Avena; species Avena insularis. The sequence goes on along the minus strand of CM042693.1, from coordinate 6,207,130 downwards.
AGCTCCAACCCCACCGGCGGTCAGAGCAGCCATCGTTGTCACGTCGGTGGCTCCGTCCTACGGTGGCGTTGGACGGACTGACGCGCTGCACCTCAACCATGGCTCTAGCACCTGTTTCATCCGCACGCATTGTATGTTGACGCAGTACCGACCGTAGGCAGGTCCACCACCCACGACGACCGGGATTTTGTTCCGCCGCCATAGCTCGACGCACGGTCGCAACAATTGCTAGTAGTGCTTGGTAAGACCTTCGCTCCTGCTCCGCCCACCCTAATCGATTCGGTTCCCTTAATTTCCTCAATATTGCGGGGGTAAATTAGTCTTAAATGTCTGGTCGTAGCGAGTGCACCGGCGAGGGTGGGGATTCGATTATGTCGTGGCCCAAAGTTGTCATGAGAATGCATTGCGGGGCCCGAGTTGCTTTCCATTAGATCTAGCTGCCCATAGTTGGCGTGCCAAATGCCATGTAGACTTGCAGCATTGACGGCAGCATCCATTTCATGTTCTTCATGATGCCCCATTCTTCTTCTCTAGAGAGGCAACCTGTCAAACAAAGTACTACTCCATCCGATCCAATTTAGTTGACTCAAATTCGTCAAGATACAGATGAATCTAATACTAATTCATGTCTAGGTACAATCAAATCTAGAAAAATCTAAATCAACTAATACAAGTCCACCGGAGATTCTCAAAGCAAGTACTGCCACTTTTGAATCAGCATATCCACCGGTCTCACAGCTCAAATACATACTCCCTCCGACCTATATTAGCAGTAAAACTTGACTAGATACGTTTCATTTCTAGATGAATCCAAGTCAACTAATATGGGTCTGAGGGAGTATCAAATTTATTCAAATCGGTTCACAGGGGCTTGATCTGCGCCGTCGTGGTGATGTTGTGGATGATGGCTTCAATCGTCGTCGCATCGATGACCACTGTCGGCACCGCCGCCACCTCCGTGTCTTTAATCAGCAACAAATCTGAGGAGGTGAACATGAGTGAGACGGACAGAGACAGAAATTTCAGACGCTTAGATCCTCACCGCCGCACGCCGTTCCAGCCGCCATGCTTGGATCCGTGCCGCCGCAAGCCGTTCCGACCCCCACGCTTAGGTCCGTGCCGGCGCACACCGTTTCGACCGCCAGGATAAGATCCATGCCGCCGCACGCCGTTCCGACCCCCACGCTTAGGTCTGTGCCGGCACACCGTTCGGACCTCCAGGCTTAGGTCCGCGCCGCCACATGTCGTTCGGACCGCCACGCTTAGAACCACGCAGCCAAGATCTGTATGACATACATCTCGACCAATCAGAGCGCAGCGGCTATTGTGAGGGTTTGAGTCAGGAGAGAGGGGAAAAGTGAGGAAAACTTTAGCGGGAGGGGAAAAGTGAGGAAAACTTTAGAGGGAGGGGAAAACTAAGTAGAGCTAACGAAAACAAGGTCACTCAGATAAAAAAATAAGTAAGGGAAATTCAAGCTTCTGGCATAAAAAATGGAAAATGTGTTATTTGAACAAAATAATTCGTCTTGGATAACATTATATTGTTTGCAACTCAGATATACACAAATGTTCCAAATTTAGCCTCATTTAGACAAAGTATGTTTTGGGATGGGTTATTTTGGAGGTTGATCGAGTAGAAAGCCATGCATCTTCATAGCTAGTAGCTCATTCCAACAAGGGTTTAAGAAGTGCTTTAGGGGATAAGTCCATTTCTCTTTATTTCCTTTTCCTTAAATATTCATGCTAGGTTGTAGGCAACATAACAAGACTCCATTTGAAGGTTGCACTACGTTTTGACTTTTTTGAATTAAACTAAACCTAAAACCATTTTTTTGAATTTAATCACTTAGAAAAAGAAAAATGTGGCTGATTACAAGTCAATCCAAAATTTGTAATTTCATATGGTAAATCAATCCAAGATACACAAGTGTGCCAAATTTTGGATCAATTAGTCAACGTTTAAGCCATAAACTAGCTAAACCCCATGTGTTGACCACATGTAGAGGGCAAAACTGAGCAGTGCTAAGTAACTAGGTGCATGACCATAGAAACTTGCAATAACACATACATTATGAAATTATCCAATATACAAACTTGGGAGCATCACACTAGTTCGAATTAAATACAAACATTGACAGAAGTTCAAATTTATTACACAAATTCAAATTAATAATTCAAATCCATTTTTTCTTGCTCCTAGTGTGTTTCGCTGGGTTCACCACCTTGCTCCTGGTGATCCTAGATGGAATATTCTCAGACTCCACCATCGGCTTCTTCCGTTTTTTCTCTTTGTTCTTTTTCTCTGCATCTAATGAATCAAGTGCTTCAATCTGTCGTACAATTGGTTCAATCACGTTTCGATCCGCTGGTTCATACGGTTCAAAAAGCATTGTCCCCATTTCTGCCATATCCTCCGGTGTAATTCCTTTATGCTTGAACTCCGCTTCAATCTCCCACGCAGTTGATGTAGTATCATCTCGATCGACTGGTTCAATCTCCCCTGCATTTGGTTCAATATCCTCTCGATCGACTGGTTCAATCTCCCCTGCATTTGGTTCAATCTCCTCTCGATCGACTGGTTCATTGTCCCCTACATTTGGTCCAATCTCCTCTCGATCGACTGGTTCAATCTCCACTGCATTTGGTTCAATCTCCTCTCGATCGACTGGTTCAATCTCCCCTACATTTGGTTCAATATCCTCTGCATTTGGTTCAATCTCCTCTCGATCCATTGGTTCAATCTCCCGTGCATTTGGTTCAATCTCCTCTCGATCCATTGGTTCAATCTGCAATGTATCCATTGCTTCATTCTCCTCTCGTTCAAACGCTTCATTCTCATCTGCATTTGCTGCTCCCACCTGATCATCCATTCCATAAGCTAGGTCCACTACATTTTTACAAAGCCTAACAATGTGCCCTAGGATCCCACAACGTTTGCACTTACGTCGTCGAGGTGGTGCACCACCCTCTGCACTAGCTCTTATCCTATTCTTCCTTGGCCTACCTATTGGTCTAGTAAAAACTGGAGGATATAACTTGAAGCCTGGATCCACTTCCATCAATTGGTCTTTTCCCAACAAGGCTGGAACATTCTGAGCATATGCTGACCTAAATTTGGCAACGGAGAAATACTCCAGCACGCACTGATCAACTTCACCCTCTTCACCTCCTAGAACACACATGAAAAACAATGCATGTATGCAGGGTTTCCCACGGAGCTGCCATTGCCTGCAATGGCATGTCCTACCAACCAAACTCACTGGATACCTCCATTGCCTATCTTTACTATCAGTGTATGTTACCTCATCCTCCATTCCTCTTCTAATGCATTTCATCTTCAATTGTTTTGCCCTGGCATGCAAAGCCTTAATCAAAGATGGGAGGATGAGATGACCAACATATACTGTCGATGCAATTCTTTGACGCAAATCGATCTTTATCATGATCATATGTCTAATATTATTAAATATTTGCCACAACATAAAGCCCTTTCAATGACTTGACCTTTGCATTGAAACTCTCTGCAAGGTTACTTGTTACATAGTCTACCTTGCAAATTTTATTGAATCGGCTTCTTAACCTCACCATTCCATGATGTGCATCCAAGTACTCCTTCACCTCAGGATTTTGTTTATACAACACTTCCAAATGATACAAATGCTTCCTCAAACTGCATGTGTATGAAGCTGACCATAGGTTGTCAGTATAAACTTTACCCTTAAATTTCTTTATAAAATTCTGCACTAAGTGTCGCATACATTCCCTATGCTCCACTCCGAGGAATACTGCTTTTACAGCTTTCTCCAAACCTTTGCAAGCGTTCGTGTGGATAGTAAGTCCTGGTGGATGACCTATAAGGTCGCGCAAATTCTCCAAAAACCAAGTCCAACTTTCCTTTGACTCAATCTCCAAAACTCCATAAGCAACAGGGAACAACCAATTGTGGCCATCAACTGCAGTAGAAGCTACTAGTTGTCCTTTAAATATGCCATGAAGAGTTGTTGCATCCACGGCCAAATAAGGCCTGCAACCATCCAGAAACCCTTGTCAGCAAGCTTTGAAACAAACAAAAGCCCTTCTAAAGCACTCCTTATCCATTGTCTTCCCTCTTATTTTGTACTGAACTTTATGCCTGTTTATCTGTACAACACTACCTGGACTAGCCATCTCCACTTTAGCTTTGACTTTCATTCCATGGACCATTGATCCTCTCAAGAGCCATTTCCTTTGCATAGAACATCCTCATGTAGGGTACTGTAATATTAAACTTTTTAGAAACTACTTTTATGAGCGTTGTTGCACCAAGTGATGGGTTCGCTCTCATCCAATCCATGATTGCATCTACCAACCACCTAGTCTTTGCTAGTTTTGTTTTGTCCTTTGGTTGCCCCCCTTGAGGTGGATAAGAATGTTCGAACCGGTTAATTTTTATCTGAAACATAATTAAAATGTCAGGTACAACTAACAAACTCTACACAGTGATCTAAAATACACAAGTGGTTGTAATACCTGAATCAAAATGCTCCTGAGCATAGTGGATGCATGCATCCTCCACCTACACCTCTTGTATGGGCACTTCACTATGAACCTTCTTGGCTCACTCTTAATAACATCATAAGCATTATTGGTGTGAATGCAATATGTAGTAAGGGCATTACGACAGTCTCACATCGTTTCAAATACGGTGTCTTTTGAAATCTTAGGATCGTCCCTATCCCACTCAATTACTGGTGAGTCCTCACCATCGTACTCGGCTAAAATGAGGTTGTCATTGTTCTCCTCATTCTCTTTGTCATCATTGTCATCAAATCTGTCATCCTGAGAAATTTCATTCGTGTATTGATCCTCTAGTGCCTGTTTACTGAATCTATTTACAAATTCAGGAAACATCACCATGACGGCGCAGATCAAGTGTAATTGCCAGCTGTAAATGTCTTGTAGATTATTGGAATATCCAGTCTAATTGCCAGCTGGTGCTCAACTAACTGCCTTGATTTTCGAATATCCAGTCTAATCGCCAGCTGAAATGCCAGCACTGGATCAATCCTATTCGAAAAGCAAGGCAGTTAGTTGAGCACCAGCAATTCACGCTCAAATACTTCCAATAATCAACCCAGAAAATGGAAACGATGCTTACCCAGATGGAATCCATGTGTTAGATCCCTGTGATTCCACCCAATCTTCTCCTTGCTCGACGCGGATGGACGGTGCACCAGCCGGCATTGCATACTGTTCCGCGAAAGGGATAGATCTAGCAGGGGTGGGAGAAGAGCTGGAGGTGGAGTAGGCTCCATGGCTAGGGAGAGGGGGAGACTCTGGGGGCGAGGACGACATAAGGTAGGAGGGCATGATGGCGGGGCAGCGGAGGGGCGGTGTGGGAGATGTTCCAGGCTCGGGGGGAAGCGAATGCTTTGGGTGAGCGAAAATGGCCGGTACGATGTGTCTCCATGCGGCCCCACCCTTCACCACGTATGCAAGACCCGTCCCAACGCGGCCCCACCCTTCACCACGTATGCAGGACCTGGCCCACACACGGCCCCACCCGTAAGCATGTAACGGTCGAGGCCTGATACATCCAAAACATATCTACTTTCCCGAACACTTTTGTTGTTGTTTCTCCTCTAAACTTGTGTGATTTGGATACAACTAACACGGACTGACACTGTTTTTAGCAGAATTATCTTGGTGTCTAGTTTTTGTGCATAAAATCAACTATCACGAAAAATCCCGGAAAATATGCCAAAAATTATATTTCACCAGAAGACCCATGGAGCCAGAAGACAAGACGGAGAAGGGGCCTGGGGGAGGGCCACACCCCTGCCAGGCGCGGGCCCACCTCTGGTCGCGCCTAGGGGGGTGCATCCACCCCAGGCACCCCCTCGGCCTCCCTCTGCGCCTATAAGTTGCATTTCGACCTAAAAACCGAGGGGAGGGGTCGATAGTTTTCCAGAAAGAGTTCCGCTCCGCCGCCGCCACTAGAAACCAAGATTCGGATCCAGAAACTCCATTCTGGCACCCTGCCGGGACGGGGAATTTGGAGAGTATCATCGCCATCATCATCACCAACGCCTCTCCATCAACCATCAATGTTTCCCTCATCCATGAGTGAGTAATCCCCCGCTGTAGGCTTGGGGATGGTAGGGATTGGATGAGTTCTATCATGTAATCGAATAAGATCTGTTAGGGCATAGTGCCTAGTATCTCTTCACTTTGTTGCAACTTGTTGTGCTTAATGCTTGTCACTAGGGCCCGAGTGCCATGATCTCAGATCTAAACTTATTATTGAATGATTATGATAGTATTGTTTGTGGTCTTATCTGCAAGTTGTGTACACATATCATTGTCCGGATCCAAAGGCCCCAAAATGACAATAATTGAGACAACCGGAGGGGATGGCTGTGGTGTGAGGATCACATGTGTTCACGGAGTGTTAATGCTTTGCTCCGGTGCTCTATTAAAAGGAGCATATTAATTGCCAGTAGTTCCCTAGAGGCCTCGCTGCCACGGGCTGGCTGGACAGAAGATGTTGTGCAAGTTCTCATTGCGAGCACGTATGACTATATTTGGAGCACATGCCTAGGATTGTTTAGTACTTGGATGCTTGTTATTATTTATCTGCAATGCCCTAGATCTTGAAGTTACATGTTTAGACTTGTCCATGCAACGCCCGTCCATCCATCCATATGCCTACCGCACTCGAATCCCACCGTTACGTTACTATTACTATTGCTCATGTTTCACTATTGTATTTGCTACTGATAAACTTCTGTGAGCAAGAACTATTTCCAGGTACAGCTGAATTTACAACTCAGTTGTTAAGGCTTGCAAGTATTCTTTGGCTCCCCTTGTGTCGAATCAATAAATTGGGTAATACTACCCAAGAAAGACTGCTAAGTATCCCTACACTTGTGGTTCATCAAGACTATTTTCTGGCGTCGTTGCCGGGGAGCATAGCTTTATTTGTAAGTTCACTTGGATCTATTATTGTTCACTACTACTCCTTTCATCATGGGGAAGTCTTGTGATAGAAAGTTCCCTATTTTACCATCCACTACAAGAAGAGGTACAGTCCTAAACACCTCTGTTGCTCTTGATTCACCGTCTGTTATAAGTAAGCTTGTCACACCACCACCACATACTCATGCTACGCACACTGCTACTACTGCTGAATCTGAAACTACTTTTGATGCTCATGATGTTACTTCTATTGTTCTTGATGCGAGTGGTTCATTAGGTCCTTTTGTAGATGCTACTATGGATGGTCTATTAAATACCGAAACTCCTAGTGATGACACTGTTACAGCTGTTAGCTCACCTGAGTCTAGTGAGAGTTATGATATTAATGATGGTTACATTGAGTTCACTGATGAATTTGTTGAAGAGTGTCGAAACACACATAGTACTAGTGCTATTAAGAGTCTCCTTTCTAGACGTACTATTATGCCTAAACTGTCCTCTGATCCTAAGATTGCCACCTCTCCCATTGATATTAAAGATAAATATTATGATTTCTCTCTTGATTTTTCCTATTTAGATATTGTTGAGAAAGAACCTTTCTGTGGGACTGAAAATGAGAGTGTTGTGGCTCATATTAATGAGCTTTCTACTATAAGTGCTTTATTCTATGATGATTTAAGATGCGCAAATACTTTGTTACTAAGATCTTCCCTTTTTCACTAAAAGGAGAAGCTAGGGCTTGGTTTAATAGATTACCTACTGGTTCCATTGATAGCCCTGATTGCTTGATTGCTTCTTTCTTCCAGAAATATTTCCTCCCAGTGCTAGACATGTTGCTTTGCAGAGAATTTTTGATTTTAAACAGGGAGAAGAAGAGAAACTGCCTGAGTCATGGACGAGGTTCTGTGCCTTGATCCATGCACATCCTGGATGTCCATTACCAAAGAATGAGCTTTTTGATATTTATTATAATGGACTGACTGATGATTCTAGGACCGACCTAGATAGTTTTGTTGATTGTGTTTTCAGGAAAATAACTCCTACAGATGCTGAAGAATTAATGGCTAATATAATCAAGAATTATGATGATTGGACTTTAGCTGAGCTAAATACACCTGAGCCTATTACTCCTGAACCAGTTGTGCCTGAACCAGTTCCAACACCAACACCAAAGAAGAGGGGAGTTATTGCATTAAATGATGAAGTGATGAAGGAAGCTAAGAAGTGTCTAAAGGAGAAAGGTATTAAAGCTAAAGATGTGAAGAATCTACCTCCTATAGAAGAATTATGTAAGCCAATTCCCCACTCATCTACTATTGAGGTACACTCTCTCCAACACTTTGATTAAGGTGATATTCCTTATGGTAAGCCTCCTGATCAATGTTTAGAGGAACTTGACATTTTTATTGTTAAACAAGGTAATTTTAATAAACAAGTTCAGAATCATTTATTGGAAAACTCTAGAGCTATCCATGAGTTGAAAGATATTGTGGAAAGAACTTCTAATGATATTAAAATTCTTTGTAAACACTTTCAAATGGTCCAAACCCAACTTGATCAACTTGCTAAGGTACAAAAGGATATGCTAGATAATGCCTCAGGAGATAAACATGCTTATGGAATTAGAACTAGGAGTGGTATAGCTACTCAAGATCCTTTATATCCTGAAGGACACCCTAAAAGAATTGAGCAGGATTCTCAACTAGGTGTTGTTTTGACCTTATGCTTAGTCATTATTATTGTAGCATGTCTTGTTCCAAACAATCGGGATTGCTTAGTGTGCCTTGAAGAAATTATGCATTGTTTTAGCATGCAAAAGCATAGTATTGTGGTATTCTCCTTTAATACTTTGTTTGGGTTGACTTGGCACATGCTCACACCATGTTATGACTATGATAAGTCACCATAGCCTCTATGATCATTTAGTCCTTGACTTGTAGTACCACTCTATGCTTTGATTAGTAATGCTTTGTTGCTCTGCATGATTATGTCCATTATGCTCTCTTAGTTGGTTGCTCCCAGTCTTTTGCTAGCCTCCACTTGTATGAGTAAGTTCTACTCATGCTTCCAACTCCCAAGAAACCAAGTTATTCCAAAGTGTCCACTATAAACTCCTATGCATGGTGTGTTACACCATTCCAAGTATATTCTTTTTTCAGCTATCTTCCAATTAAATACTATTTTGTTATATGAAAACTTAGTGATTAAAGCCCTCACAAACTTGATGGCACACTTTATATTCCCTGCCCCTAATAAACTTGAACCATTGTGTCATCTATGTTGTATATGCTTGCACTTATACGTTGGAATTAGCAGAACCGTGTTGTCACGGGGAATGTTTTCAACACTGCACTTGTACTTTGTACTCAGTTGATATCATGCTCTTTTGTCTATGGATGTCACTGGTGTGAAATAAAGAGGAAGCTTATAAGTCCATGGAGTAAGTATTCTGTGTTAGAGAAACGCCTGGGCCGCTAGCCTAAGCCATGCCTAATCATGGTGGAAACTTGCAGCATCAACATAGTGAGCTATCTATGAAGCATCCTCAATAAAAAGCTATGCATATAGTAAATAAAAAGATCGCTGAGATGCTCATTGTCTGCATGCCTTGTCATTTTGGTTATGGGAAAGCTCCTGTACCATGTGCAAGGGGTACCCGTTGGCGGTTCTCTATGATATGCAAATACTTACAATGACAAGAACTTGCTTGTGACTGAAGTTGAGTAGCATGAGGTGTGGCCCTCGTATTCAAGGGACTTGAGATTGTCAACTTATACTTTGTCAAGCATATACTCCATCTTTGTTCACTTTAACCTTAATCACTTCAAGATGCTTATGATAGGGGCAATGAGGGCTGAAAGCTAACAAGTACCATAATTTTTGGAAGATCTTTTTGGAACTTGAAATCCCTGCTTCCTTTACAAAAAGGCTTTTCTTCCACCATTACTTGAGTCCCCAACTTCTACCTTTAGGCACCATTAAGAGAGCATAAATGTTGTCGTGGTATTGTCGACGAGTACGCCATGGAGGGGGTCCTCATAGTGCGTGTTTAGAGATGTGGGGGAAGGCAGACGATTGATGGGTACGAGGTAACACAACTTACCCAGGTTCAAATCCCACAACGGTGGCGGAATCCTACTCCTGCTATAAATCACTATAAGGGCAATATGCCGAGTTACAGGGATTGGTTCGCTGTGCGAGGTGCGTCGTAATCGACACTAGGTTGTCCGAAGTTGTGCCCTAAAGGCTCCCATAGGCCCGACTTATATAGTCGCCAAGTCCTAGGGTTACAGGGAAAGTCCTAGCCGGACAGGTTACAGAGTCCTACATTGTCTATTACTAGTCTTGTGTATCTTGCACTCCAAGGCTCCGGGTACGCTGGTGACTCCACCATAGCCTTCCTTTATCCGGCATGGGCCTCCCTTCTGGATCCATCTAATTGGGCGCCAAAGAGCCATAGGCCATGCTACCAACTGTGGGCCACCCGGGTTATCCGGATAGGTGACATGCTATGAGGATACCCATATAGCATATCCCCAATAGTAGCCCCCGGAGAACTCCGAGATCTTGCGCCGTCTTGCCTTTTCAGATGAATGCTCCGTCTAGTTGGATGTCGGCAAATCGTCAAGCAATATATTGTAGTCCTCCTAAAGAACCCTACAAAACTTTCTCCGTCTTCAACTTGTAAGCCGGAGGAATGCTGAATCTTCCATCGTACACTTCCGTAGTCGGATTAGATCCGTCTATGTCGGAATCTTTGAAGTGACGGCTCATCTACCCATGTCAGCTAGGACGACGTAGGCTTTAGGACAACGACGCCTCGTAACTCACACATGCAGAGAACGCAATCATGTCCGATTTTCCCGCGCGAGCGATACGAACCGTTGGCGGCGACGGTTGGAGACATGGCGAAATTTTCGCGCACATTCGCGAACACGTCGTCTACGCGGCAACCGTCCGATCAAGCTACACGAATCTTAACGCCGAGGATGATAAATAGTAACCGTGGGGAAATTTCCACTTTTTACCTCATTCTCCCCGCATCATCTTCTTCCTCCAGCCGCGTGTCTCCTCGAGCTCTCTGCGAGAACTCTCGAAAAAACCCTCGCTCCAATCTGCACCAGTCGCACCCCATCTCACTCCATGTCTAGCATCAACACTTCTCCATCAATGGCGGCGTTGAGCGAAGCCGCGGCGAAGCCGCGGCGAAGCCGGTGAGCTCCATCATCGTGCCTCCAGAGGGCCTAGTCATTCCCGCATCAGCGGGTTATCGAGACCACCGGCGGCGACCTTAATCTGGCAGCGCTGGAGCCGTTAGAGGAGGAACCAGACTCGCACAAGGGCGACTGGCGCAGCTCGGATATCATCGACCGTGATATCCAAGAGATGATCACCGATGGCTACCTCCCCGCGACTGAGGGGCTTGCCTGGCGGGCGGCGCCGGCCGACGAGGTGACACCTTCTCCCCAAGCCGGAGAAAAGGTGTAACTCAAAGCTCAACTGGTACGCGGCGTCTCCCTACCCATCTCCAACTTCTTCCTCTCCGTCTTGAACCATTATAGAGTCCAGTCCCAGAACCTCTCCCCCAATAGTATCTTAGTGCTTAGCAACTACGCGGCACTTTGCGAGGGATACTTAGGGATAAAGCCTAGGTTAGACCTTTTTGTGTACTTCTTCACCGTCAAACATGAAGCCGGACACAGCAAGGAAGAGCTTAGGAACTATGGCACCATAAGCTTCAAGATTCGACCTGGCCGGCGGTTCCCCGACATCGTCGGCCACGAGTCCTGCAAGAATTGGCAACAGACGTACTTTTACGGCCCAGACATCCCTCTGGCTGGCCAACAAGCTATGTAACCGGACTTTGTTGATGGAGCCGCCGCTGAAGCCTCGTCATGGAGATCCCAAGCCTCTCTTCCCTCCGACCTCGATGCTTCTCGGGCCATAAGGCGGATCGAGTGGTTCATAGAGACGGGTCTGATCGGCTTGGACCTAGCCATGTGCTGGTTCATCAGGCGAATCCAACCTCTGCAGCACCGCGCGAAGCTCATGCACGAGTATACCAGCGACAGAAGGGATAGTCTCCGCATCTCCGTGGACAACTTCTCGGGCGACTCCGTCAAGCTCCACCTTAAGGACATCGTCAAGGTGAAGGATAAGAGGCGTGGCTTCACTATCACCTACGACATGTTCGTAGACGGCAAGTGCCCAAAGGTAGGTATTTATTTTCTGTGTACGACATATACTCCAGTTCTTCCATCTTGAAAATATCATCTTATCTAACACGATGATTTCTCACTTAACAGCTTAGCGATCTAGAGGAGGGCAACCTGGTTGCCCAAATCTACGATCCAAAGATGAAGGAAGTCACGGTCGTGTCTGACGACGAGGTTCCGTTGGCGCGGAAGCGGAGGAGCTCCACCTCTGACGCTGCCGACGGAGGCAAGAAGAAGAAGACGGAGGGTGGAGCCTCCAAGAAGACTACCGCCGCCCTGGAGGCGGAAAAGAGAAAAGTTGTCGGGATCCCCTTTGCCAAAGCACCCCCACTTGTGTAAGCTTCTCATTTTCCGACATTGTCTATTTATCTGTCTTGCTCCTGTACTTATGCATTTCACATGTTTCAGGAAGAAAGCTACGACCAGCCTCAAGAAGACCTCCAAAACATCAGGGGCTTCTTGAAATATCAAGGACATGCTGCATCGCTACGCCTCCCCCGCCATCGCCCCTGCTACTCCTGCCGTCAAGCCCTCGTCTGCTCCGACAAGCTCACAAGCTAAGTAGGCATCAGGCCTTTCCGCCATGGAAGTGGATTCTGGCGCCTCTACCGAACTCGCTGTTATCGGCGAGCCGGCAATGCAGGAGAGCACCGCTCAATAAATGGCTGAAGCTCCGGCTAAGGATGCCATCGGTGGCGGCAAGGCGGTGGTGGAAGCTGGTACATCTGCCGAAGGCGGCGCCCTTGCTCCCCAGAAACCTTTTGAGTTTCCCAAGATAGTCTACCCGGCGCTTACACCGAGCAACACAACTCTGGTTCCTGGAGCAGCACCGACATCTCCGATGTGCGGTCTTGAGGAGCTCCTCCGACAAGCAGAAATATTGCAAGGAAATAGCATCTCCTTTGGCAAACTGCTAGCCGAGAGCGCTACAAACCTCAAGATCATTGCGCTTGTAAGTTTTACTTGCCTTTTGCATTTCATATGAGTATCCCACTGTAGCCCCCGAGGATGTAGACGGAAAACCATAGGCTTTTGCGTCTAGATGCTCTAAGAGTGACTAAGCTAGAAAACTTCTCACTGTAGCCCCCAAGCATGTAGATGGAATGAACTATACCGACTAGATGCTTTAAGAGTAGCATACGCAGTGTTTATAAATTTCAATACTGTAGCCCCCAAGCCTCTAGTTGTAACTAAATTAGTTCCGACTAGATGCTTAAAGAAAATCTAAGCAGATATCCGAGTTAAAAACTTTATACTGTAGCCCCCAAGCTTCTAATCGAGAACTGAATTAGTTCCGACTAGATGCTTAAAGAAAGCTAAGCATATTGTTAAGTCAAAAACTCTCGCTGTAGCCCCCGAGCGTCTAGATGGAAAATTTCCGACTAGATGCTCCAAGCAGACTAGACAACGTTTTAACTTTGTTCTTTTTTCCATAGAACGAGAATGCTCGGAGGGGCATGGCCAATGACAAGTACCAGAAGATGCACGTAGATCTTGAAGCCGAAAAGGGTAAAACTACCATCTTTAAGGAACAAATCATCAAAAACAAGAGTCTGTTTTCTTTTTGTGCATTCCGTCTTGGTTTTGTGTCTATTTTCTCCGAGTACTTACTGTGTACTTTTGCTTTCTCCGACTTTGCAGAACATGTTGCCAAGGCCAAGGACATTGTCGAGCAGTCCAAGCATATTCAACAGCTGGACAACGAGAACAAGATCCTTAAAGAGGAGAGGAAAGATATGCTGAAAATGCATGAGGATTCAATGAAGGCCCTGCAGGACTCCGTCTCCACGGAAATCTCTCGCTTGAAGGAGGAGATTGCGATCTTAAAAGATCAAAAGCAAGCTGCCGATGAGTAGAATCAATGCCATAGCGAGGCGTATAAGCTCCTCCAACAAGAGAAAGAATCCCTGGCGAACACCCTCTGGCAGGCTAAGGCCAGCATCTTCAGTAAGTTGTCTCCGCCTTGTATTTCTGTAGTCTGGATACTTTGAATTTATTGAACTTATGCGCTCCTTGTCGGAACTTGCAGCTCCTATGGGTTTAACCCGATCGCCTCCTTCAGACAAGGAATGCATGGTTCTTGCCGGCAACTTCATCAACACCGCCATCACACAAGCTAAGGAGATTGCCAAGCCCCTCCCAGATAAACATCAAGGCATCGGACTCCGTGGCGAAGTACTCGGAGATTTTGCGCCGAGCCCCCGAGCGTGTCACAAGCTGGAAAGCTTCATGTGCACGGGCTGGCGCGAGGATGGCGCTGTCAATGGTGAAGGCACACTACGAAGGTGCCGACATCGACACGGTGACCTCTGGCATCCCCGACGTCGACGATGATGGTAAAGATATTAATCACGAAGCCATCTTGTCGTCACTCGTGGGCTATGACACCAGAGTTGCCGAGTTGGTGGACATCAATGTCTTCGTGCCCATGAACACCATCGACAGCGGCAACCAAGATTCTTCTGAGTCCCACCACAGCACCGACTTCGAGGGTGACTCTCCGGCTGGTGACGATGCTGCGTCTAAGTCTCCTGCGCCAAAGGAATGAAGAACAACTTTGTATTATTTGTTTCACCTTTGGTGCATGTGCGGAAAAAACTTATTGATGTAACTTAAGGCAGAAAACAATGGTTGTTATTTTCTGCTACTTAAGAACTAGTTTCCAGCATGTATATATTTTTTAAGCAAGTGCTGGCTTATCCATTACTTTGGTTTTTATGCTTGACCTTTCATGAGTTGGAAGACTCGTTGTCGGAACCATGCGCTCAGGTGATGATGCCCAATGGCACCATCAATAACCTAAGCACAAAATCGCCGACAATAAGTACCGAAAGTCACTACTCTAGAATCCACATAAAAACGACAAAGAACGTGTAGACCAGAAAACTTAAGCTAACGCCCGTAGGCGGAATTTTCACAAGTGCAAACGCAAAGCTTGTGCATAAAGGTTTTACATGATCCAAAAATGAACACTAAAGGAGGTAAAAGACTCAGAAATATGAGTGAACCAGAAAGCTTTATTTCATTGATCATATAAGAGATACACAATTAGATAAAAATGCTAAGTGTAAAAAGGACGTAGCTGTGCTATGTTCCATGGCCGATCAAGCTCCGGGAAGTCATCATCCGGGTCACATCGCTTACGCTTATGATCCTCATTGGGTCTATCCTTCAGTTCACGATTGTCAACGAGGTAGTAAGACCCATTTAGTAGCGCCTTGCTTATGATGAACGGTCCTTCCCATGGCGGGGATAATTTGTGTGACTTCTTCTGCTTAAGTCGGAGCACCAAATCACCCTCGTTAAACGCACGATGCCGAACGCGGCGACTATGGTAGCTGCGTAGCTTCTACTGGTAGATGGCGGATCTTTGGCATGCCAAAACGCGCTCCTCCTCGAGAAGGTCCACATCTATACGTCTGGATTCTTCAGCGTCATCTTCGTCATAGGCGGCAACTCTTGGTGCATCGTGAAGGATGTCGGAAGGCAGGATGGCTTCTGCTCCATATACCATGAAATAAGGGGTGTAGCCGGTGGATCTGTAGGGTGTAGTTCGTAAACTCCACAGCACAGAAGGCAATTCTTTGGCCCAGGCTCCAGCTGCTCTATGTAGCGGTGCCTCAAGACGTGGCTTGATTCCCTACAGAATTAATCCATTGGCTCGCTCAACCTGACCATTGGATTGTGGGTGTGCCACAAATGCAAGGTCAAGTCGGATGCCTTTCTCCCAGCAATAAGCCTCCACTTCTCCGAGTGATAAATTGCTGCCGTTCTCGGTGATAATGCTGTGTGGGAGACCAAATCTCACCACTAGATCTCGGACAAACCTGAGGGCAGTTGCCCCATCAAGCTTTCTAATGGGTTTAGCTTCTATCCATTTAGTGAATTTGTCAACTGCTACAAGCAGATGCGTAAACCCACAAGGTGCCGTCTGTAACGGTCCCACCATGTCCAGCCCCCAGACTGCAAACGGCCAAGTTATTAGTATTGTTCGCAGTTCTTCAGCAGGAACATGTGGTTGTCGTGCATAATACTGGCATCCCATGCATGTCTCAACCAGCTTGTCGGCGTCCGCCTTCGTGGTCAGCCAGTAGAATCCTTGCCAGAAGGCTTTCGCGACCAATGATCGAGGAGCGGCGTGATGCCCACAATCTTCGAGATGGATTTCACGTAGGATTTCCATACCTTCTAGCTAGGAAACACACTTTAGGTATACACCAGCAGTGCTCCTTTTGTAGAGTTGCCCATTAATTATGGTATAACCCTTTGCTTGTCGTACTATTTGCCGTCTTTCGACTTCATCGTCGGGCAAAGTTCCGTGTTCGAGATATTCCATGAATGGTTTTGTCCAAGCCGGAGGGACCTTAGTCACCATGTTGACGAAAGAGTCAGCTCTATCCGGGTTGTCGATGTCGGCACCCTTCACAGGTGGTGTGCGTAGATGCTCTAGGAAAACTCCTGGCGGAATTTGCTTGCGCCCTGATCCAAGCTTAGACAGTAGATCAGCCACCTCGTTTTGCTCCCTAGGCACATACTTGACTTCGTAGCCCAAGAAGCTCTTGGCTATCTCGTCCACTTCGTCTCGATATGCCGCCATCATAGGGTTCCGCGCATTCCAGGTGCCAGCCACCTGCTGGGCAACCAAGTCGGAATCTCCATAGCAAACTATGCGCTTGATGCCAATATCCTTGGATACACGTAGTCCGTGAATGAGTGCTTCATACTCCGCCATGTTGTTTGTAGCCTCGAAGTGGATTTGCAGAACATAGTGTAGCTTGTCTCCTGTTGGTGACTGTAGCAATACACCAGCCCGCGAGGCGTTGAGCAGCTTTGATCCGTCAAAGTGCATCACCCAATACTCTGGTTCCGGCAACGGAGTAGCATCTGGCATCTCCGTCCAATCTGCAACAAAATCCGCCAAGGCTTGTGACTTGATAGCGTCGCGTCTCTTGTAGGTGATATCGAAGGCGGCAAGTTTAATGCCCCACTTCGCGACCCTTCCTGTAGCGTAGCTGTTATTGATAATGTCGGACAATGGAGTCTTGCTCACCACTATGATTGGGTGCTCCTGAAAGTAATGCCTCAGCTTCCGAGAAGCAAGGAATACTCCATAAGATATCTTCTAGTAGTGCGGGTAACGCTGCTTGGACTCCGTCAAGACCTCGCTCACATAGTAATCTGGTCGTTGAACTCCGTGCTCATATCTTGGTTCCTTCCGCTCTACCACGACGACGATGCTGATTACCCGGTTGGTTGCCGCCATGTAGATTAACAGGGGTTCTCCAGGTTCGGGTGCTGCAAGGATGGGAGCTGAGGAAAGAATATCCTTGAGATGCTTCAATGCTGCATCTGCTTTGTCCGTCCACGTGAATTTGTCCGCCTTCTTCAGCAACTTGTACAGCGGCAGAGCCGGCTGACGATCCGACTAACTGCTGCAACACAACCTGTTAGTCGTTGAATGTCCTTTAGGCATGTCGGATGGTTTATGTTTAAGATGGCCTTGATTTTCTCTGGGTTGACCTCGATTCTGCGTTGGGAAACGATAAATCCCAACAATTTGCCGGCTGGAACCCCAAAGACGCACTTCTTAGGGTTAAGCATCATGTTGTATTTCCGGAGATTATCAAAGGTTTATTTTAAGTCGGAGATTAAGTCATTTGACTTTTTAGACATCACCACGATATCGTCCACATAGGCGTGAACGTTCCGACCAATTTGGTTGTTGAGGCAACGTTGCATTGTCCGCTGGTACGTAGCACCTGCGTTTTTTAGCCCAAAGGGCATCGTGACATAGCAAAACGTGTCGTATGGGGTAGTGAACAAAGTGGCCAATTGGTCTGACTTCCTCATCTTGATCTGGTGGTGGTCCTGAGTATGCATCGAGAAAACACAGAAGTTCCGAGCCAGCCGTCGAGTCAATGACTTGGTCAATGCGAGGCAAAGCAAACGGATCTTTGGGACATGCTTTGTTCAAGCCGGTGTAATCAACGCACATTCTTAATTCATTGGTTCCCTTTTGGGGGACAAGTACAGGATTGGCCACCCATCGGGTGTGAAGGACTTCTCGGATAAATCTAGCTTTAAGTAACCTAGCTATCTCTTTGCCAATGGCGTGTCTCTTCTCATCTCCAAAGCGTCGTAGAGGTTGTTTCACTG
Organism: Avena insularis; assembly: GCA_023614405.1. Classification (NCBI taxonomy): domain Eukaryota; kingdom Viridiplantae; phylum Streptophyta; class Magnoliopsida; order Poales; family Poaceae; genus Avena; species Avena insularis. The sequence goes on along the minus strand of CM042693.1, from coordinate 6,188,801 downwards.
GTTTGCATTTTGGATCAATGTTTAAGCTGTGCTCAGCAAGTTCCCTAGGTGCACCCTTCATGTCGGCAGGTTGCCAGGCCAAGATGTCCCTATTCTCACGGAGGAACTCGACTAGCGCGCTTTCCTATTTGGGATCCAGGTTCGTCCCAATGGCGGTTACCTTGGAGGCATCGCCTACCACAAGTTCCACCGGCTTGGTCTCGATGGAGGCCTTGAACGCAGGAGCGGAGTCGGAGATCCGCTTCTTCGACGCGGGCATCTCTAAGTCATCGACCTGTCTCTGGATCTTTTTGAATTCTTCTGTAGAGGACAGCTTCCGCGAAGGCTGCTTCATTAATCTCGTAGTCCCTTGCCTTGGTAAAGCTTCCGGATATGGTGATGACACCGTTCGGTTCGGGTATCTTGAGTTTGTTGTAGACGAAGCATGGCTTGGCCATCAACATGTGGAATATGTCGTGGCCAAATATGACGTGGTACATGCTCTTGAAGGGGACCACCTCAAAGGTCATGCGCTCTTGGCGGTAATTATTAACATCGCCAAAGGCAACCTGAAGTGTGATGCCCCCAAGGAACGAGCCTCCTGACCAGGAACTATGCCGTGGAAGATGGTGTTGGTACGCCTTAGGTTTGCCTCTGTCAAGTTCATCTTCTGCAGTGTATCCAGGTACATGATGTTGATGCTGCTTCCACTATCCACCATACACTTGGTGAACTCCACGCCGTCAATCAAGGGGTTGATGACCATGGCGTACTGGTTCTCCGTGGGTATAAGGTCTGGGTGGTCTGTCCTATCCCAAGTGATTGGAACTTCCGACCAGCGCAGGTACTGGGAAACTGGGGGGAGAGTAGCCATCAAGATCCTCAGAGAAGTCTTCTGTTGTCGGACGGTGAGGGTGCCAAGGAAAGTGTGGTAGACTGGAGCCTTCTTTGCGAAGGGGTTCTTGCCCTTGTCGTCGCTCTTGGCGGCGTGCTTGGGGTCAACGTCTTCGTCCATGTCACTTGAATCCTTGGACTCATCCTCTTTCTTCTTCCCCTTGCCCTTGCCTCGCGGTCTATTCTTTCGACTTCGCTTATAGCCGGACTCCGGGTCTTCCTTGAGGTCGTTGACGAACTTGCAGTGTCGATTGGTATGGGTGGCCTTGCCGTTGGCGTTGAGGTGTACGAGGCACTGCATATCGCGGTACTCCTCGTAGGTTTGGGGAAAGCGGAGCGGCGCCGAGGTTGTTTCGCTGCCTCATTGCTGCCCACGGCCAGCTCCCCTTCCTCGGCCACGTTGTCCACCATCACCTCGTCCTGCAAAAGTCATAGCGACCATGTCGGTAGATTGCTTTTCTTCTGGAGCGGTTTTCCGCTTTGTACTGCTGTTCCTCCAAGCTTGAGTTGGAACGGCTGTTGCTGGCAAGGAGCCGTGAGCATCGTCGTCGGCAGCTGCGAACTCACTAGCCAACTGAATCATCTGGTTCAAGTCAAGCTGGTGATTGTCCTGCAAGCGCTTCAGTTTATGTCGGAGCAACGTGCCCCTTTCCAATCCATCGATGAAGGCGGCCATGGCGGTCTGAGCGTGCTCTCCTGCGCAAGAATTCTTCATATCCAGCCAGCGGGAGAGGTAGGCGCGAGATGTCTCGTCTTTCTCTTGCACGCACCGCTGTAGATCGCCCACAGTGCAGGGACGTTTGTATGTACCCTCAAAGTTCTTGGTGAAGGTTTTTTGCATGTCCAGCCAGTTGTAGATGGATTTATCCGGCAAGTCGTCGATCCATTGACGGGCCGTGCCCGCCAACATTAATGGGAGGTACTTGACGGCAACGTTGGGGTTGCCACCGACAATCTCCACCGTGTTGCCGTAGTCCTGCAACCATGTGGCTGGCTTGGCGGTGCCATCATAGAGCTTGATGGTCTTGTCAATCCGGAAACCTTTGGGGTAAGTTGCGGACCGTATTGCAGGTCCAAAGCAACGTGGTCCCAGGTATGGTCCTTCCCGGGCCTCATGGATCTTATCGATCCACGAACGCGCGTCGTATGGCTCCGGGTTCTTCTTCTTCTTGTCAACAGGGGATGGGTTGCGTGAACGACGCGGGCCTCCTCCGCCATGGTGACTGCTTGGTGGTGACGGAGGCGGAGGTGGCGGTGGGTTAGCCTTCTTGTTGTTACCCTCCCGTGACGCCTCACGCCTGTCACGGTTGCTTGTCTGACGTGGAGGGTCGTGGTGTGACCTGCTCTTGTGTCTATGGTTGCGCTCTCCGTCATGACGGGTCTGCTCCGCGTTGTCACGGATGACGATGCCACACTGCTTTGGTGGGGTCATATCCGTACGATGGTGAGCCTTGTAATCTTCGTGATGTCGGGGAGATCGGGGAGATGGCGACGGATGACGAGGTCGGGCCTTTTCTTCGTGGTCGGAGGATATGGGGATGGCATCCTTCCTGTTGCGCGCGTCCCTCCGTCTTTGTTCTGATGAACCCGTCTGGGACCCGACATCAAGAGGAGATCTGTCCCTTGGCGGTTTGTACTGGCTAGACTGGCAAAGCGCTGGGTCGGACTCAAGCCTCTGAGAGGTGGCCTTTTCCTGCTGCTTCACCGCCTTGGCCACTAGGTCGTAGAGCTGTTCCACTGCCTCAGGTGATCTATCTGCTCCAGAAGGGTCTTGGCGACGGCGAGGTTAAGGAGTGGGGTGGGCATCATCTGCTTGCCTTCACCGTCAATGTATGGCTTGGCTTGTGCTGGCTTTGAGGGGGCCCATCCTAGGTTACGCCGCACACCAGGATCATTGATGACGCGAGCCGGAGCTTTCTTAGCCTTCTGCTGCTGTAGTAAAGTCTTGTACTCAGCCTCCATTGCTCTAGCTTTCTCTATGGACTTCTGCGCGTTGACCAGATCTCGATCTAGTTTCGCGCCTTGCTCCGCGATGGCTTGCGCTTCCTCCAGCAGCTGCTGGCGCTTCTCGTCAAGCTGGGTCACGTTCCGGATATGAGAAACGGTCAGTGACTCGACGAGGAGATTGTCGTACATCACTCTATCAGCTGGAGTAACTTGGGCTGCTGCAGACGTAGATGCTGGAGGTGGCAAGTTTGCGGTATTGTTGTTACTCGGGCTGGTGCCGAGTTCCTGCGGCTGCTGTACTGGGTTAGGCGGAGGAGGCATGACCTTTGCACGATCATTGTCAGCAGCAATAAGTGGCCCCTTCCCCTTTTCCAGTGCTGTAGGCGGAGCTCGTCCGGGTTGATCTTCATCCATCGCCGTCCCAATGGTGATGAACACCCCTCGGGACGTGACGGCATTGTTGGCTTGCTCGTCGTGCGAGTACTCCTCCTCCATCTCCTGCATAGCGGAGTCTAGCTCTTCTGGACTAAAATCTATCTCCTCTGAATCTGCACTGAAATCAGCATAAAGCGCGTCAATGATAGAGTCGGAGGGTGCCAGGACTTCGACGATGACTGGAGGTGGTGGTGCTGCTGCGACGATGGCGACGGGAGGTGGTGGTGGCGGTTTCTAAATTGGAGGTTCTCCGTCCCTGAGCGCAAGCGCCATCTGGGCTGCTGCGTCAGCTTCCGCGTAGTTGTTGACGGTGCTCACCATCCCTTTGAGGGTAAGACGCCCTGTTGCCTGCTGCCGTCTTAAAGAATGTCGGAGAAGCATGCCACGGTCCAGTCCTTCCACGAAGTGATACAAAGCGTTATCATCGGGGTAGTGGGCCAGATCGGCTCGTATATGGAGCCACCTGGCCAGGTAATCGCAGGGTTTTTCACCTTCTCTCTAAATGCAGCGCGCCAGATCGAAGATGGTAACCACGCCACGAACTTGGATCTCTGCTGTCCAGACGCACGAACGAAGCCGGCGGATTTGCAGTGATCTTCCACCTTTATATCCTGCACAGGGGTGGTTTGGGTGGGCCTTGGATTTTTCCGATCTTTGCCGGCAAACTTCGAGGAGAGATCCGACATTGATCCTTTCGTGAACGTATCCTGCCCGTAGGCAGTCCATGCGGGCCTTGATGCTTTCCGATCTTTGCCGGCAAACTCTGAAGGGAGATCCGACATCGATCCTTCCGCGAACGTGTCCAGCCCATAGGCGGTCCGTGCGGGCCTTGATGCTCCTCCGACTCCCAGGGAACTAGTGCCCAAGTCAGTTTCGCTGATGAAGAGGTGGATGTCTCTGATAGGAATGATCGAACACCGCGTAGGGTTCGTCTTCGCCGGGATCCAGAACTTGTCAGGAGGGACGATCGGAACGTTGCCAGAGAAGAGAACGCGACCGATGGCTATGACGTTGTCGATTCCCGCGAAGATCTTGGTCCTCGCCCGCTAAAGAGCCTAAAGCGCCTCTTGCCCCACGGTGGGCGCCAACTGTCGTGGTATTGCCGACGAGTACGCCATGGAGGGGTCCTCACAGTGCGTGTTTAGAGACGTAACACAACTTACCCAGGTTCAGATCCCACAACGGTGGCGGAATCCTACTCCTGCTATAAATCACTATAAGGGCAATACGCCGAGTTACAGGGATTGGTTCACTGTGCGAGGTGCGTCATAATCGACACTAGGTTGTCTGAAGTTGTGCCCTAAAGGCTCCCATAGGCCGGGGCTTATATAGTCGCCAAGTCCTAGGGTTACAGGGAAAAGTCCTAGCCGGACAGGTTACAGAGTCCTACACCGTCTATTACTAGTCTTGTGTATCTTGCACTCCAAGGCTCTGGGTACGCTGGTGACTCCACCGTAGCCTTCCTTTATCTGGCATGGGCCTCCCTTCTGGATCCATCTAACTGGGCATCCCAGCAGGCCATAGGCCATGCTACCAACTGTGGGCCACCCGGGTTATCCAGATAGGTGACATGCTATGAGGATACCCATATAGCATATCCCCAACAGTTGTCATTCTATGTGCACTGTTCCAAAGCTTATTGATTGATGCATATTGTGATATTACTTGTTCTTGTTCTATTTGTTTCTAGTCACCCTTGTGAACTTTGAAGGTGTCCTATGCATCTATATTGCTACTCTATGAGGGACAAGCTGATTGCCACTATGCTATGTTTTCTGTATGAAACAAACAAACGTTTTTCAATGCATGCTATTCATGATCTTTGTTTGAAGCCTTTCATGTTGCATGCATAGTTACTATGTCCTATTGTTAGAACTCCATCTTTCATGCACATGTTTAGAGTTCTTTGATCCAAGCTTTCAATGCTTGCAAATGGTTGGATCTTTATTGTGAGGGTGCATGTCACCTCAAAAATTATTCTTTTATCACTTACCTACTCGAGGACGAGCATGAGTTAAGCTTGGGGATGCTTGATACGTCGGAAACGTATCTATAATTTTTGATGCTCCATGCTTGTTTAGTATCTACTTTGCTTTGCTTTGTCTACACTTTGAGGTGCTTTTTACATGTTTTCTGGTATATAACCTATTAACAAGTTGCCATAGTGCCAATTGCCTGTTTTCTGCTGTTTTTGGTTTCAGAAAAGTTAGTAAAGAAATATTCTCGGAATTGGATGGGACAAACTTCAAATTCAGTAACTTTCTGTGGGGAACAATAAGTCCAGAGGGGAGATGGAGAGGCGTGCTAGGGCAGCCAGACCCCCCTAGGCGCGGACAGGGGTGGGCCCGCGCCTAGGAGGGGTGTGGCCCCTCTGGCCGCCTCCTCGGCCTCCCCCTTCGCCTATAATAAGCCCCCGATGCAGAAACCCTAAGCACCCGATCAAATCTCCACGAAACCTTCTGTAGCCGCCGCCACCATCGTCCCTAGATCGAGGGGATCTGAAGTTCTTCCCGGCACCCTGCCGGAGGGGAGATCATCCCGGAGGCCTTCTCTCTGGTATGATGCGTGAGTAGTTCCACCTTGTACTATGGGTCCATGTAGTAGCTAGATGGTTGTATCTCCTCTCTTGTGCTTTCATGATCAAGATCTAATCTATTTGTAATCATGCATGTTGTGTTTGCGGGGATCCGATGGATATTGAGATTATTATGTTGGTTTGATTAATGGTTTTGTCTTTATGATTATATCATGTCTGTGTTGTTTATGATCTTGCATGCTCTCCGTTGTTAGTAGCTATCTTGGCCAAGTAGTTGCTAGTGACTCTAAGAGGGGGTATTTATGCTCGATAGTGGGTTCATGCCTCTAGTTTCCAAGGGAAGTGGCAGAAATCTCTTCGATGTGTTGTTGCTACTAGGGAGAAAACAATGGTCTCTTGTTCATGGAACATGTGGACTGTTTACCTTACACACTTTGCTTAAAGCAGTTGTCTGTTGCTTGCAACTTAATACTGGAGGGGGTTCGGATGATAACCTGAAGGTGGACTTCTAGTCATAGATGTAGTTGGACGGCGGTCTATGTATCTTGTTGTATTGCTCAATCGAATCTCATAGGATCTTTCTGACTAGTAATTGCATTGTTATGCCTTGCTCAGTTCCTGTTAATTGCCCTGCTTTAATTTGTTTACCCTTCATGCCATGTTGTTTATCTAAGGAGAGCACCTCTAGTGAACTATGGACCCCGGTCCAATCTTTACAATTGATACATCTTCCACTGTTACTTGTTTACTTGCTGCAAACCATTACCTTCCACACCATACGTTTAATCCTTTGTTACAACAAACCTGTGAGCTTGACAACTTCACTAATTCGTTGAGGCAAAGTCTTGAGTTTGTGTTGTGCAGGTCTCCACGTTGCTAGCAACACCTGTGTGACATTTCCTTCTTCCTTCTGATCCGATAACCTCGGTTTCTTACTGAGGGAAAACATGTTGCTTTGCTCATCACACCTTGATCTTGGGGTTTCCAACGAAGTCCTCTCTGTCAGGCAACAACGCCTAGGTGGGGTCTAGCCCACCTGGGCCCCTTCAAGGTGACCCCTCACAGCCATCTTCTTTATCTCTCCCGAAAACACCGGAAAACTTGCTCAAGCTCGAGTTCTTGCTGTTCTTGCTCGCGATTTTTGATCTCCTTGCTTAGCCCATCTTTGCTGCTGATTTTTGGAGAGATTGCTCCTTGGTATGTGCCTCCTCCACTTGTCCAATTAGATTTGTGATTGGTAGATTGTATCTTGAGTATTTTGCTGTTATAGGTGTCAGGTTGTTTGAGCTTGCATGCTTGTTCTATGCTTAGAAACATTATTTTGATGCATGTGTAGCCCGCTAGCAAGTTCCTATAGTAGTTGCTCATCATTTATCAACTTAGAAATCACTTGGTTTGATGCTTGACTAAAATTTTAGAAAATATAGGTCATGGACCACCACACATTTGGTGAAATATTTGAGGGTGATGCACCTAGAAGGGCAACGCTTCCAAGATCATTCACCAGTGTCAGGCCCTCATACAATGAGGATAACATCACTCCGCGATTTGGTGACGAGGGAGATGAGGGGGATGCGGATCCCTCCGCCTTTCCTTGCCAAACCTTCTTGCGGGCTGCTGGGATTCTTGATGATTTTATGAATTTGGTTCGGAGGGCTGGTCTAACAAGTCTTATGCAGGATGAAAGCGCGCAATACGCTATGCTCACAAAAACATTTGTGGAGAGTTTCTCCGTTACTAACAGCTTGTTCCACCCAGATGTTTCTTTCAAAGTTTATGGCAGGTCTTACCATATGACATTGAAGAAATTTTGTGAAGCTCTAGGACTTGGTACAGCTGGGTCAGCAAAGAAGATTCCAGCTTGATTACCCACAAGTGTAGGGGATCGCAACAGTCTTTGCGGGTAGTATTAGCCAATTTATTGATTCGACACAAGGGGAGCCAAAGAATACTTGCAAGCCTTAACAACTGAGTTGTCAATTCAGCTGCACCTGGAAATAGTTCTTGCTCACAGAAGTTTATCAGTAGCAACAATTTGATAGTAGAAACAACAAAGCAATAGCAACAATGAAACAGGAGCAATAGTAACAGTAACGGTAATAGTGGGATTCGAGTGCGGTAGGCATAGGGATGGATGGACAGGCGTTGCATGGACGAGTCTAAACATGTAACTTCAAGATCTAGAGCATTACAGATAAATAATAACAAGCATCCAAGTACTAAACAATCCTAGGCATGTGCTCAAAATATAGGCATACGTGCTCGCAATGAGAACTTGCACAACATCTTCTGTCCAACCAGCCCGTGGCAGCGGAGCCTTTAGGGAACTACTGGCAATTAAGGTGATCCTTTTAATAGAGCACCAGAGCAAAGCATTAACACTCCGTGAACACATGTGATCCTCACACCACAACCATCCCCTCCGGTTGTCCCAATTATTGTCACTTTGGGGCCTTTGGATCCGGACAATGATATGTGTACACAACTTGCAGATAAGATCACAAAAAATACTATCATAATGATTCAATAATAAGTTCAGATCTGAGATCATAGCACTCGGGCCCTAGTGACAAGCATTCAGCACAACAAGTTGCAACAAAGTCAAATATCACTAAAAGAGATACTAGGCACTATGCCCTAACAGATCTTATTCGATTACATGATAGAACTCATCCAATCCCTACCATCCCCAAGCCTATAGCGGGGGATTACTCACTCATGGATGAGGGAAACATTGATGGTTGATGGAGAGACGTTGGTGATGACGATGGCAATGATCCTCTCCAAATTCCTCGTCCCGGCAGGGTGTCAGAACGGAGTTTCTGGATCCGAATCTTGGTTTTTGGTGGCGGCGGTAGAGCAGAACTCTTTCAGGAAAATTATCGAACCCCCCTCGGTTTTTAGATCGAAAGACAACTTATAGGCGTAGAGGGAGGCCGAGGAAGGCCGAGGGGGTGCCTGGGGTGGCTGCACCCCCCTAGGCGCGGCCAGAGGTGGGCCCGCGCCTGGCAGGGGTGTGGCCCCCCCAGGCCCCTTCTCCGTCTCGTCTTCTGGCTCCATTGGTCTTTTGGTGAAATATAATTTTTGGCATATTTTTCGGGATTTTTCCTGATTGTTGATTTTCTACACAAAAACTAGACACCAAGGTAATTCTGTTGAAAATAGCATCAGTCCGTGTTAGTTGTATCCAAATCACACAAGCTTAGAGGAGAAACAATAACAAAAGTGTTCGGGAAAGTAGATACGTTTTGGACGTATCAAATCTCAACCCGCTGATTTGTTGGAGCTCTATCGCGGAATAACCAATGATGATAATCGTAGATCTCAATGGGGAAAATAATAAACATTCAACTTCCAGCCATCGGGTACTTCACTTACTATCTTGCCACTAGTGTTCTTGGTAGGGAGAACACTAGTAATATTTCCAGCTATCATTTGGCCTTCTTAGCTGCTGCGCTCAACAATGATACCAAATATAATCTTGGTTCTGTCATTTCTCGTCGCTTAACAGCTAATGGACCCATTTATGGGGGAATTATTGCTACGCGTGTTGATGCTGCCTTGGACATTGCTGTTGATCCAAATGATACAATCTTGGCTCCGGAGAGGCTTGATCTTGCTGCCATGAAGGCGCATCAATTTTTCACCACTAGCTCTACCCTTGAGAACTTGGTTTATAGAATGTTGTTTATTGACGGGGAAGAGAGAGAGATCCCTCTCCCCCAAAGCACTTTATTCAGTATTTCTCAGGGACCTTTGTCACGCTCCAAGGAGGAGATGGATGAGATGGTGCGCTCTTTTAACTTCCATGGGCATTATCAGGAGGAAGCGCCCTCATATGACCCCGTTTTACACTACACAGGGGAGTCCTCGAGCTCGTACCAGGACGAGGGAGCCTCCTCGTCATACTACGGAGGTGCATCGACTTGGGCACCATGGGATTGAGCCCCACTTAGGCCAAAAGCCTAAGCTTGGGGGAGGTATACCGACATCACACTCATCTATATATCATGTTCGGTCGGTTCTTTGTATATCCATTGTTTCGCTTTCTTTTTGGTTTGTGTTGCTGCTTTCTCAAAAACACAAAAATACCAAAAATATTTTCGTTGTTTCTCTTGGTTTGTTTCTTTGTTTCTTTGATTTGGTTTGATTTGTTTTTGTTTGGTTTTTCTTTGTTTGTGAAATGGATCGTATGGGCACCTAGAGGGGGGGGGTGAATAGGTGCTAACCAATTTTTAATACTTTTTCAATTTTAGGCTTGACACAAAGTAAATTCTCTAGATATGCAACTACGATAATTTCCCTATATGCAACCCTAACTACTAAGCATGTAAAGAGAGGAGCGAAGGAACCATAGTGGAGCACGCGGAGACACAGGGATTTGTTTTACCGCAGTTCCTTCCTTGTTAAGGGAAGTACATCTGCATTGGAGGGGTGGGCGGTTCTAAGACCACCACGCCACAATAGGCCTCACCCTATTCTCCGATGGATCTCGCCACAAGAGGCCTGATCCACCTTCTCCACTATTGGATCCCTTCGAGGCGGGAACCGGTGCATTTTACAACACTATCGGGGCACACACCCACAACCGAATTGGGGGCTCCCGAGATGATAACAAGCTGCCACAATAACAAGGTTTATCAATATAAACAAAAACAAGGATCTAGGTATTTGCAAGAAATACTAGATCGGTGGTTCTCCAAATGAATGGAGAGGAGATGAAGCGCTTGATTGCTGATGATGAAGATCGAGTTCTCCTCCTTGATTCCCCAAGGGACGGGGCCTTTGGGTGGATCTAGGTGGAGCTCTCTTGGATGAAGGTTGCAGATCAGATCTCAACTTTTTCGAATGAATCAAGAGATCTGGTAGGAGGGGGAAGGCTGGCTTAAATACCCCCTCCCTAGATCTGGCCGTTGCACAACTTTGGGGGCGGATTATCCGCCCCCTGGGAAAACTCCGCCCCCTCTCTGGGGCTGGCGCCTGCGAAACTTGGTGAAGATCTTGGGGAGGGGGCGGATAATCCGGCCCCCTCCAGGGGCGGATTATCCGGCCAAGCCGGAAAGTCCAGCCAACACTCCGCCCCCTCTCTGGGGCTTGCGCCTTGGCGATGAGCAAGGGGGCGGACTATCCGGCCCCCCTGAGGGGCGGATTATTCGGCCAAGCCGGAAAATACGGCCAAAACTCCGCCCCCCTTCTGGGGCTTGCGCCTGCTTGGGAAGAGGGAGGGGCGGATTATCCGCCCCTGGTGGGGGTGGATTATCCGCCCCCCAAAAGCAGAATCCTTTTCCCTTTTTGTCAAAGAGAGCTGCAACACTTCAACACACATTAAATAATCCTTGATATTGTTACCTAACACACAAAACACTAGGGATTATGAAATGTTCTTTCAATCTCCCCCTTTTTGGTGTTAGATGACAATATTAGGATTTGCACTGAAGCTGGAAAATGCCACCTTTAAAAACAAATACGCTCCCCCTAGATGTGTGCATATTTTAGAATTTGCGTTTGAATACAAATGCACACACTAGAGGGAACATAACTTACATAGCAAAGATAATTGAAACAAGGTGGGTTGTGAAACAAGGTCATACCACCGGGGTGTGATTATATACAAAGAATATAATTAGCTTGATAGCCTCCAAGCACATCCCAACAATACCAACAAAATTGATGCATACATTAGATAGGCCCATGATTCCGTATGCCATCAAACATGCTCCATAGGTGAATCCAGAATTCCATGAGATCCACAAAAGATAAATCCAGAATTCCATGAACACCACACATAGTACCAAACTTAGTGGAGCACGACATAGTCTTACAAAATCAACACAAATAGAAAATAAGTTCATGCGAAAAAGGCACAAGCAAGCAAATAAGATGACTGAAAGATAGATGCTTGCGCCCGACCCTTGCAAATCCACGAGACCTAATAGAACTACTTCTCCCCCTTTGGCATCGAAACGCCAAAAAGGAAGAAGAGCAATGCTAACGCCCCTGAAGATCACTCCTCCTCATCCTCGTCATAGTCATTCCCGTCCCCTTCCTCTTCATCATACTCATCATCATCGTCATCAGCTGGAGGAGTGGGTGCCCTCGGTGGAGGAGGAAAGAGGCAACTCTCGAGCTCGCCATAGTTGATCCCTAAGGTGTTCCACTGAGCATACGGATCCGGAGCAGTGGGAGGAGGTGGATGGCCAGTGGCACCTGAGATATGGTGGAGAATGAGCTGCTGTGTGTGATCCCTCGCATGATCCCTGCGGTAAGCCTCATATTGGCCCTTGTGAGTGTCAATGACCATGCAAAGAATGTGCCGCTGGAACCAAGTGAGCTGCTTAACCTCGCGTGCCATTGGGGACACCGTGGAACGACGACCACTAGCCCGAGCATCATGCATGAAGGACTCCGGGGCAGTGGAAGGGTGATGGGTCTTCTGAGCCTTGTTGTAGATTTTCTTGGGCTTGTGAACCCCATCCAGAGCAGTGCCAAAATCCTCAGGGGGCAACATGTGCTTGACGAGCATCATAATGAAAGGAGCATAAGGAATAGAGAGCATGTTGATCATACCATCCGTCATTTCATGATATATGTAGTCCATGACATCCAGTTTGTAACTTGTGGCTGATCCAAAGTTAGTGGCACACTCGTGAGCAAAAGCAAGGAGAGGAACCAGGTGGCCACGGATCCTGTCATTGTTGCCACCACTAGGAGCGATGCAGTCCCTAAATATGCCAACAAGGGAGGCATACAAGGGAGAGAGACCATCGAAAGTACCAGCAACACCATCAGAAGAAAGGCAAGGAGCAAGTGCAATATCCTTGGATGGCTTCAGAGGAGAAATGATACGGTGGCCCGAAGGAGTGTCACGACCATGGAATGCATAACCAAGAACCTGCCCAAAGATGCGAAAGTCCGACTGAATCATGGTGATCCATGTCATCCACTTCATAGTACGGCGCTCATCACCGCAAATCACCAGAGTCGAGAAGAACTGCCGCACCACAGAGGAATCATAGTGGCATTGGATAGTCATGAGGTGGTGCAGCCCCATCTTGTTGGTCACATCTAATGCCTCAATGAGCCTTGTCTTGGATTGAGCGTCAGTCAAATTGATGGGACGCATGGGGCGAAGCTTGAGGGTAGCGTAGACATCATCATGAATAGCCCGAAAGTGGGCATTCCAAAACATCGAGTCCTCGGGGGGACCATCACTGTCAGCCTCATCATAGTAATCAGTCTGGCGAATGGTGGCATACTGAAGACTGTCCATAGCCTTGTAATTGGGCCGAGACTGTTTGCCCTTGCGAGATGCGGTCCTCTTAGTTTTCTTACTTGCCTCTGCCATCCGTTCAGCCTCTCTTGCTGCTCTGCTGACCTCGGTCTTGTCAATGAACTTCCCTTCTGCAGTAGGCTTGAGATAACGGGCACGGGAACGATAGACGAAGGTCTTGGTCGGCTTGGAACCACCTGTGAAAAGCATTAGGGGGATAGCATGGAGATAAGCATACACACAAGTCCAGGAGAAAGCAAGAAGAAAGAGTAGCAAAGAAACCCAGAACCAATGATGTGTATTGCAGGAGCAGGACCAAACCAGACCAGAGTTCAGTCTCTAGGCCGGATTATCCGGCCCTGGTAGGGGCGGATAATCCGCCCCCCGCAGAAATTTTCTGGATTGTCCCAGATCTACCATGGCAAAACAGATCGGGCACAAAGGTTGCAATTCTACTGGTTCTAGCATGTAAGGAACAACACCAAGGATCTTCTACAACGAGATTTCCACCAAATAAAATGCATCCCATACAAAAGGAGAGAGATGAGGGAGTTACCCTCACTCATTGGAGGAAAATCGCGGAGGAGAAGATACCCGGAGGCAAGGTGAAGAAGATCCGGGGGGAGCCCAGAGAATCCGGTGGTCAAATCGACTCTGGGAGAGATGCTCGATGCCGGTAGCAGAGGTAGGGTTGGGGGAGGACTGGCTGCTCTGTTTGAGCCTGCCCTCCCCGACCCAGCCTATAAGGGGCTGATATCGCCCGGGGCGGATAATCCGCCCCCCACTTAAGGCGGATAGTCCCCCCTGAAATTCTGTAAATTACAAATTCAGGCCGAAGCAACCTAGCAAAACCCCTCGATGGTGTTTTAGAGGACTTGTGTGCAAGAATAGATGGTTCACGGAGGGAGAGAAAGGCTTGGATTGAGAGCATCAAACTGAGATGGTACTACACACCCAAATTTGCAAGAATCAAATCAACCAAAAACCAAATTTGAGTGTGTTTTCCATAAGAACAAGAGATATGCAGGAAAAACCAAAGAGACCCATGAGAAACCAACTCTTCTGTAGGAAGAGGGCGGTGGCCGAAGCCACCATGTTGGAGCGCATGGCATGACACCACGAATATGTATCTTGATTTCAAAACCAATGCTCATCGTATCTTGATTTCAAAACCAATGCTCATCGATGACCCACATATCACAAAATGATATTAAGGGAGATGATTTTACTTGCTGTCGGCATTAAGGGGGGAGGGTTGGCCCAATCAATTAGGACCACACTCCCCCTATGTCTATGCTCGCATCTAAACCAAATACATGAATAAGAGTAAGTGAGTGTGCAAGGGTAGTCAAGCCAAGCTCCTTGAATCTATGATATTTAGCTCATTGCTCAAATAACAAAATCTTGCTTCATCAAGGGGCTTCGTGAAAATATCAGCAAGTTGGTTCTTCGTACTCACAAAGGATAGGGCAATATCACCACGAGCAACATGATCCCAAATGAAGTGGTTGCGAATCTCTATATGTTTTGTTCTTGTATGTTGCACGGGGTTGTAAGCAATCTTGATAGCACTTTCATTGTCACATAATAGAGGCACTTTGTCACAATTGACACCATATTCCTTTAAAGTTTGCCTCATCCATAACAATTGTGTACAAGCACTGTCAGCAGCAACATATTCAGCTTTGGCGGTTGAGAGTGAAATACAATTCTGTTTCTTTGAAGACCAACACACTAGAGACCTGTCCAAGAATTGACATGCACCAGAGGTTGATTTCCTATCATCTTTGTCACCATCCCAATCTGAATCAGTGTAACCACATAGAGAGAAACTTAAACCCATGGGATACCATAGCCCAAAATTTGGGGAATGAACCAAATATCTGAAGATTCGTTTGACCGCCACTAAGTGGCTTTCTTTAGGAGCGGCTTGGTACCTTGCACACACTCCTACACTTAACACGATATCGGGCCTATATGCGCAAAGGTAAAGGAGAGAGCCGATCATGGATCGGTATACCTTTTGGTCCACGTCTTTACCCTTGGGATTGAGCTCAAGGTGACACTTTGTTTGCATTGGAGTAGCCACACCGTTGAGATACGTCATCTTGAACCTTTTGAGCATGTCTTGGATGTACTTAGCTTGATTAATAAAGGTTCCCTCTCTAAGTTGTTTGATCTCAAACCCAAGAAAGAACCTCAGCTCACCCATCATGGACATCTCAAACCTGTCAGTCATAAGCTTTGAAAATTCATCGTTAAAAGCTTGGTTAGTAGAGCCAAAAATAATGTCATCTACATAAAGTTGGCATACAAAAAGCTCCCCATTAACCTTCTTAGTAAAAAGAGTGGGATCGATTTGCCCAACTTCAAATCCACGGTCTAACAAAAGCTCTTTAAGGTGCTCATACCACGCACGTGGGGCTTGTTTAAGGCCATAGAGCGCCTTATCGAGTTTGTAGACATGGTTCGGAAATTTGGGGTCCTCAAAACCCGGGGGCTGCTTGACGTATACTAACTCATGTAGAGGACCATTAAGGAATGCACTTTAACATCCATTTGTTGTAATTTAAAATTATGATGGGCTGTATAGGCAAGAAGGATACAGATGGACTCAAGACGAGCCACAGGAGCATAAGTCTCGCCAAAAGCAATTCCTTCCACTTGAGAGAATCCTTGAGCCACGAGTCTTGCTTTATTCCTCACAACAATGCCATTTTCATCTTGTTTGTTCTTGAAGATCCACTTGGTGCCGATAACATTGCGGCAATCCTTTGGTTTCTCTACGAGCTTCCAAACTTTGTTGCTCGGGTTATTTAATTCTTCATGCATTGCAACAACCCAATCGGGGTCTTCAAGAGCATCAAAAACCTTCTTCGGTTCAACCATGGAAATGTGAGCTTGATGATCACAGAAGCTTGCAAGTTCTCTTCTAGTGGATACCCTTCGTCGTAGATCGCCAACAACCTTGTCAAGAGTGTGACCCCTTAGTTCAAGGTTCCAATCATCACGAGCCTTGCGACGAGCCTCAATGTCCTTATTGTTTCTAGAAGGAGTTGATTCAGTATTTGTATCCTTGTCTTGAACACTGCCTTGCCCATGATCTTGATCTGAGTTAACACCAGGAGGTAGTTGCAGAGCTTGTTTTTCAGGGCCGGATAATCCGCCCCTTGGAGGGGCCGGACTATCCGGCCTGGGAGATGAATCACCAGTGGCTTGTTCCTGAGCATGCCTGACAGGACTTGGAGACTCAGAGCCGGATAATCCGCCCTCGGGGGCCGGAGAATCCGTCCTGGGAGTTCCTTGCCTATTGTCTTTGCCTCTGGATCCCTTGGAACGAGTTGGAGTGCCAGGGGCGGATTGTCCGCCCCTTGGAGGGGGCGGATAGTCCGGCCTGGGACTACCAACTTGTCCAGGAGACAGATGATCTTCAGCAGGTTGTGGTGTTGGTGCAGAGTTTTCTCCAATAGTAGGAGCTTCTTTATCTTGTGTAGATGAGGGCTCCACTTGAGTGGAGCATTGTCCTTCCCGATCCGCCACAAGGGGTTCCTCAATGGGGCGGAAAAATCCCACGCCCATTCTTCTTATGGCATCTTGGGGTATTTCAACATCTGCATCACAAACATCAACTTGTCCTACAAAGGAGCCGTTATTTTCATCGAACTCCACACTACAAGATTCTACAACAGTCCCAGTGAGCTTGTTGTAGACTCTATAAGTGTGGGATTCGGCACCGTAACCAACAAAAATACCTTCTAAAGCCTTGGACTCAAATTTTGACAAACAGACACCTTTAATAAGAAAGAAACACTTACACCCGAATACCCTGAAGTATGAGATGTTGGGCTTGTTACCGGTAAGTATTTCATATGGAGTCTTGTCCAAAATCTTTCGGAGGTAACGCCGGTTCGATGAGTGACAAGCAGTGGATATGGCTTCAGCCCAAAAATTATAAGGAGACTTGAATTCATCCAACATTGATCTTGCCATATTCATCAAAGTCCGGTTCTTCCTCTCGGCTACACCATTTTGTTGAGGGGTGTACGCAGCAGAATATTGATGTCTAATCCCCTCTTCGCTTAGAAACTCATTCAAAGTGTAGTTCTTGAATTCGGAGCCGTTGTCACTTCTTATTGCCAAGATAGGAACATTGTGTTGACGTTGAACTTCATTGGCAAAGTCAATGACAGTTTGTTGAGTCTCACTTTTCAGCTTGAAGAAATAGACCCATGTATATCTAGAGTAATCATCGACAATGACAAAGCAATATTTCTTCCCACCAAGACTTGCATGAGAAGGAGGACCAAATAAATCCACATGAAGTAATTCCAAGATCCTATTTGATGACACAATAGTCTTCCTATTGTGGATAGAGTCATGCATTTTTCCTTCTACACAAGCCCTGCAAACACGATCTTTGGAAAAAGAGACATTGTCTTTTAGTCCAAGGATGTGGCCACCCTTCTGGAGACTTTGCAAAGTTCTCATATTGACATGGGCTAAACGGCGATGCCATAGCCAGCCCACGTCGGCCTTTCCGAATAGACACATCGGACCCGAAGTGGTTTTCCCCGAGAAGTCCACCACATACAGGTCATTTTCGACGTATCCAACGAAAGCGACCTTTAGAGACTTGCTCCACAAGAGTACCACCAAATCATCATCGATAAAAACAGCAAAACCCATCTTGCCAAGGGCACGAACAGAAAGAAGGTTGTAACCGAGGGTCTCAACAAGCATGACGTCCACGAGAGAGATATCATGGGCAACCACAACCTTGCCAAGACCCAATACCTTAGATTTAGACTTATCACCATAGGAGACTGTGATATTATCATGATTTGGACGCATCTCCGTGATGATCTCCTTGCTTCCGGTCATATGACTAGTGCAGCCACTATCCAACACCCATTTCGACCCACCGGAAGCATAGCCCTGCAAGAAAATTACTTCTTGGTTTTAGGTACCCATTTTTCAATGGGTCCTTTCATGTTAGTAACAAGAGTCTTTGGGACCCAAATAGACGAAGCAATATATTCATCAAAGGGGCCGACATAATAAGCATAAACATTGCCATAGTCATCACAAAAGAGTTCATAATGAGGATTGTGAGACCCTGCAAAACCAATATTGTTAGTCTTGTCTTTTGTGACATTCTTCTCAGTGGTGTTTATCTTTGATTGCACATTCTTGGTCTTGTTCTTCTTGTTTTTCTTTTTCTTGGACTTGGTGACATACCCAAGTCCTTCTTTACCACGATTTGACCTTTGTTTACTAAGGGCTTCATCAAGCACTCCTTTATCCTTGGGAGTGATGTCCTTGATCACTTCTTTTTCCACACTAGCATTTTCCTTGTGACTATATGTTGAGTTGGACGAGCTAGGAGTAACATATTTGGCCAATCTACTTTGAAGCTGATCATGTGACTCATTGAGAATAGAGAACTCGTTTTTCAATGCCTTGTGAGCATTGTCAAGTTTCTCCAATTCCTCGGAGAGTCTATCATGAGCAACCCTAAAGTCAATCTTTTCCTTCTTTAAGTTCTTTGCTTTTGGTGACAGCATTGTCACGTTCCTTAACAAGTTTAGTCACAATTTCATCATGTGACTCTTCAATAGACTCAAGCCTCTCTTCAAGAGATACCCGAGCCTCTTCCTCTTCTTCAAGAGCATTTTTTAAGGATGCAATTTCCATTGCATCCTCCCTTTCAATTCTGCCCTTTTCTTCAAGGAGAGCTTCGTTTTGGGCCAGATGATCCATAAGAGCTTCAAAACGAACTTTGTGCTCACCTTGCAAGTTAGTATAGAAATAATCCAAGCAATAATCTCTTCTTTAACCTTAAGACTAGCAGGATCATCCATGTCAATCATAGCCTTAGGAAAAGAAGAGTTAGAAGAAGTTACCTCGGAGCTTCTTGCCATGAGACAAGTAGCATTCTTGTTGATGATGTTTTCGTTCGGAGAGTCGAAGTGAGAAGTTGATGTAGATGTGGTGGATATAGCAGCCACCTCTTGAGATCTATCGTCCGCGTCCTCATCTTCACTTCCCGATGAATATTCTTCTTGAGCTACTATAACAATCTTTGGTTGCTTCTTGAAAGGAGCATTCTTCTTTACAAACTGTTTCTTGCGTGGAGACTTTGACTTGTCCTTGAAAATGAGTCTTCCTCCATTATCTTCCCTACTTTGATATGGACACTCAGCTATGAAGTGCAGCCGGTCACCACAGTTGAAACATGTTCTCAGCTTGGGACCATTTTCTTTTCTTCCATATGCTCCACTCTTGCGTCCAGTTCAGCTTTAGCCTTGGCTGGATCTTTCCAGAAGTTTCTAGCATAAAGAGCCAAGTATTGTCCATGAATCCTTTTTATATCCTCAGGACAGTCCAGACCTTCTAGGGCATATTCATCATGATCAATCACACTAGTCTTCAAGGCCACGTTGATCCCTTTTTGCATCCCCATAGCTCGAGCACGAGCATCTTCGGCATTCTTGGCAACCACTTTGAAGGCGGCCATTTCTTGCATTACCTCATTGGATGTCATGAGGTGATAGTTATGCCTACCTTGGAGACTTTTCAAATCTGTGGGCTCAAACGGCATAAGAGCACTGACATACTTGCGCTTGATCCATGCATCATCAACATGAGCGGCACCATGATTTCTGAAATTTGTGGATATAGCCTTAAGCCTCCTATACATGTCTTCATGGTATTCTCCATCCAACATATAGAATCCTTCAGGTTCGTTGCTCAATGCATCATATCTATTCCTTTTCATACTTTCATTTCCGATGAAGAGCTCGGTGAGAGCATCCCAAGCTCCCTTCGCTGTACTAAGATGTTGAATGTGTGGCATATATTTGTCACCCACACCAAGTTGTATCATGTGTAGAGCTGTAGCGTTGAGTTGGCTATCGACCACTTCTCTTCTTGTGAGATTGTTGGGGTTTCCAACATGAAGACCATTTTCGATGATCTTCCACAACTCTATGGAGGAACTGCACACATGAGATTTCATCAAAAATTGCCATTGAGTAAAAGTAGATGCAGAAAGCTTAGGTGGATCACCCCTATTATGTATATGTGGGTGAGGAATAGGTGGATCACCCCTATTATGTATATGTGGGTGAGGAATAGGTGGATCAGGGGAATACACATGAGAAACCTCATTGTATCCATCCTTACCGCTATCCTTTTTCGAGGAGGAGATCTTGCTAGTGTCATCACCAACCACTTCGTTATCTTTAGAAACAGTTTTACCCATTTCCTTGGATTGCGGAGTGGTATCCTCAGAGTTAGATGGAGGTGATGCTGCGGATGTGGAGAGACGCATTATCAATTGACGCATCTCTTCCATCTTAGCCTCCATTGAACTCACCAAGGTTGTTTCCAACGTCTTGAGATCGTTCATGTTGACTACCTCCAGAGCATCACTACCATCTACCTTGGAACCCATACTTCTCTTAGGCGGTTAAGCCCGAAATAAGAGTCGAGGCTCTGATACCAATTGAAATGGATCGTATGGGCACCTAGAGGGGGGGTGAATAGGTGCTAACCAATTTTTAATACTTTTTCAATTTTAGGCTTGACACAAAGTAAATTCTCTAGATATGCAACTACGAGAATTTCCCTATATGCAACCCTAACTACTAAGCACGTAAAGAGAGGAGCGAAGGAACCGAAGTGGAGCACGCGGAGACACAGAGATTTGTTTTACCGCAGTTCCTTCCTTGTTAAGGGAAGTACATCTGCATTAGAGGGGTGGGAGGTTCTAAGACCACCACGCCACAATAGGCCTCACCCTATTCTCCGATGGATCTCGCCACAAGAGGCCTGATCCACCTTCTCCACTATTGGATCCCTTCGAGGTGGGAACCAGTGCCTTTTACAACACTATCGGGGCACACACCCACAACCGAATTGGGGGCTCCCGAGATGACAACAAGCTACCACAAGAACAAGGTTTATCAATATAAACAAAAACAAGGATCTAGGTATTTGCAAGAAATACTAGATTGGTGGTTCTCCAAATGAATGGAGAGGAGATGAAGCGCTTGATTGCTGATGATGAAGATTGAGTTCTCCTCCTTCGATTCTCCAAGGGACGGGGCCTTTGGGTGGATCTAGGTGGAGCTCTCTTGGATGAAGGTTGCAGATCAGATCTCAAATTTTTCGAATGAATCAAGAGATCTGGTAGGAGGGGGAAGGCTGGCTTAAATACCCCCTCCCCAGATCTGGCCGTTGCACAACTTTGGGGGTGGATTATCCGCCCCCACTTGGGGCGGATTATTCGCCCCCTGGGAAAACTCTGCCCCAAGGGCAGATTCTCCGGGGGAAACTCTGCCCCCTCTCTGGGGCTGGCGCCTGCGAAACTTGGTGAAGATCTTGGGGGAGGGGGGGCGGATAATCTGGCCCCCTCCAGGGGCGGATTATCCATCCAAGCCGGAAAGTCCGGCCAACACTCCGCCTCTGCAGGGCTTGCGATGGCGATGAGCAAGGACTATCCGCCTCGAGGCGGATTATCCCAAGCCGGAAAATCTGCCAAAACTCCACCCCTTCCGGGCTTGCGCCTGCTTGAAGAGGGAGGCGGATTATCCGCCCACGGTGGGGCGATTATCCGCCCCCCAAAGGCAGAATCCTTTTCCCTTTTTCTCAAAGAGAGCTGCAACACTTCAACACACATTAAATAATCCTTGATATTGTTATCTAACACACAAAACACTAGGGATTATAAAATGTTCTTTCAGTTTGGTTGTTTCTAAAAAATCGAAAATACCAAAAATATTTGTTGTTCTTCCTTGTTTTTGTGAGTTCTTTGCAGGGTTCAGCCGTCCTCAGTGGATTTTGGTTTCGCGTTATTATTCAAGTCATCCAAGTGAAAGGCAATAATGAAGATTAATACAACTTGAGGTGTGGTAAGAGGCTGGTAACGAACTCTATTTTTTTCATTTTTGTACATATACTCATCATTGTGAGCATGCTTAGCCTGTTTGTGTAAGGTGTATGTCATTGTGGATGCTTAGTAGTTCTTGCTTGTCTATGATTAGCTCCAGCTTGCTAATAGTTTGTAGCGTGTCATATGAATGTTTGCTTGCATTGTTTTATTCATATTTTGGTATGATATTGTGGTATCCTCCTCTGACTGTTCATGTGAATCGAGTTGGCACATGCTCACGCATGCATATGACTAATCAATAGTCAGTAAGCCTCGATGATTTATTTTGCCTCAGAGTTCTTGTATCACTCTCATGCCATAATTAGTCTTGTTTTGTTGCAAGCATGATTATGACAATTATTGCTCTCTCGTTTGTCTCTCCCTCTCTATTGCTAGCCTTCACTTGCACCGAGCATGTGCTCTGCCCGTGTTTCCAACTCCCCAAAACAAATATTGCCAACTGTGTCCACCTTACCTACCTATTAGCATCGTTTGCTATTTTAGTGCATATTCAATATGCCTTGTTTTCTTCCAAATAAAATGTTTGTTTGTTTTGAGAAAGTTAGTTAGTAAAGCTCTCACGAACTTGATGGCACACTTTATTCCTTGCACTTAATAATCCTGAACCATTGTGACTTGTCCATGAAAGTTATATGCTTGCAAATTATATGCTGGGAGTCAGCAGAACCGTGCTGTCATGGGGAACGCTTTCAACACTTTTTGGAAATCCTATCCAGTTGATACTTTTCTCTTTTGCTTACAGATGTTGACGATGTGAAATAAAAGGGGAGCTTGTGAGCTCATGGAGTTTATATATTGTGTTAGAGAAACGCCTGGGCCGCTAGCCTAAGCCATGCCTAATCATGGTGGAAACTTGCAGCATAACCATAATGAGCATTCTATGAAGCATCCTCAATAAAATGCTATGCATATAGTAAATAAAAAGATCGCCGAGATGCTCATTGTCTGCTTGCCTTGTCATTTTGATCACGGGATAACTCATGTATCTATGTGAAAGGGGTACCCCATTGGGGGTTCTCTATGATATGCATGTATTTACAATGAAAAGAACTTACAGGTAACCAAAGTTGAGTAGCATGCGGTGTGGCCCTCGTACTCAAGGGACTTGGGATTTTCAGTCTATGGTCTGTCAAGCATATGATTCATAGTGGACCTCACTTTCTCCTTAACCACATGAAGATGCCTATGATAGGGGCAATGAGAGCTCAAAGCTAATGAGTACCTTCCTTTCAGCATTAGGAAGCCTTTCAAACTTTTCAAAACCTTTTTTTACAACCTTGTTGAGTCACCACTTATTCTTTGAGCACCTTCTTGAGAGCATAGTTGTCATTCTTGTGTTTGTTCCAAAACTTGGTTAATTATGTCATGACTTTAATGCTTGTATCTCTGATATCTTTACTTCTAGTCTTCATTTGAACTTCATGGTGCCTTGGCATTTATATTGTGCTCTACAAACAAAGGCAAGCGAGATACCACTCTATCATACCTTACTATGAGCATTGCAATGTTGCTTATGTTTATGTTTCATGCTACTTATTATTATTGAGTTGGTTTCTCTTCATAGCTTGCAATGACTATTGAGTAGACTTAGTTGCATACTTCTTATTATGAATGGTTTAAGCATCTACTCCTGTGCTGAGAATATATACATCACATGAAGCAAATGTGTTCATGAAAGTTCTTTTACCGCACTCAGTTTTCAACTGAATTGCTTGAGGACAAGCAATAAGCTAAGCTTGGGGGGGGGGGTTGATACGTCCAAAACGTATCTACTTTCCCGAACACTTTTGCTATTGTTTCTCCTCTAAACTTGTGTGATTTGGATATAACTAACACAGACTGATGCTGTTTTCAACAGAATTACCTTGGTGTCTATATTTTGTGCAGAAAATCAACTATCAGGAAAAATCCCGAAAAATATGCCAAAAATTGTATTTCACCAGAAGACCAACGGAGCCAGAAGACAAGACGGAGAAGGGGCATGGGAGGGCCACACCCCTGCCAGGCGTGGTCCCACCTCTGGCCGCGCCTAGGGGGGTGCAGCCACCCCAGGCACCCCCTTGGCCTCCCACTGCGCCTATAAGTTGTCTTTCGACCTAAAAACCAAGGGGTATTTGATAGTTTTCCAGAAAGAGTTCCGCTCCACCGCTGCCACCAGAAACCAAGATTCGGATCCAGAAACTCCGTTCTGGCACCCTTCCGGGACGGGGAATTTTGAGAGGATCATCGCCATCATCATCACCAATGCCTCTCCATCAACCATCAATGTTTCCCTCGTCCATGAGTGATTAATCCCCCGCTGTAGACTTGGGGATGGTAGGGATTGGATGACTTCTATCATGCAATCGAATAAGATCTGTTAGGGAATAGTGCCTAGTATCTATTTTAGTGCTATTTGACTTTGTTGCAACTTGTTGTTCTTAATGCTTGTCACTAGGGCCCGAGTGCCATGATCTCAGATCTGAACTTATTATTGAATCATTATGATAGTATTGTTTGTGGTCTTATCTGCAATTTGTGTACACATATCATTGTCCGGATCTAAAGGCCCAAAAGTGACAATAATTGGGACAACCGGAGGGGATGGCTATGGTGTGAGGATCACATGTGTTCACGGAGTGTTAATGCTTTGCTCCAATGCTATATTAAAAGGAGCACCTTAATTGCCAGTAGTTCCCTAGAGGCCCCGCTGCCATAGGCTGGATGGACAGAAGATGTTGTGCAAGTTCTCATTGCGAGCACGTATGACTATATTTGGAGCACATGCCTAGGATTAGTACTTGGATGATTGTTATTATTTATCTACAATGCCTTAGATCTTGAAGTTACATGTTTAGACTCATCCATGCAATGCCCGTCCATCCATCCCTATGCCTACCGCACTTGAATCCCACTATTACCGTTACTGTTACTATTGCTCATGTTTCACTGTTGCCGTTGCTTTGTTGTTGCTACTATCAAACTATTGCTACTGATAAACTTCTGTGAGCAAGAACTATTTCCAGGTACAGCTGAATTGACAACTCAGTTGTTAAGGCTTGCAATTATTCTTTGGCTCCCCTTGTGTCGAATCAATAAATTGGGTAATACTACCCGCGAAGACTGTTGCGATCCCCTACACTTGTGGGTCATCAAGGACACGTAACGTAACGCTCAACGCCCGACCTGCCCCAACGTGGTCCCACCAGTCAGCATGTAATGGTCAAGCCTTTGACCTGACGGCATCCCTCCGTCCGAGCGCCTGCGAGCGCCCGCGAGGGTTCCTTAACATGGCGAGGGGAAAAGTGAGGAAAAGTTAAGCCGCTGGGGAAAACTGACTACAACTAACGAACCAAGGGCACGAAAATAGAAATCCCTAGTTCAAATATCATCAAATAGTTCAACAAACACGCACAACATATTAAATCGACGGAAAGTGCAACATTGCATTTGCATATGACAAATGCAAGAGAGAATCTCACACTTCCTCCTCATATTTTGCTTCTTCTTCTTCTTCTTGAATGACACCTTGGCTTGATGGAGGAATAGAAGGATCCATAGAGGCCATGAATCCTCCCGGTGGTGCTCTCATGGATCCATAGACACCAGTCACCGATGCTCCCATGGTACCTTCGAAGACTACCATGCCGGCCATGCCTCCCATGTCGGCCATGCCTCCCATGCCCCCCATTCTATCTCCAGACTCTTCTGCGTCGGCTTATCGGCACCCGCCGCGACCACCATGCGCTTGTGACGGGCACCTTCCTCTTCGCCGGCTGCGGCGGTGGCCTCCTCTGCGGCGACGATGCTAGTGTGCACCGTCGGGCATGGCGGGACGAAGAGGGATTGGGTGGCGCTGCTGCCGGTGTCGGTGGTGCCGCTAGGGTTTGGGGCGACCATAGGGGTTGAGGCGGCGGCGTCGATATGTGGAATGGAGTAGGGAGGCATTGGAGGGGTGTCGGAGGGCGCGTACATCATTGGAATTCCGCCAGCAGCCGTGCGGAGGGGAGGATTTGGCACTGGGAAGGGGAGAAAATTTCAGCGCTGGTTTTGGACCATACGTGCACAGACGGCCAGAGGCCGAAGTATCCTTCCGAGGATGAGATAAAAGCAGATAGGGAAGCAATGGCATTAGCCGGAAGATGATGCGGCTGAAGGCCGAAGTAATCGAGAAATTCCCTAGCGAAATCGCTAATGGGAAGACCAAACCCACGAGCGAATTGGGACACGAAGACAACATATTCGCCTTCGTTGAGTATGGGAGAATATTCGCTGCCGGGTAAGCGACAGCCTACCTCGGCAGGAATTCGGCGAGTCCTAATCAGCCACTCGATCTCACGACGAGTGATGGAGGAACCCTGCCAGGAGCCCCGCTCTGGACCAGACGCTACATCGTCGTCCTCGACTAGAGCGCCGCTAATGGAACTCGACATAGGGTCGCCGAAGGAATCCACAGAAGAGGAACTAACGGCGGAGCAAGGCTTAGAGGTGCAGGGCCCCGTCGTGGCTCTAAGCGAGGACGGCGGCGGAGCGGAAAAGGAACCGCCGCGGGAAGGCTAAAACGCAGCAGATGCGTCTAGAGATAAATCTAGGCAAGGAGACCACAGAAAAACTCACCGGCGACGGCGCCGGAGCAAGCGCGCAGGGACGAGGTCGACGGAGCAAAGAAGCTATGGCCTCGCCGTCGGAGATTTCGACGGTGGCGCAGCCGCTGGAACATGAGTAGACGCACGGGCGCGAGAAGGAAGAAGGGCAACAGTGAGCGAAAGAGGAAAGTAAACCCTCTAGCCCCCGTGCTCCTCTTTATAACCGCGCGGCCCTGGTGGTAGTGGGATCGTGCGCGAGGGTGCTAACCATGTAGATCGTGCGTGCGGCGGAACCGCTCGTGGCTGAGTGGAGCCACACCAATGACCACACAATGCAGGAGACTCGACACCAAAGCGTGAGGGAGTCAAGCATAGCCGACGCCGATGCATACACAATAATTACTGTGGCTTGTCAGTGGGCACTGTAGAGGAACAAAAAACTAGAGAAACAATGATGAGGTTACACATAGGATGAGGCATACACAAGAAGCTACACGGATACCTCGAGCGGGAAAAAGTAACTCGGAGATGAGGAGAAATGAATATTGGGAAACTGATGTGGCCCGGCCGAGGTTACGAGCAGGACCACACCAGCTTCGGGGACTAATGTTGGGGAGGTGACCCCGGATAGGGTCAAGACAGGGGAAGATAAAAGGAATTTCCCCTGTCATATGCCGAGTTACTGTCTATTTCGGCCGAATCATGTAAAGCTCGGCCGAGATAAGCACGACCATGACACCTATGGGATGAGATGTAGACTATCTGGCCGACATACGAGTTAGGTCGGCCGAGTAAGTCCGAATAATCTAAATGCAGGTGAAGGCCAAGTCGAGTTAAGCGAGACAGGGCCGAATGACATGAAGCTTGCAGGAGAAGGAAGTGCCTATAGTCAAACCCTAGCCACGGGCTAGGAGGAATCTGAATAGAGCCAAGCACAAAGGACAAGGCGCAGAGCAGCAGAAGGGCAGAAGGAGGTCACGGAGGTGACAATCCTAGAGCCCGAGGCGTGCAGGTGGGGTTCTCTGGAACTTTGCCGTCATTAGAAGGGAAACACGGAAAGGAGGTCGCCGAGTTACTATATTGGGACAAGCATATTATTCGAATATGCTTGCCATGTCAGCCCTAAAGGAGCCAAGGCTCCCCTTTATAAGGAGAGGTTTGGATCCCTAAGAGGGGGATCGGCTCATTCAACACCGTTAGGCTTGTAAAGTTCATCTTCTCTTCCTGCATACAGCTCAGGGAGCACTTGTAGTCCAAGAGAGGAGAAATAAAGATCTATATGTTAGTCATTCGCGTGTAGAAATAACTACATCTTCCCTCCCCAGATCCCTCTAGCATCCATTGGCCCCCTACTTTAGCCTACCCATGGCATCTGCCGTGCCACCACCACGACAGTTGGCGCCCACCGTGGGGCTAGCAGCGGTGCTAGCTGGAGTCATGATCCGGACGGGAAACTTCATCCACATTGGCGAGTGCATTGTCTCTGGCTTAGTCCGGAGATTTGATCTCTGTGACTATGTCAGCGATAACGCAGGCAGCTTCAGGGGAAAAACTCCTCCGCGCAATGGCGTCTTCATCAACTTGGGCATGCACCAGATCTACGTCGCCGTCGACACCTCCGGCGTTTATCCTCACTAAGTTATTGTTGCAGGAGAGCCCCCCTTAGCGCCGCAAACGGTCCGTGTGGAGAATGCCCCGTCAGCAGCATCGAGGTGATGGTCGCAGCCAGGGTGCAGGTGGGAGCAGCAGGCACCGGATCAAGCAAGGATCCGACGACGGGAGTACAGGTGACCACAAAGCAGGCAGCTCCACAGCCCATCGAGGTAGATCCTTCGGCAGCCAAGCCAGCCGAGGTGCAGGAGACGACCCCGAAGGCACCAAGGGTAAGATGGCCACCTCTAGAAAGACCAGAAAATATTCTCCAGGCAACTATAGATATCTAACTACGCATGTAGCGCCGATACTTGATCCGGCTAATGCTCAGGCAGAATTAGAAGAAACCAGGCAAAAAGTACTGGTAGAGGCAAAAAAGGTGTCGGCATTGCAGGAGTCCTTAAACAGGACCCTGCGAGAATATGCTAGGGAAAATAAGCTGGATGTCGCCCCCGAGCTGGTTGATGAATTAAGATTGGGAGGGAAAAACCTCATGGATGATATCAATAAAGAGCATGAGACTCATAAGGCAGATTCAGTCGATCTAGGCTTGCTGAGGTATAGCACCCCGGCAAAGAACCTAAGGACGGCAAATGCCGCTGCACTAGAGTTAGAAGGACTGACTGGCGAAGCCCGACAGAAACAGCAAGAAAGAGTGAATGAGCTGGTGTGCATTGCGAACCAGCAGAATGAAGAAATGCTTAGGGCAGACCCGGAAAGGCCTGGTGCCTCATGTATGGTTCATTCGGCTGGTGTAGCACCCGCCCTATCTGTGGCAGCAGCATCCTCACCCGGAAACAATGCACGAAAAGACAGAGCAATAACTTCGGGAAAAAGAAATAAGCAAATTGTTCCGTATGATCCGGCAGTAGCCGGAAAAGCAAATGAAAACAGAGGCAATGGGAGCCGAGGTAATAGTGGCGAAAGAAACCCCGGCCGTGCCAACAAAGGCAATGGAAGCCGAGGTAGTGGAGACCCCGGAAGAGGAAATCATGAGAACAATGACCCGACGGAAAGGAGGAGAGACCTACCGCCTAATCCTCAGCCGAGGAATGAACCTCGGCAAGAACGAGAAGTGAGACCGGCTCACCATAATCAGGCAAATGAGAGGTACAATGATGGTTACTCAGATATGGAGTATGCAGGGCACGGTGGTAATAACAATTATGGAACATAGGAAAGAATCATTTACAGAAACTTGTCGTCGAATGATGCAAGATCAAAACTGGACAGGTTGTACCGGTCTGAGTTATTAGAGGAGCAAGGTCCGCCGGGTCCGGCATGTTTCGGACCCCGGATCATGGGCGAGCCGCCTGTGCCGAATTTTCAGCTGGCGAGGGGCACGAAAACATACAATGGGAGCACCAAACCACAAGATTGGTTAATTGACTATGCCACTGCAGTAAAAATAGCTGGCGGAAACTTGCGATGGGCAGTAAGATATGTCCCGCAAATGCTGGAAGGACCGGCCAGAGTGTGGTTGAATAATCTGCCAGCAGGCAGTATCAACTGTTGGCTAGATTTTGAAGAGATGTTTGTCAGCAACTTTACCAGCACTTACAAGAGACCAAATAGGCCACAACATCTTGCAATGTGCAAGCAAAGGACAAATGAGACAGACAGAGAATTCTTGACTCGATGGTGTAACCTCGGGAATTCATGCGAGGAACTTATAGAATCGCAAGCGATAGCTTGGTTCGCTCAAGGATGCCGTTATGCCAGTGTATTGTGGCAGCGACTACAAAGAGATATGCCAACCACTTTGGCAGAAACCATCAGGATAGCGGATTCGTATGCATTGGGAGATCCGACGCAACCAAAGCTGATGTCGGCGGACCATCGGGAGCATCAAGATCAATATGCAAGAGATGTGGCCGGATCATCGAGGCGCAACGAGTTCAGAGGTAGAAGAAGAGAGGAAAGACCGGATTACAGATATGCCTCCAATCAGGTGGCAGCGGTAGTGCAAGATCAGCCGAGTCACGATAACAGTCAGCGGCAGAAGAATGGTCCTCGACAATGGACACCAAGGAATGAAGGGAAGAGACAGTGGACACCAGAACAGAAGAAGCAATGGCAAGAAAGGCCGAAGTACACGTTTGAATCCATGTTGGATCAACCGTGTAAGTTTCACACTCCAAACCCGGCCAAACCGGCTAATCATACAACTCGGAAATGCGCCTGGATGAAAAATGCAATGGGGAACCCGGCTGGCATGCAAGCACCTTCCCATCAGGCACATCAGCAGCAGCAGCCGCAGCTGACTAGGGCAAATGCTCAGCAGCTAATGTTACCCCCTCCTCCCCCGAGGTATGATAACTCCGACCGGAGGGATGCAGTGCATCAAGTGATAAATCAGGGTCAGGATGGAAGGACAAACCCCGGAAACAACGGGCGTAATGATTACAGGTAACATCATGAATCATATTGCATGTTCACAACAGAACATCAAGACAAGCAAAGTGTACAGCGCCGGCATATGGAAGTGAATGCAGTTATGCCGGCAGTACCAAGATATGTGCCTTGGTCAGAGCAAGAAGTAACTTGGAGCATAAAAGATCATCCCAAGATAATGCCGAATCCGGGTCAGACAAGATCAGATTAGATCCGACATTTGTCGGACCCAGTATTAATGTTAAATTTTCAAAAGTACTCATTGACAATAGGAGCAATATCAATATCATGTACAAAGATACAATGCATAAACTCGGGATATCGCAGAATATGCTGCAATCCATAAGAACCACATTCCATGGAATAGTGCCTGGACTTTCATGCGAACCCATTGGGAAGGTTCGAGTAGATGTGTTATTCGGCACAAGGGATAACTGCAGAGCAGAAAATTTGGAGTTTGAGGTGGTGGATCTAGAGAGTTTCTATCATGCTTTACTCGGGTGGCCAGCATTGGCCAAATTCATGAGCAGCTGCCACATAACTTACTTGAAAATGAAGCTACCCGGACCACAAGGGGTGATAACAGTAGCAGGAGATTACAGGAAGTCAATGGAATGTGCTTCGGCCGGATCAAACCTGGCCAAGTCATTGGTGATCACAAGAGAGAAAAGAAGAATTCAAGAGGTAGCGGCTCTCGCTCAGTCGACACAACTGAATATGCCGGCATTGGCCAACCCGCATGGAAGCGTCTCCTTCCAGGCGACTAAAGAAACGAAAAAGGTCCAGATAGATGAGCAGTTCCCAGAACGCACCATCACCATTGGTGCCGACCTAGATGCCAAATAGGAAGGCGAGCTCATCAACTTCCTCCGTGAGAATCGGGACATCTTTGCATGGTCAACTCAAGACCTGCAAGGGGTGCCGAGGGAGTTGGCTGAGCACTCTCTGCATGTAAGGCCAGGAGCAAGGCCGGTGAAGCAACCTCTCCGCCGCTTCGCCGAAGACAGGAGAAAAAAGGAGATGAGATAGCTCGGCTCCTTGCGGCCGGGTTCATCATGGAAGTGCTTTATCCGGATTGGCTATCAAAACCGGTGTTAGTAGAAAATAAAAAGGATGATCCAAATGTAGCCGTCGTCTGGCGAATGTGTATTGATTACACGAACCTGAACAAGGCGTGTCCCAAAGATCCTTTTCCTTTACCTAGAATAGACCAAGTCATTGATTCGACCGCTGGTTGTGAGTTGTTATCATTTGTAGACGCGTATTCTGGTTTCCACCAGATACCGTTAAATCCGGCTGATCAAATAAAGACTGCATTCATTACCCTGTACGGGGCTTATTGCAATCGCACCATGCCATTCGGCCTGCGTAACGCAGGGGCAACGTATCAGAGATGTATGCAAAAATGTCTACATGACCAAATAGGGAAAAATGTACAAGTATATGTAGACGATGTGGTTATCAAAACCAAAGAGAGAAAAACGCTACTGGATGATATTCGGCAGACATTCGCGAACTTGAGAAGGTTCCGAATGAAGCTTAACCCGGAGAAATGCACCTTCGGTGTACCAGCTGGGAAACTACTAGGTTTTCTCGTATCCAGCCGAGGTATAGAGGCCAATCCAACTAAGATAAGAGCGGTAGAAAGGATGGAATTGCCGAAATGTCTAAATGACGTACAGAAATTCACGGGTTGCCTGGCCTCACTTAGCCAATTTGTATGTCGGCTGGGAGAGAAAGCATTACCACTATATCAACTGATGAAAAAATCTGACAAGTTCATTTGGACACCACAAGCAGATAATGCATTTCATGAACTGAAAAGGATGTTGGTCACAGCACCAATCCTGGCCTCTCCATTGTCAAAAGAGCCTATGTTACTTTACATAGCCGCCACAAACAGAGTGGTAAGTGTGGTGATCGTTGTGGAACAAATTGAAAATGATAAATCAGTACAAAGGCCAGTATATTACCTAAGCGAGGTACTATCAGCCTCGAAACAAAATTACCCACATTACCAGAAGATGGCATATGGAGTATACATGTCGGCGAAGAAACTAAAACATTACTTCGAAGAACACCCGATCAAAGTGATCTGTGAAGCGCCCATAGCCGACATGTTGAGCAACAAAGATGCAAGCGGTCGAATAGCAAAATGGGCAATTGAATTGTCACCTTACGCTCCACAATTCGATAGGCGAGATGCAATCAAATCTCAGGTTGTGGCCGACTTCTTTGTGGATTGGGCCGAGGTACAATATGAGCCACCATTACCAGATCCGAATTATTGGACAATGCACTTCGACGGTTCCAAGCTGAGGAATGGCTTGGGGGCAGGGATAGTGTTAACCTCGCCAAAAAAAGATCAGCTGAAATATGTGCTGCAAATACATTTTGCCGCATCAAACAATGTAGCCGAGTACGAAGCACTCGTCCATGGATTGAAGGTGGCAAAATAGATTGGGATACGCCGGATCTTATGCTATGGAGATTCAGATCTAGTAGTACAACAAGTATCAGGCAATTGGGAAGCGCTAGATGCGAATATGGCCTTATATAGATTCCATGTGCAAAAACTCAGTGGATACTTCGATGGATGTGAATTTCATCATATACCTCGGGCAGAAAACGACGCTGGAGATACGCTGTCAAAACTCGGATCAACCAGGCAATCAATTCCCCCGGGTATCGCCCTAGAGCACCTGAGAAAACCATCAATAACACCATCACCAGAGTCCGAATCCATCTTTATTCCGGCAAAATCAAGAGAAGATAGTATGCCGATGGAAGTTGACAAAGAATGTAACCCGGAGTTTCCGAAAGTGAACCTGGCCGATGCACGGATGGATATGGAAAAATCCAAGGTGGTTATGTCGGCGGAAAATATGGAAATAGATAGTGAAATTATCCCAGAGAAAATCATGCCAACATGGGCGCAACCCATATTTTCCTTCCTTAAGGATGCGACTTTACCGAGTAACGAGGTACTGGCTAGACAGACAGTGAGAAGAGCTAAAGCTTATACAATCATAAACAATGAGCTGTATAAAAGGAGCGTCACAAGCGTGCTGCAAAGATGTGTGGATTCAGCGGAAGGCCAGGAGATTCTCCTAGATATACATCAAGGGGAATGCGGGCATCACGCCTCGTCCAGAGCTTTAGTGGCCAAAGCATTTAGGCATGGATTTTATTGGCCAACAGCGTTGAAAGAGGCCAAAGAATTGGTGGAAAAATGTAATGGTTGCCAGAGATATGCCAGCAAGATACATATGCCATCGTCCGAGTTAAAGACGATACCAATTACTTGGCCGTTTTCTGTATGGTGCTTAGATATGGTGGGACCATTCAAGCCGGCCTGGGGCGGGATGACCCACATTTTAGTCATGGTCGACAAATTCACAAAGTGGATTGAAGTGAAACCAATAAAAAAATGTGATAGACCAACAACAGTAAAATTCCTCAAAGATATTATCTTAAGATATGGTTACCCACATAGTTTTATTACAAACAATGGCACAAACTTTGCTGAAGGGTCCTTTGCTAGATTCTGCCAAGAAAAACACATAAGACTAGATGTCGCCTCGGTGGCTCACCCAGCATCTAATGGGCAAGTAGAAGATCTAATGGACTAGTACTGTCCGGAATAAAACCCCGACTCGTCGAACCATTGCAAAGGTCGGCAGGGTGCTGGATCGAGGAACTACCAGCAGTACTGTGGAGCCTTAGAACTACCCCAAACAGGTCAACAGGGTATACCCCATTTTTTCTGGTATATGGAGCAGAAGCCGTGCTTCCAGCCGACATAATACATGACTCGCCAAGAGTTACCCAGTATACAACCGCTGAAGTAAATGAGGTAGCTCGGCAAGATGATGTCGATCTGCTAGAAGAAGCCAGGGAGTTGGCACTATCAAGATCAGCTATTTATCAGCAAGATTTACGACGATATCACAGCAAGAAAGTCAATCCAAGAGTGTTTAAAGAAGGAAATTTGGTTCTTCGGCTAGTGCAACGCACAGCCGGCATGCACAAACTATCACCCCCATGGGAGGGACCATTCATCGTGAGCAAAGCATTGCACAATGATGCATATTACCTAATTGATGCTCAATCACCAGAAAAGAACAAGGCAAACAAAGCCGGCGAGGAATCGAAAAGACCATGGAACATAGCTTTACTTCGTCCATTTTACTCGTAGGAGTCACCTATGATACGTTGTAATGTGACGCTTCAAGTCGAAGTATCGGTTATGTATTAAACCTCGGCACCTTGAGCAGTGACTCGAGGACTGCCCTATGTTATTTCTCATTTTGGGTTATGTAGTAAACCTCGGCACCTTGAGTAATGACTCGGGGACTGCCCTATGTTATTTCGCATTTTGAGTTATGTATTAACCCTCGGTACCTTGAGCAGTAACTCGGGGACTGCCCTATATTATTTCACATTTTGAGTTATGTACTAAACCTCGACACTTTGAGTTATGCACTTTGAGCAGTGACACGGGGACTGGCCAAAGTTATTTCTTATTCCTGAATTATGTGTTAAGTTTCAGGACCTCGAGCAAGGAACTCGGGGACTATGAAATATTATCCCTTATCTCGGATTAGGCATTAAAACCTCGATTTCTAGAGCACTGACTAGGGGATTGCCCCATGATTGTCTCCTGTTACAAAAATGGGTATTAAACTTCGGCACCCCGAACGATAGGTCAAAAGCTACCTTGAACGATATTATTTCGCTTTCCTCAAATATGGGCTTCGAGATTTATAGCTCGGATAGAGATCAAGAACAAAATGGTTGAGCCATCGAATTTATAAAGGCCAGGCGATATTAAACGCCGAACTAAGGTGGGTCAAATGAAAACACACGATCCAAACTTATGAGATTGAAGGCCACCAAAGCAAAGATTTAAACCAACAAGATCTGTTTAGATAGACTAATACCGATCACCATCATATGTGCCTCAGGGGAAAAAGGCAAAAAGGGTTCATACCACACAAAAAGTCGGACAATTGTTTCACACACATCATACGCCCGGCATACCGGGGATAAGAAATAACTTAAGAAGTTTTTTGAACCTAAGGGGCAGCGACTTGGTCAGGCACTAGGCGCTCCGAGGTAGACGACACCTCGGCCGAAGTTACTTCGCCCTCCACAGAAGCAATAGCAACTTCGGGGGAAGCCCTGGGCTGTTGAGAAACGTTAGGTTGAGCTTGAGAGTGCCCAGTCCCTTTGGAAGATGATCGCGCATCGCCCTCCCCATCCGAGCTGGCGCTGGAATCACCAGAGTTGTCCGAGTCGCCCTCACCCTTGTCCTGATCGGCCGAACTATTATCAGAGGCATCTTCGACTTCGACGTCATCCACTGGGTTGGGAAGAAAACTCGGCCCTTCAATCCAGTTATGCACATCAGCATACTCAACAAGCTGGAAGGCACGAGCTTGGCAGCGAGCGACGAATTCTGGATCCTCAACCCAACGGGAGACAGTGCGCAAGTTTATCAAGGTATCGAGCGAAATATCCTCGTACCAAGACATAATGACTGTGAACGCCATATCAGCACCAGCCCGTCCAGCGGATTCCCTCCAGAGATTTAACTGGTTCTAGGATGCCATTAATCTTTCCACCGGTATCTTGATCTCATCAATATCAGGAGTTCCAGAAGTATTCGTCCAGAGAACATGGTAGGCCCGAATGGCTGCCTGCACCAAATCCCTGCCCATAATCTTCATCGGACCAATGGCAGCACCAACGGCAACCAAGAAGTCTTCCATCGAGTATTTTGGGCTCGCATCAGCGGGGACACCTCGGCGCACGCGAGCATTAATCACCGCTCTAGAGCTCACGGGCCTAGCTTTCGGAAAATGGTCTACGCAAAATAAAAGTATATCAATCAAAAGTAAGAAAGAGAAGAAGATAACTCGGCCACGGTCAGAGACTTACGATGAATATAGCTCAACATTTTTTGAAGATCTTGATGTTGGAGATATGCCCTAGAGGCAATAATAAATGTGGTTATTATTATATCTTTGTGTTTATGATAAATGTTTACATTCATGCTATAATAGTATTAACAAGGAAACATTAATACTTGTGTGATTTGTAAACTTAAAATTGAAGTCCCTAGTAAAGCCTCTATACATCACTAGCTTGTTGGTTAATAAATGATTGTGGTTTCCTTATCATGAACATTGAGATGTTATTAACAACAAGATCATATCATTAGGAGAATGATATGGTGGACATACTCCTATAGATAAGCCTAGCATAAAGATCAAGTCATTTTAATAGTTCAATTGCTATATGCTTTCTGATACATAGTAACCTAATTCCTTCGACCATGAGATCATGCATATCACCTTTACCGGATGGATGCTTTGATGACATCAAACACCACACCGTAACTGGGTGGCTATAAAGGTGGCATTGAGTGTTCGGAAAATATTGGTTGAGACACATGGATCAAGAGTGGGATTTGTCCATCCATATGACGGATAGATATACTCTGGGCCCTCTCGGTGAAATGTCATCCAATTAGCTTGCAAGCATGCGACTAGCTCACAAGGGATCACATATCACGGGAACGAGAAAAGAGTACTTATCGGTAACGAGGTTGAACTAGGTATGCAGAGATACCGACGATCATAACGTCGGATAAGTAAACTATCGTGAGACAAAGGGAAATTGGTATCGTATGTAAGTGGTTCATTCGATCACAAAGTAATCGTAGAAATATGTGGGAGCCATATGAATTTCCAGATTCCTCTATTGGTTATTGTTCGGAGAAGTGTCTCGATCATGTCCGCATAATTCACGAACCGTAGGGAGACACACTTAAGGATTCGACGTTGTTTGAGTAGTTATGGAATGATGAGAAAGAGACCGAATGTTGTTTGGAGTCTCGGATGGGATCCGGGATATCATGAGGATATCCGGAATGGTCCGGAGAATAAGATTCATATAAGGAAAGTCCCGTTTCGGAGTTGGGGAATGGTTCCGGTGTTTTCATCGGGAATGTTCTAGAAGGTTCCGGAATGTCCGGCACTCCGGAGGGGAAGGGTACATGAATGTGTTATATCAAGTTAATATGATTGCATCATGTACTCGGTGTCATCGCTGAACAAAATAGAGGGTTTATTCAAATCCTAGTTTGAAAAGTCAAACGCCAAGTTTGAAAGTCAAACGGCAAGTTTTGGGAAGTGGAGAGGGAGGTGGAAACCGACTTGGGGGAGGAGTTCCTCCTCCCACCGCCGGTGCACCACCAAGCCGAGTTGGGGAGGGACTCCCCTCCCCTTGGCCGGCCCCCTCCACCTATATAAGGAGGGGCAGGGCTCCCCTCCTAGACACACAAGTTCCTACCTCTAAACCCTAGTACCAAGCCGCCGCCGCCTCCATAGCCGCCGCCGGCCCTAGGGCAAACCGCTGCCGCCGCCTAGCTAAACCCTAGCATGGCTTGCCCTCCTCGGCGATCTAAACCCTAGATCGTCGAGGGACTCTCTCATACTCCACCATAATCGCCCGCTTAAGGCGAAGCCTGCGAGATCTCCCTCTACTCCGGTTTCACGTTGTCTTTGCCGGAATCGCGAGGAGAGTGCTACAACCTCCGCTGCCTTTGGAACAAGGGAGAGGAAGGTCTTGTCAGTACCGAACGTGTGACCGATCAGCGGGGCGCTGCCGAGCATAGCGCGGAAGGATCATCTACGCGATCTTGAGATCGGGAAGAGTACGACTACATCACCCACGAGAATCCGCTCTCGTTAAACACTTTGGAATCTTCGAGGGTGAGTTATTCTATCGACTCGTTGCTACAATCTAGTAGATAGATCTTGGCTTGTTTGTTTGTATGCGGTAGAAAATTTTTGTTTTCCATGCTACGAAACCCTACAGTGGTATCAGAGCCGTGTCTATATGTAGATCTGTTGCACGAGTAGAACACAATGGTCATTATGGGCGTTGATGCTTTTATTGTCGATTGCTTCTTGTGTACTTTGCATCTTGCGGGATGTTGGGATGAAGCGGCCCGGGCTAACCTTACATGACATCGTTCATGAGACTTGCTCCACGCTGAAGGAGTTGGCAACCGGCAAGAGCCATATGGTTGTCTTTAATTTATGTTAAGACCCGCGTGTCTATTCAAAGTAGTTGTAATAGTTGAAGCCGGTGGACGACAACCATGGAGAAGCGTCATTGACCTTGATGCAATGCCGGTGATGATGGAGATCATGTTCGTGCTTGAAGATGGAGATCGGAAGCACAAAGAAGAAAAGGCCATATCATATCACATATTATGAATTGCATGTGATGTTAATCCTTTATGCATCTTGTATTGCTTAGTAGACGATGGTAGCATTATAAGATGATCCCTCATGCACATGAATTTCAAGTCATAAAGTGTTCACCCTTAGTTAGCACCGTTGCTAAAGCTTGTTGTTTCGAAGCACCACGTGATGATCGGGTGTGTTAGATTCTGCAAGTGCATACAACGTGAGCAAGCCAGATTTGCTCATGCGGAAACTAAGGTTTGATCTTGACGAGCCTAGCATGTACAGACATGGTCTCGGAACACGGATCACCAAAAGGTAAATCATGAATCATATAGTAGATATGATGAACATGTCGATTGTTCGCCATTGAAACTATATCAACTCTCATGATGATCGGTGTTGATGTGGTGGATTTGGTTCGTGTGATCACTAAAACAATGTGAGGGATATTATTTTGAGTGGGAGTTCACCTAGATTAATTTTATTATTAATTTGAACTCAATTTGTCATAAACTTAGTCTAAACTATTGCAAATATGTTGTAGATCAATGGCAGCCCCTACCATCAATTTTAATGCGTTCCTAGAGAAAGAAAAGTTGAAAAACAATGGAATCAACTTCGCGGATTGGTTCCGCAATTTGAGGATTGTCCTCACAGCTGGTAATTTGACCTATGTGCTGGATGCACCACTGGGTGACCCACCTGCAGCTGATGCTGCCGATGAAGTAAAGAATGTTTACCTGACTCGGAAGACTCAGTACTCCACAGTTCAGTGTGCTATCTTGTATGGTTTAGAATCGGAGCTTTAGAAAAGGTTTGAGAATTCAGACCCATATGATATTGTCGAGGATCTCAAATTGATCTTTGAGACTCATGCGACAATTGAAAGCTATGAGGCTTCAAAAGTTCTTTAACGCAAGATGGAAGAGGGCTCCGTCGATGAGCATGTTCTTAAGATGTCCGGGCACGAACAAACTTCAAAGCTTTGGTATAGTGATTCCTAATGCTTTGGGGATTTACCGTCCTCCAATCACTACCACCAAGTTACAAGAACTTTGTGATGAACTACAACATGCAAAACATGAACAAGACGTTGCGAACTCTTTGCCATGTTGAAATCTGCGAAGTGGAGATCAAGAAAGAGCACCAAGTGTTGTTGGTAAATAATAAAACCAAATTCAAGAAATGCAAGTCAAAGAAGGGACACTTCAAGAAGGGT
Source organism: Avena insularis (assembly GCA_023614405.1). NCBI lineage: Eukaryota > Viridiplantae > Streptophyta > Magnoliopsida > Poales > Poaceae > Avena > Avena insularis. Next base: position 6,148,689 of record CM042693.1, on the reverse strand, counting down.
GGTAAGAAAGTTACCACGGACGAAGAAGACCAAGGCTGGACCTAAGCCCGACATCTTGAGTGCTTTTACTGCAAGGGAGAAGGTCACTGGAAGCGGAATTGCCCAAAGTACTTGGCGGATTTGAAGAACGGCAACATCAAGAAGAAAGGTATATCCGATATACATGTTATTGATTTGTATCTCACTAGTACTCGTAGTAGTGCCTGGGTATTTGATACTGGTTCGGTTGCTCATATTTGTAACTCGAAACAGGTGCTGCAGAATAAACGGAAGCTAGCGAAGAACGAGGTGACGATGCGCGTTGGAAACGGATCAAAGGTTGATGTGATCGCGGTCGGCACGCTACCCCTTCATCTACCATCGGGATTAGTTTTATACTTAAATAATTGTTATTTGGTGCCTGCGTTAAGCATAACATTATATCGGGATCTTGTTTATTGCGAGACGGTTACTTGTTTAAGTCCGAGAATAATGGTTGTTCGATTTATATGAGTAATATGTTTTATGCACATGCACCTTTGATAGATGGTCTTTTTTTGTTGAATCTCGATAGTGGAAATACACATATTAATAACATTGAGGCTAAACGTTTGAAATCGAGCGATAACTCGACCTACATGTGGCACTGTCATCTTGGTCACATTGGAGTGAAGCGTATGAAGAAACTCCATTCCGATGGACTTCTTGAATCACTTGAAAGATGTGAAGCATGTCTGATGGGTAAAATGACTAAGACTCCATTTTTTGGTATGATGGAGCGAGCTACGGATTTATTGGAAATCATACATACCGATGTGTGTGGTCCAATGAGTGTGGCATCGCGCGGTGGTTATCGTTATGTTCTTACCTTCACGGATGACTTGGGTAGATATGGGTATATCTATTTCATGAAACATAAGTCCGAAACTTTCGAGAAGTTTAAGGAATTTCAAAGTGAGGTAGAGAATCAACGTAACAAGAAGATAAAATTTCTACGTTCTGATCGTGGAGGTGAATATCTAAGTTACGAGTTTGGCGAGAATTTGAAGAAATGCGGAATACTTTCACAATTGACACCGCCGGGAACACCACAGCGTAATGGTGTGTCCGAACGTCGTAATCGAACTCTCTTAGATATGGTTCGTTCTATGATGTCACTTACAGATTTACCGCTATCATTTTGGGATTATGCATTAGAAACAGCCGCATTCACTTTAAATAGGGCACCATTTAAATCCGTTGAAACGACACCGTATGAATTATGGTTTGGGAAGAAACCTAGATTGTCGTTCCTTAAAGTTTGGGGATGCGAAGCCTATGTAAAGAAGTTACAACCGGACAAGCTTGAACCCAAAGCGGAAAAATGCGTCTTCATAGGATACCCGAAGGAAACTATTGGGTATACCTTCTATCATAGATCCGAAGGCAAAATCTTCGTTGCCAAGAATGGATCCTTTCTAGAGAAGGAATTTCTCTCGAAAGAAGTGACTGGAAGGAAAGTAGAACTCGACGAGGTTGTCAAACCTTCTCTCAAAATTGCGAGTAGCGCAGCACCGGAAGAAGTTCATGTGGTGCCTGCACCAATAAGAGAGGAAGCTAATGATGATGATCATGAAACTTCGGTTGAAGTTGCTACAGAGCCTCGCAGGTCAACGAGAACTTGTACCACTCCAGATTGGTATGATCCCGTTATGAGTGTCATGTTGGTGGACAACACCGATGACCCTGAGACATATGAGGAAGCAATGATGAGCCAAGATTCCAATAAATGGCAAGAAGCCATGAAATCCGAGATTGGATCCATGTACGAAAACCAAGTATGGACTTTGGTGGACTTACCGGATGGCCAAAAGGCTGTCGAGAACAAATGGATTTTCAAGAAGAAAACAGATGCTGATGGTAATGTTACTGTCTATAAAGCTCGACTTGTCGCAAAGGGGTTTCGACAAATTCAAGGAGTTGACTACGATGAGACTTTCTCACCAGTAGATAAGCTAAAGTCTATGAGGATTATGTTAGCAATCGCTGCATATTATGATTATGAGATATGGCAGATGGATGTCAAAACAGCATTCCTCAATGGAGACATTGATGAAGAGTTGTATATGATGCAACCCAAAGGTTTTGTCGATCCTAAAGATGCTAACAAGGTATGCAAACTTCAACGGTCCATCTATGGATTGAAGCAAGCATCCCGAAGTTGGAATCAACGTTTTGATAAGGTGATCAAAAGTTTTGGTTTTATACAAACTTATGGAGAAGCTTGTATTTACAAGAAAGTGAGTGGGAGCTCTGTAGCATTCTTAATACTATATGTAGATGACATATTGTTGATTGGGAATGATGTAGACCTTCTAAATAGTGTCAAGGAATATTTGAATAATAGTTTTTCAATGAAGGATCTTGGCGAAGCAGCTTATATATTAGGCATAAAGATTTATAGAGATAGATCAAAATGCCAAATATCATTGTCACAAAGTACATATTTGGACAAAGTTCTAAAGAGGTTTGGAATGGAAGATAGCAAGAAAGGGTTCTTGCCCATGTTTTAATCGACCTTGAGTAAAACTCAAAGTCCGACATCGGCAGAAGATAGAGAAAGGATGAGTAAGACTCCCTATGCCTCAGCCATAGGATCTCTAATGTATGCCATGCTATGTACTAGACCCGACATTGCATATGCTGTTAGTTTAACTAGTAGATATCAAAGTGATCCAGGAGTGGATCATTGGACAGCGGTCAAAAACATCCTTAAGTACTTGAGAAGAACTAAGGATATGGTTCTTTCTTATGGAGGTGATGAACAGCTCGTTGTTAATGGTTACACCGATGCTAGTTGGAACACCGATCCGGATAATTCTAAATCACAATCTGGATACGTATTTATTTTGAATGGTGCAGCAGTTAGCTGGAGGAGTGCAAAGCAAAGCGTTGTAGCGAGATCTTCAACTGAATCGGAATACATGGCTGCTTCGGAGGCTTCACAAGAAGTGATATGGATGAAAGAGTTCATTACAGAGCTGGGTGTGGTTCCTAGTGCGCTGGACCCAATGTCTATCTACTGTGATAACATGGGCGCCATAGCCAATGCGCAAGAACCAAGGTCACACAAGAAGCTGAAGCACATCAAGCTGCGTTTTCACGCTATTCGAGAACATATCCAAGATGGGGATATAAAGATTTGCAAAGTACACACAGATCTGAATGTGGAGGATCCATTGACTAAACATCTCCCGAGGGCAAAACATGACCAGCACCAAACTGCCATGGGTGTTCGGTATAATACCATGTAATCTAGATTAGATGACTCTAGTGCAAGTGGGAGACTGTTGGAGATATGCCCTAGAGGCAATAATAAATGTGGTTATTATTATATCTTTGTGTTTATGATAAATGTTTACATTCATGTTATTATAGTATTAACAAGGAAACATTAATACTTGTGTAATTTGTAAACTTAAAATTGAAGTCCCTAGTAAAGCCTCTATACATCACTAGCTTGTTGGTTAATAAATGATTGTGGTTTCCTTATCATGAACATTGAGATGTTATTAACAACAAGATCATATCATTAGGAGAATGATATGTTGGACATACTCCTATAGATAAGCGTAGCATAAAGATCAAGTCATTTTAATAGTTCAATTGCTATATGCTTTCTGATACATAGTAACCTAATTCCTTCGACCATGAGATCATGCATATCACCTTTACCGGATGGATGCTTTGATGACATCAAACACCACACCGTAACTGGGTGGCTATAAAGGTGGCATTGAGTGTTAGGAAAATATTGGTTGAGACACATGGATCAAGAGTGGGATTTGTCCATCCATATGACGGATAGATATACTCTGGGCCCTCTCGGTGAAATGTCATCCAATTAGCTTGCAAGCATGTGACTAGCTCACAAGGGATCACATATCACGGGAACGAGTAAAGAGTACTTATCGGTAACGAGGTTGAACTAGGTATGCAGAGATACCGACGATCATAACCTCGGATAAGTAAACTATCGTGAGACAAAGGGAAATTGGTATCGTATGTAAGTGGTTCATTCGATCGCAAAGTAATCGTAGAAATATGTGGGAGCCATATGAATTTCCAGATTCCTCTATTGGTTATTGTTCGGAGAAGTGTCTCGATCATGTCCGCATAATTCACGAACCGTAGGGAGACACACTTAAGGATTCGACGTTGTTTGAGTAGTTATGGAATGATGAGAAAGAGACCGAATGTTGTTCGGAGTCTCGGATGGGATTCGGGATATCACGAGGAGATCCAGAATGGTCCGGAGAATAAGATTCATATAAGGAAAGTCCCGTTTCGGAGTTGGGGAATGGTTCCGGTGTTTTCATCGGGAATGTTCTAGAAGGTTCCGGAATGTCCGGCACTCCGGAGGGGAAGGGTACATGAATGTGTTATATCAAGTTAATATGATTGCATCATGTACTCGGTGTCATCGCTGAACAAAATAGAGGGTTTATTCAAATCCTAGTTTGAAAAGTCAAACGCCAAGTTTGAAAGTCAAACGACAAGTTTTGGGAAGTGGAGAGGGAGGTGGAAACCGACTTGGGGGAGGAGTTCCTCCTCCCACCGCCGGCGCACCACCAAGCCGAGTTGGGGAGGGACTCCCCTCCCCTTGGCCGGCCCCTCCACCTATATAAGGAGGGGCAGGGCTCCCCTCCTAGACACACAAGTTCCTACCTCTAAACCCTAGTACCAAGCCGCCGCCGCCTCCATAGCCGCCGCCGGCCCTAGGGCAAACCGCCGCCGCCTAGCTAAACCCTAGCCGCCGGCTTGCCCCTCCTCGGCGTGTCTAAACCCTAGATCGTCGAGGGACTCTCTCATACTCCACCATACTCGCTCCGGCTTAAGGCGAAGCCCTGCGAGATCTCCCCTCTACTTCCGGTACACGCCAGTTGCTCTTAGGAATCGCGAGGAGAGTGCTACAACCTCCGTTGCCTGCTGAACAAGGAGAGGAAGGTCTTTGTCAGTAATCAACGTTTGACCGATCATGGAGGCGTTTTAACGCAGCATGGCCGGAAGGATCGTCTACGCGGTCTTGAGATCGGGAAGAGTACGACTATATCACCCACGAGAATCCGCTCTCGTTAAACACTTTGGAATCTTCGAGGGTGAGTTATTCTATCGACTCGTTGCTACAATCTAGTAGATAGATCTTGGCTTGTTTTTTTGTATGCGGTAGAAATTTTTTGTTTTCCATGCTACGAAACCCTACACTTGAGCCCAATCAACCTTGGTCTTCTCAAAGCGAGTGATTTCCTCGCTCATCGTCCGAGTCTTACGTTCGGTAGCCTCGAGGAGTTCTTTATCCTTCTGCAATTGCAGACTTAGCCGATTCTTCTCTTCGGAGAACTCCTGATCAACTTTCTCTAACTCAGATTTCTAAGAAAGCTTGAGGGACTCCACCTCGGCACGCAAGCGAATTATCTCGTCATCTTTCTCTTTCAGCTGCGCCGAATGGGTAGCGACTTGCTCTAAAAAATGCAGCATCATATCAGGCATGGGTATGCATTCTTGATGTGACGCTGCAAGAGTTTGTAACTCGGCTATACCAAAGCCAGGAGGTTATAAGAAACCCGAGATAAATCTCGAACGGGGATCAGTAAAGAGAAAGGATAACTAACCTTCCAGGGCCTTGACTTTCTTCTCAAGACGGATATTAAGATTGTTGATATTACCTGTTTACCAGCAAAATGAGCTAACACCTCCAGTCGAAAATATTAAGAGCTTTAAGGATAGTACAAAAGTTTGTTAAATTACCAGCTTTCTTCACCACGGGAACAACTTTCTCATACTTCTCTTGAAATTTCTTGTGTGCGAAAAGCAGCCTTTGGAATTCGGCAGTCCGCCGATCATGGGCAACCTAAGCGACAAAATAAATTACAGTGAGATATTCGAAGCTAAGACAGATCCGAATCAAGCAAAGCTTAACTTAGATCTCGGTGGCTGGATATTCGAAGCTAAGACAGATCTGAATCAAACAAAGCTTAACTCGGATCTAGGTGGCTGGATATTCGAAGCTAAGACATATCCGAATCAAGCAAAGCTTAACTCGGATCTAGGTGGCTGGATATTCGAAGCTAAGATAGATCCGAATCAAGAAAAGCTTAACTCGGATCTAGGTGGCTGGATATTCGAAGTTAAGACAGATCTGAATCAAGCAAAGCTTAACTCGGATCTAGGTGGCTGGATATTCGAAGCTAAGACAGATCCGAATCAGGCAAAGCTTAACTCGGATCTAGGTGACTGGATATTCGAAGCTAAGACAAATCCGAATCAAGCAAAGCCTAACTCAGATCTAGGTGACTGAATATTCGAACACTAAGATAGATCCGAATCAGGCAAAGCCTAATAAAGCTTCCAAACGAATAACAAGTTATTCGGTTGCAAGCTTCGGGGACTAGAGTATATATAATATCATTTGAATAACTAATCAAATGTCAATAAAAACAATTACCTCGTTCATCTTATCGCTGTCAAGCACGATCTTGGCAGCCATATGCAGGCGACTGCTGATGTCGGATAGTTGAAATGGCTGACTGCTTGGATTGCCCTCGAGCTGATCAGCAGCGTTCCAATTATAGGCATACTCAACCAAGGAGCCGAGGCTGTTCCCACTCTCAGTACGAGTCAGGACTTTACCTCGGACGCGTTGTGTAACCACCGCTGCCGCGGGACTCTTGTGGAGAGTGAGCTGAGTATCAGCGGCCGGGGTGACAACGGTCTTAGCAGAGGAAACCCCCTTGCGGAGCGCATCAGCAATCGTAGGTTGAGAAGAGCTGGCAAGTCCTTTCTGAGACGAGGGAGGTTTGGTGACGACGACCTTCTTAGCCTTAGAAGAGGCGTCGGCAGGAGCTGTTACCTCGGCACTAGGGGTGGCGTCCTTGGAAACAGGAGGAACTATAGTTTCTGAGGGCGCCGAGATGGTGATATCCTCGGCTGGAGTTGGAGTTGCGGTTGAAACTGTGGGGGCCAAAGGAGTCTTGGGGGAAACTCCGGGGTTCACGACGGGGGCAGCGGGTTCGATAGGAGGATCTCGTCCGAAAGTTACGTGGCATCAAGAACGGAAACCACGGGTGCATCTTGCCGAGGTGATGTTTGACTCGAGCAGGAGGAGAGTCCACGCGAGGTGACTAGGAACTCGTATCTTCAGGAGGCGGAGGAGAAGGCAGCGAATTGTATGACTCGTCATGCTTGGACCATCGGGCTTAACAGAAAGAGGAGCGCAAAAGCACGTAAAGTCAAATCAAAAGATGAAAAGAGAAACAAGAAATACAAATGAAAATGAGCATACCCAAGAACTCCGGGCATAGTTTTACGCTTGAAGGTGCTGACTTTTTAGTTCGCTTCTTGGGAGCGGCTTCGAGGCACCTGGAGCGCACGCCTCGAGGTAGCAGGAGGTTGGGAGGCGAGAGGCTCGGCGTCGTGCACTGACCGGCCTGATTAGCTGGGGAAGTATAACCAGGAAATGCAAAAGAGATAGGCATTGCGACTACCTCAAGAATTTGGACGTCGTCGAATCACCTTCCTCCCGTGAGCCGAGGTCTTGCCACGGCGCGAGCCGAGCGAGGTCCGACTTGGGAACAAACTCTCGAGTCGCTCCCGCTATCCAGGGTGTTCCGATCTGCGGTCCACGGGAGGGCCAGAACCTCGGCATCTTCAATCTTCTGCTCCGCAAATCTCTACAAGAAAAGAGACAAAGAGGAATTAGCAAAAGGAATCACAAACGCAATTGGGGGGCAAAACGTAAGTGCGTGAACTTACCTCGGGGGGGGGGGATTCCTTCGGGTGAACGGCTTTAGTCCCCAGGTCCAGTCCTCCGGCATCTCCGTCTTAAATATAGCTCGGACACGCTTGAAAATAAGATAATTATCGAGCTCGACCGTTGAGACTCGGTTGGGATCGAGGGGACCGCTCATGTAGCAAAGCTTGTGCATGCGATGCTGGAAAGGGCAGATTCGGCTGCTGACGAAGGTGGTCATCAGATCCTCGCCGTGTAGCCCGGTGCGGATCAACTCCTTCAGCCGAATCTCAAAGGCCTCGGCCAAAGCATGGCTCTTCCTGGGGTTGTAGGTCCAGTTCCTCTTGGAAGGGAGCCGATGGAGAAAGCAGGGAGCCGAATCTTGTCTTCCTTTCCAATATTCTTGACATAGAAAAACGATCTATGCTACTTCTTGCAGGATTCGAGACCGGCAACACGAGGAAACTCGGATTTTCTTCGAGGAGTGATGGACACGGCCCCACACTAAGTAAGTAACTTCTCAGAGGGCTGGAGGGATTTGTCTGGGACGACGTTAGAACAGATCTAGAAGAATTTGGACCATACGTGCACAGACAGCCAGAGGCCAAAGTATCCTTCCGAGGACGAGATAAAAGCAGATAGGGAAGCAATGGCATTAGCCGGAAGATGATGCCGCTAAAGGCCGAAGTAATCGAGAAATTCCCTAGCAAAATCGCTAAGGGGAAGACCAAACCCACGAGCGAAATGGGACATGAAGACAACATATTCGCCTTCGTTGAGTATGGGAGAAGATTCGCTGCCGGGTAAGCGACAACCTACCTCGGCAGGAATCCGCCGAGTCCTAATCAGCCACTCGATCTCACGACGAGTGACGGAGGAACCCTGCCAGGAGCCCCGCTCTGGACCAGATGCTACATTGTCGTCCTCGACTAGAGCGCCGCTAATGGAACTCGACATAGGGTCGCCGGAGGAATCCACAGAAGAGGAACTAACGGCGGAGCAAGGCTTAGAGGTGCAGGGCCCCGTCGTGGCTCTAAGCGAGGATGGCGGCGGAGCGGAAAAGGAACCACCGTGGGAAGGCTAAAACGCAGCAGATGCGTCTAGAGAGAAATCTAGGCAAGGAGACCGCAGAAAAACTCACCGGCGACGGCGCTGGAGCAAGCGCGTGGGGACGAGGTCGACGGAGCAGAGAAGCTATGGCCTCGCTGTCAGAGATTTCGACGGCGGCGCAGCCGCTGGAACACGAGCAGACGCACGGGCGCGAGGAGGAAGAAGGGCAACGGTGAGCGAAAGAGGAAAGTAAACCCTCTAGCCCCCGTGCTCCTCTTTATAACCGCGCGGCCCTGGTGGTAGTGGGATCGTGCGTGAGGGTGTTAACCGTGTAGATCGTGTGTGCGGCGGGACCGCTCGTGGCTGAGTGGAGCCACACCAATGACCACACGACGCAGGAGACGATCGATCATGTGATGCGCCGATCAGCCGACGCGCCAGCACAAAGAATTACTGTGGCTTGTCAGTGGGCACTATAGAGGAACAAAAAACTAGAGAAACAATGATGAGTGTTACACATAGGATGAGGCGTACACAAGAAGCTACACGGATACCTCGAGCGGGAAAAAGTAACTCAGAGATGAGGAGAAATGAATATTGGGAAACTGATGTGGCCCGGCCGAGGTTACGAGCATGACCACACCAGCTTCGGGGACTAATGTTGGGGAGGTGACCCCGGATAGGTCAAGACAGGGGAAGATAAAAGGAATTTCCCCTGTCATATGCCGAGTTACTGTCTATATCGGCCGAATCATGTAAAGCTCGGTCGAGATAAGCACGACCATGACACCTATGGGAGGAAATGTAGACTATCCGGCCGACATACGAGTTAGGTCGGCCGAGTAAGTCCGAATAATCTAAATGCAGGTGAAGGCCAAGTCGAGTTAAGCGAGACAGGGCCGAATGACATGAAGCTTGCAGGAGAAGGATGTGCCTATAGTCAAACCCTAGCCACGGGCTAGGAGGAATCTGAATAGAGCCAAGCACAAAGGACAAGGCGCAGAGAAGGCGTAAGGAGGTCACGGAGGTGACAGTCCTGGATCCCGAGGCGTGCAGGTGGGGTTCTCTGGAACTTTGCCGTCATTAGAAGGGCAACACGGAAAGGAGGTCGCCGAGTTACTATATTGGGACAAGCATATTCGAATATGCTTGCCACGATAGCCCTAGAGGAGCCAAGGCTCCCCTTTATAAGGAGAGGTTTGGATCCCTCTAAGAGGGGGATCGGCTCATTCAACACCGTTAGGCTTGTAAAGTTCATCTTTCTTCCTGCATACAGCTCAGGGAGCACTTGTAGTCCAAGATAGGAGAAATAAAGATCTGTATGTTAGTCATTCGCGTGTAGAAATAACTACCTCTTCCCTCCCCAGATCCCTCTAGCATCCATTGGCCCCCTACTTTAGCCTACCCATGGCATCTGTCGTGTCACCACCACGACAAGGAGAGGGATCATCACCCACTTGCGCCAATGTTGCGACCCTCCGCTTCCAACCGATGGATTACGACAAGGTTGCCACTATTGGGCATCAGGAATGAGGTTCATATTATTCTTCTACCTGCCCTTGAAAGGATCGTATGGGCACCTAGAGGGGGTGAATAGGTGCTACTTAATTTTTTTTTCTTTTTAAAATTAGGGTTTGACAATAAAGGTAAATTCTCTAGATTATGTAACTAAGGTGAATTTACCTATATGTCAAACAAGCACAAGCTAGTACAACACTAAGCAAGAACAAGTAAGTAAAATGCAGTAAAGGATAGAAGTAACCAAAGTGGTGGATGCGGAGACACAAGGATTTGTTTCCCGTAGTTCCTTCCTTTTGAGGGGAAGTACGTCTACGTTTGGAGAGGGGGTGGTTTAAAACCACCAATACCACGACATGCCTCCCTTGTTCTCCGATGAACCTCACCCCAACGGGATCAATTCACCTTCCACTATATCGGCAACCTTCGAGGTGGAAGCCGGCACCTTTACACAAGTTCGGGGCACACATCCACAACTTAATTGGAGGCTCCCAAATACAAGCAAGTTGTCAACAACAATCAAAGACAATCTTGTAAGAACCAAATCAAAGCTAGGGTTTCCAAAGAAACACTAGAGCATGGGGGCCCTCAAGTGAATGAGGGGGAAATGAAGATCTCTCTTGGTGAAGCTGTAGATCAAGGCCTCCTCTTTCGATTCTTCAAAGATCAATGACTTTGGATGGTTGGATGAAGAGATCTTGTTGATTTGGTGGCTCTAATGGAGTTTGTGTTCTTGAGCAGGTCGAGCAGCTGGAGGAAGGGGATAAGGGTCCCTATTTATAAGCAGCCTCCTCCACGAACCGTTTTATGACCGTTGAAGAAAATTCAGACCGGAGACTCCGGTCTGTGCACCGGAGACTCTGGTCTACACCGGAGATTCCGGTCCATCTCCGGTCCAGCCTCCGGACCAGCCTTCTGATTGACCATGCCCTGGCACGAGCCAAGTGGGCCGGAGACTCCGGTCCACCAGCACCAGAGACTCCGGTCTGAGTCCACACCGGAGATTCCGGAGGTGCCTCCGGACCTTTCTCCTCACCCCCATACAGAATGTCCCAGCCAGATTCCTGATGCCACCACCGGGGACAACTGCGGGAGATTCCGGTCCAGCCAGATCAGAGACTCCGGTCTGGAACTTCTAGAACAATGTCAAGCTTGCAGGAATCTTTCCAAAGTGTGAGGGTACTTTTCACTTATCATAACTTGTGGACAGTGACAAACTGTAAAATGATCTACTTGTTATTAACGAACACCAAAAGTGATTATGACAATAAATGTCCTTTCATCCCTGCATATTATTCTGCCAGCAAGTCAACCAACCTCTCTTGAAGTGGATTCTCATGGGTTTTCTGTCAATCGTGGATTGTTCCCTTGGAGTCGCCTCCTGTTCAGGCTTCTGGTGGAGCGGCGATGGTAAAGAGCTAGCTGGTTCAGACTATTGGCGGTAACACTGAAATTATCTCTAATCTATGTTGCATGTTAAACCATCTTTCATATCTATGTGCCTATTCAGATCTGAGTTATCAGCACGTGTGCAAATAGATACGAGCAAATTCAGTTGACTGTCAGATAAACAATTATTTTGCGGTATATTTTTTGCTATGTAAACATAAACAAGTATAATCAAATCTGTTATTTATTTTTTGTTTTAGGTGAGTCCAAATTCATTACTGGATGAAGATATAATTGGAAGAAAGTCTACATTAAAAGAAGAATTATTGAGATTCACTTTTCATATATTATATGTAAATACAGTGTGCCATTTTATATTGAGTATCCTATATACTCCCTCCCCTCTGTCCTAAAATATAAGACGCCGAAGAAGTAGTTAAAACTCAACGATTTATAAGCTTGACCAAGATTATAAATAAAATGAGCATTTACAGTACCGAACAATATCAATAGATTCACCATAAAATATATTTTTCAATACGTTTATTCAATATTGTAGATGTAGATATTTTTTACTAAATATTTGGTTAAATTTAGTGAGCTTTGACTTTTAACTAATCCTTATACACCTTATATTTTAGGACGGAGGGAGTATTTCTTCTCGTTTAGACTTACTACAAGTCATATAATCATGGATACACTTACTACAAGGAGAAATACAATAGACTTACTTGTTTGGTATTAGTCAATGTCATTGATTTTTTGCTAGCTAGTTATGAGCTTGCATCTTTCGTTCTATCAAAGCCCCTCCAAGATGAAGCTTTTTTTATCTTGAGTTGAATATCCATTTTATTCTTCTTACAAAGATACATTTTCAGGCGATAACATTGTAATTATTTGGCCAATTAATATGTTGTATTTCTGATCTATAAATATCTTTATTCAGTTCATCAACATGCACATCATTACCTGTGTTGATTTATTTTTACCCTCTTTTGACTTAGATTAATAAAGAATGGCAACAAAACCTTAGCCTTTGTCATGCAAATCTTGGGAAGTACAACCCACAAGAGTAGAGTTCACAAAGCGTGTGATGGCAATGTTTATATCTACCAACTCGTTGGACTCCAAGTTCAAAGTGTTGTAATAAGTTTCTTTTTCTCACAAGGATGACTCAATATTTATATCAAACTCGCGGGGAATTGTCAAAGAACCTTCTTTATTGCCATTTTCTAGCAACCTACAAAACAAAGTATTTGTTATGTGTCCCCAACTCCACCATGTGGATGTCAAGCACAAGGTTTTATATTAATAAAATAATAAAACTGTAAATAAATAAAAGTAAATAATCTATAACTAGGCAAGAAAGTAAAACATAATAAAGTAAAGTTCTTTTTGGGTATTTGTTTGCTTATGCAAATAGTAAATATATTTTTATATTTTCATATTTAATTAATGCGGAAAATATAAAAGGCAATAAAAGTGTGTAAAAGGTGTTTCTTGTAATAAAAAGTGGACCGAGGTTCACGGGTTCACTTGTCTACTCTCTCATAAGGTGCAATGGACATAAACTGTTTATGGATAACATAATATCACTTGGAACTTTCATTTTATGTTTGATTAGCATTTATATGGACATCATGTCCTAATATAAAGATGATGCAACATATCTCACTTATACTCCTCTAGAAAGGGAAAACTTCGAGAATTAAGAATAAACAGATTATAGCCTTTTGACATTAGGGATGGAAACGGATCGGATGTAGATCGGATAGTTCCTTTCCAACATCCGTTTTCATATTCTCAAAATATGAATGCAAATATGAATGTTGTCGAATACGAATACCGAGCGGATGTTACTCAAATGCGGATGCGGATTGGATGTTTTCTCATTTTGAAACGGATATGAATAACCAAATAATAGCCTCATGTCTAATAATGAGTCAACTATATAATGATGGAGAGATAAATATAGTGATTAAATACACAATAGTTTTGAATGTAATCATACAAAATAACCCTGACCACTTCTTAAGCTTTTTAGGTTAGATAATTTGTATATTATACCACAATTATTAGAAAAGGCTAATATAATTTCATTTAGATACGGATATTACCATTTCAATATCCACATTTGCTTCAAAATTCAATATCATAGCCGTTTTCATATTTGTAAAATGAATCCGGATATTTACCACATCCATTTTCTGGTTCGTCCGGATATGGATATTACCATGACCATTTTCAGTTTTCCGAATACAAATGTCGGTTAATTCGGATTATCCACTACTAGTTCCCACCCCTATTTGATATGATAATTGAATAACAAATGTCCTACCTTGACCAAACAATAACAATTTTGCTATCATAAGACGAATATACATGCATTCACTTTATACCCAGTGAGGTGACAAAAGAAAGGTAAAAAACATAGTGGATCTCGAGTATTCTGTCATTGCCCAATCTCCACTATCATATTGCTCCATCTAATACACATGTTTCCCCACACATATTCTTGCATACAAGTATGATCAAAACAAGTACTTAAGAACAGGGTACACAATATGCATCTACCAATACATCTTATGCATGATAGAATTCCAATCTCAAGTATCATCTCATAAAACAAAGAACCATCACATAGAAATTACATAAATGACCATAATCATGTTGGATAGCTCACATGGTACTAAAATAATGATATCATGAGAGAGAAGTAGATCAAGCTACTGCCACAAACCCATAGTCAGGTGGACTACTCCCTCTTTATCATGGAGACAAACCCATAATGCCACCAACCCATAGTTATTTTATTCCTAGCTCATCCACCCACACCATTGTTGTATGTCGTTGTCTCTCGCTCTGCATATGGCCACACTTCCACAATTTGACGCGATAGAGCAAGCTAGACCAGCTACTAACCTTGACATGTTCCGGATCGGCAAAAACCACACGGTTGTTGTCTCGAAGCCGGAATGCGCGAGGTGCTCCAGTTCGAGGACTTCGCCTTTCAAACCGGCCAGCGAGCACAAAACTTAGCTAGCGGTCCCCGTAGTAGGTCAGTGTCCTCTACAGTCAAGCGGCGAGGAGCAAGAAGGGCGACGGGAAGGAGGGGCTCCGTGTGGTGGGCGACATGGGCGCGTTCGCCCGCGGCTACGCCGACTAGGGGCGAGAAGCGAGTTGCGTGGCAGAACTCTACGGCAGTCAGGAAAGGTAGGGAGCTGCGCGGGGCGAAACACTACCGCGAGCAGGGGCGGCAGGGAGCTGGGCCACGGAGAGTTCGTCGTCACCTACCGGTGGCGTGTCACTATCATGCTCGCCGCCGACGTTGGAGCTGCATCTCACGGCCCCTTTTCTTCTACCTCTCTCTCAAACCCCCCGTTTTGTCACTCACAAGAACACACACATAACTAAGAAAGAAAAGTGTTATCTTGTAATTTAAATTCATAAATTAATCTATAGCTTACGAGTGAGGGAAAAGCTCTGAGCCGAGCACCGGTTCACGCCCTTAGCTACAGTAAATATACTCAAAAAAACCAGCGAACCGGCAAACACAGGCCCACCGATTCACAACTGCTTCCTCGCTTCTCGCGTCTGCTCTCCTCGCTCCTTTTCGACGCTGGGGACGGGCCACCACGCTAGAAAAAGAAGATGTGGCTAGGGTTTGCCTCTCCCACCGCCGGGAACGGGCCGCCGCCGGTCAGCTCCGTTGCCTCTGACATGGGAAAAGTGCCCGACCTCCCCTTCGTCTCGACATCAACAGGTGTGCGGCCATCGCTCATGTATTTGCACCACGCCGGCGGCGGCATCTGCATCCCCTCCGATGATGGTACGAGCTCCAGTGACCTCCTCTCTTGCCCCTGCCTAGCCCTCCCATCCCCAATCCTTCCCAACAAACTGGTAGCCGTCAGTCACCACATCCACAATCCCCATCACGCGGGAAGAGCTCCGCATCTGCTTAGGCGATGGAAACACTCATGCAACTCCAACCTCGCCTCCAGCAACAGGGTGATGCCATCTCCGTCGTGTACGGTGGTGCCTTCTCCTCCATTTTTTCATCAAGGTATATATATTCTATTGAGTTCTAACCTTATCAGATGCACCCGCACCGGTATCGGCGGGCGCATGTCATTGCTCCAGCACCCATCTCTGCCCCAAGCCACCTCCCTTCTTCTTCTTCCCCTCCTTCCCTCATTTTCCTCCCCGGGCCACGGCTCAGCCGGGGCCATACTCCAGTGATTTCGTCCCCTTTTGGCAGAAGTCCTCAACGTCAAAAGAGCAGGCTAGGGGAGCGATGCCCTTGGGAGGACCAAATTGGAGCACGACATGGCCTCCTCGATTCGTGTGGTCTCCATCAACTCCAACACTCTAGCCTTCAGGAGGCTTAATGTCGCGGTCTAGCCGAATTCGGCCTCTTGGAGCCGCAGGATGAAGAAACGGTGGGCAGTTCTGATCCAGCAATGTCAATGGGTCTGTATTTTTCCTTTACTCTTGCTTGCAAATTTGCATAATTTTTAGTGTTCCAAATCGAACCTTCTGGCGGTTCTTCCTCCATGACGGCGCGGTGCGCTCTATAGTGATGTGGAAAATACGAGGGTGTGAGGTGATGCCTTCGCCTGCTGGGAGGTGGGATGCCTTCATCGGCTATGTACCACTTCATGAAAGCGGATGTGACCTGCCTGCACGCCACTCACATCGCCGTTGTGTGTGGCCGGTCCGACCGGCTGTTGCTCGATGCGTGCCATCACCGGCCGGCCAGCCCTGCAAGGTCTACAAGCACACTAGGGCCAGTGGCTGAGCTACATCAACTTCTTCATTTCTTCATTTTTTGGTGACTGCCCAGATGTGTCGTCACCGTCAGGAGATAAGGCAATCAAAGTGCCATGCTGCTTCTTTGGAGGTTTGCTGCTCTTTTCCCTGTTCTGTGTGGTATTTTGTTTTCTTAGCTCATGTTCTTTTTTGTTCCTTTGTCTTTTGTTTGGTTCTCTTTGTTATTGTCATGGTTCAGCCAATGACGACATATTCATTTGTTCTGGCGATCTCATTTGACTGGTTTGGATCATAATGTCTGGTATGTTTTTTCAGCTCGCTCCGTGGTTATTGGTAATTGCTCCATAATGGAAAGTAGGGAGTTACGACAACTTCATACTAATTGTATCTAATGTTGTTGCATGCTCCCAACATGTCGCTCTCTGGTGCCGTATGCTAGCTATCTTATGGCCAAAACACTATCATTCAAGTAATAACCGTATCTACTTGCTTTGCTTTCTCTGTTCTGGATGGTTCATTCTATGTGCTTAAAATTACATGCATGTGTGTTCATTGGGTTAACATGAGAGACGAAATACTTGATGGTACCTGCAGATCGGTTACCAACTCATAAGGGAGTTTTTGCCTCCAGCACAATTATGGTGGGAAGTGATTATGGAATATCTGGCCTTTACGGAAGTTTATTCAGATGCACTATATGCGAATTGAAAAATATATTGATTCCTTTCTTCAGTTGGATACTGTTTTTGTGCATGACATTCAGGTAAAGGAATACTTATTGACATGAATAAGTTTTATTTTTCCTCAACTGAACTAGGTGATGTACGACCATGTTTCTTATGTCTTTGTCTGCTCTTTTTAGTACCCTTGGCCAGATCAGACTGACGAGTGTTGTGATAAGCGGATCGAACCACCTACCATAATTCTTTCCTGTTTTGCTGTATTTATTATATAGCTAAGAGATCAAATAATAGAAAGGAATATTTTTAAATAAGTAGATTCAACAAAAAGTGTCTCTTATAAGGTTACTACAGCATGTCTATTATAAAGTCTCTTATAACCTGAAACCTTGACCCGAATCAAAGATATATTGTACTCCCTCCGTCCCATAATAGATGTCTTACATTTGTCAAAATTTGGATGAACATATATACTAAATAGTGTCTAGATTCATCTAAATTTTGAAAAATCTGAGACATCTATTTTGGGACAGAGGGAGTATAATTTATTGTTGCAAGTTTCAGCTGCTTTTCCTACGTACTAAAATTTGGTATTTGACCAATATTACAGGGAACTAGAATAGAATGCTATGTTTCAAGAAATCACTTCTTCGAATCATGTGCCTGGTTGTTTTTCTTAGCATATTCTTTTGTTTTGGTTGTTTACGGTTCCTCTTTGTCTTTGTTGATATGTTTTCTTCTTGCAGGTCTTCATGGGTTAAATGTTCAAAGTTGTAGGACAATACCTCAGGGTCTACAAAAACGAAATCTGACCTATATAATTTGTTTTGGTTGTGCTGATTTGTTTTTGAAGCTAACAAGATAGCTTTCCATGTCTTCAGTGTTGCATTGGTCACTGGTACAACAACAATGTCCACCAACGTTTCCAAGATGCCTTAAGCCAATAACAAGCAGTGAAAGTTTTGTGCTAATCGGTCCACTTGAGGATAACTGAGTCCACTAGCAGGAAACATAAATCCGGAAACTACGCCTACCAGAGGTGTCCTAGAAGAAACTGATCTTGATTTGGGAGAGGTAAGCAGATACAAACCAAACAGTTAATTCCACGAATTATTTTCAAGAAAGCTAACATAATGTATATTTCTCTGTATAAGGGGACAAGCTGCACAACAGAAAAAAAGAAGGATCGAGCACTGACTGCTACAACAGCTAGCAAAAGGTAATATCTTCACGACCATTCCATGGTAGCATAGCTTATTACAGTTATACCATGAGCTCATGGCCTATACATTGCATGTAGTGCAACCATGAAAAGAAGAAGGCTACTAAAGAACAATTCCCACCTAAGTAAGCAGTTCTTTTAATATAAGTAAGAGATATGGTCGTAAAGTACTATTGCCTGCTACTTTTTTCTTGTGAAAATTTTAGAACATGCTGAGTTTTAGTTTCGTACTTTCCTTGACATAAAAGAAACCGGTTAAAGTTTATGGCCCGGTAGCAGTAGGTACTTCTTCACTACTATTTTTCCCCAAATCTCTGATTTGGCCAGGAAACCTTATATATTTAGTAACACATTGTCAGTAAAGAAGTGATGTATTAGTATTTTTTTCCAGTTCTGTATGATTCTTGCATGTACATATGGAGGAATATTTTGCAACTTAGGAGCAGGATTCATAATATTCCACCCAATTTTATTTCTGGATAGGCTTAATATAAGAGACATGCTTCAGCGCAAGAACTTATTTTTAGAGGATATGCATGTGTCTTTGCAGTGAACACTAGAGGCAGGGGATCATTTATTCTTTGTATGTATGTTTCACTGGACATTCTGGGAATTTCTGTGTTCATATTTCACATCTACATGTTCTGTTTACGGTAACATTAAATTTGTTGGTTGTCCCTTTCCTATGGAAATTATTGCATTGGTGCTGGAGTGTCTGGTGCTGCAGAAATGGCTGTTTATTCAGAGGAACTCAACCAAGTCTTTACTCTTTACACATGCAGGAAAATCCTTAAGGAGTTGATGCGCAAGGTCTTCTACAGAGCTAAAAAAATGTACAATTGCCTAGAGGCCTGGATAGCAAGATATAGGTAGCTCTTTCTCTTTCTTTTTGACTCTTTTTTGCATCTGTACATACTCTTTTTATTACTCCCTACGACCCATATTAGTTGACTTGGATTTGTAAAAATTTAGACGAACCCATATACTAAATAGTGTCTAGATTTATCAAATCTAGACAAATCCAAGTCAACTAATATGGGTCGGAGGGAGTAATAAATTTGAGCATTATGCTATTTTCCTACGGGCATGTATAGTAGCAAGATAGAGATGCTCAAAGGAAGGAAAGTCACTTTCAGTGCCGATTGTTTGTACTGTCAATGTGTTTTTCGATATATATCTTCTTCCAAATTATTTATTGGTTACTAAATCCATTAATTTCAAGCAGACATTGCAAGTGGAACAATGACACATTCTTTCGGGAAAATTACACATCTCTCCGATGACCCATGGGACGTTTTCTTCAGAGGTTATATGCAAGGTTGAAGTCGACTTGTGGATGCAATCCTATTTTGGAGGTTCAAGCATAGTTTTCTGATTTCAACAAGATAAGAAGGGTGGGCATAAGGAACTAGCTAGCCCGTGTATGTGTAAAATATTACCAAGTTAGTTCACTGTAAAATATATGCAATATTCTGAAGCATACTGCCACATACATCTTACCAGATTCAGGCATAGGTTACTTCATGTATATTGTATTAGAAGTAACCGTGTCTTAATGGGTTTATATGCGAACAGTCTATACTTAGATACACATGGGCGTATACAATTAGGACACATCGATAAAAGCACAAACGTATTATGCTTGGCAGTGGCACAAAACAAAGTGGTTTGAGTATACCGTACCAGCACCAGCCACGCTATGCCAAAACGTGCATGCAGGTGACGCGGCGAAGCGCGCATATTCATCTAGTAAGTCTAATTTCTGACGAGCGAAGTGAAGCGTGAGCCAAGTGGAGTTAAAATGGTTATTTCAGAGACCAACATCTATGTTTCAAACTGCTTTTACTCATTGCGCATACAGTGCTATTCAGTTGCATCACGTAGTTGCCCGTGGAGTTAAAATGGTTGTGTTTGATTCCCTTTCACCTCGCCTTGGATTTTCAGAGAATGGCATACGTTCAGAGAACTTTTCGCCATTTTAGGCAAGGCAGATTGGATGCTGAAGATACTCTTCAGAACTGGTTGTGGCACTGACTGTTTTATCTTAGTATTTCTGATCGCGGTAGTCCTATATACTCTGTAGGACACCGGAACCATAGCATGACAGAATCGGAATGGGAATAATCATGTGATCAATGAGAGCGAGTCGGCCGCTAAAGTGGTGTGTGATTCCGAATTAAGTCGTCCACACTTTTTCTTTTTTGGATGTGTAACACAAAACGTTAACGGGATTGATACAGACTGCAATACAAGACGTTCACCCCAGTTGTACAAATTACAGATAAGAAAAGAAGTATTAGCTCTGTCTAATACAGTTAGCACACAGCCCCCTCATCAGAAAAAATATAAGAAAGTATTAGCTCACATTCCACGACACCCTCTCGCACATCAAACTTCTCCCGCGACCAAGCCGAGACTGTATCCATACAATTGAGATGAAGGCTTCTCCTCTGCTTAAGCTCTGTCTTCTCTCCTTCACTCCTCTGCTCTACACAACACGCACCAGCCATAGCGACCACAGCCCTCTCCACTTATGCTTCCTCTCTAGCGTCCTCCTCGCCGTCGCCATGGCTGCGTCCGGGAACAACACCCCCGGCAAATCCGACCCGTTACCTTGCCATTACTCAGTATTTCTTCTAATATCTCATCTCGCATACACACAACCGACCTAGAAAAATGAACTACTACTTCTTGAGTCGCAACTAACCTATCTACCCGAGATTTGAGAACTGAGCCTCAGACTACCTCTTCTTTTAGGCCTTGTTCGGTTACTAAGGGAATGGACGGGATTGGCATGGATCAAGGTGGGTTAGATCCCATCTAAGTCAAATTCCTCTCTAATTCTCTCCTATCCACTCCAATCCACTCTAGGCATGGATTAACCGAACAAGGCCTTATAGTGGCCATCAGCCCCTTCACGCCAACGTTGTGAATAGCAACGTTGTTTTGATGAAGGCCCGCATGAGAAACCAGCCGTGTGTACTTTAACCACTCCATCAACATGGAAATGCTCAAGACAGTTTGCCTTTTCTTTGATGTGGTGGTTCGTGAATCTGATCGGAGAGGGTGATGAACTAGTCCAGGACGTGGAGTGCTAACTGCGCGTGGGAGTGAGGATCGTGTTCAACTTCGGCAGGGATAATTGCGGTTGAGCTTGATTTAGTTCTTCTCTTGCATATGTGCTTTGTCTCTGTATTTTCCTGCAGATGTGCTTTCCTTAACTACTCTACTGTACACGTGTGATTCTGATGGGCACTCTAAATATGCTATGGCAGATATGAAATCGTCCCCCTAGTTTTACCTGAAACCAGATTCAGTTTCATACCTCCAGATTCTTATGTATCTGCTATAAAAATTCCAAGTCTAGATAAATATGAGTCAAGTTCTATGAAATAGAGGGAGTACTAGAGCATCTCCCTTCATGTCCCCAAATGACGCCCTAAAGGCTTGTGGGGGCACTGGATAGGAAACCGCGTCCAGTCGTGTGCCTAGGAGCCGTTTTCGTTTGGCACGGTCCAATAGTTTGGCCGACA
Organism: Avena insularis; assembly: GCA_023614405.1. NCBI lineage: Eukaryota > Viridiplantae > Streptophyta > Magnoliopsida > Poales > Poaceae > Avena > Avena insularis. The sequence goes on along the minus strand of CM042693.1, from coordinate 6,126,780 downwards.
CGCCCATCCCGACAACACAGGAGACGTTGCGGCTGTCCCAGACACAAGTGGCGGACAATGTGGTGATTGGCGGGTCAGCCATGTCATTGGCACGCAGTTGGTCATCGTTATTTATGTCGCCACCAATCTCCTTGTGGCGGCTATGGCGGGCGTAGAGAGTCGTCTCGACGTCCCAGTGGCGCATGGCCGCCGCAGAGAGTAGTCCCATCATCGCATTGGCACGTGGCCGACACAATGTCACAGTCTGCAGAGGCGTTAATGCGAGCCAGCGGCCGCACTGCCTCCGGCGTTTAAATACCTCCCTCGGCACCTCTACTCTATCCACAATGCAAACCCTAGCCCCTCCGTATTCGCCTCCTCTTTCGTTCTCGCCCCAAGATCTCCCATAAGCTAAGCGCCATGCTTGGACGCCTGCCTACCTGCTGGGCTAGGCCGCCGCCGCGCTTCTCGTGTCGTACCTAGCTCCGCTGGACTCCTCGGACGATGATGACTCCGAGAAGTTCGATTTTTCCTTCTCGATGAACAAGGACCATTACAGCATGCCAATGGTTGATCCACTATATCTTGTTGTCCTCAACTCTTTCAAGATCGAGCGGAAGAGGGCCAACAAGGTTCTTTTCCATGAGGGGGCCAACACTATTTTTTTTTTGTAAAAGGAGCATATATTAATATCATGAGATACCAATTACACCTAGCCTCTATAATAATACAATACCCTATTGGATGCACAAGAATGAATAATTATAAAAAATAAAAGTCCCTCTATAGTGATTAGATCCTTAAAACAGTGGAAAAACACCATCAAAACAGCACCAGAAATCCAACAACTCCAAAAGCGATGCCTCCGAGAAGGGAACAGTGCTGAAGCGTCATCATCGTCCTGATCAAAGATCATTGGTTTTCACCCTCGAGAAAGTCCACACACACAAAACAATGCCTTCAACAAGGTCATTGCCAGTCACAACCAGTTAAGGACAGACCTTGGGTTTTCACCCTGCATGTTTAGATATCGAATTCCTCTTGTGAACTCGCCCCTGCTGCCAATTCCACCGCTCCAAATCACAAAACACCAAGCCAGAAACCCTACATCCCCAGGACTCAAACTTCTATTGCCAGTCTTCGGTTCTCGGCTTTCGTGCGTTTCTCCGCGTCTGACTTCACTATGGAACCAAGTATGTCCCATAATGGAAACTGACTGTAGAACTTCACAACGCCACCTCTGAAACCAAACAGCCAGCAAAAAACATGGTTGCGTGTGAATGAAACACCGTCCGCATCAGCGAGCTCTAGGCATGTCGTCCATTTTGAATGAACCGACGGAGTCTTCCGAAACTCAGTAGTCCACCAAAGATCAATGAGACTGGCGACTGGTAGTTCTTCATCACGGCGAGAGGGAAATCAAAGGACGACCACCTTTATTCAAGCCAAACTAGCACAGCAGTCCCCACACCACCGACTGGCTCCCGGCGATCGGAACGAGCAGGTTATCCTCTAGCCCAAACGAGCCCGAGGAATCCCTAGATCCGACCCGGAGATCAAGCCAGGACCGCCACCACCACACTGGCAGCCATCGCCTCCGACCATCTCTGCAACCTTCTCCGTCCTCCTCCATGCCTCCCTGACGTGTGTCGCTGCGATCAGACACCCCGCTAGAGAAGGCGCTGCCATCCCACCACCGCAGCTGCCGCCGCCTCGCCGCACGGCCTCCACCGCCCATAAGCTGACCACCCACGGGCAGCAGTCTGATGCGACACGAGAGAAGCCCCCGCCTTGACGGCGGTGAGGCACCACCGGGCGTCATGATAGCGGCCGGAGAACGGCCGACGGCGGCAGGTGCCTAGGGTTTTGGCCTCCGAGTCGCAGCGCAACGCGACACTGGAGGGGGGTTTTCCTACCTGGTCAACCGGTAGTTAAAAGAGCGCGGAGCGGAGATCTCCCTATAGAGGTTGTCGGTGGAGAAGAACGCCCGCCTCCTCATGGAGAGGGAGCGGCATGCCATTCTACGCATCAACATGGAGAATGAGGCCGCTATCGCTGCTCGCGAGGAGGCCAAATTGCCGAGAACAAGTTCTACCAACAATTGTGCGAACATATGGAGGCTGAGCGAAACGACCGGCGGTGAGCCCGCCGCCTGTTGATGGAAGCATGGCAGGCGAGGTGGGCCAAAAAAACAGGCCGAGCAGCATTACCAGAACGACGACAAGGCCGGTCCATCTAGTGGAAACGGTGTCGCTTAGATTTAGTTTTATTGTTGTCAACCAAGCCAACCATGTGATGGTTCCCTTTACATTTTTCTATTTTTTGCTGCATGTTTCTTTTCTTTTCCTTTTTTTATTTTTCTTGTTTTTTCTTTCTAAGATAATATAAAATCTTTTTAAATTTTAAATATTTTTTAATTCGAAGAATTTATAAATCTGAACATTTAAATATCTGAATATTTTTCATATCTGAATAAATTTCAAAATTGAAAACTTTTCAAATTTGAACAACTTTCAAGTTTGAAATATTTTAAAATTCGAAACATTTTCAGATATGAAATTTTTTCAAGTTTAAAAATTTTTGGAGTCCGAACCAGTTTAATTTTGAAATCTGCACGTTTTTTAAATCTAAAGAACGCTAACTACTGCACAATAAAAAAGCAGCGAAGGAGCGTGTGCTAACTGGGCCAGGCCACCGGGAACCCATTTTAGGCGTCGCTCCCGTAACCAGCCCTAAAAGCCTTAGTTGTGTACAGGATTTGACATTCCGTCCCGCAATTGATGAGATAATAGGAATTCCCGTGGTGTCGTGGGGTAGCATCGACTTGTATGGTTGGACCGGTCGTACAGCTCATCCTATGTTAGTGTTGCGAAGCCCATGGGAGGGTTTCGGGCTTCAACTTCATTTTTTTTTTGCGAAACTGATCCATTCTTAGGCCTTATTTATCCGTGCTTAGTCGTCAGTGAAGTGCAACAGCAACAGTGTTTGCTACTATAAAAGAATGCAGCAGCAACAATGAGTCCTCGCCCTATGTTTTTCTACGAAATTACTAGTAGTAGTCCGTATCACCGAGGCCTAGACAACATTGGTGAATGGTGAGTGATTATAAGCTGAAACCTGCATTGTTGCATTATATTAAGCTAAAAAAGAGATATCCAATTAGAAGCTCCTCGTCCTAGTCATGTAAGTACGTACTCATTATAGTGATCCTAAGCTGGAAACCTCCACTGTTGCATAATACACTCAAAAGAGAGATCCAGTAAGTACTTCAACAGTTCGCCACTCCAGTATCATCTCAACTCCAGCTCTTAACGAGGCTGCCATGAAGCATGAAGGGCGGAAGAGAAGGAGTGGTTTCCTTTCGTTGTGCAAATGTTTTTCTATTGATGCAGTACGTGGAACCTGTCACAGAAGACAGAACATATTCGATCATCATCCAAAAAGGAGCAATATAATGCATGGAAAGAGAGAGATCTATTCCTTCCTCTGAGAAGCGCCGAGAGGAGCCGTACATGTCGCGTCAACGCGTGATCCAGCGCGAGGGTGAGAACGCGCTAATAAGTAGGCGAGTCCAAAACGGCTGCTCTCTACACAGCCTGGTCAAACAGACTACGCCCACGGCACCGCGTGCCATGCTAGCTAGAACAGAACCTTCTATCCGGCCCATGGTACTCCCTTTGTAAAGAAATAACTGACTTGAGTTTATCTAAATTCAAATAATGAACCCAAACGTATTTTAGTCTATAGATATATTTAGATATAGTTAAACTCAAGTCAGTTATTTCTGGACGAAGCTAGTACGAAAAATGAGCACTTTATCCGTTTATTTATCTTTTCATTTTAACAAGAGCAGTCCTTTTCTTTTCGATATTAAATATAGCTTTTTTAAGCATTAAATATAGCTCTCTTTTTCTCTCCGAGAGTAGTCTTTCACTATCGGCAACATACATGAGAGATGAGACCAATGTAGTAGTAGTCGTTTTAATTATTTTATTATCGTGCAGTTTCGTGCCATCAAGCTAAGATTACCGACTGACTAGGTAAGCTTCAGCATTGGCTGGGAGATGCAGCCGTCGGTAGAAGACCAGAGACCACGGAGTCCTTGTTCTTCACGTGTGCTTTCGTGTCATGCCACCTCTTTTACCAGCCCAACTTGGACTCCAACTCGGAAAAGCAACGGCTTGCTAGCTGCCACTTGCATCCTAGAGATCCAGCCAAAAACCATGGAACTCTGCATGAAACTTGCGGAGTTGCCGGCGGGCTTTGCCATTAACAACCGTCTGCGTACGTACGTAGCGTGCTTCGCCGTCGAAGAATTCATCAAAATCTGATGAAATCAGTTTACTGGCAAGTGGCAACTAGCCGGGAGTACTTAATTCATTCTGTGCCGTTCTCAACAGAATGAAGCGTGAAGGAAAGAGTAATTAACCAGATCTCGCGTCATGGGAATCCAGTTTTAACTGACTGCAATGGTCCAGCGTCAGCATGTTTCTCGGGAGAAACATCGGAGCAGCACATGGCAACTTGTATACAGGAGTACCTGATATATCCCATGGGAGAAGAACCAGCTAGGCTGCACATCATATATCTAGGCGGCTAATAATTATAAATCCTTTGCTCACTCGCCAAGAGGGGACGGATTCAAACGTCGATCCGCATCAACGCGTCTGGTGACGATAAACTAACTAATCGGGTACTACCACTGTGGGGGGTGGACCGCCCTTGTGACACTAATTAAGCGACACTGTGGCCATCGTCACCCACCATCGTCACCAACCGGTACGCTCAATTGACCTACGTATAGAGCTTGTACTAGGCCAACATAGTTAATCAGAAACAGCACTGACACAAGATTAGACCACCACCGACGAAAATAACACATAGCTAAGAAAAAAGAGCTAAAAGCAAAACATTAGTCACAAGATTAGGTCAGTTTTGGGGTCAATTACACTTTGTCACTATTGCTGAACACTCTCCCGACCTCCTCTCCTCACCCCTGCCGGCCTCCCGCCCTTCCCCCTTCCTCTGGTCGGGCAAAGATTGGGTGGTGACAGCGGTGGTGGTGGGGGCAGGTGGGGTGTGTGTGTGTGGGGGGGTTCTCCCGCACGATGGTAGCAACCTTCCCTCATGACGGTGACACGTGGTTATGCGGTGAGGAGCGGCGGAATCCCCTACCTTGGGGCACAACCTCCCCGTGACGGAGGCGTCCGAGCCTACAACTGCGGTCTAGAGCTCCGGTCTTGTGCAAGTCCTAGATGGGCTTGGGCGGGCCGGCGCTTCTAGGCCCCGTGGTTATAGGATAGCATGTTGGAGCCTGAGATGTCGGCTGCTAGGCATCATGGTGGTGTTGATGGTCATCAAGACATCGGCTTGTTGGATCCTCATCGTCTATTCCACGTCAACGCCTCCTGTTTCGCCTTCAACATCGATGTATCTCGTCTCATCAGCAATGAGGTCACAAAGGATGGCTCTTCTTTGGTACACATGTCCGATAGGCATTGTGATGGACGAAAAGGCCAGGGCAAAATCCTTGCGTGAAGCTAACGATGGCGGCACCCGTAGGCACTGTCCTTGATTCCCCTTCTCAAGCGCAAGGGGTAAACCCTAGATCTGGCCTTCGCATATGGTGATGGCGGCGTGGTCGCGTCATTACCTCCTTGGAGACATCGCCTAGGCATCTCGTGGAGTCCTCGATATGCCAGTTAGAGTCAGTGTTGGACGTCGTTGAGAGCACGGCCTTTCGGAGCGCTATGTATACCGTCGTTGGTGCTTTATTGCCGACACCTCCTCCGGTTTTGTTTGGTCCATACATCCACTACCGACTCTTAGATGCTTATGGGAGAGCGGTGCGTTGGCTTGTTCCATCTTGGAGTTACAGTTGGTCTCTTAAAGTTTCATGTTTGGTCATGACACGGCCTACAAGCTTAGTATATCCCCTTCTTTCCATTCATGGTGGGATACGGTGCAAGGAGAGTGATGACTACAACTGCACAAATCAATTTTAGCTAGATTCAAAAGTAAGAGTATCGAACTATAGAGAGCTATTTTGTTAAGGTCTTTATGCCCCTCGTCACTATCTATCAAAAGATACTTAGAGTTGTCCTTGATCTCAAGTAAGAGTGTTTTAAGAGAGTTTGGTTTGGTTGCAAAAGAGTAAAGAATGCAGTAAAGTAAACGAGTGTAGTGAGAAATATAATGGAACTTCAGTAAGGCGAAATGTTCTCACGGTTTTAGGATCCACCACTAGCATTGGTATTAACAACGAGTAGGATAAATCTATGTCTTTTGTTATTGATATGTGTGGGAAGAGCTCCATAAAAAGATGTGCCAAGAAAAGCATCGGGCATCACATATCTAAATAACCACTTCAACGATCTTCGGTAACCACCTATGGATACATTGCAATTAAGGATTACCCCATAGATATCGATATGAGCTTAACGAATCCCTCCTTATCCCCCTTTCCATATGGTAAAGCGCTGAACATGGTATGTCACTTCACACCGTACGCAATTCCATACTTCCAAGGGAAATTGCCTCTCTAGTCTGGAAGGCAAATATTACATGGTCGACTTCATATAATATCTAGAGAGAGAACTAACACATATTCATAGCACAAGGTTATAGATCATCTTCATTTTATATTATAATATTTTTAGGGTTTCTCCATCTCCCCAAGAGCAAGGTAAACTATTCATATATGGAGACAATCAACAACATCATCATAATCAAGGGCAATTGCTACTCTAGTCCGCTCATGAACTATGGTGTTTGTCATCGTCTGGTCAAACACGTGATCAAAGTTGTTAAACACAGGAACATCGATAGTACGGGATTAGTAAAGAGTACATGCCAGGAAACGAGAATAACCTAGTGTTTCATCTCAGGCAATGTAAAGTATCAATGAATCAATAGGATATGTATTGGACTTAATACTACGATTCACACGATAAATAACTTCGTGTTATTTGCAAGGCTTGCTACTTGTATCAAGACACTGATATTAATATTTGTCATCAGAATGAGTTCCGAACATGATCACAAATATCCGAACCTACTGGGTCACACACTTAAGACGTTTACTGCATTTTAGAATGTGAGTGCGAATGAGGTAGTTGGATGAAGTAATTCTGAAAGGATATTTCGGAGCGTCTCAGAATATTCCGAAGGAGTCCGGGATATCGCCGAGAGTGGACGAAATGGTTCCAGACCTTAAAAGAGGACGCTAGAAATATTTTAGGAAGGTTTCCTATTAATTTGGAGGTGTATGAAAGTTAATTTGGAAAGCTTCAGAATAAATATTTATATTAATAATAAATAATGAATTATTATTTATTAATATCCTAGTGGGTCACATGGGCCAGAGGACCGCATGGGCCTAGTAGGCTACACACACGCGGGGGGGGGGGCTGGCTGAATCGTCCAGGGCGTCCCCTAGGCGCCGGTGGATGGAGGAGGAGGGGAGGGAGAGGCCGTGTGGAGGGAGGAGTCCTTCTTGGTCTCAAACTTACCTTACAAGTTGGTTTTGGGAAAAAACTATGTATTTGATGCGGACTCTGTATAGGATACAGACTTCCTCTCTCTCTCTCTCATTTTGGTGGAATAAAGGAAAAATGAGGAGTCCCTGGAGGATACGGATCCTAGTCCTACTCTCCTCTATAGAGGAGGGAATCCACCTATATAAGGAGGGGAGAGGGCCAAGGGAAAGACACACTAATCCACGCCCTAGCTAAAGCCACCATCGCACGAAGAACTGAAAATAAGTAGAGTTCCTCATTCCGGATGTTCGGGTTGTGTCCCTCCAAGAGGAGAAGGAACACCGCCTCGCTCTATAGTAGCTTGCTGCCTATGAGTCGTCTATATGGAGTATGCGTTGTATGTCGCGAGGTATGCACATGCGAAGAAGAAGACATATGAGGCTAGCCCCTCGATGGTGATCAAGGTGGAGTCCGACGACGACTCCTCTCGCTTTCTCGACTTGTTGATGTTTAGTAACAATGAGGAGTAGTGTAGTGTGGCTATGATACATCATAAACGTATCTATATTTTTTTATGTTCCATGCTTGTTTAGTATCCACTTTGCTTTGCTTTGTCTACACTTTGAGGTATTTTTATATGCTTTCCGGAACTAACCTATTAACAAGATGCCACAGTGCCAGTTGCCTGTTTTCTAATGTTTTTAGTTCCAGAAAAGCCAGAAAATAAATATTCTCGGAATTGGACAGGACAAAAGCCAAAGTCAATATTTCACCGAGGAGAACACGGAGCCAGAAGACGAGACGGAAGAGGGCCACGAGGGGCCCACACCCCCTGGCCGCACGGCTAGGCCTGGCCCGTGCCTGGGGGGTGCGGCCGCCTCGAGCACCCCCTCAGTCTCCCCTTTGCCTATAAGAAGCCCCCGATACCTGAACCCTAAGTACCCGATCAGATCTCCATAGAAAAGTTCGTAGCCGCCGCCACCATCGTCCCTAGATTGGAGGGATCTGAAGCTCTTCCCGGCACCTTGCCGGACGGGAGAGATCATCTCGGAGGTCTTTTTCATCACCATGCCAGCCTCCGGTATGATGCGTGAGTAGTTCCACCTTCGACTATGGGTCCATACAGTAGCTAGATGGTTGTTTCTCCTCCTTTATGCTACCATGTTTAGATCTTTTGAGCTCCGTTCATGATCAAGATTATCTATTTGTAATCATGTGTGTTCTGTTTGCGGGGATCCGATGGATATTGAGATTACTACGTCAGATTGATTAATGGTTCTATCTTATTGATTCTATCATGTCTGTGTTGTTTGAGATCTTGCATGCTCTCTGTTTCTAGTAGCTATCTTGGCCAAGTAGATGTTAGTGACTGAGGGAGTATTTATGCTCGATAGTGGGTTCATGCCTCTACTGAATCTGGGGAAGTGACATAAATCTCTAAGGTTGTAGATGTGTTGTTGCTACTAGGGAGAAAACAATGATCTTTTGTTCATGGAACAATTGTATTGTTTACTTTACACATATTGCTTAAAGCAGTTATCCTTTGCTTGCAACTTAATACTAGAGGGGGTTCGGATGATAACCTGAAGGTGGATTACTAGTCATAGATGCAGTTGGATAGATGTATATGTATATTGTTGTAATGCCCAATAAAATCTCATAGGATCATGAATGCCTAGTATTGCATTGCTTTGCCTTGCTTTGTCCTGTCAATTGCCCCGCTGTAATTTGTTTACCCAGCATGTTATGTTGTTTATCTTAAGGAGAACACCTCTAGTGAACTGTGGACCCCGGTCCAATATTTACCATTGATACATCTTCCAATGTTCCTGTTTACTTTCTGCAAGCTACCATTACCTTCCACATCATACGTTTAATCCTTTGTTTTCAGCAAACCGGTGAGATTGACAACCTCACTATTCGTTGGGGCAAAGTATTGAGTTTGTGTTGTGCAGGTTTCCAAGTTGCTAGCAACACCTTTGAGTCGTTTCCTTCCTCCTACTGGTTCGATAACCTCGGTTTCTTACTGAGGGAAAACTTATTGATGTACTCATCATACCTTCCTTTTTGGGTTTCCCAACGAAACTCTATAGTGATCTGAGCCGCATCAAGACGTTTTCTGGCTCCATTGCCGGGGAGCCTAAGGACGCTTCACAAGGGGAGTCCTTCACAACCTTTCTCTTTACTTTGTTTTTGTTTTGCTTTGTTTTGTTCGCTTCTTTTTATCAAAAATTCCAAAAAAATAGTTTCGTTTGGTTTGCCTTTTCTTTTAAAAAACACAAAAAAATTAGTTCCTACTCTAGTTTCTGCTACTGTTGGCTTGCTCCTATTTTGCAAAAATGAACTCTGCCGAGAACACCAAGTTGTGTGACTTCACTAGCACAAACAACAATAATTTCCCGAGTACACATATTGCTCCACCTGCTCCTGATGCTACCTTTTATGAAATTAAGCCTGCTTTGATGAATCTTGTTATGAAAGAGCAATTCTCTGGTGCTAGTTCTGATGATGCTGCTGCTCACCTCAATAACTTTGTTGAACTTTGTGAGATGCAAAAATATAAGGATGTGGATGGAGATATTATTAAGCTCAAATTGTTTCCTTTCTCCTTGAGAGTAAAGCTAAAGAATGGTTGCTATCCTTGCCTAGAAATAGTATTGATTCTTGGATTAAGTGCAAAGATGCTTTTATTGGAAAATATTATCCTCCTGCTAAGATTATATCTATGAGAAGTGAAATAATGAAATTTAAACAACTTGATAATGAACATGTTGCTCAAGCTGGGAAAGAATGAAATCTTTGGTTAAGAATTGTCCCACTCATGGACTGACTGCTTGTATGATTATCTAGACTTTTTATGCAGGGTTAAATTTACCTTCAAGAAATTTGTTGGATTCTGCTGCTGGAAGTACCTTTATGACTATTACCTTAGGTGTTTCAACAAAGCTCCTTGATAATATGATGGTCAACTATTCTGAATGGCACACTGAGAGAGCTCCACATGGTAAGAATGTAAATTCTGTTGAAGAAACCTCCTCTTTGAGTGATAAAATTGATATTATCATGGCTATGCTTGTTAATGGAAAAGCCCATATTGATCAAAATAATGTTCCTTTAGCCTCTTTGGTTGATCAACAAGATCAAGTTGATGTGAACTTCCTTAGGAATAATAATTTTGGCAACAATGCTTATGGTAATAATAACTATAGGCCATATCCTCTTAATAATGTCAATACTTATCATGGTAGATCTGGAATGCCTAGTGAAGATAGGATTCTAGAAGTTGAAAGATCCACTAAAAACTTTATGCAAATGCAATATGAGCAGAACAAAATATTCACTAAAACTATGGAAGAACAATTTGCTATTTTGAAGAATATTAGTCATCAACTTGAGAATTTGAATATGGAAATTCCTATGTTGCGGTCCAAAATTTTGAGTGCTGAGAAAAATATTTCATCTTTGTCTGAAGCATAGTCATATTTGATAAATAAAATGATAGCTAAACCTGAAACTCTGGAAAGTACCTTTGTTGCTACTCATGCCATACGAGTTACTATTGATAAAAATGTTAGACTGTTAGCTAAACTACATGCTAAGTGGGAAAGAGAAGCTGGAATTGCTAGAAACAATAGTGTTTGCACTATTATCACCACCAATATGGATGCTAGTAAACCACAAGAAGTCCCTATTCCTCCTACAACAATGCCTAAACCCAATAAGTCTACTACCTGTGATGCTAAGTTTGAGTTTGGTCTTGATGGTTGCAATATCTCTGAAGTGATTACGTTCCTACAAAAGCTTGCTAGAAGTCCTAATGCTAGTGATATGAATGTGGCTTTCACCAAACACATTACAGATGCTCTCATTAAAATTAAGGAAGAAAAATTGAAACACAAAGCTTCTATTCCTAGGAAAGTAGAAGATAGTTGGGAATCCATCATTAATATGCAAGTGAATGACTTTGATCTCAAAGCTTCATGTGACCTTGGTTCTAGTGTCTCTATTATGCCTAGAAATATTTAGGAAATGCTTGATTTGCCACCTTTGAAAGATTGCTATTTGGATATCCCACTTGATGATAATGCTAGAAAGAAACTCATGGAAAGTGTTAATGATGTTCTTATCATGGTTAACAATGCCTATGTCCCTGTTGATTTCTATGTTTTGGATGCTGAATACAATGCTTCTTGTACTATTACTTTGGGGAGACCTTTTTGTAGGGGTTCGTAGCATGGAAAACAAAAAATTTCTATCGCATGAACACACACAAGCCAAGATCTATCTACTAGATTGTAGCAACGAGTCAATAGAGTACTAACCCTCGAAGATCCAAAGCGGTTAACGAGAGCAGATTCTCGTGGATGTAGTCGTACACTTCTGATCTCAAGATCGCGTAGACGATCCTTCCGGCGCTGCATTCCGGCAGCGCTTCCGCAGTCGGTCACATGTTCGGTACTCGATGAAGACCTTCCTCTCCCTTGTTCCAGCAGGCAGCGAAGGTTGTAGCACTCTCCTCGCAATTCTGGCAGCACGACAGCGTGGTGTCGGAAGTAGAGGGGAGATCTCGCAGGGCTTCGCCTTAAGCCAGAGTGAGTATGTTGGAGTAAGAGAGGGCCTTGGCGATCTACGGAATAGAAGCACCAAGGGGAGGTGGCTAGGCCGGCGGCTAGGGTTTGGGGAAACCCTAGTCGGCGACTTGGAGGATCCCTAGGTGGCGGCAGCACTTGGAGGGTGGTGGCGCCTAGGAGCTAGGGTTTGGGTGTGAGGGGTAGGGGGGCACCCTACCCCTCCTTATATAGGTGGGAGGGAGGCGGTTTGGGAGGAGGGAGTCCTCCTCCAAATCCTCCTCATGGCCCGCGGGTGGAGGGAGTTGGATTCCTACCCTAGGTAGGTTTCCTACTCTCCCTCCACTAAGCAAACTTCGGATTTGACTTTTCAAATTGGCGTTTGACTTTCAAACTTGGATTTAATTTCTCTCTTCATATTGCCCAGCCAAGTGACCTAGTACATGATGCAACCATTCCACATTGTCATGACACATCCATGTACCCTTCCCCTCCGGAGTGTCGGACCTTCCAGACCCTTCTAGAACATTCCTGCTGAAAACACCGGAATCATTTCCGAACTCCGAAACAGGACTTTCCTTATATGAATCTTATTCTCCGGACCATTTCGGATCTCCTCGTGATATCCCGAATCCCATCCGAGACTCCGAAAAACATTCGGTCTCTTACTCATCATTCCATAACTACACAACAACATCGAATCCTTAAGTGTGTCTCCCTACGGTTTGTGAATTATGCGGACATGACCGAGACACTTCTCCGATCAATAACCAATAGAGGAATCTGGAAATTCATATGGCTCCCACATATTTCTACGATTACTTTGCGATCGAATGAACCACTTACATACGATACTGTTGGGGAGGTGACCTCGGATAGGGTAAGGACGGGGAAAGACAAAAGGATGTCCTCCGTCCAGTCTCCGAGTTATAGTCTGAGTCAGCCGAATCCTGTAGAGGTCGGCCGATATAGGAAAGGGCAGGACCCTTATGGTAATGGCAAGGCATTACCCGGCCGAGATATTGCATATGTCGGCCGGGTTAGCCCGAATAATCTTAATGCAGGTGAAGGACGAGCCGAGTTACGCGAGGCGGAGCCGAATGATGCGAAGCTTGAAGGAGAAGGAGAAGCCTAAAGTCAAACTCTAGTCGCATGCTATGGAGAATCTGAGCGGAGCCAAGCGCAAGAGACAAATGTGCAGAGTGACAGAGCAGCAGAAGGAGGTCACGGAGGTGACAGTCCTGAAGCCCGAGGCACGCGGGAGGGGCCCTCTGGAACCTTGCCATCGTTAGAAAGGCGACAGGGAAAGGAGGCCACCGAACTACTATTTTGGGACAAGCATATTCCTCGAATATGCTTGCCCCGTCAGCCCTAAAGGAACCCAAGGCTGTCCTTTATAAGGGGAGGCTTGGACCGTGAAGAAGGGACCGGCTCATTTAGTACCGTTAGGATGGTAAAGTTCTTCCTTTCTCCTTGTATACAGCTCAAGGAGCACTTGTAGCCCAAGGAAGGAGAAATAAAGATCTTTGCCTTAGTCTTTTATGTGTAGAATCAACTGCATCTTCCCTCCCCAGATCCATCTAGCATCCATTGGCCCTATACTTTAGCCTACCCATGGCATCTGCAGTGCCACCACCACGACAGTTGGCGCCCACCATGGGGCCAGCAGCGGTGCTAGCTGGAGTCATGATCCGGACGGGAAACTTCATCAACACTGGCGAGCGCATTGTCTCTGGCTTGGTCCAGAGACTTGATCTCTGTGACTATGTCAGTGACAACGCAGGCAGCTTCAAAGGAAAAACTCCTCCGCGCAACGGCGTCTTCATCAACTTGGGCATGCACCAGATCTACGTCGGCGTCGACATCTCCGACATTTATCCTCACCAGGTTGTGGTTGCAGGAGAACCTCCCCTTAGCGCCGCAGCAAGGCCGCCTACCAAGCAGCGTCGAGGTGATGGTCGCGGCCGGGGTGCAGGCGGGAGTAGCAGGCGCAGGATCAAGCAGAGACCCGGCGGCGGGTGTGCAGGTTGCGCCCAAGCAGACAGCTCCACCACCCACCGAGGTAATCCCTTCAGTGGCCAACCAGGCCGATGTGCAGGATACAACCCCAAAAGCACCAAGGGTAAGAGGGCCACCTCTGGAAAGACCAGAAAACATTCTTCAGACAACCATAGATAACCTGACTACACCTGTAGCGCCAATACTTGATCCGGCAAATGCTCAGGCAGAGTTGGAAGAAACCAGGCAAAAGGTGCTGGTAGAGGCAAAAAAGGTGTCGGCCTTGCGGGAGTCCTTAAACAGGACCCTACGAGAGTATGCCAAAGCAAACAAGCTTGACATCGCCCCCGAACAGGTTGGCGAGTTGAGATTAAGAGGAAAGAACCTCATGGAGGATATCAACAAGGAGCATGACGCTCATAAGGCAGAATCAGTTGATTTAGGCTTGCTGAGGTATAGTACCCCGACAAAGAACCTGAGAGCGGCAAATGCCGCGGCATTAGAGTTAGAGGGATTGACCGGCGAAGCCCGGCAGAAACAGCAAGAAAGAGTGAATGAGCTGGTGCGCACTGCAAACCAGCAGAATAAAAAAATGCTCAGAGCAGACCCGGCGAGGCCAGGGGCCTCGCGAATGGTTCACTCGGCTGGAGCAGCACCTGCCTTATCTGTGGCAGCAGCATCCTCACCTGGAAACAATGCACGAAAAGACAGAGCGGTAACTTCAGGAAAGAGAAACAAGCAAATTGTTCCATATGATCTGGCGATAGCCGGGAAAGCAAACGAGAACAGAGGAAATGGAAGCCGAGGTAACAGTGGCGAGAGGAATCCCGGCTGTGCTGAAAAAGGCGGCGGAAGCCGAGGCAATGGAGATCTCGGCAGAGGAGAACTCAGAAGAGGCAATCACGAGAACAATATCCCAGTTGAAGTAAGGAGAGAACCGCCGCTCAACCCGCAGCCGAGACATGAACCTCGGCAAGAAAGAGAAGCAAGACCAGCTCGCCATAATCAGGTGAATGAAAGGTACAATGATGGTTATTCCGAGATGGAATACGCGATCCATGGTGGAAATAACCACTATGGAATGCAGGAGAGAGTCCTGTACAGAGATTTGCCGTCAAATGATGCCAGAGTAAAGCTAGACCGGCTATACAGATCCGAGTTGCTGGAAGAACAGGGTCCACCAGGTCCAACATGCTTCGGACCACGGATCATGGGCGAACCACCTGTGCCTAACTTTCAGCTAGCGAGAGGCACAAAAACATATAATGGGAGCACCAAACCACAGGATTGGTTGATCGATTATGCCACCGCTGTAAAAATAGCAGGTGGAAACTTATGATGGGCAGTGCGGTATGTCCCGCAAATGTTGGAAGGACCAGCTAGAGTATGGATGGATAATTTGCCAGCAGGCAGCATCAACTGTTGGTTAGACTTTGAAGAAATGTTCGTTAGCAACTTTACCAGTACTTACAAGAGGCCAAATAGGCCACAACAGCTAGCCATGTGCAAGCAAAGGCCGAATGAGATGGACAGAGAGTTTTTAACTCGGTGGTGTAACTTGAGAAATTCATGTGAAGGAGTTATATAATCACAAGCAATAGCTTGGTTCGCTCAAGGATGCCGCTATGCCAGTGTGTTATGGCAGCGACTGCAAAGAGATATGCCAACCACATTGGCAGAAACCATCAGAATAGCGGATTCCTATGCATTGGGGGATCCGACGCAACCAGAATTAATGTCGGCAGACCATCGGGAGCATCAAGATCAATATGCAAGAGATGTGGCCAGCTCATCCAGGCGCAATGACTTCAGAGGAAGAAGAAGAGAAGAAAGACCAGATTATAGATATGGTTCGACTCAGGTGGCAGCAATAGTGCAAGAACAGCCGAGTCACGGAAGTATTCAGCGGCAAAAGAATGGTCCTCAGCAATGGACACCAAGGAATGAAGGGAAAAAACAGTGGACACCAGAGCAAAAAAGGCAGTGGCAGGAGAGGCCGAAGTACACATTTGAATCTATGTTAGATCAGCCGTGTAAATTTCACACATCAAACCCGGCCAGGCCGGCCAACCATACAACCCGACAATGTGCATCGATGAAAAATGCAATGGGTAACCCCGCAGGCATACAGGCAGCGCCTCTCTAGGCACATCTACAGCATCAGCCACAGTTGACTGGAGCAAATGCACAACAACTGATGTTACCACCTCCTCCCCCGAGGTATGAAAACTCGGACCGGAGAGATGCAGTGCATCAAGTGATAAACCAAGGTCCGGATGGAAGGACCAATCCAGGAAATAATGGGCGCAATGATTACAGAGAACATCATCAGTCGTATTGCGTGTTCACAACAGAACAGCAAGACAAGCAGAGTGTACAGCGCCGGCATATGGAATTAAATGCAGTTATGCCGGCAGTACCAAGATATGTGCCTTGGTCGGATCAAGAAGTAACTTGGAGCATAAAGGATCACCCCAAGATAATGCCGAGTCCGGGGTCATATGCACTCGTGTTAGATCCGACATTTGTCGGACCGAGCATTAATGTGAAATTTTCAAAGGTACTTATTGACAATGGGAGCAGTATCAATATCATGTACAAAGATACAATGCATAAGCTCGGAATATCGCAGGACATGCTGCAGTCCACAAGGACCACATTCCATGGGATAGTTCCAGGACTTTCATGCGAACCCATTGGAAAGGTTCGAGTGGATGTGTTATTCGGCACAAGAGATAACTGCAGAGCAGAAAATTTGGAGTTTGAGGTGGTGGATCTAGAGAGTTGCTATCATGCTCTACTCGGACGGCCAGCATTAGCCAAATTCATGAGCAGCTGCCATGTAACTTACCTGAAAATGAAATTACCCGGACCACAAGGGGTGATAACAGTAAGAGGGGATTACAGGAAGTCAATGGAATGTGCTTCAGCCGGGTCAAATCTGGCCGAATCATTGGTAATAGCAAGAGAAAAAAGAAGGATTCAGGAGGTAGCAGCCCTCGCTCAGTCGGCATAGCTGAATATGCCGGCGTTAGCCAACCCACATGGAAGCGTCTCCTTTCAACCGACTAAAGAAACAAAAAAGTTCCAGATAGATGAGCAATTCCCAGAGCGCACCGTCACTATTGGTGCCGGCCTAGATGCCAAATAGGAAAGCGAGCTCACCAACTTCCTCCGTGAGAATCGGGATATCTTTGCATGGTCAACTCAGGATCTGCAAGGTGTGCCGAGGGAGTTGGCTGAGCACTCTCTGAATGTAAGGCCAGGAGCAAGGCCGGTGAAGCAACCTCTCCGCCGCTTCGCCGAGGACAGGAGAAAAATAATAGGAGATGAAATAGCTCGGCTCCTTGCGGCCGGGTTCATCATGGAGGTATTGTATCCGAATTGGCTATCAAACCCGGTGCTAGTAGAAAAGAAGAAGGATGATCCAAATGTAGCCATTGTATGGCGAATGTGTATCGATTACATGAACCTGAACAAGGTGTGTCCAAAAGATCCTTTTCCTTTACCTAGAATAAACCAAGTCATTGATTCGACCGCTGGTTGTGAACTATTATCATTTGTAGACGTGTATTCTGGTTTTCACCAGATACCGTTAAATCCGGCCGATCAAATAAAGACTGCGTTTATTACCCCGTGCGGGGCTTATTGCTATCGCACCATGCCATTCGGCCTGCGCAACGCAGGAGCAACGTATCAAAGATGCATGCAAAAATGTCTACATGACCAGATAGGGAAAAATGTACAAGTATATGTGGATGATGTGGTTATCAAAACCAAAGAAAGCAAAACGCTGCTGGATGATATCCGGCAGACTTTCGCGAACCTGAGAAGGTTCCGAATGAAGCTTAACCCGGAAAAATGCACATTTGGTGTACCAGCGGGAAAATTGCTCGGTTTTCTCGTATCTAGCCGAGGTATAGAGGCCAACCCAACCAAGATAAAAGCAGTGGAAAGGATGGAATTGCCAAGATGCCTAAATGACGTACAAAAGTTCACAGGTTGTTTAGCCTCGCTCAGCTGATTTGTATGTCGGTTGGGAGAGAAAGCACTACCACTTTACCAGCTGATGAAAAAATTGGATAAGTTCATTTGGACTCCACAAGCAGACAGTGCATTTCATGAATTGAAAAATATGTTGGTCACAGCGCCCGTCTTAGCTTCTCCATTATCGAAAGAGCCTATGTTACTCTACATAGCAGCCACCAACAGAGTAGTGAGCGCTGTGATCGTGGTGGAACGAATTGAAGATGATAAGTCAGTACAAAGGCCGGTGTATTACCTAAGTGAGGTGCTATCAGCCTCAAAACAAAATTACCCACATTATCAGAGGATGGCTTATGGAGTATACATGTCAGCAAAGGAACTTAAACATTACTTCGAAGAGCACCCCATCAAAGTGATTTGTGAAGCACCCATAGCCGACATATTGAGCAACAAAGATGCAAGTGGCCGAATAGCAAAGTGGGCAATTGAATTGTCACCTTATGCTCCGTAGTTCGATAGGAGAGATGCAATCAAATCTCAGGCTGTGGCCGACTTCTTCGTAGATTGGGCCGAGGTACAATATGAGCCACCATTTCCAGATCCGAATTATTGGACGATGCACTTTGACGGTTCCAAACTAAGAAACGGCTTAGGGGCAGGAATAGTATTAACCTTGCCAAAAAGAGATCAGCTAAGATATGTGCTGCAGATACACTTTGCCGCATCAAACAATGTAGCCGAATATGAAGCACTAGTCCATGGATTGAAGGTGGCAAAAGAGATTGGCATACGCCGAATCTTATGCTATGGAGATTCAGATCTAGTAGTGCAGCAAGTCTCAGGCAATTGGGATGCGTTGGATGATAATATGGCTTTGTATAGATTTCATGTGCGAAAACTCAGTGGATATTTCGAAGGATGGGAATTTCATCATGTACCTCAGGCAGAAAACAACGCCGCAGACACATTGTCAAAACTCGGATCAACTAGACAGTCAATTCCCCCAAGTATCGCCCTAGAGCACCTAAGGAAGCCATCAATAACACCGTCACCAGAGTCCGAATCCATCTTTATTCCGGCAAAATCAAGAGAAGATAATGTGCTGATGGAAATTGATAAGCAATGTAACCCGGAATTTCCAAAAATAAAGGCAGCTGACGCAAGTATGAGTATGGAGAAATCCGAGGTAGTTATGTCGGCAAAAAATATGGAAATAGATAGTGAGACTACGCCAGAGAAAATCACACCTATATGGGCGCAACCCATATTCTCTTTCCTTAAAGATGCGATTTTGCCGAATAACGAGATATTGGCGAGACAGACAGTGAGAAGAGCTAAAGCTTATACAATCATAAACAATGAGCTGTATAAAAGGAGCATCACAAGTAAATTACAAAGATGTGTGAGCTTGGCAGAAGGCCAGGAGATCCTCCTAGATATACATCAAGGAGAATGTGGACATCATGCCTCATCCCGAGCCTTAGTGGCCAAAGCGTTCAGGCATGGATTTTATTGGCCAACAGCGTCAAAAGAAGCCAAAGAACTGGTCGAAAAATGTAATGGTTGTCAAAGATATGCCAGCAAAATACATGTACCTTCGTCCGAATTAAAGACAATACCAATTACTTGGCCATTTTCTGTATGGTGCTTAGATATGGTGGGACCATTTAAGCCGGCCCGAGGCGGGATGACCCACATATTAGTAATGGTGGACAAATTCACAAAATGGATTGAAGTGAAACCAATAAAGAAATGCAACGGTCCCACAGCAGTGAAATTCCTCAAAGATATTATCTTAAGATATGGGTACCCACACAGTGTTATTACGGACAATGGCACAAACTTTGCAGAAGGAGCTTTCGCTAGATTCTGTCAAGAAAAGCACATAAGATTAGACGTCGCCTCTGTGGCTCACCCAGCATCCAATGGGCAAGTGGAAAGGTCTAATGGACTGGTACCGTCCGGGATAAAACCACGGCTCGTCGAACCACTGCAAAGGTCAGCAGGATGTTGGATTGAGGAACTACCAGCAGTACTATGGAGCCTCAGGACTACCCCAACAGATCAACAGATTATACACCATTTTTTCTAGTGTATGGGGCAGAAGCCGTACTTCTAGCCGACATAATACATGACTCGCCAAGGGTTACCCAGTATACAACCGCTGAAGTAAATGAGGTAGCTCGGCAAGATGATGTCGATCTGCTAGAAGAAGCCAGAGAGCTGGCGTTATCAAGATCAGCTATATATCAGCAGGACTTGAGACGATATCACAGCAAGAAGGTGAATCCAAGAGTGTTCAAAGAAGGAGATTTAGTTCTCCGGCTGGTGCAACGCACGGCCGGCATGCACAAACTGTCGCCTCCATGGGAAGGACCATTCATTGTGAGCAAAGCATTGCACAATGATGCATATTACCTAATCGACGCTCAATCACCAGGAAAGAACAGGGCAGACAAAGCCGATGAAGAGTCGAAAAGACCATGGAACGTAGCCTTACTTCGTCCATTTTACTCGTAGGAGTCATCCATGACATATTGTAAAAAGGTGCTTCGGAGGGAGCACCAGCTATGTATTGAACCTTGGCATCCAGAGCAGTGACTCGGGGACTGCCATATGTTGTTTTTAAATTTCATGTTATGTATCAAACCTCGGCTCCTTGAGCAATGGCTCGGGATTGCACTATGTTATTATTAACTATGGTTTATGTATTCAACCTCGGCGTCCAGAGCAGTGACTCGGGGACTGCCGCATGTTATTTTTAATTTCATGTTATGCACCAAACTTCGGCGTCCAGAGCAGTGACTCGAGGACTGCCACATGTTGTGTTTAATTTCATGTTATGTATCCAACCTCGGCACCATGAGCAGTGACTCGGGGACTACCCCATATTGTTTCTAAGTTTGATTCAGGTATTGAACCTCAGCGCCAGAGCAGTGGCTCGGAGACTGACACATATTAAACCTTGGCACCTTGAGCAATGACTCGGGGACTGTCATATATTGTTTCTAAGTTTGGTTTATATGTTCAACATCGTTGCCTTGAGCGGTGGCCCGGGGACTACCCTACGTTATTCCTAAGTATGGGTTATCCTTTGTCGCAAGAGTGGGTATCAAACTTCGATTCCTAGAGTGATATTATTTCGCTCCCCCCAAATACGGTCTTCAAGCTTTACACCCAGATTAATAGTCCAAACCACAGTGGTCAAGTGGCAAAGTTTATCAAAATCAGGAGATATTGCACGCCGAACTACGGGAGCACAAAGGCAAATATATACTCCAAACTCAAGAAGTTGAAGGCCGCCAAAGCAAGGATTCGGACAAACCAGACCAGTTAAACAAAGTAATAACGATTACAACCATATATGTCTCAGCGGTACACGAGTAAAGAAATTCATACCGCACAAAAGACGGACAAATATTCCACGTACATCTCACGCCTGGCATACCAGGGGTAAGAAATGACTTAGAGGTTTTTAGCGGGAGAGGCAATAACTTGATCAGGGGCTGGGCACTCCGAGGTAGGGGAACTTCGGCCGAGGTTGCCTCGCCCTCCACAGACCCAGGAGCGACTTCGGGGGAAGCCCGAAGCTGCTGAGAGCGTCGACTTAGCGATAGAATGCCCAGTACCTTTGGAGGAGGATCGCGCGTCGCCGTCACCATTTGAGCTCGAACTGGAATCACCAGAAGTAGCCGAGTCACCCTCATCTTCTCCTTGGTCAGCGGAGTTGTTATCCGAGGCATCCTCAACTACGACCTCGTCCTCTGGGTTAGGAAGGAAACTCGGACCTTCGTTCCAGGTATGCACGTCGGCATACTCAACAAGCTGGAACGCACGAGCTTGCCGAAGAGCGACAAAGTCTGGGTCCTCAACCCAACGGGAACCAGTGCGCAAATTTCTCAAAATATCAAGAGAAATATCTTCATACCATGACATGATGACAGTGAGAGCCATATCAGCACCAGCTCGTCCGGCCGATTCCCTCCAAAGACTTAGCTGCCTCTCAGATGCCATTAATCTTTCCACCAACAATTAGAACTCATCAATATTAGGGGTCCCAGAAGTATTCGGCCAGAGAACATGGTAAGATCGGATAGCTGCTTGCACCAAGTCTCTGCCCATAATCTTCATCGGACCAACTGTAGCGCCAACAGCAACCAGGAAATCTTCCATCGAGTACTCTGAGTCCGCATCAACAGGAACACCTCGGCGCACA
The DNA here is from genome assembly GCA_023614405.1 of Avena insularis. Taxonomy (NCBI): domain Eukaryota; kingdom Viridiplantae; phylum Streptophyta; class Magnoliopsida; order Poales; family Poaceae; genus Avena; species Avena insularis. The sequence goes on along the minus strand of CM042693.1, from coordinate 6,104,554 downwards.
CGAGCACTAATCACCGCTTTAGAGCTCACGGGCTTAGCTTCTGGAAAATGATCTGCGCAGAATGCAAGTGCGTCAGTAAGCAGTAAGTAAGGGAAAAGATAACTCGGCTGCGGTCAGAAGCTTACGATGAATATAGTTCAGCATTATCTGAAGATCTTTAGCCCAGTCAATCTTGCTCTTCTCAAAGCGGGTGATCTCCTTGCTCATCCCCCGTGTCTTCAGTTCGGCAGCCTCGAGGAGCTCTTTATTTTTCTGCAAATGCAGAGCTAGCCGATTTTTCTCCTCGGAGAACTCCTGGTCGACCTTTTCTAATTCAGACTTCTGAGAGAGCTTAAGGGACTCCACCTCGGCACGCAAGCGAGCTATCTCGTCATCTTTTTTTTCAGCTGCGCCGAATGAGTAGCATTTTGTTCTAAAAAATGCAGCATCACATCAGGCATGGGCGTGCAATCTTGGTGAGATGCTGCAAAGGTTTGTAACTCGGCTTTACCAAAGCCAAAAGAGTTAAAAGAAACTTAGTGCACATTTCAAAGGGGAATATATAAAGTAAAAGAGTAACTAACCTTCCAGGGCCTTAACCTTCTTATCGAAAAGGATGTTAAGATTATTGATGTTCCCTGTTTACCAAAAAAGTGAGCCAACATCTCGTATACAAAACAATGAGAGCTTCGGAGGTAACGCAAGAGTTTTTCGACTTACCAGCTTTCTTTACCACAGGAATAACCTTCTCGTACTTTTCTTCCTATGCGCAAAAGGCAGCCTTTGGAATTCGGCAGTCCGCCGATCATGCGCAACCTAAGCAATAGAGCAAATGGTAAATAGGTATTTGAGCCTAAGACAGATCCGAGTCAAGCAAAACTTAACCCAGATCTAGGTGTCTGGATATTCAAAGCTTAGACAGATCCGAGTCAAGCAAAACTTAACCGGGATCTAGACGGCTGGATATTCAAGGCTTAGACAGATCCGAGTCAAGCAAAACTTAACCCGGATCTAGGTGGCTGGATATTCAAGGCTTAGACAGATCCGAGTCAAGTAAAACTTAACCCGGATCTAGGTGGCTGGATATTCAAAGCTTAGACAGATCCGAGTCAAGCAAGACTTAACCCGGATCTAGGAGGCTGGATATTCAAGGTTCAGACATACCCAAATCAAGCAGAATTTAATGCAGATCTAGTTGGACATAGGTTCGAACTCTAAGATAAAACTAAACTAAGTAAAGCATCATAAAACTTCCAAACGAATAACAAGTTATTCGCTTGCAAGCTTCGGGGACTAGAGTATATATAATAGTATCCGAAGAAACTCCATAAAAACAATTACCTCATTCATCTTGTTACTTTCAAGAACAATCTTGGCAGCCTGATGCAGGCGGCTGCTGATGTCGGAGAGTTGAAACGGCTGGCTGCTTGGATTACCCTTGAATTGATCGGCAGCATTCCAATTATTGGCATACTCAACCAGCGAGCCGAGGCTGTTCCCACTCTCCGTGCGAGTTAGGACTTTACCTTGGACATGCTGTGTAACCACCGCGGCCGCAGAGCTTTTGTGAAGAGCGAGCTGGGTGCTGGCGGCCGGGGTAACAGAGGCCTTGGCAGAAGCAACCCCTTTGCGCAGCGCATCGGCAATACTAGGCTGAGAAGAGCCAGCAAGACCTTTCTGAGAGGAGGAAGCCTTGATGACCACAACCTTTCTTGTTTTAGAAGAGGCATCAGTAGGAGCTGATACCTCGACACTAGGAGCGGCATCTTTAGGAGCCGAAGGAATCACGGTTGCAGAGGGCGCCGAGATATCGACGTCCTCTGCCGGAGTTGGAGTCACTACAGAGACCGCGGGGGGCAAAAGAGGCTCAGTGGAGACATTAGGGTTCACAGAGGAGGCAGCAGGTTCGGTAGAAATATCTGTTGGCCGAGTGGTATCAGCATCAACGGGAGGAATCTCAGGCGCATCAGGGCGAGGTGGCGTCTGATTCGGAGCTAGAGGAGACGCAGTGCGAGCAGGACTCGGAATCCTGGTATCTTCAGTAGGCGGAGGAGACGGCTGCCGAGTCATACGACTCGTCATGCTGGGACCGCCGGGCTTAACAGAAAGTGGTGCACTGAGAAAACAAAGAAAAGGTCAAGTCAAAAGGCAGAAAGAGAAAAACAAGAAATACAAGCAAAAGAAACTCACCCAGTGACCCCGGGCATGGTCTTGCGCCTGGGAGGATGCGGAGCTGACTTCTTCATTCGCTTCTTGGGGGCCATTTCTGAGGCACCAGCAGGAGCAGCACGTTTCCCCGAGGTAACAGGAGGCCGAGAGGCAAGAGGCTCGGCGTCGTGAACCTGACCGGCCGGATTAGCTGAGAAAGTAGAAGCCGGAAATGCATAAGAAATTGGCATTGCGGCAACTACCTCTAGAACTTGGACCTCGTCCGAATCACCTTCCTCTTCGTGGGCCGGGGTCTTACCCCGAGCGCGAGCCGGAGCGAGATCTGACTTGGGGACGAACTCTTCTGAGTCAGGCTCCCCACTATCTGGAGTATTCCGATCCGCAGGCCACGGGAGTGACAAAACCTCGGCGTCCTCATCCTTCTGCTCCGCAAACCTCTGCAGGACAAGAAGGAGAAAAATTAGCAAAGAGAGTTACGAACACGATTAGGAAGCAAAACACTAATGAGTAAGCTTACTTCGGGTGGGGGATGCTCGTGGGTGAACGGCTTCAGTCCCCAAGCCTAATCCTCCGACATCTCCGTCTTAAAGATAGCCCGGACACGCTTGAAGATGAGGTAGTTGTCCATCTCCACCGTCGAGACTCGGTTGGGGTCGAGGGGACCGCTCATGTAGCAGAGTTTGTGTGTGCGTTTCTGGAATGGGCAGATTCGGCTGCTGACGAAGGTAGTCATCAGATCCTCGCCGTGTAGCCCGGAGCGGATCAATTCCTTCAGCCGAATCTCAAAAGCCTCGGCCAAAGCATGACTCTTCCTCGGATTATAGGTCCAGTTCTTCTTGTAAGGAGTGCCAATGGAGAAGGCAGGGAGCCGAATCTTATCCTCGTTCCCCGTGTTCTTGACATAAAAGAAGGACTTGTGCCACTTCTTACACGATTCTAGCCCCGCGACACGAGGAAATTCGGATTTCCTCCAAGGTGTGATGGACGCTGCTCCACATTGGGTGAGCAACTTCTCGGAGGGGTGCAGAGATTTGTCCGGGACGACATTGGAATGAATCTGGAAAAACTTTGACCAGACATGCATGGACGGCCATAGGCCGAAGTATCCCTCCGAGGCAGAGATGAAGGCAGAGAGAGGAAATGGCGTTGGCGGGAAGATGATGCGGCTGAAGGCCGAAATAATCGAGAAACTCCCTAGCAAAGTCACTGAGAGGAAGACCAAAGCCGCGTGCGAAATGCGACATGAAAACTACATACTCGCCCTCCCTAAGGTCTGGAGAGGACTCGCTGCCGGGTAAGCGACAAGCTACCTCGGCAGGAATACGGCGAGTTCGGATTAACCACTCGATCTCGTGGCGAGTGACGGAGGAGCCCTGCCACGAGCCCCGTTCGGGCCCAGATGCAGTATCGTCGTCCTCAACAAGCGCACCGCTGACCGAGCTCGACATGAGATCTCCGGAGAAATTCACGGAGGAGGAGATAGCGGCAGAGGAAAATCTAGAACTGCAAGGCCCCGTCGTGGTTCTACCCAAAAACGGCGGCGGAGCAGAGAAAGAACTGCCGCACGGGTACAGAAGAGAAACAAAGATCTCTAGAGGAAAAGCTAGGCGATTGGACCGATGGAACTCACCGGCGACGGTGCCGGAGCGAGCGAGCAGGGACGAAGGCGACGGAGTAGTACGGCGGGATCCCTGCCGTCAAGAACTCAGACGAGCGCACGGCGGCGGAAGCACGAACGGGCGTAGAGGCAGGAGGTAGGAGAAGGGCGCAGGTGAGCAAAGGGGGAAAGTGAATCCCCTAGTGCCGCGCCCCTCTTTATAACCGAGCCGCCCGCGAGGTAGTGGGATCGTGGGTGTGGCGGTTGACCGTGTAGATCGTGTGCGCCGCGTGAACACACGCCTCTAAGTGGAACCGCAACAAGGACCACACCGTGGAAGGGAAGATCACGATCACCGACGGAAACGGCTCACGAGGCGTCATAGCGCCGACGCGACAGGCGCAGTAGTAACTGTAGCCTGTCAGTAATTACTGTAGAGAAACAAAAAACTAGAGAAACAATGATGAGTATGACACGTAGGACGAGGCGTACATAAGAAGATACGATGATACCTCGAGCGAGAAAAGTGTAACTCGGAAACAATGCAGAATGAATATCATGAAACTGATACGACCCGGCTGAAGTTATCAGCGGAGCCGTACCAGCTTCGGGGACTAATGTTGGGGAGGTGACCTCGGATAGGATAAGGACGGGGAAAGACAAAAGGATGTCCTCCATCCAGTCTCCGAGTTACAATCTGAGTCGGCCGAATCCTGTAGAGGTCGGCCGATATAGGAAAGGGCAGGACCCTTATGGTAATGGCAAGGCATTACCCGGCCGAGATACTGCATATGTCGGCCGGGTTAGCCCGAATAATCTTAATGCAGGTGAAGGACGAGCCGAGTTACGCGAGGCAGAGCCGAATGATGCGAAGCTTGAAGGAGAAGGAGAAACCTAAAGTCAAACTGTAGCCGCAGGCTAGGGAGAATCTGAGCGGAGCCAAGCGCAAGAGACAAATGTGCAGAGTGACAGAGCGGTAGAAGGAGGTCACGGAGGTGACAGTCCTGAAGCCCGAGGCACGCGGGAGGGGCCCTCTAGAACCTTGCCATCGTTAGAAGGGCGACAGGGAAAGGAGGCCACCGAACTACTATTTTGGGACAAGCATATTCCTCGAATATGCTTGCCCCGTCAGCCCTAAAGGAACCCAAGGCTGTCCTTTATAAGGGGAGCCTTGGACCGTGAAGAAGGGACCGGCTCATTTAGTACCATTAGGCTGGTAAAGTTCTTCCTTTCTCCTTGTATACAGCTCAAGGAGCACTTGTAGCCCAAGGAAGGAGAAATAAAGATCTTTGCCTTAGTCTTCTGTGTGTAGAATCAAATGCATCTTCCCTCCCCAGATCCCTCTAGCATCCATTGGCCACATACTTTAGCCTACCCATGGCATCTGACGTGCCACCACCACGACAGATACCAATTTCCCTTTGTCTCACGATAGTTTACTTATCTGAGGTTTTGATCGTCGGTATCTCTGCATACCTAGTTCAACCTTGTTACCGATAGGTACTCTTTTCTCGTTCCCGTGATATGTGATCCCTTGTGAGCCAGTCACATTCTTGCAAGCTAATTGGATGACATTCCACCGAGAGGGCCCAGAGTATATCTATCCGTCATATGGATGGACAAATCCCACTCTTGATCCATGTGCCTCAGCCCATACTTTCCGAACACTCAATGCCACCTTTATAACCACCTAGTTACGGTGTGGTGTTTGATGTCATCAAAGTATCCTTCCGGTGATGGTGATTAGCATGATCTCATGGTCGAAGGAATTATGTTACTATGTATCAGAAAGCTTATAGCAAATGAACTATATTAAATGACTTGATCTTTATGCTATGCTTAACTATAGGAGTATGTCCATCACATCATTCTCCTAATGATATGACCATGTTGTTAATAACATCTCTATGTTCATGATCAGGAAACCATGATCATATATTAACCAACAAGCTAGTTTAACAAGAGGCTTTACTAGGGACTCTTTTATGTTTACAAATCACACAAGTATTAATGTTTCCGGTTAATACAATTATAGCATGGTTTGTAAACATTTTATCATAAGCATGAAGATATGATAATAACCACTTTATTATTGCCTCTTGGGCATATCTCCAACAGTCTCCCACTTGCACTAGAGTCAATAATCTAGTTCCAAACCTTTGTGCATTCAACACCTATGGCTTTCCGGTGTTGTACTTACATGATTGCTAGTGGTCAACTGATCTCCGGATCCGACACTTTCAGGTCTGTGTGTAATTGCATGTCTTTGCGTCTCTACGCATCACTCATTCTCTAATGAGATGGCTTTGTATAAATTTGGTCCTTTGGTGAGACCTTTAGTTCTTTGGGGTTAAAACATGTTGATAATATTGTCGTACAATATATCTTCATAGTACTATACCGCTGTGAACCACACCTAGTTTGATAACAAACTACTTGACACAAATGCCCTCTTTTGCTGCTATTATAGCAGTCATATACTTAGCCTTTTGTTGTAGTATCTGTCACAATGTCTTAACTTTGGAACTCATCCAAATCCATTATGGAACTTACTTTCCATTATATCGTTCCACCCTTAGTTTAGATTGAGATAAACTTAATTTGTACTTTGTGACAAAACTAGTATCAATGTAGTACTTTTACAATGAACTAACCATCTATTTGTCACTTCTACAAAACAATATATTCTTAGTTCTTCCAAAAGATTCATAAGAATATCCTTACTATTGTCCAATGATCATCTTATGAATCATTCTGGTATATGCTCATAACATTTAGAGCATAGGACATATCTGGATTTGTACATATCACAGTATGATTGGTATAAATACTCTTTGTGATTTCATCAAGTATCAATCTATACTTGAATCTTTGTTTCACTTACCAAGTGTCAATACACTTGAATATATCATCATTATCGAACTCATTCAATCCTTTATGTGAGACAAGAACTTTCTTGTAGTTTCTATATTGAACTCATTCAATACATCATCTATGTACTTTTGGCACAACCATATTAGCGTCTATTGATGCCAAATATTTGGTTTTTGCCTAAGTCTTTCATCGAGATGAAATTCTTAATATGTGTTAATAAAAGATACATAATTTCCAATCAACAATATGTCTTACACATAATGTATTATAAATATGTCTTAGCGCTCCCACTTAATTTCTTGCAAATGCAAGCATCTTCATTGTTTCTGATGAAATTAAACTCTTTTAACAGTTTCATCATAGTGAAGATTCCAACTCCGCGATGCTTACTTCAACCATTGAAGTTTGCATATGCTTTTAGCATCCTTTGAATTAACAAAAACCTTTGTACCGTGTCATGCACATGTCCTAGGTAACAATTCTATTAGAAGAATCTTGTTTTGTTTATTCAACTACCACATAACAAAATTATATGTAGTGGTTGCTACATTAATCCGTCTAGACTAAATATCGCTATGAAAGATCAAATCTTGTCATAGTCAACCTTTGAACATTGTTGTGAACTCTTTCCCAACATGTCGACTATTTCATAGATGTGAAACATCCATGTCTATTTCTTTATAGATCCAAACACGACTGTAAGGTCTTACACCTTTATCGAGGGTCCTTCAAGTTCAAAGCTTGATTTCTCGTGTATGGAACTATCACGGATTTTATGGCTTCAAGCCATTTTATGGAGTCAGAGCCTATCATCGCTTCTTTGTATGTAGTCCATTCATTATTCTCAAATAATGATTCAACCCTCAAATCTTGGTATTTGATTGTTTACCCGACCTACTTGGTTCAATAGAAACTTTGACCTCCGTAACCAAAACCTTTGAGGCACGTGAGCCATGAGCATTGTTGCTGCCTCCGGAACACTTTTCGGCGCTGCGCAACTTTGCATATACAGCTAAGGTTCTTTTAACCTTATCAAAGTTCTATTGTCCTCCCACTTATCTTTTCACGGAAAATTCCTTCTTAAAGAAACTTGACGTTCTAAGCGACAAACACTTTTGTCTCCGGTGTTATGGAGGAATACTTAACAATTATTCGAAATAACATACAAAGATAGGTTCATCCGACTTTGGTTGCAAACATCTTTCTTATGCATAGCATACCAATGTTTAAGAAAGGACAACTTGGGTTTTATCCCAAACAATAACTTTATATGGTGTCATTTCAACGGATTATGATGAAGCTCTTTTTAGTGGAAAAATGGTAGTCTCTAAAGCTTTTAATATTTAAAATATGATGGCATTTTTATGAATTACACCTTTGATCTTACCATGTCAAACAAGGTTTAATTACATATCTCGAACGCTCCATACTCTTATGGTGTTTCGGGAAATGCAAATCCACGGAATGATTCCTTAAATCCTAGGTATTATGCTAAACTTGTAACTCAAATATCTTCCTTTATGATCTTATCATAAACTATTTATATTCTTGTTACAATGATTTTGCACTTCATCTTGAAAGTCTTTGAATTTTTCAAATGTTTCATACTTCATCCTTATTAAGTAAATATTCATATATTCACTTAAATTTTTGGAGAAAACATATGAAGTTGAAATCCATCGCTCTTGACTACACATAATGGACTTCATACAACAATATGTACAAGTTCCAATAAGCTAGTCATTCGTTCCCTTTTGGCCTTTGAACGAAGTTTTAATTATCTCTAGGAAAGTTTCACAAGCGTCATTTGATCAAAAATCAAAAGACTCCAAAATTCCATCCACATGGAGTTCCTTCATGTTTTCTTTCCAATATAATTTAAACGGCGATGTCACTTCCTAAGTGGTCTTCCAATCAATTTGTCTTTCGATATTTTTAGCACTAGTTTTATGGATGTGATTTCTCCAACGAGATTTGTAAATCATCCATCTTTTATGGATTACGACAATTATTTGAACAACCCTTTTTTTCTCATAATACCTGATCAAACAAATCTTGAAGGCAAGCTTTGATGTTTAACGAGCAACACAATCACATATTCTTTTGCTAGTTACTTAGGCCATTGTAGTTCATGAATTCTGTTGTTTTGTATGACGATTCATACCAACAAATTCAGTATCCAATACTTAAGAACCACATTATTTAACAAGCAAAGAATACAACCATAACACGTATATCCTCTATATACCTAAGCTGAACAATTCTAGTCTTTTCTTTTCTGCCATATATTTATGAGATTCTCTTTCAGTATTTCTTTTTCTATTTGAAAGAATCTATCAACATCAATAGTGGAGCCATATACATGACACATAGTCCAAAGCATGTATAGTTAAATACCAATGTCTTTGGACTTGCACTTTGAAGTAGATCACCATCATCAAATGTTTGGTGTTCTTTCAAATTCCTTTCTTTAGTAATCTCTTGGTGTAGTAAACATTTTACCTACATCAAATATTCACCTTTATCATGGAATTATCCATGATCAAGCTACTTTTTGCTTATAACGGTGAATCGCGAGTATAATGTTGCTCTCCAAAACCTTTTGGAGGATTAGGACAACTGGTGTCTCCAACCTTTTGTAAATTCTCATCAAATATGAGAACACAAACTTTGCCATATTATACTCTATCATGTTGTAACCAAAATATCATTTCAGATATCGCAATATCTTCCATACATGATGGTTTCTAAAACAACTCTTTCAACTCCTAGATTACCTTGATATTGAAACTATCTTTTGAATATCAAGAATCATGGAGACAAACATGATACTTATATACCAATACTGGAATTGTTACTCTTGATTTAATACCAACTATTAAACTTCACGGAGTAATCAAAACTTACTGAAAGTTTGCAATGGGACTTTTAAACTTTAGATTAACACTTCAAAAAATACAATACCAGTTCGTAAAGTAACTAACCAGAATTTTATAGTTCTATCATCTCAATTATAACTAAGCGCAAGGTGATAAACGGATGCCAATGACTACAACAACAATGCAAATTCACTTTGATTTAATTTATGATAAATAGTGTTCAACTTTTAATCATATTGCCGTTCAACTCCCACTCAAAACAATATCCCTCACATTGTTTTAGTGATCACACGAACCAAATTCACTACACCAAGTCCGATCATCACGTGACATGATATAGTTTCAAAGGCGAACAATCATCATGTTCATCATATCATCTATATGACTCATGCTTTACCTTTCGGTGATCCGTGTTCCGAGACCATGTCTGTACATGCTAGGCTCGTCAAGATCAAACCTTAGCATCCGCATGAGCAAATCTGGCTTGCTCACATTGTATACACTCGCAGAATCTAACACACCCGATCATCACGTGGTGCTTCGAAACAACGAGCTTTAGCAATGGTGCTTACTAAGGATGAACACTTTAAAACTTGAAATTTGTGTGCTTGAGGGTGTAGGGTTTCGTAGCATGGAAAACAAAAAATTTCTATCGCATACAAACTAACAAGCCAAGATCTATCTACTAGATTGTAGCAACGAGTCGATGGAATAACTCACCCTCGAAGATTCCAAAGTGTTTAACGAGAGTGGATTCTCGTGGGTGATGTAGTCGTACTCTTCCCGATCTCAAGATCGCGTAGACGATCCTTCTGGCGCTGCGTTCCGGCAGTGCTCCCGCAGTCGGTCACACGTTTGGTACTCGACGAAGACCGTCCTCTCCCTTGTTCCAGCAGGCAGCGGAGGTTGTAGTACTCTCCTCGTGATTCCGGCAGCATAACAGCGTGGTACCGGAAGTACAGGGGAGATCTCGCAGGGCTTCGCCTTAAGCCGGAGCGAGTATGGTGGACTATGAGAGAGCTCCTCGACGATCTAGGGTTTAGACACACCAAGGGGGAGGTTCTAGGGCCGGCGGCTAGGGTTTGGGGCTTGCCCAAGTCGGCGGCTAGGGGAGCCCTAGGCGGCGACGACGGCAACAGGAGGTGGCGGCGCCGGGCTAGGGTTTTGGGTGGAGATCTTGTGTACTAGGAGGGGCAGCCCTGCACCTCCCTTTATAGGTGGGAGGCGCCGGCCAAGGGGAGGGGAATCCCTCCCCAACTCGGATCCCTAGTGGGCCGGCGGTGAAGGAGGAACTCCTCCCCAACTCGGTTTCCCACTTCCCCTCCACTTCCCAAAATAGCCGTTTGACTTTTCAAATTGGCGTTTGACTTTTCAAACTAGGATTTGATTAAACCCTTTATTTTGTTCAGCGATGACACCTAGTACATGATGCAATCATTCCAACTTGGTATGACACATTCATGTACCCTTCCCTTCCGGAGTGCCGGACATTCCGGAACCTTCTAGAACATTCCCGATGAAAACACCGGAACCATTCCCCAACTCCGAAACAGGATATTCTTATATGAATCTTATTCTCCGGACCATTCCGGATCTCCTCGTGATATCCCGGATCCCATCCGAGACTCCGAACAACATTCGGTCTCTTTCTCATCATTCCATAAATACTCAAACAACGTCGAATCCTTAAGTGTGTCTCCCTACGGTTCGTGAATTATGCGGACATGATCGAGACACTTCTCCGTACAATAACCAATAGAGGAATATAGAAATTCATATGGCTCCCACATATTTCTACGATTACTTTGCGATCGAATGAACCACTTGCATACGATACCAATTTCCCTTTGTCTCACGATAGTTTACTTATCCGAGGTTATGATCGTCGGTATCTCTGCATACCTAGTTCAACCTTGTTACTGATAAGTACTCTTTTCTCGTTCTCGTGATATGTGATCCCTTGTGAGCCAGTCACATGCTTGCAAGCTAATTGGATGACATTCCACCGAGAGGGCACAGAGTATATCTATCCGTCATATGGATGGACAAATCCCACTCTTGATCCATGTATCTCAACCAATACTTTCCGAACACTCAATGCCACCTTTATAGCCACCCAGTTACGGTGTGGTGTTTGATGTCATCAAAGCATCCTTCCGGTGAAGGTGATATGCATGTTCTATTGGTCTAAGGAATTAGGTTACTATGTATCAGAAAGCATATAGCAATTAAACTATTAAAATGACTTGATCTTTATGCTACGCTTATCTATAGGAGTATGTCCACCATATCATTCTCCTAACGATATGATCTTGTTGTTAATAACATCTCAATGTTCATGATAGGGAAACCACAATCATTTATTAACCAACAAGCTAGTATTATATAGAGGCTTTACTAGGGACTTCAATTTAAGTTTACAAATCACACAAGTATTAATGTTTCCTTGTTAATACTATTATAGCATGAATGTAAACATTTATCATAAACACAAAGAATAATAATAACTACATTTATTATTGCCTCTAGGGCATATCTCCAACAGTCTCCCACTTGCACTAGAGTCATCTAATCTAGATTACATGGTAATATACCGAACACCCATGGCAGTTTGGTGCTGGTCATGTTTTGCCCTCGGGAGAGGTTTAGTCAACGGATCCGCCACATTCAGATCTGTGTACTTTGCAAATCTTTATGTCCCCATCTTGGACATGTTCTCGAATAGCATGAAAACGTAGCTTGATGTGCTTCAGCTTCTTGTGTGACCTTGGTTCTTGCGCATTGGCTATGGCGCCCATGTTATCACAGTAGATAGACATTGGATCCAGCGCACTAGGAACCACACCCAGCTCTGTAATGACTCTTTCATCCATATCGCTTCTTGTGAAGCCTCCGAAGCAGCCATGTATTCCGATTCAGTTGAAGATCTCGCCACAATGCTTTGCTTTGCACTCCTCCAGCTAACTGCTGCACCATTCAAAGTAAATACGTATCTAGATTGTGATTTAGAATCATCCGGATCGGTGTTCCAACTAGCATCGGTGTAACCATTAACAACGAGTTGTTCATCACCTCCATAAGAAAGAACCATATCCTTAGTTCTTCTCAAGTACTTAAGGATGTTTTTGACCGCTGTCCAATGATCCACTCCTGGATCACTTTGATATCTGCTAGTTAAACTAACAGCATATGCAATGTCGGGTCTAGTACATAGCATGGCATACATTAGAGATCCTATGGCTGAGGCATAGGGAGTCTTACTCATCCTTTATCTATCTTCTTCCGTTGTCGGACTTTGAGTTTTACTCAAGGTCGTATTGGGCAACATGGGCAAGAACCCTTTCTTGCTATCTTCCATTCCAAACCTCTTTAGAACTTTGTCCAAATATGTACTTTGTGACAATGATATTAGGCGTCTCGATCTATCTCTATAAATCTTTATGCCTAATATGTAAGCTGCTTCGCCAAGATCCTTCATTGAAAAACTATTATTCAAATATTCCTTGACACTATTAAGAAGGTCTACATCATTCCCAATCAACAATATGTCATCTACATATAGTATTAAGAATGCTACAGAGCTCCCACTCACTTTCTTGTAAATACAAGCTTCTCCATAAGTTTGTATAAAACCAAAACTTTTGATTACCTTATCAAAACGTTGATTCCAACTTCGGGATGCTTGCTTCAATCCATAGATGGACCGTTGAAGTTTGCATACCTTGTTAGCATCTTTAGGATTGACAAAACCTTTGGGTTGCATCATATACAACTCTTCATCAATGTCTCCATTGAGGAATGCTGTTTTGACATCCATCTGCCATATCTCATAATCATAATATGCAGCGATTGCTAACATAATCCTCACAGACTTTAGCTTCGCTACTGGTGAGAAAGTCTCATCGTAGTCAACTCCTTGAATTTGTCGAAACCCTTTTGCGACAAGTCGAGCTTTATAGACAGTAACATTACCATCAGCATCTGTTTTCTTCTTGAAAATCCATTTGTTCTCGACAGCCTCCCGGCCATCCGGTAAGTCCACCAAAGTCCATACTTGGTTTTCGTACATGGATCCAATCTCGGATTTCATGGATTCTTGCAATTTATTGGAATCTGGGCTCATCATCGCTTCCTCATATGTCGCAGGGTCATCGGTGTTGTCCACCAACATGACACTCATAACGGGATCATATCAATCAGGAGTGGTACGAGTTCTCGTTGACCTGCGAGGCTCTGTAGCAACTACAACCGAAGTTTCATGATCATCATCATTAGCTTCCTCTCTTATTGGTGCAGGCACCACAGGAACTTCTTCTGGTGCTGAGCTACTCGCAATTTCGAGAGAAGGTTTGACAACCTCGTCGAGTTCTACTTTCCTTCCAGTCACTTCTTTCGAGAGAAATTCCTTATCTAGAAAGGATCCATTCTTGGCAACGAAGATTTTGCCTTCGGATCTATGATAGAAGGTATACCCAATAGTTTCCTTCGGGTATCCTATGAAGACGCATTTTTCCGCTTTGGGTTCAAGCTTGTCCGGCTGTAACTTCTTTACATAGGCTTCGCAACCCCAAACTTTAAGGAACGACAATTTAGGTTTCTTCCCAAACCATAATTCATACGGTGTCGTTTCAACGGATATAGATGGTGCCCTATTTAAAGTGAATGCGGCTGTTTCTAATGCATAACCCCAAAATGATAGCGGTAAATCTGTAAGTGACATCATAGAACGAACCATATCTAAGAGAGTTCTATTACGACATTCGGACACACCATTACGCTGTGGTGTTCCCGGCGGTGTCAATTGTGAAAGTATTCCGCATTTCTTGAAATGCTCGCCAAACTCGTAACTTAGATATTCACCTCCACGATCAGAACATAGAAATTTAATCTTCTTATTACGTTGATTCTCTACCTCACTTTGAAACTCCTTAAACTTCTCGAAAGTTTCGGACTTATGTTTCATGAAATAGATATACCCATATCTACTTAAGTCATCCATGAAGGTAAGAACATAACGATAACCACCACGCGATGCTACACTCATTGGACCACACACATCGGTATGTATGATTTCTAATAAGTCCATAGCTCGCTCCATCATACCAGAAAATGGAGTCTTAGTCATTTTACCCATCAGACATGCTTCGCATCTATCAAGTGATTCGAAATTAAGTGATTCGAGAAGTCCATCGGAATGGAGTTTCTTCATGCGCTTCACTCCAATGTGACCAAGACGACAGTGCCACATATAGGTCGACTTATAGCTCGATTTCAAACGTTTAGCCTCAATGTTATTAATATGTGTATTTCCACTATCGAGATTCAATAAGAATAGACCATCTATCAAAGGTGCATGTGCATAAAACATATTACTCATATAAATCTAACAACCATTATTCTAGGACTTAAACAAGTAACCGTCTCGCAATAAACAAGATCCCGATATAATGTTCATGCTTAACGCAGGCACCAAATAACAATTATTTAAGTATAAAACTAATCCCGATGGTAGATGAAGGTAGCGTCAAACCGCGATCACATCAACCTTTGATCCGTTTCCCACGCATCGTCACCTCATTCTTCGCTAGCTTCCGTTTATTCTGCAGCACCTGTTTCGAGTTACAAATATGAGCAACCGAACCAGTATCAAATACCCAGGCACTACTACGAGTACTAGTGAGATACACATCAATAACATGTATATCAGATATACCTTTCTTCTTGATGTTGTCGTTCTTCAAATCCGCCAAGTACTTTGGGCAATTCCGCTTCCAGTGACCTTCTCCCTTGCAGTAAAAGCACTCAGTATCAGGCTTAGGTCCAGCCTTGGTCTTCTTCGTCGGCGCGGTAACTTTCTTACCACCCTTCTTGAAGTGTCCCTTTTGCTTAGACTTGCCTTTCTTGAATTTGGTGGTCTTATTGACCATCAACACTTGGTGCTCTTTCTTGATCTCCACTTCTGCAGATTTCAAC
This sequence comes from Avena insularis, assembly GCA_023614405.1. NCBI lineage: Eukaryota > Viridiplantae > Streptophyta > Magnoliopsida > Poales > Poaceae > Avena > Avena insularis. Next base: position 6,089,083 of record CM042693.1, on the reverse strand, counting down.
ATGGCAAAGAGTTCTGGCAACTGCTTGTTCATGTTTTGCATATTGTAGTTCATCACAAAGTTCTTGTAACTTGGTGGTAGTGATTGGAGGACACGATAAATCCCCAAAGCATTAGGAATCACTATACCCAAGCTTTGAAGTTTGTTTATGCGTTCCTGACATCTTAAGCACATGCTCACTAACGGAGCTGCCCTCTTCCATCTTGCAGTTAAAGAACTTTTCAGAAGCCTCATAGCTCTCAATTGCCGCGTGAGTCTCAAAGATCAATTTGAGATCACGGACAATATCATGTGGGTCTGAATTCTCAAACCTTTTCTGAAGCTCCGATTCTAAACCATACAAGATAGCACACTGAACTGTGGAGTACTGAGTCTTCCGAGCAAGGTAAACATTCTTTACTTCATCGGTAGCAGTAGCTGTAGGTGGGTCACCCAGCGGTGCATCCAGCACATAGGTCAAATTACCAGCTGTGAGGACAATCCTCAAATTGCGGAACCAATCCGCGAAGTTGCTTCCATTGTTTTTCAACTTTTCTTTCTCTAGGAATGCATTAAAATTGATGGTAGGGGCCGCCATTGATCTACAACATATTTGCAATAGTTTAGACTAAGTTTATGACAAATTGAGTTCTAATTAATAGTTAAATTAATCTAGGTGAACTCCCACTCAAAACAATATCCCTCACATTGTTTTAGTGATCACACGAACCAAATCCACCATATCAACACCGATCATCACGAGAGTTGATATAGTTTCAATGGCGAACAATCGACATGTTCATCATATCTACTGTATGATTCATGTTTTACCTTTCGGTGATCCGTGTTCCGAGACCATGTCTGTACATGCTAGGCTCGTCAAGATCAAACCTTAGCTTCCGCATGAGCAAATCTGGCTTGCTCACGTTGTATACATGTAACATCCCTAAAATCATGATTTCAAAGATTGCATATCATTCATGCATGCCTATAGAATTGAGATCAATTTCAAAACTCATTTCAGAAAAACAGAAGCACATAGTGCTATCATTTTATGTGAGCAAACGTAAATCAAATGGCCATCCCCATTTGAGAGTTTGAATGTTTTAAACCTAGATTGTTTATCTTCCTTGTTGATTGGTTTGAGTGTGGAGTTAGAACAAATTTTACAAAATGGAAATGGTTTCAAAAAATCATTTTCAAACATTTGCAAACTTAGGGCAATGTCTCTGTTATTTTTGTTTCTTCAAAAATGACCAAGCCTTTTTAAAGTGACCACAAAGTTTTATGACCAGAATTGAGACTGTTGCACACTGCAAAAATCCCAAAAAGATTTGAATTCAAAAAGAGTTTGAATTCATTTGAAAACCATTCCTAAAATTCATTTTGGAAAAAGAAAAGGATTAAAGAAAAGAAAAAGGCCAGGCGCTCCTATTCTAGCCCAACAGCAGAACCGGCCCAGCTAGCCCACCCGGCCTCCCTCTCTCTCTCTCTCGCACGCGCAGACGCACCCACGCGGTCGCTGACACCCAGACCCCACTTTCTCTCTGCGTGTTTCGCTGACGAGCGGGCCCTCTCCACGTCATCGTCGTCTTCCCCAAATCCCGCGCACGAACTCCGCCACGCCTGCTTGCTTTGATTCCGCGAGGTAAATGGCATTGATTCCTTGGGCGTTTCCTGTCGAGTCTCGGGCTATATAATCCCCTCTCTCTCGCGACCATTTCCCCTCAACCAATTCCTCCTTCACGCCACCAGGCTGCCCACAACTCGCTCGACGCCGCCGCTGTTCCGACGACCGCGCCGACGAATTCCGGTGAGCTCCGTGTTCCCCTTTGTCCCTGACTCATGCTATCAAGCTCAGCAAGTCCTTGCGCATCTACTGACATGCCCCGTTTGTTCTCGCATGATCCGTAGCTTCGGCAACGACTTCGACCGAGCGCCGCCGCTCTCTGCACGAACTCCGGCGACCTCTCCCCGTAAGTACCAGCCGCCCCTTGCCCTCTGCCTGATACGCCTAGGACCCCCATCGTATTGCGCATCTAACGGTGCCTTCCTTTTGACTTAGCGTGACGCAGCACCTCGCCAACGTCGACGACAGCCGCATCCGACGCGTTTGCGAACTCCGGCGAGGAATCTCCGACGACCTCGTGCGCCCCTTCCCAAGCCATCGCCACCTTGAGCATCAGCAGCGCCCTGCGGTTCTGGTAAGCCTCTTCCCCCACTCCCGCGCGACCTAGAACGCCAGCGCCACCGCTGATAGACGCGCCGCCGCCAGTCGCCGCCGCTAGCGCTGCTCAGTTTTGGTCAGATGAATTGTAGCCGTTAGATCCAGATCTAGCGCGTAGGATTAGTCCACTTATCGAACCGTTAAGTTTCGATCTGAACCGTGCATCGCCACTTAGATCCTACGGCTCGCGTGCGTGATCCGGTGCGAAGCGGTACGCGCCAGTAAGGTTAAGACACGTGGCTAGGGTTTGAGTTTAAAACAGAATTTAAAACAGATTTAGATTCAAATTTGATTAGGCTATAACTTTTGAATCCCACGTTAGATTTTTGCAAATTTTATACTGTTGGAATCAGGGAGACAAGCCCTTTTTGTTTGTGCAATGTGTTTAAATTTTAGGTTCTGTTAAAATGGTTTCTTTTGCAGAAACTTGTTTAGGACTATTTTGAGTATAGAATTTGTTTAGAAAATTGTTTTGGTGTAAAATAAACTTGATTTAACAAGTTTTTAACTTGGTATTGATTCAGTACTATGCACTTGCTTGGTGGAGTTTTAAAAAAATCATCACTTAGCATTTTGCATGCATGCATATATTTATGTTTGTATATGAATTGTGTGTAATTTTGTGCTACCATTTTGTGTAGACTTGGTGCTAGTGATTGTGATTGTGAAGAGTGCTACTCTCCCCATTACTAAGGCAAGTGGTACTTCATGAAAATTTCCATCCCTATATTTCATACAAGCATTAGAAATATTTTGCTAAGTCTTGCATGTGTTACTATTTCTGCCAAATGCCTTGTTGGGAAATCCTAAGTAGTTGTAGAATTGCTAGGAAATTCCTAAGATAAGTTACTATGCCATGCTTAGCCTAGCTAGTAGCAATCAAGGGTGGTAAAGTATATACATGCTATGATGAAAATATTTCTAAGTCTTTGGACTTATGTTTTTCTTAATAAAACAACTAAGTCAATGAATCACCTGGGTGGAATGGGACTTGAATGGTGGTTTTTCGTTGAGTGGTTACACAAGGCCCATGGACATGGTTTACCTTGTGTATCTCACTTGTGGTATGCCACCCAGGAACAAAGGGATTTTAGAGGCCAAGTGTTGAGAAGCTTATAGTGCAGCCACTTGGCAATATGGGCTCTGCCTGGACCATAGGTTGCTAGAACTTAGCCATTTGGACAGTTGGTGGTAGTGGGAATGATAGGTTGGAGCGCGTCCATTTGGTCTAAGGAAAGGCTTGAAAGGTCTGTCTTGGGAAACCAAGTGCGGTGGGAAAGTGCACAACCTCTGCAGATGGAAAAATCTAAGTACTTAGCCAAGTCCATGGCAATGGACAACTTGAGCATCAAGACATGGAATCTATCAAGAATCTCATCACTCCAACTTCTAAGTAAAAACTTGTGGGTGAACAAGGGTGAAGGACCTCAATGTCTATTGATGGTTTCTTGGGAAAAGTTTTGACAAAGAAAAACTTAGTGATTTCAACTAATAGGAAAAACCTATTTTGAGCAAAGCAAGCCAAACTACACTTAGCCAAAATGCATGTAGTAATATAGTCCACTTAAAATTTACTAAGGTATCACTTGCCAATACTATTCCAAAGTATTGACCCACTGTGGATGTAACTTGTGATGTTGCAGGTTACTCCGATGATGATTAGGTGTCATGAGTCTACAATCAACATGCTTGCCTATGGCACATGAAGATGAAGACTTATGTTTATTTACTTATTCCAAACTCTTGTATTAGGCATGTGGCCTTGAGTTGTAAAAGACTATGTTTTATCTCTGGAATGGATGTAATAAATGACCTTTGTATCTGTGTACTTCATCTTAAATTGTGGATGCTAGCAATGATCCAGGGACTAGCATTGCAATCACAGGGATCCTTTTCCTTTACAAAGGAGGGATCTTACAATACACTTGCGGAATCTAACACACCCGATCATCATGTGGTGCTTCGAAACAACAAGCTTTAGCAACGGTGCTTACTAAGGATGAACACTTTAGAACTTGAAATTCATGTGCATGAGGGATCATCTTATAATGCTACCGTCGTTAACTAAGCAATACAAGATGCATAAAGGATTAACATCACATGTAATTCATAATATGTGATATGATATGGCCTTTCTTCTTTGTGCTTCCGATCTCCATCTTCAAGCACGAACATGATCTCCATCATCACCGGCATTGCATCAAGGTCAATGACGCTGCTCCATGGTTGTCGTCCACCGGCTTCAACTATTACAACTACTTTGAATAGACACGCGGGTCTTAACAGAATTTAAAGACAACCATATGGCTCCTGTTGGTTGCCAACTTACAATAAGGAACATTGCATACATCAAATATAATCACAATCATGGCCATATCACATCACTGCACACCCCTGCAAAACAAAGTTAGACGCCTCTACTTTCTTTGCATGTTTTATGTGGTTTGGGGCTTTCAATAAGTGTCGTTCTAAGTTACGAACAAGAACCACAACATTGATACTAGTATTGTCAATCACCCGTTGTAGATTGAATCTTAACTATGCTGGGAGAAACAGGCACCCGCAAAGCCACTTATGCAATACAAGTTGCATGTCAAGCGTGGAGCAAGTCTCATGAACGATGTCATGTAAGGTTAGCCCGGGCCGCTTCATCCCAACATCCCGCAAGATGCAAAGTACACAAGAAGCAATCAACAATAAAAGCATCAACGCCCACAATGACCATTGTGTTCTACTCGTGCAACAGATCTACATATAGACACGGCTCTGATGAAAGAGAAGGAAATTAGTGCTAGAGTCAAGTGTAGAATGCTCAACCTCCAAAAAGACTTGATGAAAGAGAAGGAACTTACCCAAGAGTTGGAAGCTACCAACCAAACCTTAAGAGGAGATATTATAGACTTAGTGATGGAATCATGTGAGCAAGATAGGCTGATTGCTTCTAGGAACTTTGTGTTAGCCAACAGATCCAGTGAGATAGGATTGTAAACGTACTTCGTTAGTTGGACCACCACCTATCACCTTATTTTCCAAAATGATACCTTAAATAAGATTGGACCTTGGTTGATGTAATGGATTCATGTATGCATGACTTGTGTGAATTTGCTTTCCAAGGATATGTATGTGATGTTATGACTTTTGTTTATCTTAATTTGTGTTGTTCTAACTTTTCTATCTTATAAATAGATGCCTATTACCATCAGCACTGTTGAGGAGTTCTAGGTTACCCGCTTTGGTCCTCGTATCGTTGAGCTTACCACTTTGCTCAATCTCCCTCTTCCCACCATCATGGTGCATCCACTCACCACGTTCGAGAGGAAGGACCTCTGGGGCTTCAAGGTGAACCAGCCCGACGCTTTACGGAGCCTACTACGGAGGCCATCATCTTCAAGCTTATGCACGATGACAGGGAGAGAGGCATGGAGGTAGTTATGCAGGACCTGATAGGACGTCTGCTAGGACAACACTCCCGACAGGTTAGAGGCACTCACTTCCACATCTTCGGAAGACGTGATGAGGACGGAGAGTCCATTGACTTCGAGGACGACTCGAGGGACGCAGCCATGGAAAAATAGCGCGCTATTTCTTCGCTATAGTGGTGCTATAGCATATTTGGAACGGAAACGCTACGCTATGCAAAATATGCTCGCTATGGCGCTAATTACGCTTTAGCGGCGCTAAATACGCTATAACGTCACAACGCAATAGCGCCGCTAAGAAAATCTATGAACATAGCGCAACCCCATAAGCCCATTGAGCCCACGACTCCATCACATCCAACACTCTACATCAAAATCTATGTTAACTCAACCCTATTCTCCAGTTCTCCCTCCCCACATGACGGTGGTGGCTGCTAACATACTGCAACGTCCGTCTCCTCTAGGTCCAGCCGGTCGGCCACCTATCTGCTTGGCACGTCCACCAGACACCCTGAAGCACCATGAGGATGTGCATCTCAAGTTCTCGACTAGTGAGCTGACCTAATGCAAGTCTTGTCCTCTAACTTGTTTTGCACCGGATGTCAAGCAAACTTTGTCATTTGGCCACTACTAGTTAATTGGTTATGCATGTATTACTCAAAATCATACCTGCTGAAATTCCTAATATTACATGCTAGACCTTATTTTTTTACCCACGCTATTTTGAAAAATAGCGCGCTATTAGCACGCTATAACTTGCATAGCGTTTGGAGAAGGGTCACGCTAAAAGAAATAGCATGCTATTTTTTTCCTTGGACGCAGCAGAGCCGATACATCTGTATCTCCAGGACTTTGAGTCTCTCATTAGGCACGTGGACACGGACAGGACCAATGTCATGCTCAGTAATGACGAGCCTGTGCAGTTCATGAGAAGGACAAACTCTTGGCAGCAGAGAGAGATAGTCAAGGAAATGGAGGCGAAGTTCGAGACCCAGGACAGGAAGTTCAAGAGTCAGGAGAAGCGTGTCCAGGATAGGAACAAGAAGATCCGGGACATGACTGAAGAGCTACAGTCCAAGGACTTCGAGCTAGAGCAGCAGCAGACGGTGATAGAGAGGCTTCGTTCCCAGAAGAGGGCTCTCAAGGCCAAGATAGAGTCCTTGACCACTACCATTGAGGAGAACAAGACCGCGATGGAGAACGCAGGTCTTACCTTTGTCGAGGAGGAGATTGACGCTGATGAGTAGACTTGACTACTCGTTTATCTTTTATTATCGTACTTGTTATTTGAGAACTTGTTATTGGACCATCCGACATGTGGATGGCTTGCTACTTGTGTGTTTTACTTGGTGAACTTGTTATCCTGTTGTTGAACTTTTATCTCTTTGTTGCATGCTTGTGTTTGATTATGTGATGTAATGTGCATGAAAACATTTATGGGTATCTCATTCTTATCTCTATTTGAACAAACCACAGATGCCTCCCCGACGTGCAAACCCCAACCCCAACAACATCACTCCAGAAATGCAGCAAATGATGACTGCTCAAACACAGCTAATGCAGATGATGACAACATTCATCCAAAACCAAAACAATAACAACAACAACAACCCCAACCCCAACAACAACAACAACCCTCCGGGCTTTGATATGCTCACCAGATTCTTGAGGTTGAGGCCAGCTAAGTTCTCGGGGACGACTGATCCCATGGTGGCCAATGATTGGCTACGTTCTGTAAACAAGGACTTAGTAACCGTGGGCTGCACGGATGCTGAGAAGGTCAGATTTGCAGCACATCTGCTGGAAGGGCCAGCCGCCACTTGGTGGGACAATTTCCAGATCACCACTCCCATAGATGAGGTGACTTGGGCTATCTTTGAGGATGGCTTTCGCACTGCTCATATCTCATCAGGAATAATGAGCCTGAAAAAGAAAGAGTTCCACAATCTGAAGCAGTGCCACCGCAGCGTGGCTGAATACATTGAAGAGTTCAATAATCTGGCGCGTTATGCACCGGATGAAGTTGACACGGATGCCAAGAGAAAAGAAAAATTTCTAGAAGGCTTGAATGATGAGCTAAATCTGCAATTGGCTGTGGCATATGTTCCCACTTATAAGTCGCTCTGTGACAAGGCTGCAATATTGGAGAACAAAATGAAGCAAGTCGAGAGTAGAAAGAGAAAGCACTCCGACAAGCACAACTCGGGATCATCTCACAAACGATCTCACTACGATGACAGCGGAAGCTCAGGATCCCACAAGCATGGGAAATTCAACAAGCACCACAACCACAACCGTCATGACAACAAGCATCATCGCAGTCATGACAATGACAAGTACAAGAACCACAAGAGTGGACATAAGAGCCACCACAGTGGAAATGGTAGTGGAAGTGGAAGTCAGCCTGCTAAGAGAGACATCAGTCAGGTTGAATGCTTCAAATGCAAGAAGATGGGACACTATGCAAATGAGTGCCCCGAAAAGAAAGTTGAAGGACCTGTCAAGCCCAATCCTTTCCAGAAAGGACAGGTGAACCACATCAGTGTGGAGGAGGTCTATGAGGAGCCTGACGTTGTTGCTGGTAAGTTCAGACTCAATTCTATTCCAGCATTTGTTCTTTTTGATACTAGAGCATCGCATTCATTCATATCAAAAGCATTTGTTGATAGAAATGGGTTTCCAACTGAAAACATTGGGTGTCCAATAAAAGTTAGTTCTCCGGGTGGAGATATGATAGTAAGTCTTGGATGCCGGGATCTAGTAATAGAGATTGGAAAACATAAATTCCCAGTGAGTCTGATAATCCTAGATTCCCAAGGACTGGACGTAATATTGGGAATGGATTGGATGGCTAAGTATGAAGGAGTACTAGATTGTGCTAATCGTACTGTTGCACTCACAACCCCGGAAAGAAAACGGATTAAGTTCAAGTCCAACTTTGAATCTAAAGGAAGTAAGCTAAATTCTCTTAAGGGGGTTAGCATGGACAGTGTACTGATTGTGAGTGAGTATCCGGATGTATTTCCGGAAGAACTGCCGGGAATGCCACCAGATAGAGATGTGGAATTTCTGATAGATTTGGTACCAGGGTCTGGACCAATAGCAAAGAGACCATATAAAATGTCAGTTGATGAACTGAAAGAACTCAAGAAGCAACTAGGAGAACAGTTGCAGAAAGGATTTATTCAACCAAGTTCTTCATCTTGGGGAGCCCCAGTTTTGTTCGTGGAGAAGAAGGATAGAAGCCAAAGGTTATGCATAGATTACCGTTCACTCAACGAGGTAACTATCAAGAACAAATATCCTTTGCCTAGAATCAATGACTTGTTTGATCAGCTAGAAGGAGCATGTGTGTTCTCAAAAATTGATCTCCGGTCAGGCTACTTTCAACTCAATATAAGAGAACAAGACATACCTAAAACAGCATTCACCACAAGGTATGGATTGTATGAGTATACCGTAGTGCCTTTTGGCTTGACCAATGCTCCAGCATACTTCATGAATATGATGAACAAGGTGTTCATGGAATTTCTTGACAAGTTTGTTGTCGTTTTCATCGATGACATCTTAGTCTACTCCAAGAGCAAAGAAGAACATGAAGGACACTTATGCTTGATACTTGAGAAGTTAAGAGAGCATAAGCTTTATGCCAAATTCAGCAAGTGTGAGTTCTGGTTAGAGGAAGTTGGTTTTCTTGGTCATGTTATGACAAAGGATGGTCTGGCAGTTGATCCTGCTAAGGTTTCAGCTGTGACTGAATGGGAATCTCCCAAGTCCGTGAAAGAAGTTCGTAGTTTCCTTGGCTTAAAGGTGATACTACAGAAGGTTCATTGAGAATTTCTCTAAGGTAGCTAAGCCCATGACTGAATTGTTAAAGAAAGACAAGAAGTTTGCTTGGTCCGAAGGTTGTGAAGTCAGCTTTCGGAGTTGAAGAAGAGACTTGTGTGACCAGTCTTGTTACGCCAGACTTGGAAAAGGATTTCCAAGTATATTGTGACGCATCTCATCAAGGTTTGGGTGCAGTACTTATGCAAGACGGTAAAGTTGTGGCCTATGCCTCGAGACAACTCAAAACTCATGAGGTGAACTATCCTACTCATGATTTAGAGTTAGCCTCTGTCGTCCATGCACTCAAAAACATGGAGACATTACCTTTTGGGAAAGCGTTGTGAAGTGTTCACGGATCACAAAAGTTTGAAGTATATCTTCACCCAGAAGGAAATCAATATGAGACAAAGAAGATGGTTAGAGCTTATCAAGGACTATGACTTAAGTTTGCAATACCACCCCGGTAAAGCAAATGTTGTAGCAGATGCTCTAAGTCGTAAGGTATTTGTGAATGGCCTTACCAAAGGAGAATTGCCAGATGATCTGTGTACCCAATTTAGAAAACTCAGGTTGGAGATTGTGCCCGAAGGACATCTCATGTCTTTGGATGTTCAACCCACTTTGTTGGACAAGATCCGAGAAGCTCAGAAGACTGATAAGGAAATTGAAGAGATTAAAGAAAAGATTGGCCAAGGGAAAGCTAAAAATTTCCATGAAGACGAACAGGGTACTTTATGGCATGGGAAACGTATCTGTGTTCCACAAGATCCGGAGTTGCGGAAACTGATTTTGCAGGAAGCACACAACTCTCCGTATTCTATTCACCCGGGTAACACCAAAATGTACATGGACATGAAAGAAAGATTTGGTTGGAATAATCTCAAGAGAGACATCGCTGAACATATTGCCTTATGTGATGTGTGTAGTAGAGTGAAAGCGGAGCATCAGAAACCAGCAGGTTTGCTTCAACCACTACCTATTCTTGATTGGAAGTGGGACAAGATTGGTATGGATTTCATTACCGGATTACCAAGGACCAGATCAGGATATGACTCCATATGGGTAGTAGTGGATCGCCTAACTAAAGTGGCTCATTTTATACCCGTGAAGACAACCTATACAAGTGATAAGTTAGCCAAAATCGACATGAGTAGAATTGTATGTCTACATGGTGTGCCCAAGAGTATTGTATCTGATAGGGGAACTCAATTCACTTCCCATTTTTGGAGACAGCTACATGAGTCATTGGGAACGAGGTTGGAATTCAGTACTGCTTTTCATCCTCAAACAGATGGACAAACAGAAAGAAATAATCAAATTCTTGAAGACATGTTGAGGGCATGTGCCCTAGACTATGGAGCAAGTTGGGATGAAAGTCTGCCTTACGCAGAATTTTCTTATAACAACAGCTATCAAGCCAGCATTGAGATGGCACCGTTTGAGTTTCTCTACGGACGAAAGTGTACCACCCCATTGTTATGGAATGGTGTGGGAGAAAGAAGTTTATTTGGGCCAGATCTTATCAAAGAAGCCGAAGAGAAGGTCAAATTGGTTAAGGACAGGTTAAAGATAGCACAGTCCCGACAAAAAAGCTACGCAGATCCTAAGCGTAGAGATGTCACCTACGAAGTTGGTGATAGAGCTTATCTTAGAGTGTCACCACTTCGTGGAGTGAAAAGATTCGGAGTCAAAGGAAAATTGGCACCAAGATATGTTGGGCCATTCAAGATTTTGAGTCGCAAAGGAGAAGTTGCCTATGAAATAGAACTACCAGGATCTCTATCAGCTGTCCATAATGTGTTTCATGTGAGTCAGCTTAAGAAGTGTCACCCAGAAATGGAAGAAACTTCTTTGAAGGATACTATACCTTTGGAGGAAGTGCAACTAGAAAGTGACCTCACTTATGAAGAGAAACCTATCAAAATTCTTGAGACTGCAGAAAGAGTCACAAGGACAAAGACTATCAAGTTTTGCAAAGTGCAGTGGAATCATCATTCCGAAGAGGAAGCAACTTGGGAAAGAGAAGATGATCTTCGGAAAGACCACCCTCACCTATTTGCTAGCCAATCCGAATCTCGAGGGCGAGATTCACCTTAAGGGGGTTAGATTTGGAACATCCCTAAAATCATGATTTCAAAGATTGCATATCATTCATGCATGCATATAGAATTGAGATCAATTTCAAAACTCATTTCAGAAAAACAGAAGCACATAGTGCTATCATTTTATGTGAGCAAACTTAAATCAAATGGCCATCCCCATTTGAGAGTTTGAATGTTTTAAACCTAGATTGTTTATCTTCCTTGTTGATTGGTTTGAGTGTGGAGTTAGAACAAATTTTACAAAATGGAAATGGTTTCAAAAAATCATTTTCAAACATTTGCAAACTTAGGGCAATGTCTCTGTTATTTTTGTTTCTTCAAAAATGACCAAGCCTTTTCAAAGTGACCACAGAGTTTTATGCCTAGAATTGAGACTGTTGCACACTGCAAAAATCCCAAAAAGATTTGAATTCAAAAAGAGTTTGAATTCATTTGAAAACCATTCCTAAAATTCATTCTGGAAAAAGAAAAGGATTAAAGAAAAGAAAAAGGCCAGGCGCTCCTATTCTAGCCCAACAGCAGAACCGGCCCAGCTAGCCCACCCGGCCTCCCTCTCACTCTCTCGCACGCACAGATGCACCCACGCGGTCGCTGACACCCAGACCCCACTTTCTCTCTGCGTGTTTCGCTGACGAGCGGGCCCTCTCCACGTCATCGTCGTCTTCCCCAAATCCCGCGCACGAACTCCGCCACGTTCTGTCGCTTTGATTCCGCGAGGTAAATGGCATTGATTCCTTGGGCGTTTCCTGTCGAGTCTCTGGCTATATAATCCCCTCTCTCTCGCGACCATTTCCCCTCAACCAATTCCTCCTTCACGCCACCAGGCTGCCCACAACTTGCTCGACGCCCATTGTTCCGGCGATCGCTACCGACGAATTCAGTGAGTTCCGTGTTCCCTTTGTCCCGACTCATGCTATCAAGCTCAGCAAGTCCTTGCATCACCGACATGCCCGCTTTGTTCTCGCATGATCCGTAGCAACGATTTCGAAGCCACCGCCGCTCTCGCACGAACTCCGACCTCTCCCGTAAGTACCAGCCGCCCCTTCACCGATACGTCGCCTAGGACCCCCATCGTCTTGCGCATCTAACGGTGCCTTCCTTTTGACTTAGCGCGACACAGAACCTCGCCAACGTCGACGACAGCCGCACCCGACGTTGCTTATAACTCCGGCGAGGAATCTCGACGACCTCGTCGCCTCTTCCCAAGCCATCGCCACCTTGAGCATCAGCACCTGCGGTTCGTAAGCCTCTTCCCCACTCCATGACCCTAGAACGCCAGCGCCATTACCGACAGACGCCGCCATTGCTGATATCGCCAGCGCCGCCAGTTTTGGTCGATGAATTGTAGCCGGATCCAGATCCAACAGATAGGATTAGTCCACTTATCGAACCGTAAGTTTTGATCTGAACCGTGCATCGCCACTTAGATCCTACGGCTCGCGTGCGTGATCCGGTGCGAAGCGGTACGCGCCAGTAAGGTTAAGACACGTGGCTAGGGTTTGAGTTTAAAACAGAATTTAAAACAGATTTAGATTCAAATTTGATTAGGCTATAACTTTTGAATCCCACGTTAGATTTTTGCAAATTTTATACCGTTGGAATCAGGGAGACAAGCCCTTTCTGTTTGTGCAATGTGTTTAAAGTTTAGGTTCTGTTAAAATGGTTTCTTTTGCAGAAACTTGTTTAGGACTATTTTGAGTATAGAATTTGTTTAGAAAATTGTTTTGGTGTAAAATAAACTTGATTTAACAAGTTTTTAACTTGGTATTGATTCAGTACTATGCACTTGCTTGGTGGAGTTTTAAAAAAATCATCACTTAGCATTTTGCATGCATGCATATATTTATGTTTTTATATGAATTGTGTGTAATTTTGTGCTACCATTTTGTGTAGACTTTGGTGCTAGTGATTGTGATTGTGAAGAGTGCTACTCTCCCCATTACCAAGGCAAGTGGTACTTCATGAAAATTTCCATCCCTATATTTCATACAAGCATTAGAAATATTTTGCTAAGTCTTGCATGTGTTACTATTTTTGCCAAATGCCTTGTTGGGAAATCCTAAGTAGTTGTAGAATTGCTAGGAAATTCCTAAGATAAGTTACTATGCCATGCTTAGCCTAGCTAGTAGCAAACAAGGGTGGTAAAGTATATACATGCTATGATGAAAATATTTCTAAGTCTTTGGACTTATGTTTTTCTTAATAAAACAACTAAGTCAATGAATCACCTGGGTGGAATGGGACTTGAATGGTGGTTTTTGGTTGAGTGGTTACACAAGGCCCATGGACATGGTTTACCTTGTGTATCTCACTTGTGGTATGCCACCCAGGAACAAAGGGATTTTAGAGGCCAAGTGTTGAGAAGCTTATAGTGCAGCCACTTGGCAATATGGGCTCACTGGACCATAGGTTGCTAGAACTTAGCCATTTGGACAGTTGGTGGTAGTGGAATGATAGGTTGGAGCGTCCATTTGGTCTAAGGAAAGGCTTCAAAAGGTCTGTCTTGGGAAACCAAGTGGGGAAAGTGCACAACCTCTGCAGATGGAAAAATCTAAGTACTTAGCCAAGTCCATGGCAATGGAAACTTGAGCATCAAGACATGGAAGCTATCAAGAATCTCATCACTCCAACTTCTAAGTAAAAACTTGTGGGTGAACAAGGGTGAAGGACCTCAATGTCTATTGATGGTTTCTTGGGAAAAGTTTTGACAAAGAAAAACTTAGTGATTTCAACTAATAGGAAAAACCTATTTTGAGCAAAGCAAGCCAAACTACACTTAGCCAAAATGCATGTAGTAATATAGTCCACTTAAAATTTACTAAGGTATCACTTGCCAATACTATTCCAAAGTATTAACCCACTGTGGCTGTAACTTGTGATGTTGCAGGTTACTCCGATGATGATTAGGTGTCATGAGTCTACAATCAACATGCTTGCCTGTGGAACATGAAGATGAAGACTTATGTTTATTTACTTATTCCAAACTCTTGTGTTAGGCCTGTGGCCTTGAGTTGTAAAAGACTATGTTTTATCTCTGGAATGGATGTAATAAATGACCTTTGTATCTGTGTACTTCATCTTAAACTGTGGATGCTAGCAATGATCCAGGGACTAGCATTGCAATCACAGGGATCCTTTTCCTTTACAAAGGAGGGATCTTACAATACACTTGCGGAATCTAACACACCCGATCATCACGTGGTGCTTCGAAACAACAAGCTTTAGCAACGGTGCTTACTAAGGATGAACACTTTAGAACTTGAAATTCATGTGCATGAGGGATCATCTTATAATGCTACCGTCGTTAACTAAGCAATACAAGATGCATAAAGGATTAACATCACATGCAATTCATAATATGTGATATGATATGGCCTTTCTTCTTTGTGCTTCTGATCTCCATCTTCAAGCACGAACATGATCTCCATCATCACCGGCATTGCATCAAGGTCAATGACGCTGCTCCATGGTTGTCGTCCACCGGCTTCAACTATTACAACTACTTTGAATAGACACGCGGGTCTTAACAGAATTTAAAGACAACCATATGGCTCCTGTTGGTTGCCAACTTACAATAAGGAACATTGCATACATCAAATATAATCACAATCATGGCCATATCACATCATCAAGACACCCTGCAAAAACAAAGTTAGACGCCTCTACTTTCTTTGCATGTTTTATGTGGTTTAGGGCTTTCAATAAGTGTCGTTCTAACTTACGAACAAGAACCACAACATTGATACTAGTATTGTCAATCACCCGTTGTAGATTGAATCTTAACTATGCTGGGAGAAACAGGCAATAAAGCCACTTATGCAATACAAGTTGCATGTCAAGCGGAGCAAGTCTCATGAACGATGTCATGTAAGGTTAGCCGGCCGCTTCATCCCAACATCCCGCAAGATGCAAAAGTACACAAGAAGCAATCGACAATAAAGCATCAATGCCCACAATGTCCATTGTGTTCTACTCGGCAACAGATCTACATATAGACACGGCTCGATACCCTTTGTAGGGTTTCGTAGCATGGAAAACAAAAATTTCTATCACATACAAACAAACAAGCCAAGATCTATCTACTAGATTGTAGCGAGTCGATGGAATAACTCACCTCGAAGATTCCAAAGTGTTTAACGAGAGCGGATTCTCGTGGGTGATGTAGTCGCACTCTTCCGATCTCAAGATCGCGTGAAGCGATCCTTCCCATGCGTTAAGCGCTCCATCGGTCAGCGTCACATCGGTGCTCGACGAAGACCTTCCTCTCCTTGTTCCAGCAGGAGATTGTAGTACTCTCCTCGCAATTCCTGGCGACTGGCGTGGTACCGGAAGTAGAGGGGAGATCTCGCAGGGCTTCGCCTTAAGTCGGAGCGAGTATGGTGGACTATGAGAGAGCTCCTCGGCGATCTAGGGTTTAGACACACCAAGGAGGAGGTGCTAGGGTCGGCGGCTAGGTTTTGGGGCTTGCCCAAGTCGGCGGCTAGGGGAGCCCTAGGCGGCGGCGGCAACAGGAGGTGGCGGCGCCGGGCTAGGGTTTTGGGTGGAGATCTTGTGTACTGGGAGGGGCAGCCCTGCCCCTCCCTTTATAGGTGGGAGGCGCCGGCCAAGGGGAGGGGAGTCCCTTCCCAACTCGGATCCCTAGTGGGCCGGCGGTGGAGGAGGAACTCCTCCCCAACTCGGTTTCCCACTTCCCCTCCACTTCCCAAAATAGCCGTTTGACTTTTCAAATTGGCGTTTGACTTTTCAAACTAGGATTTGATTAAACCCTTTATTTTGTTCAGCGATGACACCTAGTACATGATGCAATCATTCCAACTTGGTATGACACATTCATGTACCCTTCCCCTCTGGAGTGCCGGACATTCCGGAACCTTCTAGAACATTCCCGATGAAAACACCGGAACCATTCCCCAACTCCGAAACAGGACTTTCCTTATTTGAATCATTCTCCGGACCATTCCGAATCTCCTCGTGATATCCCGGATCCCATCCGAGACTCCGAACAACATTCGGTCTCTTTCTCATCATTCCATAACTACTCAAACAACGTCGAATCCTTAAGTGTGTCTCCCTACGGTTCGTGAATTATGCGGACATGATCGAGACACTTCTCCGAACAATAACCAATAGAGGAATCTGGAAATTCATATGGCTCCCACATATATCTATGATTACTTTGCGATCGAATGAACCACTTGCATACGATACCAATTTCCCTTTGTCTCACGATAGTTTACTTATCCGAGGTTATGATCGTCGGTATCTCTGCATACCTCGTTACTGATAAGTACTCTTTTCTCGTTCCCGTGATATGTGATCCCTTGTGAGCCAGTCACATGCTTGCAAGCTAATTGGATGACATTCCACCGAGAGGGCCGAGAGTATATCTATCCGTCATATGGATGGATAAATCCCACTCTTGATCCATGTGTCTCAACCAATACTTTCCGAACACTCAATGCCACCTTTATAGCCACCCAGTTACGGTGTGGTGTTTGATGTCATCAAAGCATCCTTCCGGTGAAGGTGATATGCATGATCTCATGGTCGAAGGAATTAGGTTACTATGTATCAGAAAGCATATAGCAATTGAACTATTAAAATGACTTGATCTTTATGCTACGCTTATCTATAGGAGTATGTCCACCATATCATTCTCCTAACGATATGATCTTGTTGTTAATAACATCTCAATGTTCATGATAGGGAAACCACAATCATTTATTAACCAACAAGCTAGTATTATATAGAGGCTTTACTAGGGACTTCAATTTAAGTTTACAAATCACACAAGTATTAATGTTTCCTTGTTAATACTATTATAGCATGAATGTAAACATTTATCATAAACACAAAGATATAATAATAACTACATTTATTATTGCCTCTAGGGCATATCTCCAACAGAGGGATCATCTTATAATGCTACCGTCGTAAACTAAGCAATACAAGATGCATAAAGGATTAACATCACATGCAATTCATAATATGTGATATGATATGGCCTTTCTTCTTGTGCTTCCGATCTCCATCTTCAAGCACGAACATGATCTCCATCATCACCGGTATGGCGTCAAGGTCAATGGGGCCGTTTCATGGTTGTCGTCCACCAGCTTCAACTATTACAACTACTTTGAATAGACATGCAGGTCTTAACGGAATTTAAAGACAACCATATGGCTCCTGCCGGTTGCCAACTTACAATAAGGAACATTGCATACATCAAATATAATCACAATCATGGCCATATCACATCACAGCACACCCCTGCAAAACAAAGTTAGACACCTCCAATTTTCTTTGCATATTTTACGTGGTTTGGGGTTTTCAATAAGTGTCCTTCTAACTTACGAACAAGAACCACAACGTTGATGCTTGAACTATCAAGTGCCCATTGTAAATTGAATCTATACTATGATGGGAGAGACAGACACCCGCAAAGCCACTTATGCAATACAAGTTGCATGTTGAGCGTGGAGCAAGTCTCATGAACGATGTCATGTAAGGTTAGCCCGGGCCGCTTCATCCCATCATACCGCAAGATGCATAGTACATAAAAGGCAATTGATAATAAAATCACCACCGCCCACAATGACCATTGTGTTCTACTCGTGCAATAGATCTACATATAGACACGGCTCTGATACCACTGTAGGGGTTCGTAGCATGGAAAACAAAAAATTTCTATCGCATGAACACAAACAAGCCAAGATCTATCTACTAGATTGTAGCAACGAGTCAATAGAGTACTAACCCTCTAAGATCCAAAGCGGTTAACGAGAGCAGATTCTCGTGGATGATGTAGTCGTACACTTCCGATCTCAAGATCGCGTAGACGATCCTTCCGGCACTGCGTTCCGGCAGCGCTTCTGCAGTCGGTCACACGTTCGGTACTCAATGAAGACCTTACTCTCCCTTGTTCCAGCAGGCAGCAGAGGTTGTAGCACTCTCCTCGCAATTCCGGCAGCACGACGGCGTGGTGTCGGAAGTAGAGGGGAGATCTCGCAGGGCCTTAAGCCGGAGCGAGTATGGTGGAGTAAGAGAGGGCCTTGGCGATCTACGGAATAGAAGCACCAAGGGGAGGTGGCTTGGCCAGCGGCTAGGATTTAGGGAAACCCTAGTCGGCGACTTGGAGGATCCCTAGGTGGCGGCAGCGCTTGGAGGATGGTGGCGCCTAGGAGCTAGGGTTTGGGTGTGAGGGGTAGGGGGCGCCCTACCCCTCCTTATATAGGTGGGAGGGAGGCGGTTTGGGAGGAGGGAGTCCTCCTCCAACTCCTCCTCATGGCCGGCGGGTGGAGGGAGTTGGATTCCTACCCTAGGTAGGTTTCCTACTCTCCATCCACTAAGCAAACTTCGGATTTGACTTTTCAAATTGGCGTTTGACTTTCAAACTTGGATTTGATTTCTCTATTCATATTGCCCAGCCAAGTGACCTAGTACATGATGCAACCATTCCACATTGTCATGACACATCCATGTACCCTTCCCCTCCGGAGTGCCGGACCTTCCAGACCCTTCTAGAACATTCCTGGTGAAAACACCGGAATCATTTCTGAACTCCGAAACAGGACTTTCCTTATATGAATCTTATTCTCCGGACCATTCCGGATCTCCTCGTGATATCCCAGATATGATAATAACCACTTTATTATAAGCATGAAGATATGATAATAACCACTTTATTATTGCCTCTTCGGCATATCTCCAACACTTTTCTTAGAACTGTTGGTGCCATCATTGATATGAAAGAAGGCACCATTAAATATCAATTTCCATTCAAATAAGGTATTGAACACTTCCCTATGAGGAGAGAGAAGTTACCTTTTGCTCCTCCTTTGAAAGCAAAATTTGATGTTAATGCTTCTTTGTTTGAAAATACTTGATCTTTTCTTCTTGTGCCTAACTTAAAGGCATTAAAGAAAAGTACTTCTTGGGAGATAACCCAATAGTTTTATTGAGTCTTGGAAGTTATTACTTTTGTAATAACCTCTCCTTATACTTTTTGTTTGATTCTTGTGCCAAGAATAACCTCTAATGAGAGGGAAGTAAGATTTGGGGAAGTGCTCTCCCGAAACATTTTTTTGTGCTTCACTGTAAAAATTTGTGAAACATCTCTGTAAGTTTGTTTGAGATGTAATTTTTTGAATAAATCCCCTAGGTTGTTAGCTAACTTTAGTTAGTTCAACACTTTTTGATTTGAACAACAAAAGGTCTTCGAAAAAATCGGTTTTCACCTGCTGGTATGTTTTGACAGATTCCTGCCATTATTTGCATTTGCCTCTTTATTGATTCCTTTTTGGGTTCTCTTTGGAAAATTGAGCTTTTTTAGGGAATTGCTACAGTAGATTGTGTCTTTAGTGAAAGTTTTTCTGTTTTAAAACTAAACCCAAAGGTCTATTATCTTTTTAATGCACTAATGTTGCTAATGAAGATTGTGTGAAGTTTTGTATGAAGGAAAAAATTTAGGTGTAAGGGAAGAATGATATAATGAGATGAAGAATAGACAAATGCTCAAGCTTGGGGATGACAGTTTGACACCCCTTGTCACCCCAAGAAATATTCAAGAGGTACAAGCATCAAAGTTTGGTGATGTCCAAGGCATCCCCTTCTTCATCAATAAAAATCTCAGGTCTTTCTAGACACTTCGTTTTTATTGTTTCATGCACTATTGTGTTGTTCTTGGAGCGTCTTAGTTTTCATTTTTGTTTTTTGTTTTCTTAGTTTGCCTGAATAAAGTAGTTGGACCCCTGCTCTCGTTGTGTTGTTTCAAATAAGTTGATTGGTGTTGGAAAGGAGTAGGAAGTTCTTGCTTAGTAGTACAAAAAGGAGCTTGCTTTGACTATGACTTAGACTTTATCATGTCATGCTAGATGATTTTTTGACCTTATGCTTAGTGATTATTGTTGTAGCATGACTTGTTACAAACAATTAGGATTGCTTAATGTGCCTTGATAGAAGCATGCGTTGTTTTAGCGTACAAAAGCATAGTATTGTGGTATTCTCCTTTGATGCTTTGTTTGGGTTGACTTGGCACATGCTCACACCATGTTATGACTATGAGCCATTCACCTTAGCCTCTACGATCATTTAGTTTTTGACTTGTGGTACCACTTTATGCTCTGATTAGTAATGTTTTGTCGCTTCACATGATTACGGCCATTATTGCTCTCTTAGTTGGTCGCTCCCAGTCTTTTGCTAGCCTCCACTTGTATTGAGTAAGCTCTACTCATGCATCCAACTCCCAAGAAACCAAGTTATTCCAAAGTATCCACTATAAAT
Source organism: Avena insularis (assembly GCA_023614405.1). Classification (NCBI taxonomy): domain Eukaryota; kingdom Viridiplantae; phylum Streptophyta; class Magnoliopsida; order Poales; family Poaceae; genus Avena; species Avena insularis. The sequence goes on along the minus strand of CM042693.1, from coordinate 6,068,250 downwards.
TCCTATGCATGGTGTGTTACACCATTCCAAGTATATTCTTGTTTTATATATCTTCCAAATTAAACTTGTTATGTGAAAGTTAGTGATTAAAGCTCTCACAAACTTGATGGCACACTTTATTTTTCTTGCCCCTAATAAACTTGAACCATTGTGTCATCTATGTTGTATATGCTTGGACTTATAAGTTGGATAGCAAGCGAACGTCGTCACGGGGGCGAACGCTTAAACACTGTAAATATCTACCCAGTTGATATCATGCTATTTTGTTTATGGATGCCGTCGGTGTGAAATAAAAGAGGAGTTTGTAAGTCCATGGAGTTATGTATATGTGTTAGAGAAACGCCTGGGCCGCTAGCCTAAGCCATGCTTAATCATAGTGGAAACTTGCAGCATCACCATAGTGAACAATCTATGAAGCATTCTTCTTATAAAAAAATAAAGATAGAAAAAAGAGATTGAGAAAAAGAAAAAAAAGATGAGAAGTGAGGAAAGAGAGAAAAAAAGCACCATTTTCCCATGGTAAATAAGAAGATTGCTGAGATGCTCATTGTCTGCTTGCCTTGTCATTTTGATATAGGATATCTCATGTATCATTGGGCAAGGGGTACCCCGTTGGCGGTTCTCTATGATAGACATGTACTTACTATGACAAGAACTTACTGGTAACTAAAGTTTAGTAGCATGAGGAGTGGCCCTCGTACTCAAGGGACATAAGATTGCCAACTTATACTTTGTCAAGATAATACTCCATATTTTGTTCACATTAACCAAATTATGGTACTTGTTAGCTTTCAGCTCTCATTGCCCCTATCATAAGCATAAGTTGGCAATCTCATGTCCCTTGAGTATGAGGGCCGCTCCTCGTGCTACTCAACTTTAGTTACGGGTAAGTTCTTGTCATAGTAAGTACATGCGTATCATAGAGAACCGCTAATGGGGTACCCATTGCACATGATACAGGAGCTATCCCATAATCAAAATGACAAGGCAAGCAGACAATGAGCATCTCAGCAATCTTCTTATTTACCATGGGAAAATGGTGCTTTTTTCTCTCTTCCTATTTTATCATATATATTTTTATTTTTATCCATCTCTTTTTATATCTCTTTTTTTATAAGAAGAATGTTTCATAGATTGCTCACTATGGTGATGCTACAAGTTTCCACCATGATTAGGCATGGCTTAGGCTAGCGGCCCTGGCGTTTCTCTAACACACATACATAACTCCATGGACTTACAAGATCCCCTTTTATTTCACACCGACGACATCCACAAACAAAAGAGCATGATATCAACTGGGTAGATATTTACATGTGTTGAAAGTGTTCCATGTGACAGCACGGTTCTGCTAATCCCAACTTATAGATGCAAGCATATACAACTTCGATGACACAATGGTTAAAGTTTATTATGGGCAAGAAAATAAGGTGTGCCATCAAGTTTGTGAGAGCTTTACTAACTAGTTTTCACATAACAAAAGAATTTTTAATTTGAAAGATAGATGAAGCTTGAGAATTTACTTGGAATAGCTATAATGCTAATAGGTAGATATGGTGGACACAAATGGCATATGTTTTGGTTTAAAGGATTGGATGCATGAGAAGTGTTCCCTCTCAGTACAGGTTTTTGGCCAGCAAGGCTGGGTAGCAAGCAAAAGAGTAGAAGGAAACAAGCAAACTTACAAGTGATAAAGCCAAACATGCAATCTTCCTTGAAGACACAAAAGATCTTAAATAAAGAATACTAAGCTTATGAGACAATCAAGAAAGAAAATAAATGATACAAAATACATGTAAGCGCTTTTCTCTTTTCCTTCCAAACCTCAAAAAGTGTTGCTACTGACCAGAGCTTGGTTTGTCAAAACCAATTTAGATCTACTTGATGCTCCCAAAGTGATACAAATACTGATCAACAAGATCAATCATATAATAGAGATTGCAAACTAAAATAAGAAGTGTAAAAAGTAAAAGATGAGACTTCTCATTAATATTCCATAAAGGCACTCACACCAAGGGATACATAGATAACCAACTAAAGGAGAGATACTTCCACAATGCAAACCAATCTATAAGATAACTTCTCTACCCAAGATATGAATCTACTAAAAAGGGTAAAAAGATAAAAGATAATGATGTGATACCGCGACACTCCCCCAAGCTTGGAACAAGCCAAGGGGATGCCAAACCTGATGACGAATTACTCCTTTGGTGGTGGTGGTGTTCCCTTGTCATCATCAGACTTCCAAGGTAAAGGCTCCACATCCATAAAGGAAGTCTTGGTCTCAAATATCCTGAAACTAGCAACAGAGCTTATGTGTTTAAACCTAGCCTCATACTCACAGTTTTGATTTTGTATGTCGTAGAGCTATGCTTGCAATTGATTGGTGGTTTGAATGAGTGAGAGGATTTCATCTCGACGCTCAGCAACCTCCTCCTTGTGCTTGGCGATGAGTTTCTGAACTCATCTTATGGATGACGTCCACTTCATGTTCCGCCATCTTCTTGTACCTAAAAACTTCCTGCTCTAGTGCTTCCATCCTATCTTCCAGGTTGCCTTCTCCTTTAGGGCCATGTACTTCTTTTATCTGTACCATCCCATCCTTGAGTAACAACTCCTTGGGGTGAACCTTCAACTCATACATGTACGGGTTGATGCCATCCGCAGAGGAATCCTCCATGGGTGATCCAGAGGACGACATTGTGGATCCAAAACTGAGAATCTGCCTGACAGAAGCAGATCGAAACAAAAACACGATGATAACACGATATACGAACCTTGGGGGATCCGAGGGTTATATATTACGAAGTTTCACTACATAAGGAAGGTATCGTAAAACAGGCGGAGACGAACTCAGGGGCTCACACTTCGGTGGCGCCACCGGGCCCGTACATTGGTGGGTGTGGCCCACATGGGCCCCGTTTCCTCCTCTGTTTCGTCTCGTAACCTTCCATATGTAATAAAAACATAAAAAAATATAAAAACAAAAGGTTTTCACGAACCTTCTGTTTGCAGCACTTTTTACCTATTCAAAGACGGACTCTACAGATTCTAGTGTTTGGTTTCTGATAAATTCTTCCGGAGTCACCATTCGAATAATATCAACATCTTCATTATAAGAATCTCCAGAAACATAATGTTTGAGCTTTTGACCATTCACCACTTGTGTAGTGTTGTCCTTCAAAGAAGATATTTTGATAGCCCCTGAACAATACACCTCCTCAATAACAAAAGGTCCTTCCCATTTTGAGAGTAGTTTCCCTGCAAAAAATCTGAGACGATACTATACAAAAGAACTTCTCACCAACATGGAAATCCCTTTTGAGAATTCTACTATCATGCCTTATTTTTACTTTTTCCTTCAAGAGTCTAGCATTTTCATAAGCTTCACTTCTCCACTCATCTAAGGTACTCAAGTCAAGCAATCTTTTCTCACCAGCAAGTTTAAAATCTCTATTCAGTTCTTTCACTGCCCAATAAGCTTTGTGTTCTAATTCTAGAGGCAAGTGGCAAGCTTTACCATAAACCATTTTGTAAGGAGACATTCCCATAGGGTTTTTATAAGCAGTTCTATAAGCCCATAAAGCGTCATTCAACTTCTTAGCCCAATTTTTCCTAGATCTATTAACAGTCTTTTGCAAGATAGATTTAATTTCTCTATTTGAAATCTGTACTTGCCCACTGGTTTGGGGGTGATAAGCTGAAGCAATTCTATGGTTAACATCATATTTAACAAGAGTCTTCCTAAAACCACCATGAATAAAATGAGAACCTCCATCAGTCATGAGATATCTAGGCACACCAAACCTAGGAAAAATGACATCTTTAAGCATTTTTTTAAGAGGTCTTACCATCAACACTGTTTGTAGGTATGGATTCTACCCACTTTGTAACATACTCAACAGCAACAAGAATATGAGTATACCCTTTTGAAGGAGGAAAAGGACCCATAAAGTCAAATCCCCAATAATCAAAAGGTTCAATAACAAGAGAATAATTCATAGGCATTTCATTGCGTCTAGAAATGTTACAAACTCTTTGACATTCATCACATGATAAAATATACTTCCTTGCATCCTTGAAAGAGTAGGCCGGTAAAAACCAGATTGTAAAACTTTTTGTGCAGTCCTATCCCCAGCATGATGTCCTCCATAAGCACTGCCATGACATTTTCTCAATATCACTTGTTGTTCATATTCTGGGACACATCTCCGCATAATACCATCTACTCCTTCTTTATATAAATGTGGGTCATCCCAAAAGTAATGCCTTAGATCATAAAAGAATTTCCTTCTTTGCTGGGCTGTAAAGGTTGGAGGCAAATACTTGGAAACAATAAAGTTAGCATAATCAGCATACCAAGGACTCTCTTGCGGGCTTATCCTTATTGCAGCCAACTGTTCATTTGGAAAACTATCATTAACAGGCATAGGATCAAAAGAAATGTTTTCCAAACGAGATAAATTATTAGCAATAGGATTTCCAGCACCTTTCCTATCTACAATATGCAGATCAAACTCTTGTAAAAGCAACGCCCATCTAATAATCCTAGGCTTAGCGTTTTTGTTTGTCATAAGGTACTTAATAGCAGCATGATCAGTATGAATAGTAACCTTTGAATCAACAATATAGGGTCTAAACTTATCACAAGCAAAGATTACAGCTAAGAACTCCTTTTCAGTAGTAGCATAATTCTTTTGAGCAGCATCAAGAGTCTTACTAGCATAATGAATAACATTCAACTTTTTATCTACTCGTTGCCCAAGAACAGCACCCACAACAAAATCACTAGCATCACACATAATTTCAAAGTGTAAATTCCAATCAGGTGGTTGGACAATAGGAGCAGTAGTCAAAGCTTTCTTCAAAGTTTCAAAATCTTCCTTACAATCATCATAAAAACAAAAGGTACATCTTTTTGAAGAAGATTAGTAAGGGGTTTTGAAATTTTGGAGAAATCTTTAATAAACCTCCTATAGAAACCAGCATGACCAAGGATGCTACGAATACCTTTTATATCCCTAGGACAAGGCATATTATCAATTGCTTCAATTTTGGCTCTCTCTACTTCAATACCTCTTTCAGAAATTTTGTGTCCAAGAACAATCCCTTCATTAACCATGAAGTGACATTTCTCCCAATTAAGAACAAGATTACTTTCTTTGCATCTCTGTAAAACTTTATCAAGGTTGTGCAAACAATTATTAAAATAAGTTCCATAGACGGAGAAATCGTCCATGAAAACTTCCACAATTTCTTCACAAAAACCATGAAAGATAGTAGTTATACATCTCTGAAAGGTAGCAGGAGCATTACATAAACCAAAAGGCATACGCCTATAAGCATAAGTTCCATAGGGACAAGTGAAAGTGGTTTTCTCTTGGTCTTGTGCTCTCACAGCAATTTTAGAGAACCTAGAATAACCATCAAGAAAACAAAAGTGGGTCTTTTTAGACAATCTTCTAGCATTTGATCAATAAAAGGCAGAGGATAATGATCTTTCTCGGTAACTTTATTAACCTTTCTAAAATCAATGCACATCCTATAACCAACCACTACTCTTTGAGGTATAAGCTCATTATTTTCATTAGGCACAACAGTGATTCCCCCTTTCTTTGGGATACAATGAACAGGGCTAACCCATTGACTATCAGCAATAGGGTAAATAATACCAGCATCAAGGAGTTTTAATACCTCATTTCTTACCACATCCTTCATATTAGGATTTAAACAACGTTGATGTTCAACAACTAGTTTTGCATCAGGTTCTATATTAATAGCATGCTGACATATAGTAGGAGAAATCCCTTTTAGATCATCAAGAGTATACCCCATAGCTCGTCGGTGTTTCTTCAATATTTCCAATCATCTTTCCTCTTCCTTCCTGAAAGTTTAGAACTAATAATAACATGATATATCTTCTTATCATCTAGATAAGCATATTTAAGATCATCAGGTAGAGGTTTTAAATCAAAAATAGGGTCCCCTTTAAGTGATAGTGTGGTACCCAAATCTTCCACAGGTAGGTTATGCTTAAGTAATTCAGGTTGACGAAGGAAAACCTCGTCAATCTCATTTCTTTCCTTCATGAAGACCTCACTTTCATGATATTCCATATACTATTGCATGGCATTGTTAGGATCAAGAGAAATAGCAGAGAGTTGTTCAATCCTAAAATCCTCATTAGGCAATTCATTTTCATAAGGAGTTTTAGCAAATTTGGAAAAATTAAATTCATAAGATTCTCCATCAAACTTAGTAAAAACTTTCTCCTTCTTACAATCATAATATCCCCACAAGTATTCAAGAAAGGTCTACCAAAGATAATATGACAGGTTTTACTAGCTTCTGAACCAAGTACTAGAAAATCAGCAGGATATTTAATCTTACCACAAAGAACCTCCACATCTCTTATAATGCCAATTGGACATACTGTCTCTCTATTAGCAAGGTGAACAACCACATCTATGTCCTCAAGTTCACAAGGACCAATTTCATGCATAATTTCCCTGTAAAGCTCGTAAGGAATAGCACTAGAACTAGCACCAATATCACATAAACCATAATACCAATGATCACCAATTCTCACAGAAAGCACAGTGACACTAGTTTTCTAGCTTTTCTAGGATGAGAGACAATATTAGAAGCGTCTTCACAGAAGACAATGTGCTTATCCGATCTTTCACAAGGGCTACTATAGGTTCAATGTTTATTTGCTCATCAGGTTCCATAGTTTTCTTTGCACTTTTGCTAACCACATTAGCTATGATAGAATGTTCCTTTACCTTAGTAGGAAAAGGGATTTTATCAACATAAGGTTTAGGCAAAATAGGATCAACAGTACAAACCTCAATGCTAGTAGGAACATGGGTAACAATATCTTTATAAGGTGCATGGTACTTGTCCCACTCCTTTTTGGGAATTTCAATATAAGAGGCAAAGGCCTTAAAACAATTGGCAATGCTTCAAGACCATACTCAGTACTAATATCACGGAAGTCATCAGTTCCCATAAAAGATTTAATGCATTCATAATCATAATTTATACCTGACTTTCTTCCTTTGTCATTCTCCCATGCTTCAGTGTTCTCTTGAATACAGTCTAGGAGATCCCATTTATCTCCTTCCTTCATGCGTGTGAATGATCCAGCATAATAAGCATCTAATAAATATTTATCATGAAGAGAAAGCCTTGCATAAAAGTTATTAATAATGATATTGTTAGGGAGTTCATGAATAGGACATTTAAGCATTAGTAACTTCAACCTCCCCCAAGCTTGGGTTGTACTCTCTCCATCACGAGGACAAAAGTTATATATTTGATTCCTATCCTTATGAATCTCACTGGGAGGATAGAATTTAGAATAAAAGAGAGGTACCATTTCCTCGCATTCCATGGATTGTCCATTCTTCAACAGCTTATACCATTCTTCATCTCTTCATTTCAATGATATAGAGAGTAACTTCTTCTTCACCTGTTCAGTTGTGATACCTGCACACTTAAACAACCCGCATAATTCATGGATAAAAAGCAAGTGATCACCATGATGGACAGTTCCATCCCTAAAATAATAATTATCCATAACACGATCAAAATACTTGATGATATCTTAAAAGGATCTATCTCAACAGGTGGTGATTCATCTACTACCCTAACAGTGATAGTAGTTTTTCCAAACAGGAAACCAAGTGGGTTATCCATATTGGAAACAAAGTAGCAAACAGAAATAAGAAGCAATACTCATAGTAGAAGTTTCCTTTACCAGTTACACTATTCAATAGCGCTTCACTCCTCGGTAACGGCGCCATAAAATAGTCTTGATGACCCACAAGTATAGGGGGTGTATCGTAGTACTTTAGCTAAATAGGAGTGGCAATCCCAACAAGGAGCAGAAGGTGCTGACTAGTAGTACTGGCTCAAGAGTTCTCTGTAAATACTTAGCAAACGGATTTTTAGGGTTTTTTGATAAAGCAAGGAAATAAAATGCAAGTAAATAAAGATAGCAAATAATTACAGCAAGTGGCCCAATCCTTTCTTAGCAAAGGACAAGCCGGAGGAAATACTAATGAGGACCAAACGTTCTCGAGGACACATGGGAATACTGTCAAGTGCTTTCGTTTCATATAGCTGATTAATCTTCTTTGGTTTTATAAGTGTTGTGTAGGTGAACCTGTGCTAATGTACCAACCTTACTTGTACTAATATATACTTATGATTAAACCCCTTGCAAGCATCCGCTACTACAAGAAAGCAATTAAGATAAAAACCTAACCACAAGCCTTAAAGTCTGAGATCCTACACTCCCTTGTGCAAAGGTTTCCTAACGGGGGTTCAGGTTTCTGTCATTCCGGCAACCCCATAATTAGTAGCTAAATACACAATGCATTCCCCTAGGCTCATAAATGGTGAAGTATCATGTATTCGATGTTCACATAACACCACTAGAAGAATAGCACCACAACTTAAATAATAAACCATTGAATAATACCTCAACACAATTCCACTACTAACAACATGACTTCTCCCATATCCTCAAGAACTAAACGAACTACTCACGAGACATCATATGGATCAAGATCAGAGATGATATGGTGATGGATAACAATCTGAACATAAACAATAATTCAATGGTTCCACTCGCAAGCATCAACTACAATAGTAATCAACACCGGGAAAGTTTCCCCTAAGAACTATGCAAGATTCAACACAATTGTTACAGCGGGATGGAGTAGTGATGATGGTGCTGGTGGAGATGATGGTGTGGATGATGATGATCCTGATGAAGTCTAGCTTGATCATGGTGTTGATGGCGACGATCTCCCCTCTCCGGGAAGGAATTTCCCCAATGTAAACTGCTCACCGAAAGCTCTTTCTCTTGGTGTTTTCCGCTTCAGAGAGGCGGAATTTTTGTGGTCGCTCCCCCAACTTTAGGGTTTCGAGGAGAAGATATAGGCGAGAGGCGAGCGAGTTGGGACAGGTGGCCACACCCATGTAGCGGCCTGGGTGGCTCAAGGGTGTGGGCCCCCTGTGGCCCAACTCTGCCTCCCCTTCTGGCATCCTTCGTCTTCTGGAAAAATATAATTTTCTGTAGTTTTTCTGGTATTTTTCTGATCTTCACGAAATTGCATCAAAACACCTCTTTTTCCATCAGAATCCTGAATCCGGCAGTTCATCCTCCAAGAATCATCGAACATGCAAAAACAGACGAAAATACATAAGTATCGCCTCTTAATATGAAATATATCAATGAATAGAGACAAATTATGATATAGAATGGTGATGCAAATTGGACGTACACCCCTGGCCGCGCGGCCAGGCCAGGCCCGCGCCTGGGGGTGAGGCCGCCTCGGGCACCCCCTCGGTCTCTCCCTTCATCTATAAGAAGCCCCTGATACCTGAACCCTAAGTACCCGATCAGATCTCCACAAAAAAGTCCATAGCCGCCGCCACCATCGTCCCTAGATCGGGAGGGGGATCTGAAGCTCTTCCCGGCACCCTGCCGGAGGGGAGAGATCATCTCGGAGGCCTTCTTCATTACCATGCCAGCCTTCGGCATGATGCGTGAGTAGTTCCACCTTGGACTATGGGTCCATACAGTAGCTAGATGGTTGTTTCTCCTCCTTTGTGCTACCATGTTTAGATCTTGTGAGCTCCGTTCATGATCAATATCATCTATTTGTAATCACGCGTGTTCTATTTGCGGGGATCCGATGGATATTGAGATTACTATGTCAGATTGATTAATGGTTCTATCTTATTGATTTTATCATATCTGTGTTGTTTTCGATCTTGTATGCTCTCTGTTTCTAGTAGTTATCTTGCCAAGTAGATGCTAGTGACTCCAACAGGGAGTATTTATGCTCGATAGTGGGTTCATGCCTCTATTGAATATGGTGAAGTGACATAAATCTCTAAGGTTGTAGATGTTCTGTTGCTACTAGGGAGAAAACAATGATCTTTTGTTCATGGAACAATTGTATTATTTTACTTTACACACATTGCTTAAAGCAGTTATCCGTTACTTACAACTTAATACTGGAGGGGGTTCAGATGATAACCTGAAGGTGGATTACTAGTCATAGATGTTGTTGGATGGAGGTCTATGTATATTGTTATAATGCCCAATAAAATCTCATAGGATCATGAATGTCTAATATTGTATTGTTTTGCCTTGCTCTGTCCTGTCAATTGCCCCGCTGTAATTTGTTTATTCAGCATGTTATGTTGTTTATCTTAAAGAGAACACCTCTAGTGAACTGTGGATCCCGGTCCAATCTTTACCATTGATACATCTTCCACTGTTCTTGTTTACTTTCTGCAAGGTACCATTACCTTCCACACCATACGTTTAATCTTTTGTTTTCAGCAAACCGGTGAGATTGATAACCTCACTATTCGTTGGGGCAAAGTCTTTAGTTTGTGTTGTGCAGGTTTCTAAGTTGCTAGCAACACCTTTTAGTCGTTTCATTCCTCCTACTGGTTCGATAACCTCGGTTTTTTACTGAGGGAAAACTTATTGTTATACTCATCATACCTTCCTTTTGAGGTTTCCCAACGAAGCTCTACAGTGATCTAAGCCGCATCAGGCTAGTAGTGTGTGTTCGGTTGAACTTTCTTTTAATGTTTCATGTTTTAAGTTGAAATATTTATAGTTCGCGAATTTGAAGTAAGCAAACAATGGGCGAACAAATTTGAAGGATAGCATTTGAACAACGGTCGTTGACCAGGTTCAATGCAAAGGAAGGAACACGAAATTGGGTAAAGCTCGTCCTGACTTGGAGAAACTTGGTAATACGCCACACACCTAAGAAAGTGTGTTACTGCAATAAGGTCAAGGTTGTTTGTGGGAAAAGTAGCACATCTTTCGAGAGTGTATAAAACATACCATAATACTCCTTATCTAAGGAACGGATTGCGAACATAGCGTAGAAACAAACTTAAAAAAGTTCTAACAAGCCGTAAAAACCGACGTACATAGTTTTTATATATTAGAAGCTACCTACCTTTGATAAGAAACTGTTTTGGAAATCAAAAGGGAAATTCGAATGTTTGATCCATGCTTACACAACACACACCCAATTATAAAGCTTGTTGAGTATGCTCGTACTTAAAATATCTTTTTAAATCCTTCTTAGACTGTGAGAATATTGAGACAGAGGAAAACTGTATGCACAGTAATGATGGGGAGGTCAATCAGATATTTCCGAAGGCATTGATGGAGTAAACTATGATACAGAGTATGGAGCAGCCTATGAAGTCATAAAAACATAAGAGTAGTATTAGAATAGTATATACGAACCGAGCAGAATAGACTTACTTAAATAAGTTGTTAAGCTTCAATAATATTTGTCTAGTGATACAATTGCTATAAAAGCTAGTTAGTTTGAATTTTGATACTTGAAGAAGTCCTTAATGGACCGATAAAGATTTCGAAGCATTTGTACAATTTTGGTTGACTATAATGAACATATAAAAGTTGCAGACCCGCAATGTTTATGTTATACCACTTTGATAAATGTGAAATTTGTGTAATAATATTTCGTGAATATTATGTCAACGACTTACGCACCGCAATATGCAGTGGTATGTTGGGTCACCGCACCAGTCGTCGTACCGGACCTAGCAGTCCACCGTTGGTGCTCCTTCTCGTACGTGTGGATAGCGACAGAGGTATTATACATTCAACACTTCGACTATCGCGGGTCAGATCGGATAGTGGGACTGCACTGGTTTGACGTGCTTCATCGATAATCCGCGCATACGCGTTTAGTGGTAATTTCCGTGGCCTTCTACCTCGGTCAGATCTTGGGAGTTCTGGTAGAATTTTTTATTTATCTCTACACGACCCAACATAGTGACAATGCGACATGGAGGTGCGACCGGCCGCGCTCCAAGCCCAATTTCCCCGACATGGAGAGTCATCAAAAAGCAGAGTTCCTCGCTCTCGATTTGTGGGTTATGTCCCGCAAAGAGGAGAAAGAACAAAGCCTAGCCCTGCATCAACTTGCCGCCCATGAGTCGTGCATGTGGATTATGAGTTCTATGTTGCGAGGGATGCACGGGCAAAGAAGAAGACATACGAGGCTGGCCGAGGGATGGTGATCAAGGAGTAGTCGACTCCTCCTCGCTCGAGTAGTGTAATGTGGCTAGTAGTGTGTGTCTGGTTGAACTTTCATTTAATTTTCCATATTTTAAGTTCAAACATTTTGTAGTTCGTGAATTTGAAGTAAGCGAACAGCGGGCGATCAAAACAAATTTTGGTGGCCTAAAACCAGAACTTTGGTGCTGTAAAACCAAAATAAAGTGCCCTAGAATATATATATATATATATATATATATATATATATATATCTATTCCTCTAAAAAAAGAATATATATCTATTGACTATTGGAGATGCTCTTAGTACTCCAGAAACTGCACATGGAGGCAGCTGATCTCACAGACGAAGACGTACCGGCCTAACAGTTTAGCAGCCATGAGCCGAACTCGATCATGTGAGGGGTCCCAAATTGCAGCGTAACGAAACCCGTCTGTTCGGCGCGCGTCTCCGTCCGCCCGGAAACAGCATATGGCGCGACGAAATCGCGGTCAGCGTATTAAAACTGGGCGCGCGACAGCCACATGGAGATGGAGGGGAACGTGACAGTGCCGTCCAGCCTCGCCACTAGCTTCTGTGTACTCTATGTACTATATCTTTCTGTCCTCAGATACTCTACTAAGTACCATTTAAGTAAGGCTGTTTTTTTTTTTGTATTATTCGCCTCAGGATAACACCAATTAATCAATGTACGATGGTTGGAAAGGAAAATTACAGAGGCCGGAACGGACGGGCGTACCAATCAACGAGACACACGGCACATATGAAACATCACCTTCTTCCTTCCCTACTATACACCTTGTATTGTAGTATCTGTTGGCCGTGCTGGGCCCAGGCTGTGCGGAACAGTCGGAGCACTCGACGTGACATGATCGATCCGGCCGATCCGATCAGATCTGAGAACCAGCTACTAATTAATCGCGATCCATCTGGCCGGAGAAAGCTATAATACTATTAGTAGCGTCTTTGGGTTTTAATTTAAGCACTAGCTTGTGGCCAATGGAGGGCAGCGTGGTGCGGTGCTGGCTAAGGTGTCGGTGTTGGATCGCCTACCCAAGATTGATTATCCTTGCAAGCAACAGCCAGCCTGCCTGTTTCTGTTTGGGTTTCCTTCCTTCCTCCATGCCACGCATGGCTTGCGTTGCCTAATGGCCCTGTCCCTTTTCTTCTAAGCCCCGGCACACGCCATGTACACGTGGGAATATTCCGGGTTTTGATCGGCCGGGCTCAATCATCACACACGGTATACTTTAGTTATACGGAACAGCTACCTAGCCTAGCCAGCCGGAGATCGATGGAGCAATGTGTGTTCTTCACGTTCAAGGGATCTACCTCTACCTGGACGGCTGGCTGGGCGGTACATTTTTCGTAGGCTTGACGAATCCTATCCAAGGTAGCGGTGACAAAGTAAAAGTCTTTCAAGTTCCCGTGGCTTGACGAATCCTCAAACCAATCTGTCGATGCAAGAGATAACCAGCATGGACGTTCATCAAACCATATAGAGCAGCTTAATCATGGCATAAGTCGTACTACTTGAAAAGGTGCCGGTGCTAGGCAAGATATTTGTTAGGGGAAGCTATAGATCAGTAGTACTCCCTCCGTTTTAAAATATAAGATGTTTTAGATTTGTGAAAAAAATATATCTAGACTTGTTTTAGTGTATAGATTCATTCCAAACATGGGTGAACCTATATACTAAAACTAGTCTAGATACATTTGCTTCACAAAGCTAAAACATCTTATATTTTGAAATGGAGGGAGTACTATTACCAAGAAATCAAGACGAATTACGAACACCGGTCGGCGGTTGATGTAGGATCCACCCTGGCTGGCAGCGGGTAAACTTTTCGCACATGAGTGTTATGATTGAGGACAGTGGATAAGAATCTCCAATAATTAAACTCTGGCGGCAGTACTTCCCGCAGGACACCAATAAATTAACTCTGACGGCCTGATCCCAAGCAGGATCACTTTCAGAGTAGTACTACAATATTTGATCGCAATAACAAAATCACATGGAAGGATCATAGTTTAAGGAGGGGGCAGTGGAAGATGATGAAAAAATTCTTTGATATATTAATGTTAGATGATCATCAAGTAATACAATTTTGAGGAGACCAAAATAACTACAAGATTGGTGTCTGAAGAAAAATTTACTACTAGTACAACTAAGTAACAGAAGAAGAAGAAGAAGAAGAAGAAGAAGAAAAAGGGAATAGGGGAGCACAGATCCATCCCTCCTTATCCATCCACCACACTCATCCTTCTTCTTAGCAAAAGAATGAATTGAATTGAACAAAAGAATCTGAAGCTTCTTCTCTCTTTTTTTACTAGCACAGTTGTTGTGAGTTAGTAGTCACTGCAGATCTCAGTTCATGGATTGATCATCATCTCCTTCCATCATCATGTACAATTTGCCAAAGAAATTACCCTTTCCTTTGGTTAAATTCACAAGGAGAGAGAACCCTGGCTTAAAAGAATAGTTGTTTGGTGAGTAGATATTACAACAATTCGGTCAATACTTCTTGTACCTTTTTTTCTTATGTAGTATATATTTTTTTCTACTGTCTTCCTTAACCTCCTTCCTTTCCAATGGCCTGACTTACTGACTTTATACAAAAGCTGGAATGGTAACCCCTATGAGACCACCACCACCATTAGCTGAGAGAGAGATCAAGTTGTTAGGTGATGGTGAGCAACCGAGCCTCAGCCAGTGGGGGTGGTGTCTTAGGCTGGAGCTTGGCTTGCTGCTGGGACCAATACGACTGGGCAGCCAGGACCCGGTCCAGCAGATCCTGGGGCACTGGCTCGCCGCGCCGCTGCTGGGGCGAGATGCTCGCCGTGTGAACCAGCGTCTTCCATTTGTCCTGTTGACATGATGACAATTTTGACACGGTTAGAACAACATGCCACACTTCAAACTTCAGCAGTTTTGACCAAACAATGGAGTCTAGTCAAGTTATTACTAGTTGCCTACAAGAGCAGTATCAGAAGCTTCCACTTTAGTAGTAGTAAACGAAAGGCTATCTCATCCTTTGATCAGACTTTTTCTAAAGGTCCCGACTGGGTTAGTTGACGTGCAAGAGTAGGTTGCTTTTAATTCTAGGTGAGCCATTCGGGTACTACTACTACCCACTTTACCCTTCCAAGCAACAAAGCTGATGCGTGAGGACACCACTAACTGAATCACAAGGACTAAAGGAAGCACCCTAACTACAATCTTCTGCCAACACAAAAGCAGTACGGTTAGACTGTCCTGCTTGGTAAGGAACCTAAAACCCACAACATGCACCAAACTGTTTGTTGAATCACCAAAGATAACCAACAACCCTGAAATAACCATTTTCTGTTTGATATATATGAATCCTTTTTTAGGAAAGAAAATTTCTAATGTTTTGATAGCTATGTGTTTATTTGATCTAGTAGTTTGACATAAAAAAGGCTTATAAAGTCAGAGCAAAATATTTTGCAGTAATTACCTTAAGATCGACATAAGTCCGATGCTTCGCATTGTCAAAAGCACGAAGTTTAACATCCCGCCATCTACATGAGATCGCAAAGTTATAGTCAGAAACCAAATAGAGAGATTGTAGATACCAGGTTAAATGAGGAACTAAGGTATGTACCTTCCAGTTCCGAGCTTCTCCACTGCAAGCACAAGTGCTTCTACTTCAGCAACAGAGAATGGACGTCTGATTCGACGCTGCCCCTGTTCTGAAGACCTCTTTGCCTTATTTACTGGGACTATCGCCCCTGCACTGGAATCTACAGGTGTAACTGGAACAATAGCTCGCGAGTTCGCTGAAGCCTTCTCAGGCGAGGAAATGCCGCCAGGAGAGTGCACCGAGTCGTGATCATTCCCGTGGTAGTTTGCTGCTAAGGGGGTCAATGCAAGCTCCTGGGAGGCATCAACTTCACCATGCTTCGAAGACGAGTCAGATGGTGGGATCCTGCATTCAATAAAGTGCACCCGTCTGTGTCAGTGCCAAATGCCCAAACGTTTACATCTAATTTTACTAAGAAAATAAGTATTTTCGGGCATAAATTGGTACCTTGCTAGGGGTTCAGTGGTATCGACGGTTTCAAGGAACTCAACATCTTCAGAAGCTGCAAACTGCGATGGATGCTGTGTACAGTTGGGTTCAAGTGAAAAGCCCAGGTTGTCCAGCATATCATCATGACCAATCCCAGCCTGCAATAGGGTTTTGCTATCATCTCTGATTTTCTTTCCATGATGAAGAACACCCACACGCAGACCACCTCCAAGCATGGCATTAACCGCCTCCAGAACAGTTTTCTGCATTGGAAATATACATTAAACCATGGGACGAGGATCATAGCCAGTCTTTATGCGGACAGACAAATAAGAAAAAGACAAGAGCACAGTGTCCGGAAAATACCTTCAGCGAACCAACAGATGCAGTTTCTGGGATCTCAATTAGAAGTTCAGGCACCTTGAAAGATTTTATCTTAAGTTTCACTGGAAGGAGACACACAAGCAGTCTTAGTATGGCCATATAGCTAACAACTTTAGCAGATACAAAATTGGAAAGTACTATACTTACCATGGCAATCGTTTGATCCACAAGATCTACGGAATGGCATCGAATTGCTCCCTTTGTTTGCTGCAGAAGAAATAGTGCACCCAAATAAGTTAGAAGACACAGAGAAATAACATGAAGAGGAGCACACAGGTGCAAGCAAAACAAACCTTCCAAAGAAGCAGCTCTTTCTGTAACCTTTGTGGTTCTCCTTGCATTTGATTTTGCAAATTCTTCAGATACTAGAGTTGAATGACGATCAAACATCTTCCTTCGCTTGAATGTACTCCTTTGGGTCCTTTGCCGCGTATAATACATTTTCTTGTTACGGAAAGAGGGCTTCCGGTCAGCATCTGGCAGGACAAATGAATTCAAGTGAGATTAAGCTGGTTTAAACATGAATGTCATCAATGCAGTGCTACTTGGAAGGAAACGCTCACCGCTATATGAAAGATCTCCTTTGTGCATCCTGGCAGGGGCAACTTTCCTGTACTTGCAGGCCAGGAACTTCTTTACCCTACTATGATCATCTGTACAATTGGGCCTGAAGCCCCTGTTAGTAGCGGTGCTCGAATGAGTGCACCCGGAAGATTTATCATCATCATCATTCTCTCTATCTACAGCATACTCTGCTCCTCCTTTCGGTCCCCTCGGGAAGGAGATCGACCTGTGAATTTTGTCGCCATACAATGGCATCTCGCCGGTGCTGTCAGAGCTGACCAAAGGAGGTGGCTTCACATCGACATCCATCGGGTCAAGCAGATTGTACATATCAGGGGCATTCTTGTTAAAGGCTGCTGCGGCCAATGCCATGACATTCGCCGCTGCATCGCCGGTGAACGCCCCTGACTCCACGGATTCAGGCGACCACCTATCGGCGATGGCACCGAAATTACAGCCCAACTCAGCCTTGGTACAACTTATCATTGAGGGTTCCTTGTCCACAGCCTCAGACTTTGCCTTTGGAACCTCATTCAGATCTTCTGCCTTCCGGGAATGGTGATCCACCAGTCTCTGGGGCGCAATGTGGGAGATCAATGCACTCTCGTTGCAGCTATCCTGATCCATGGCATCATTCTTGAAATGCTTTGCCTCCTCGTCGCACAGCTCTTGCTTCACCTTGGCAGATGCCGCAGCGGGGAGCGGGGAGCCAGCGCTCATGTTCCCCAGCGAGCACTCGCCCTCGTCAAGCAGCTTCCCGGCCACCGTCGCGAGAAGGTCAAACGCGCACATCACCTGGCCCTGGCTCTCCTTCTTCCGAACTGATCTCTTGCCCTGCACATTTCAAGAACCAAGAAGACACGCCATCGTTGTCAGACTCGCGAGCCAAAGCAGAGCAGAAAAACCAAATTGGTGACGCTGAAAGGCGCATACCCTCGCGGATTTGGGGACGCGCGGCATCTCTGCGACGTGGCTTCCGGCACACGCCTCCATCTCCGACGACGTCCTCTTCTGGAACACCATCCCCGTTTCGGTTGCTTATTGCTAGTTTACAGAGGAGTTAACAACCGGTGGTTGTGCTGTTCATGACTTGTCCCAGAACACAGATCTGCAGAGAAATTATTAAAACCCCGTTAGCAATTAGAAGAACAAAAAATATTTGGTATAGTACAAAAAGGAAAGATCATTCGTTGGGATCTCCGCAAGAAGTCAGGATAAATCTCAGATAAACCCTTGATTAATTAAAGAGGGAAGGATCATAGTTAGCAGTGTAATTAATTACTCCAAGGAAAATTGGAATCCCAAAACCCCAGGACGATAGCAGTAGGTCGCCCGAAATGATGAGAATTTTTTAAACCAACTGCGCTCCAAGAGCGAGCGCGTAAAACAGACCCAAATTAAGAGAACAGAAGAGAGTTCATACTACTTTCTCTCGTGATCCAAATTAAGAGAAACAAGAAAGAACATTTGAGGGACCCTGAAATGGATTCGCCGCCGTATTAAATGCAGCCTAGTCTAGAAAACAGTAAATTCGCCGCCAGGTAAACCAGCAGGCGAGGCGATCAAAGAAAGAGGAAAGCCTTTAAAAAAACTCACATGCATCGGAATCCGTGAAGATTAAGCAACTGCCAAAAGGAAAGCGAGGGCGTCGGTTAAAAAAAGAGGGAAAGAACAGCAAGCCCCGCTGGCAAGGAAACCAAGCAAGAAGTCTCAAATCGCTGGGCGCCAGATCGGATCTTGGCGCCCGATTCCCAACAATTGGACGCGAAATTCCTCCGGAACGGGGCGAATTGGAATGGGGATGCTCCAAATGCGCGAATTTTCCTCCGAAATGGCCCGAATTCTCCGCATCCGCGGCACCTCTGGCGTCGGAACTCCCCGATCAGACACAAGCAACAGAGCTTGGAACAGAAATGGAGCGGAACAAAACCCCAGCGTCCCCTGGCTCCCACCAAATTCCCCAAACCCGAGCACGGAACGCGAGAGCCAGCCCCAGAGCCCCGCAATTCACCGGAATTCCGAGTAATCCCCGTCGCCAGACTCACCTCAACAGTCACAGGCAGAGATCCACGGCGGACTCCGATCGCCCCCCCGCCAACCGCCCTCAGAAAACCCTGCTGCTTGGCTCCGCGGCGGAATCCTCCGGCCGGCGAGATCTCCCCGAAGCCAGAGGCGCGCGGCAGGATTATTCCCCCTTGTTCCCTCGCCTGGCTTCGCTTCTCTCGTTCTTCTTCTTCCTCGCTTCACCCTTTTTATTTATTTTCTCCTCTCTCCGTCTCCGGTTTTCCCTTCCCCCCCTGGGTGGATGGATGTGTGGTGTGGTTTCGCCAAAACCCCTCAAAACCAACCCCCTTCTTAAACCCCCCCAACCCCCGCAGCCTCACGCGTCACCGCCTGCTCCCGGTTAAACCCCCACGCGCCCACCGCCCGCACCCGGTCGTCCACACGCCAACTGACCGCTTCCACCCTCCGCCAGCGTCCACCTGTCTCTCCCTCCCCAATCCAACAGCCAGGACGCCCCGGCCCACGCGAGGGAGCGGGTGCGGTTCCTTCTTCGTCTATTACAGGCGCGAGTGGTTTCCGCGACCCACTGCCAGGACGCCACTTGACACAGATCAGGGCCGTCGGTAGAATTGGAGCGTCTTTCAGCCGTCAGATCACGGGTGGTCCTTGAGTCTCTCATGGCCACGAACGCCAGGAGTGATCCCTATTAATCGGTAGGAGGGGGTTTAAGGAGGAGATTAGTGGAGCGTTCGTTTTTAGAATAGAAACGTGTGGAAATTAGAGGGGTTAATGCATGCGGCATGCGGCTCTGTCTCTCCCTGGATTAGTTTGGGAGGTCTCGCGTTTTCTTCTACCTAGGTTTTTTTCTAATTCTTTCAAGGGTTTTTGATGGTTGTGTGGTGCTGGTGGAGGAGAATATTCAGGGGTGATGCTCGAAAAGGTGCCAAGATTACGGGCCTTCTTCAAGGAACCAGAGCCGGATAATTTTTAGATAACAAGTTTGTGGCCTTTGTTGTTTTTAGAAACCATCAAGTCATGCGAAATGTGGCATGTTAAATGTAAATATTAGCACTTATATGGATTTTAATATTCTTAGGCACTTTAGACGGATTGCTTCTCTACACTTATCGGTTCACTACGTTTATAGGGCTAACAATAATCTAAACTATATTGTTGGCACGGATAAATGTTTTCCTTCTTTTACAAATTTTTGGTGCGATAAACATGTGGTCTACAACAATTAAGAAGTTCGGTTACTTTGGTTATAAAGATCAAACCAATAAATAGGATGTATCAAAAATTAACTTGTCACTATCTACTTTTTTTTTTTGTAAATGTAAAATTAGATGACCATAATACCATGGGAAATGTGGCATATTTAATGTAAGTATTGGCATTGAGATGATCTTTAAGATTTGTATTATCTACTTTCGCATTGCTTCTACAAAACCTATACATGCTCAATGTCAACTTACTATGAGATCAATTCATATGGTTAATGAGGATCTAAACGCATATTTCTAGCGATGGATATATATTTTATGTGATAAATATTAGCTGGACTAATTTAATTGAGAATTTTGGTTAGCTTTGTTTGTAAATGTCAAATTAATGAGTATGTAGAATTGAAAAAAAAACTAGTACTTAATTTCTTTAACATGTATAGTTCGATATACGACACGCTCCTACTATTTAAAATGACTAGGAGAGCCTTCCTCGTGGTTTACAATGAGTTAAACACACATTGTTAGCAACCCATAAATGCAATAAACATTCATTGGACTAATATAAATGAGAAGTTCGGATAGTTTGGTTTATAAATACCAAATTAATGAGGAAAAATAACTTGTTTGTAATTAATTTTGTTCAAAGTGTATAGTAGAAGAATAACCATATGTACTACAACTATTTAAATTAACTCTGTGAAGCGCCCATATAGTTTAAGATAATGTAAACGCATATTATTGCCAATAGATAAAGGTTTTTCTTTTGCTTACCAATTAACGGTGCAATAAACATTCATTGGACTAATGTAATTGAGGATATCGTTAAAAAATAAAATAAAAATAGTAAGTCAAATAGAAAAATGAACTTGTTTGTACTTACTAGTTGTGTCTGAGATCTATATATAGTTAGATGAAGAACCATAAATACTCCTAGCATGTCTCCCGGAGAAGTAACTTGTTAATACTTAATTTTGTTCGAAATGTCTACTTAGGAGAAGAATAATGATACATGCACTTATACTATTTAAAACAACTATGTGAGTCATCCATGTTGTTTATAATAGTCTAAATAGATATTTGTTAGCCACGGGAGTTTTCCTCTTTTTACCATTTTAGGTGTGATAAACATTTATTTCCTAACACA
Organism: Avena insularis; assembly: GCA_023614405.1. NCBI lineage: Eukaryota > Viridiplantae > Streptophyta > Magnoliopsida > Poales > Poaceae > Avena > Avena insularis. The sequence continues at coordinate 6,046,799 of CM042693.1, read as the reverse complement.
ATTCAGACTTTGGTTAGCTTTGTTTATAAATATCAAATTAATGAGTATGCCGGAGAGAAATTTAACTTGTTAGAATTAATTTTTGTCTTAATGTTTAGACCAACAATGGCCATATATACTCTATAAATTCGCATTGTGGCTCGCAAGAAAAGATGCTCCCATTGTAGAAAACATATTTAAAATGACTTCATTTTGAAAGTTTTTCTATGTGTACATCTACATATTCTCTACGCACATATAAAGTTTCATGGAAAATAATGTTTTTTCATCATGTGTAAAAAAGACAATTTTTGGTGCGACAAAATGACTTTAAATTCACGGGAAAATGTTTGTCTTTTGTGCCTAGGATACTACATATGGCTCCTTCATAAGATGTTCCGTGACATGTAAAAGACTAAAACATGTACATTCTGAAAAAAAAGGAAAATGTTTTAGCCATTTTAATGTATTTTTAGTCATGGGAGCACATGTCACTATGAGTCAAAACGGTGCTCCTACATACTTATACTATCGGTACAACTATGTGAATCATTTATCGAAAATGGTTATAAGATATTATTATGAGTGAGAGTGACATATAATTGTTTTCCTTTTGTTTACCTATTTATGGTGAAATAAACATTATTACACTAACATGAGTGAGAATTTTGGTTAGATTTGTTTATAAATATCAAATCAATTTGTATGTCAGATAGAAAATATAACTTGTTATTACTTAATTTTGTTCAGAAGTTATAGGTACATGAAGAATAACTATACATGCTCCTGTTACTTCAAATGATTGTGTGAGTCATCCATATGTTACACGATAATCTAAACGCTCATTTTAGTGACTGATAAATGTTTTCCTTTTTACCATTTTTCGTTGTTATAAACATTCTGGAATAACGTAAATGAGAATTTTTATTAGATTTATTTATATATATATATCAAAATGATGAGTAAGGTGGATAGAAAAGAAAACCTTTTATACTTAATTTTGTTTAGAATGTATTGTTTGTTGAAAATAACCGTTCATACTCCCTAAACCTTTAATATATTTGATTATAGAACTACCATGCAAGCCATCCGAATCATTTACAATAATCTAAAAGCACAGTATTAGCTATATAATTTATTATTATTATACCAATTTCCGGTGCCATAAATATTTTATTGGACTAACGTAATTGAGAATTTCGATGGGTAGGTTTATTCAGATAAAAAAATGACTATGCTGGATAGAATATTAACTTGTTAGTACTTAATGTTGTGATGACGAGTTAGATGAAAACTACTATTTAAAATTTCTATGTGAGTCATCCATATGGTTTATCATAATATAAACGCACGTTGTTAGCGACGGGTAAGTGTTCTCTTTTTACCAATTTTTGGTGCGATAAACATCATTGGACTAACATAATTAAGACGTTCGATTAGCTTTGCTTATAAATAAAAAATCAATGAGCACGTCCGGATAAAATATAGCAAGCTAGTACTTAATTTTGTTTGAAATTTATCGTAATTCGGTAAAGAATACCTATACATACTCCTTATTTTAAAACTGCTATGTGAGACATCCATGTAGCTTGCGGTTTGAACGCACATTCTTTCCATCAATGAATACATCATCTAAAATATGCTCGTACTTGCCCCCCCCCCCCTCCAAATGTATAGTCTACTAAATAATAACCATGCATACTCCTACTTTTTGAAACTACTATGTGAGCCGTCCACGTGGGTTACCGTAATTTAAACACATATTATTTGTGAGGATAAATGTTTTAATATTTTTACCGATGTATGGTGCAATAAAATATCATTGAACTAACTTAGTTGAGAAGTTCAAATCTCTTATTTATAAATGACAAACTAATAAGTACGTTAGATAGAGAAATAACTTGTTAGCACTTTATTTTGTTCGAAATGTAGGATACGCTCAAAATAAACTATACATACTCCTCCATTCCATAGTTGTACCAAACTAACATATGTTTTCGTACATTCTTAATATAATTAGGGATGTAGTACTTTGGAGAACTTTGTTTCGTACATATGTTTTTAATAGTGTATAATGTATAAAAAATGCACCATTTCTGCAACAAGGGATGTAGTACTCTAGAGAACTTTGTTCCAGCTTCTCTATAATTCAGATGCACCCAATGTAATTTTATCATGTGAGACATTCATAAGGTTTTTTTAATCGAATGTACATTACATAATATGGGTATTCATTTACAAATCTATATGTAGAATAAACCAAGACAAATGAAAGTACAAAATAACATTGTAGGGGGAGATAGTGTCTCAAATATCAATACCAGAACACGTGAAGAAAATGAAAGTACGAAATAACATGTATAGAAGTTTCACACAAATGTGTGTGTCATAAGATCGCCATAAGTCTTGTAATTTTGTAATATTTATGCAATGACAAAAATATTCCATATGACTATAGGCTAACTAGCAGGCATGGGCAGTTATATACCCAAACCACCATGGACTAAACCCATTCCTGATTTTCATCTAGCTTCTAGGTGGGATTTATCTATGGCTTCCTCGTTCTTGAAGCTTGGATGTGTCATAGTGTCCATTTTTTAGTAGTCGACTTGCCATGCATATGATGATACTTTTTAATCGCGATGGTGTGCATGAGCATTTTAAAAAACCGTAGATATCAAGAAGTCCTTTTAGCTCCGGAGCTACAGGTAGCTCCTTTTAAAAATTTCAAAAACTCCATTTTATAAATCTCAAAAAGTTCTAAAAATACATATGAGTACATATAGATATCTGGTATGTATGCTTAAATTATCATCAGAATGTGTTTTCATTTGTGATCTACATACAAAGATAATGTATGGAGCAAAATGTAGTTTCTATGTGCTTGGGCGACTATTTGATTTTCCAAAATACAACGATTATCTAAAAAAAACTTTACTCATGTGCATGACATGTTTAGATGTACCCACAATTTTATTAAAAAAGGAAGTTTCAAAATATCAAATTTGTTTTTTTAATTCTAAGCTCACTGATGGCTGGGAGCCAAAATGTTACTTTGTACGTGAGCACCCGTCTTCCATTCTTGAATATTTACACCACAAAAGCTCCTAGTGTTACCATGGTAAGGTGGTTCAAGATAAAGATCCATGAGCGTAGAAAACATATTGGTGTTTTTGTGCAAAGTTTCAAAATTTCAAATTTACAAAAATTTGAAAACAAGTCCAAATGTACATAAGAGTGCATCTTACAAATGTGTAAAATTGCACCACACTTTGCGCCATGTAGAAAAAACATTTTTTATGGTTTGAAAATATGTGTTCACATTTTTAGATTAAGTAGAAAATCAATTGAGTGTGCGCTATACACTATACTGTCGACTATAGTCCTTTTTTTACAAAACAATTAATAATAGTCGTGCAACATTTCTACTTGTGGGAGTGGTGTGGTCCTCGAGGACTTCCTCTGGCTGTGGGGATCTTTAGATCATTAGGGAGAGCTTCATCGGCATTTCAACATTTCGTCTTCATCCCTGGGACAGATGTGGTATTTTTGACCTATTTGTCAACTTCCCGGCCGCTACCAACATCGTGAGGCAGGCTGACGGAGGAGCGGCAGCGGCGGCGTGCCATCGACATGGGCTGGAGGTTGAAGATGAAGAGCTTCATCGGTAGTTCATTCTTCGTCGTCATCCCTGGGATGGATGTGGTCTTTTTGACATGTTTGTTAACTTCCCGGCCGCAACCAACATCGTGAGGCCAGCTCAGGGAGGAGTGGCAGCGGCGGCGCGCCATCGACATGGTCTGGAGGTTGAAGATGACGAGTTTCTTAAGGATTTTGATATAATTTTTATTTTATTGAGTTGCTTTGTAATGTTTTATGTTTTTTAAATGCCAGAGGCCTATTCGCAAAAAAAACTAAACTAAACCTAGAACGCAGGATAACTCGGGATAGAGGGAATATATGTTGACTTATTTTTATTAGAGGCAATTTTATATCAAAGCCTCCATGAATTTATTAAGCCATGTAAGATGTCTTTGTGTGTCTCACCGAGGCAAGTTCTTTTCTAAATGAAAACAATTTTCTCGTCTATCATCAAGTTGAGATGTGCACAGACGGCTTTCTTAGACTTCAAAATTAGCTTGTCACCGTGTCCAATTTGTAGTAGTCGATGTGTGTGTGATGATATGCTCGTAGATGTTGCGTACAGGAGCACCCGTCTTTATATTCTTGAATAAATATTTACATTACACATCAGCTCCTGCGGTAACCATGGGTGTAGGGTGGTTGGAGACAAGCTCCACCAAGGTAAAAGTAAAAAAAAAAAAGAGTGCCGGTGTTTTCTTGTAAATCTCCTGTTGCATCTGGCAGTCTTGCCCCACCACGTTAGTAAAGGCAGCACCACGTGTCGACACAGCACGCTCCCTCCGGGTCATTTTCTTGTTCGCCTATCCGTCTGCCTATCCTCCTCCGTTCTCCGTTCCGTTCTCCTCCGGCCAAAACTTTTGGCCGGGAATTCGCTGCCTCTCGTTATCCCCCACGCAAAAGGATGGACGGATAATAACGAGGCGAATTTCTTTTGTTTCTTTCTTATTATATCGCCTCTGTCCCTGGGTATCTTCGTCCTTGAAACCCCAAAAAAAGAGCATTAAACAAACACGAATTTATTCACGTCCTATGCGCGCTTTTCTTTTGGGCGATGGAAAGGGCGGAGAGGGAAGTCGTGACGCGACGTCCCGCGTGGAGTATTATTTAGTGCCCGTCTCTGTGGATGGAGTGGGTCGCCGCCGTTTAGCCGGGGGACGGCGGCGTACGTGGCTGCTCCGCCGCCCACACGAGAGCCGTCCGGAGGCCTGACGGCGTGTGTACTGTGACGAAGTAGTAGTAGTGCAAGATAAGGATTGGGTTTTCTTGTGGCGTCACGCTTCGTGGTGGTGGGCCGGATCGGGTCGGGAAGGGGAATCCGGCAGCGCGTGGGGGCCGCGTGCCAGGCGGGTGGCAGACGTGACCGACGGCGGACGCGACGTGACGCGCTTGTCCTGCTGCTACTGTGTCTGTGTGCGGTGCGGTGCGGTGCTACGGTGCAGCGCTGCCAGATTTTGGGCCGGGGTTGGGCGCCGGTGGAAGGAAGGGGAAAGGGAAAAGCGTCACGTGGGGTCGGTGGCGCGCGGGGCCGGGAGACACGTGGGAGGACAGGTAGGATTCACGGAGGGGTGTCGTGGACTCGTGGCCGTCCTGGGAATCGTATCCCGATCGATCGAGTTCCCGGCTCGGCTCCATCTGGTGGTATGCGCGAGTTCGTGACATGACACGACACACGAGTCGCGCGCGCGTGGCATCCATGACTGACTGCAGCGAGAGTAGTGGTCGCGGTATACATGGCGCGGTAGAATAGAAGTGCTCCGCTGGTGGGTGCCCACTTATATGTGGCAGCGGATGACGAACGAACGAACGAACGGATCACATGGTGGGATCATTCGCATCATTCGGTAACATGGCATTCAAGAACTTGTGATGGGTCGATCGTGATGTTATCTTGTCGCCGATGACAACTATGTATTGATTGGATTTTTCACTTTTCTCGCGGGTTCTATTAATTCTTTTTTATCTGATTTTTCAAAGCTTCTACTCCCTCTAATGCTGCCGAATTAAATGCAACAAATTTATTTAAATTCACATGTATCTAAACGATTTTTAATGCAGAAATATATATCAATCTAGACAATCTATGACATCTGATTCGGAACAGAGGGGTATTATATTTTTTGCTGTAGGTTCTTAAATAAGGGCAACTCCTCTAGGCGCTCATGACGCTATTCTACTAATCCATTTGTGGTGGTATGTGGATAGGATCGCGTCTATGTAAAAGGACTATGTTTTTTCTTGTTATTTTGGTGATGATGATAATTCCACGTGTGATTTAATCGTGTGCTTGAGTTTCAGGATAATTGCTTGTGTTGGAATTTTTTGAAGTGTGTGGATGCTCTCTTTGGGATCTCGTGAAAACGGCGGTCTTTTGTTTTTCTATTTCTCTCATTTTATTGCTTATTTTATTGCTTTAGATCACCGTACTATTAAGATGGGGTCCACCTTGAAAGACTGTGGGGAATCATCTTTCTCTTGCACAAACAAACCATATCAAAGCTTCTACTCCCTCTAATGCTGAATTAAATGCAACAAATTTATCTAAATTCAAATGTATCTAAACGATTTTTAATGCATAAATATATGTGAATCTAGACAAATCTATGACATCTAATTTGGAACAGAGGGGCCTTTGACGTGGGGCCTTGTTTGCGGACAAGCATGAGCTCGTCGCGGTTGCACGGACCGCATTCAGCGCCTGCTCCTTGAGCATGATCACAACGTGGACGGCGGCTTGAGCTGCTACGACATCGGCGTTTGCGCAGGCCTGAATGATGGCGTGGTCGATGGCGGGTGCCTTTTGTTGGGCCTCAATGGTAGCGGTCAGCCGGTTTTTTATGTTGACTCTACGATTGGCTCGCTTCCTCCACTCCAACTTTCGTGCCGGAGTCAAATTATATCGTTTTAACAAAACAGAGACGGCCGATTAACTTCTTTCGGGCGACCACGACCGCGAGTGGCGGCAGCGGAAGCCATGGCGTTAGGCCCAACATCAAGTGTCTTTCTCGACCACATCGACCATACCAATCCATGGATCGCCTAGGGCTCGGCGGGGCAGGTGGCAGCAGGGTCAAGAGTGGATGGAATAATGCAGTGTGTGGCTGGCTGGCGGGCCTGAGCCGGACAAGAGGATGCGTGACCTGCACGCGCAGGCCATCCACACCACTGTAAAGCCAACCAAAATTTAGGCTGAAAATAAGAAAAACGGACCTACCCATGACTCGATCATCTGTGAGGTACCGTTGGACCATGCCACATGTCCGGTCAAACAAATTCGGACGGTCCCGATCCATTTGTAGGGGCGTTGGAGTTGCCCTATAAACAATAATGGTCTTTTCAAACCGTTAGTTACTCCAAATGTACGATGTCTGGGTTTAATTTGAGTTGGTACGTACGATTGTCGTTGGTCCACTACATAAATTGGACAGCCGTTGCATGTCCGCACTGGCGCAATTTAACTAATCAAAGCCTGTGTGCCAGTTCTTAATCGCTACTACTCCCTCTGTTCGGGATTATAGGTCCTACGCGCATACCTAGATTGTTAATTTGACCAACAAAATATATATTAAAAAATTATACCGTTAGAAAATATAACCTTTAAAGTTTTTAATGGTATAATTTTTATACTATATTATTTATATTTTCATGTTTAAATTGGCAACCTAGTTATCCGTGCGGGACTTATAATCCCAAACGGAGGGAGTAGTACTAACTCGGATGATAAACCGAATACAGGGCAGGCTACTGTGAGTTTGCTTGCACTATGCACGTCGAGACATAGTAACGTCCATGATCCACGCAGGTAACAAGCGTACGGTACATGACCAGCAAAACCGACGCGCAGACGCGAGCCACGGGCCCCGCGCGCGCGAGGGGGCAATGCAACGCCATGCCCCCACTCCCTATCTATCCATTGGCAGATCGCTTTACGTACACAATTCCCTCGTACGTTTACCGCTTTATTACACATAAAAAAAAGCTTCACTCACACTCACACGAGGCACGCCATTATTCACGAGTGCTAGCTGCCTTGCTTAGCCTAGCCTCAGCTACCGTCCGCTGGCCTGTTTACGCTACCGGCCGCATGAATCATGTTGCATGCGTGCATGGCCATCGGACAACTCGACAAATTAACATCATTCGGATTACCAAACCAGGGCAGAGAGCAGAGGCAAGGAAGGGACCCGGCCGGCCGGCGATCGACGACCCCGCCATCCGCATCATGCATGCGCATATATAGGCAGAGTGCATGGGCTGACACAAATTAAACTTGATTCTTGCATGGAACATGTACTTACACATCTGACGCTCACCCCTGACCCTTTCTTTTACGCCAACACGTACTACAGGTAGGGCCAGGGTGATACGTGCAGGCGTACGGTTGGATTCTGGTGCAGCTGAGACCTGAAAGAGAGCAGGGGGCGCGCGGTCAGAGGGGGAAAGTGCGTGGGTCCGTAGAGGCAGACCACGTCCATGCATGCATGCATGCACCCGATGCACGGCGGCGAGGCCAGCGCGTCGGTGGGCCAGGACCAGGATGGATGCATATCGCCAACGTGCGTCACGCAATCCAGATGGGTGGATCTCAACACAGAGGCACGTACGTACTACGGGTACCACTGTACCAGCAAGAAAAAGGCAAATATATATAGAACGTCGTGCTCCTGCCCATGACCGGTTCTTTGCGCCAAGGTCGTACTCCTCCTAGTACATGTTGCTACGCTAAAATTGCAGCATATATACTTTTGTTTTCGAACCATGCGGAGCAGTTGAATACATACGTAGGAGTACTACTTGGTACACATATATGATAGTACTCCATAAGATACATACGTAGGAGCATATTCCATAAGATTAATTTGGATGAATGGTACCAACGACTACCGACACATTTTATCTGCGCAAACACAGGTATATATATGAGCACACTGTCGATCGACAAAAGTCCCACAACGATTCGCTCTCACCTCTCATTTAAAACTTGGAACTGAAATTCCTGTGTATAGCATGATATTTTTTTTATGTGCGGCTCCAAAGTGAGAAAAGGACCTATAGCTTGTTCATGATAAGAGAGGTGCAAGTCTGGTCCTCATATACGTCGATTACCTGATCCACAAGAGGCTACATCCCTCTCGGCCCATTTCAGTCCACAATGTCCTCCTCGGTTTTGGTATATTCTTCTTTAGAATACCGTCTAGGTATATTCTATTGACGTGCTACTATGTGACATGGTGGAAGCAGAAGACTTTACATAAGCTAAACCGTCAAGCTGTAGATTGTTTCTTATGCTTTAGCCTTTAGGTGTTATAAGACAAAACCAGAAGAGAAATCAAAGAAAACAAAAACTGGGAAGGGAACATCACTCGCTCACCTGCCTGCACGTGAACACCGGACGCTGCCATGGGATTTTGCCAAAGGGGGGTAAAACGCCAAAGATGCCAAACGTTCTCCGAAAGGGACCTCGATCGTCTTCCAATTCACTTTTGTTACCACCACGCAATGATGCCAATCCTTGTTTGGACGCCATGTCCTCCTTTGCTTTTGTTTCCATACATACGTTCAAAACCGTCCATAAAAGCTGGTCTGGGTATCGACCTCAAGTACACTCTTGCTTTGGAAATAATGTCTTTGCTTTTTTATCATCTCATTTCATAGTAGGATTCGATCGGGCGGCTGCCTGCCTAATTACTAAGATGGGGTTTTATGGGTTTTGGAGGCATGCTAATTGAAAACCTCTAGCAGCCAAAAAAAAAAAAAAAATCTAAGCGACGATTACAGCCGAAAATGATTCTACAAGATGCTACCAGTACCAGAGTAAATTTTGCAAAGCTGCGTATGTTTATTTTAGAAGTTAAACCACGCATCAAATTAGTTTATTTAAGAAATTAAACCGCATGTTTTTCTTTCTCTCCGCTTGAAATCAGGCAAAGCTTCGGTGGCCGTCGGTGGCGTCCGTTCCGTATGCAGGGCGGGTCTCCATGGTATCCGGTGCGTCGTGGCCGGCCGCAGAAAACGTGGGTCTACGATCTTGCTTGACGTGTAAGGTTGGCAACGGAAAGGAGCAGTAGTCCAGAGTCCAAACGGAATGCATGCGGTTTGCAACTTGCAATAAACTCCAGCTTGCACTTCACCTTCTTCTCTTTACAAATCTGGGAGACAAGATAACCTTTAGAAGCTGCCCATGTGGTCTTTACTACTGGTATATTGTGTAACATCTTTCGCATTGCCCACCTAAACTATAATCAATCGTGTTATATGAAAAAAAACATCTGCTAGTTTAGATGAAACAATCACCTTGCTTATCTGTCTTATATTAAGTAGTTATTTTTGAATTGAGTAAACGCTCCATGATATGGACAGGCTAAGAAACTCCAACACACACTAAGTAAAAGGTTTATCTTGTTTTCTCTCAAATGTTTCTAAGCAAAGAGCAAATAGTGGAATAATTATGCCATTTTGTTTTGGTTGAGTATTAAACTATAATATTTGTCCTGTTTTTTTCGAGTTGATGGTAGGAGGGTTGTCTTCTCATTAAGAATAAGATACGAATGAGACTCAACATGCCTTTGAAATCCGCACGCGCCAGCAACATCAACAATATCGCACACTAGCATACAACCTAGACAACCCCAAACCCTCTAACCTCACTCGGGCCAGAAACGCGCCTTCACCGCCGATGTGAGGAGAAAGAGATGCTTGGTCTACTATGGGAGCAGCAAATCGAGGCTCCTCCCGCGGCGACGATGAAGCCTTCAAACCACAAAGAAGCTCGTGCTAGATGTGTCGCCCGATACAGATGCCCGGTCACCCACCCAACTTGGGACCAAGCACATGCGCATGCCAAACCGACATTCAGAGACCACAACCACCGTACCAGAACCTGAGGTTGCCACCCGATACCCTAGCCGAGCCGACCCCAAAAAGGTTGCGTCGACCAGACGACAATTAGTCGCGCCGCACAAAATCGCCACCCAAACCATGAAACCACGACAAGAGGCGTAACTAGCATACGATGGATGGCTGGTGTCAAATGACAACAGTGACCTAGTGACCCCCGTAATTTTAGACCGAGTGACATCAACAATAACTTTTACTAGGTTCGCCCCCGCCGTGGCCCTTCCTCGTGGAGCCACCACCCACCATGGCTGGTTTAAGCCCTCGAAACATCGAAAACAAAATATCATACACTATGATTTGGCTAACCGTGGTCCACGGGGGACAGTAATCATCCGGTTGCCGAGTACAGGGAGGACAAAGGGTACATTGAATAGTTAAAACCATGAATTTCCAGCACTACGAAGTGCGGGGCACAGTTTATACAAATTATACACTTGATTGAGGAGCATGCAGTTGGTTCAACGATGCCGATGAAACATGCGTAGCACCACTCAGCAGCTACGTACGTAGGCTGACGAACTAGTAGTACTAGCAACAATCACCTCGGAAGGAGTATTATTCCTCTCGGGGCCGTCGGGCGACTCTACCTCTCCTAAAAAAAAAAAAAAAAAGCGCGGCTCCTCCGCATCGTCGTTGGCGCGAGAGCCCCAAGGAATGGAATATGCAAGTCGCAGCCCCTCTCGTTTTCACCGAAACAGAAATGGGTGGGGGAGGCGAGCAGAAAAAATGGGGAATATGCTCCTGCCAGCCACAGAAAATACATCCATCCATGCACGCACGCGTGAGGGCACGTACAATACTAGAAAAGGCATGCCTTCTCTTAGCTCTCCACATCATTTAGAGAAGACACAATATATAACTTGTACAATGGATTATCTCTTATTGCTATCTCTAGCAATTAATAGAATTAACTATTTTTAGTAAAAAATTGGTTGACTAAGAGAAGGCATATGGTACAATGGAGAAAAATAGTCTTCTCTTATCATAGAGATCATCCTCATTAAGGAAGACAACCCTCTCTCTTGCTTTCTCCTCCAACCAAGAAAAATCAACGCATGAAGATAAGGGAAGGCTGACGTCACCGCTGTACGTGCCCTGAGGCACGCTGCAGTTGGGTTAGGTGGTTAGTTATGGGCGAATTCGTATCTAGGGGATGGTGTGCCGAAAAAGCACCGGGCCTAAATGCCCACAGTCGCTGTCCCGTGGCGTACAGATCCATCCTCCTTCCTTCCTTCCTTCTCTACAGGGGGGTCTCCGATCCTCTTCCCTCTTTATTTCTGGACACTAACCAGTCGCTTCAAAAGTCCAAGTAGTGCCCAAGAAACATGTTATTTAAAGTGGTTTTCAGGACCACCCCTCTCTCTCAAAGTGGACATCTGAACTTGCTCTCAGCTGTCCAGTGTGTGATCTGTAATGGTAGACATACCACATGAACAGGGAGACGTAGATGATGAGGAGAAAACAAGTGTACTACTACTGGCTAACGCATCATCACATCCTTGGTGCCCACATGCATGTCTTTGATGTAGTAGCTGTGGCTGTATACAGGTAACAAAATGCAGAAGAGAATTACGTACAAGGAGGAGGAGGGTCCGTCTAAGTGTCCACATGCAGCCTCGTGATGAATATGCATGTTTGATCTAACCGCAATCATAGGAAGCTTCAAACAATAGGAAAGGTCAGTGTCACCGCTCAAAGTCTCCGTACTCAATAAGTTTAACTTATCTCGTCAGCTTCATCAAGCAGCCTGGATTTGACAGCCCATCATCTGTTACATGGTCAGAATCGGCTGCTGGTGGTGGTTGGATGCTATACCTTCATAATATCAAAAATAAATACAAACTAGTAGTAACAAAGCACAAAGAAAACATACTACTGTAGGTTATTTGCTCCCTCTGAAAACACAGTTACTTTCAGACCGATCGATTCCAACAGCACTCCGAAGAAATTCAGGATGAGCTCCATCCTGAATGTGACTACCACACACACACACACATCGATCAACAGTAGTAACATGCTTCCTGTGATTAATTAATTTATTATGGGAGGTGGGAGAGCAGCCTCACTGACCCCAAGTCCACAAGATCCTCCTACCTATGGTGCTATAAAACTATTTCCTTAACAAATTAGCTAATCATTAAGGGGAATCCTCCATCTAATTAGGGCCCCATCCTTGGAGGGGAGAGAGAGAGATGGGGGGAATAATGAGGCGTGCATCACATTGGCTGTCTGCCTTGGGGGGCAGTAGCTGCCACTCTCACCAACAACTTCCCAACCAAGACAAGATCGATGGAAATGGTGGTGCCTATTTGATTAATGCCGCTGCTACTACGCTATCAATTATCATTTTGTCTAGTCTTCGTATATATTATGTGGTGCAAATGTGCCATTGGATCATTGGGGTAGGAGGGTTTAAGAAAGGGTTTAACAAGTGAACATGGCTGCTCACATGGGAGGTGTGTGGGCTTAGTGGCTCATCACATGCTTACCAAAAAGGAGGTTCCTAGTAGTTGCTTGGAGCACTGGAGGATCTTGCCCTTGTGAGTGCATAATCTACTCCCATCTCAACCTTTTTAATTTAAAATTAAGATGATTTTTTTTAGGATGGTGTGGTATTTTTGGTATTGTTAGCATCGGTGCGCGAGACCTAACACTACACTATCAGAAGGCTACTGCACAAAACCGTGACGGATCAGGCTGTCTTGTCAATTTTTGGATCTACGAAGATTTGCTACAATTGGGGAGTTTGCCCATGAAGACATAACACTTTTCGTTGACCCTTTTTCCTGAGCATATTGTAGGCAAACTAGCTACTACTAAGTTGACTTGAATGTTACCATCAGCCTAAGATAGGTTGATTATTGTCAAACGTTATCACTAATGACCTTTCACCTTGATCGAGATAGCTACCTTGTTATAGCTAGCTAGCTAGTTCCTACCTAAGATTATCCACCAACGCCGTTGGTGGTGAGAGATTAACAATGAGAGCGACCTAGCTGCCCTACACCAACTAACATGGATATACTCCTCCAAATTCCCCGCAACCTTTTCACAGATACTATAATTCGGCGTATACTAATGCCCACTTGGCAAATAACTAATTTTGTTCTTTAAAGCAAAGACACGAGAATACAAAATCACCGGACTGATTTCTTCCCATATTGATTATAAGAAAAGTAAGGCGTCATGTGAAGGGAGCCTCAAGTCACATGCTACCCCGGTGCTACTCTACAAGAACAGGTTGTTGATTCCTGGAGGAACAGGTCACGCGCGTAGTTCTCTTCTTCCCCCTCCCATAGGCCATAGCACATAGGATCAGATAGTTTATTTATATATTTTGCATCTCTAGTTACCTTTTTTAACTCTTCTTTTGTGTTGTGCAAATGCAGACAGGTTGGGGAATCACATGGATCGATACGCTTGAGGTAGATTTGTAATCATCTCACATGGAACAGGCTGTTTTTCTTGTAAAACATCTGTAGAAACCACTGGATGTTGTTGGGCGTTTCTTTTCATGCAATAAATACAACACAAGTTTAAGCACATCAGTTTACACTTTGTCCAAATGCACATTCCTTTTAAAAATTGTGGATTAAAATTGCAATTTGCAAATACATAAAGGATCAACTTATGTAAGAATCACTCTAGAAATCTTCCTGTAAAGAAAATTTCGTCTGAAAGGGGAGTTCTGAATTGTACAGTTGAAGAGTAGCTGGCCGACCTCACACATTCTTTTCTTGGTTTAAAGAAAGGGATGCACTAGCTAGGAAGCGTATATACTTTCCTTGGGTCACATCCAATCCATCTATTCCGTAGGGGAAAAGAGATAAGGGCCAGAGAGAGAGAAGGAATTCACAGCTAAATTGACATGTACTGACTATTGAGAGAGCAAAGTACAGCTGGTGCAAGTGGGTCGTGTGGGTGGTTCTACTTCTAGGAAGCAGCTGCTTAATGCTAATAAAGTTGGCCGCTTTTGCATCTGGATTAAGCGTAGCACGCGCAGACGTACGTGAGATCAGATTACCAGCCTGGTTCAGTGTTGTGTTACATGCGTCGATTCCGTTTCGCAGGCCCCACATCACATCTAACGGTATACTACTATGATCGGTAGATAAAGAAAGAAATGCTGCTCATGGCATGTTTGTTACTACACCGACGGGCATATGGATGCAGGAGGTATCTGGCTGTCTACAAGATGCAGATATGTTTTCGGTGGTGTGTTCTAATTAAGCAGAAAGTACAGAAGTTCAGTCAAGTGAACCAATCCCTGCAGGCGTGATAGGGCTACTACATTCGTACCAGATCGTTATGGAACTGGAGTAGCACTGAAGCTCATTGGGAATTGCATCTACTACGTACCAGTACCACTGGCAGAGCCTAGTACGAGTATATGAGCAGCAGCATCTACTAGTATATCTACAATTGGCGGATCTTTGTGTTTCCCCCAATGGAGAGAGGACACAGATGCGTCATCTCCTCCTCATCCCTGATCCATCCAAGTTGCCTTTGGAGCCACCCAAATAATTCGTCGCCTCGCCTCCAAGTACACACATGCATGGATGCATGTGCGATTCAAAACTTTTTTTTAAAACCGGAGGAGGGGTATAGGCCGCGCCGCGCACGCAGCTGGTCCCCCGCTGCATTTCTGTCCTGGCGTAACCAAGGGCAAGGCAGAACCCGATAGATAGAGCGGGCGGGAGAGGGACTCGTACCCGACATAGACGCCAAGAAACCTTCGCCTTCTACCCTTCATCATCTCGCCTGTGATTGATTCCCAGCCAATTTAGGGAACTGAATCCGAGCTGGACGAGACGACGGGCGCCACTCGCTGTTGATCAGTTGATCCGATCGCATGGGCAAGGCGACAAGTGGCGGCCGTCTCCCATTCGCTCGCTGCGCACCCCATCACGTGACCCTTTATCTTCGTGTTTCCCTCCATTTCTCATTTCTCTCTTTCTTTTCAGAGCATTTCCAATGGATCAATCTGAACCTGTTGTTACAGGCTACAGCGATGAAAGAAACTTTTTTTGACAATAGCGATGAAAGGAAGAAAGTGAGCAGTCTCTCCACAATCCACATCCTGAGGCTACATTTTTAGGAACTGCTTCTCCTCGCAGATCCACGGTAATCATGATGTGCTACATGACCGTGATGAGGAGCCTTTCCATAATGGTAAAGCCTGGGCCGGCGGGGGCCTGGCTGAGCCGCGCTGGACCACCAGACGCATCACTTGAGCTGCTGCAAGACGCCAAGGCGCGCAGGGCCACCCCGAGACATCGCATTCATCACCCGCCCGACGCCATTAGTGCCGCCCATCCAACACCATGACCCACAACTTGCCTGTCATCGTCTGATCAACAACCCTGCCCGCCCGCCTATCGGATTCAATCAGAACCAAGTACACGCTTCTCCGAAGCTACTGCTGCTGCCCAACAGTTAGTTGCAGCCTCGCCCATCTATCTGCACAGGGCTATCTCTCTGTTCTGCGAATATACTATATGTTTGGCATTGCAGTGCCCTGCTGCCCTAGAGTCCTGGAGCAGAGCAGTTGCAGACTGAAACAGCCACTCACCCGTGTTCTAAACGTACAAGACCCACTTGGCGCGCAAGAATGTTCTTAATTTCATTTCCCAGTGAAACTTCCTCTGATTTACGACAAGAGTCTATGGACTACATCAAATACACAATCACATCCTGAACACTGTAATAGAGCATGAAGAGAAGAAAGGGGAAGGTCATAATACTACAAGGCACGGAAGCAGCGGAGGAGATATGGATCATCAGCACAGCGCAAGGCCTGGAAGCGTTTTTCAGGTGATGATAAATAAGATGGGTTGTTTGCTTCAGGCCCTCTGAAATGAAATCATTGGGAAGACGAGTCACCATACTGCCATGGGTTGAACTCGATAGAGCTGACGTCCGTCTCCTCGGCGACGCTTGAGCTGTCGATGGCAGCCCGGTGCTCCGCGTATTTGCCATTGTATTGGTACACCTCCAGATCGCCCCATGGGGTAGGGGAGATTTCGTCCGTCATGTTGAACCATTTCGGAGTGAATTGCTCCCCTTTGGTTTCCCGAGTTCTTTTCTCAGCTCTTTGTTGTTCTTCAAGCCTGAAAGTGTCCATGAACACAGACTTCAGATAAATACTAAGTAGAAAACAAGCAACGATCTTCAAATTTCAAAGTGAAGTTGAGTGTCAGCCTGCGACACTAGCTCTGCAAGTTAAACTGAGCAATTACCTGCTCTTTTGTGCACCAGATTTTGACATGTCGCCCTTCTCAAGGGCATATCTGTCAGGCCTTAACCTGGAGTCTGAAGGCAAGAGCTTCTTGGGAGCCGTATCAAAGCTATTTAATTTGTGCGCGAAGTATGTATACTGGTACTTGTCATTCGGTGGAGTAGCAGCGACTTTCCAGACCTGGGGTAAGAACAAAATTGAGCAGCAGCAAATAAGACACCGAGGTGTTGCCTGAATATAAGAAACATCTTCCTACTGATAGATACTGAAAGAAAGCCATACCTCTTTTAGCTCAGTTCCTGGCAGAGGATCACCTTCTTGATCACATGGCTGGAAACTCAAGGACTTGTTCCATTTTCCTGTTATCATCATTTTTGGTTCTTCAGCTGCACTATATACATACCCATCCACCTCAAATCGGCCAGCCCTGAAATAAATAGTAAGCTCAGACAGGCCAAATCAAAAGACTTATGAACTAGAATGAATTGTCTGATCCTTTCTGTATGACATAGCTGCCCACATATGTGAGACCGCATCCATTGTCATGGTAAATAACGTTCATAGAGTTACTTCCAAATTGTAAGCTAAACAGGGAAGTCAATATTATCATACCCAAACCAGCCACATGGCTGGAAGTACAGCACAGCTTTGTCTCCAGTTGTCAGATTGTTCATGACCAACTCTCCAGGAGAGTCTACCCATGTGCGCCCAAATATCAAGTTGTTGACCTTTGTCAATGGTGGTACCAATTCCAACACCACGCCAGATTTTTTAAGTGTCACTCTAGTCCTGTAATGAAGAAACAACAATATTCTTCAGAACCTTGAACACAATTTTGTATTAGTCCATACACTTTAAAAGATTTTAGGACACGCATATCTGTAGAAACAATTGCAGCTCAATGAAATACCTTCCAATTGGATACACTTCGACTGAGTTTCCCAAGAATTTTGTCTTCAACTTTGATGTGATGTCGTAAGTAAAATGATCATTCTCACCATGAGCTACGCCCATTGGAGGATGGTGGCTTACCTGTGACATAAAATTAATAAAAGTATGATTAGAACTAATGCGTAATTAACATTATTGGTTAACAAGTGAGGTTAGTGCAAATGTGTTGTGTACGTAATTCCATTTACATTATTACATACACTTGTTCCTCAGTTGGGAGTGGAACAATAATGGGGATTCAAAGAAAACTTTAGTACAAAAGCCATCTACACATACATTTTAATACTATTTTTGCACTTCCAATATTTCACATCACTGACCTGCTCGGCAATAAACGTGACACCCCGGTGGTTAACCATCTCATATGTCTCTCCAAGGATGGGATTGAAAGGCTTCCACGTGCGCTGATACGCAAAGTAGACCGATACAGCCCATGTAGCTGAAAGTTGGATTTAAAGCTCAGTCAACCAGAACGCAACATTAAAGTGGAGTTGCAGCTGGGGGAAGGGTGAACTCACAGGCATATACCAAACGCATGTAGGGATCTTCACATTCATCTGCTTTGTCCAAAAGTTCACAATATTCCATCAGCTGCATTCAGTATAAAAAGCTAAAATATTAGCAAATAATCATTATAGAAAATATGCAGATAATTTATTGCCTGTAGACTCCAACTGAGGCTACAAAATAGACAAATCAAAGAATGAGTGACTATTGCGGCTTTCCGTACCAGCTAACAATAGAATCTGACAAGATGATTTGGCTTCTGATTTTCAGTACTTAACTTACCCCATTATAGCTGATGAAACTTGTACAGTCAAACTCATAAAAGCAGTACATACTTTACGACTAAGAATCAACAGATTATATCAAGACTAGCAGAGGATAAAAAACTACAGTACTACAGTTACTTTAGTTTCCTCACTGTGTCTACAACATGGTCTGTGCACTTCTGGCACTCTCCATGGTGCTTTTGGACTGGTAGGTTTCATGCTAAAATCAATTTGAACTTACTTGGTATTTTGATTGTTGCATTCTCACACTCTGCTCTAGAAACTGCTACAACAACTGAGTGTACAAATAGAGAGACCCTTAATTCCGAGTTTTGGAGTACAAACCTCTGCCATTCTCTGAAGCATCGTCATTGGCTCAAAGATAATTACTGGAAGTGTAACAAGTGAAGTAACATCTGATCCTATGTACTTGTTCATCATCTTCCAGTAACCATCGCGATCCTGCAAGTTAACCAGTGTCAAAAACAGCACAGAATGCAGCAATCAACAAAATAATGGTGTCTCATCATTTTACTTGTTTTGCAAATAAAGCAAGCGCCCTTAGCAGGGTAATAGTCCCCTCTAGAAAGAACACAACAAACGGTGAAGTGTTTAGTGCACAACATGAGGGTCATTACTTAATACTCATCAACCATCCATGATGCAGATTATTATTAGAGATAGGTACAAGACACTCAAGTTTGATACAAACCAACACCAATAAATAAACAATGGCTAATTCTCATTAGTAATAAAACTTAGGGGTTTATGATAGAAACAAGTTATGGCTGAACCTACAGTTATCACCAAAGGTTCACCTTCGAATAAAATAACACTGATTAGATACAATGTTTTCAAAAACATAATATAAATAAGGCCCATGAATGATGAACAAACATTTTGCAAGTTTTTTTTCAAGGCAATGCAGGAGAGCTGTATCAATAGAAACAAGAGTTATACAACACCATAGGAAAGGCACAAGCCATCAATAGAAACAAAGAAAGCTAGACAACCTATGGATCACCAAAGTGTAAGATACTTAGCACCAACAACAAACCTTGTGGAGGTATAAATCATAAGTATGACTACTAAACATGTGGATAGATAAATAAATCGATGTAGGGTCAATTAAATAAACAGCGGGTATTTTGGCAACTAAATGACCCACAGCAGTCTCGTGTATTTTGGCAACTAATCCAGATAATGGAATGTCTCAAAGAGCACACACAGCACACTGCACGCCTGAGACATTGTTAAGAAATTTAAGAAATTGCACTCGAGAAGACAAGATATTCTTTTGACTAACAGAAGCACATGATTGTGCTGACCTCCAATCAAAGGGGATAATACTATGGTGATTCACATGCTTCAGGACTTTTTAGATTCACATGTGCTAGAGCATAACTGCATGTTGAGTGCAACAAATATAACACCTTAGTACATACTGTTTCAAGTTTAAGTAAGTACATTCTTTGATGACCTGAGAAATTAGAAATGCACACAGATAGCATGACAGTAGACCCCAACACACAATATTTACAGTTTAAGAGTGCCTGCAGAAGAAATGCTGATGCCAGAGAACAAGTTCCAGCAATCAGTTTCTATTAGTATGAAAATCTGAAGCATCATGGAGGTTGATTCTATAGTTCTATTTCCTAGAATTGGTTCCCTAATTGCTGTGGTAATAATGCCTTAAAAAATGAATTGTTGCTAATAGCCGACCCTCACCTCTTGCTTCCATCGCCCCTTCATTGCCTCTGCTTCCGCATCTTCTGTGCCTCCATCTGGGTTAATAACTTCAAGGCCTTCATAGCCGACCATCCTATAGGTAGGATATAACTATTTAATTAATTATTTTAAAAACCCGAGTAACAACATGATTTTCTTCTACTAAACCACTATAGATTCACAGTAGAGACCAATAGACATCCAGAATTGAGACCTCAGAAAGCAAATAAATAAGGGTAAAGTGAAGAGCTGCCAAATGATGTGCGTGTTAATTTCGGAGCATGCCAAACTTTGATCTGCATCTAAGGAGCTTTCCAATCACAATTCGGTGCATATTGGTTGCACCCTATCTGGTTTCAATTGCACAAACAGAAATTGACAGTATTTCAAAAAACATAACGATTTCCACTCTTTGTTACATTGGCATTGGCATGCTAGTATAATATACTACTACAACCAGAAAAACAATTAACTGAAACCAACATCATATTACTACTATTAAGTAAGTACTAGCAGGAGTTTACTTTCAGATCACTGAGACGTTCCGTGTTTCGACAGAAGAGCAACAACTAAGCTACTCGTCCGGCAGTGCGGTAACTAACTAAGCAGCTGAGCAAACGAGAACAACACTAGTAGGATGAGTAAAGCCCGGAGCTTGGGAACTCGAATGAAGCGCGCGGTTCATAATTGGCGAGAAGCGGCAGCTGGGATCGGGCGCGGGAGCATCAGATCGAACTGCGGAGAAGCATACGCAGGGTTCTAGACGCAAAACCCCGAAGAATTCGGGGGGAGCTGGAGGCGGATCTGAAGAGAAGGGGGGAAGGGGGGAGGCATGGCGGCGCGTAGACTCACCCGTTGACCGATTTGTGGACGGCGATGCCCAAGCTGCGCATGCCTTTGGTGATCGAAGAGAAGAAGCCTCCGCCGCCCGACGACGCGGCCACGTCCTGGTCCTTGGACCCCATCGCCGGCGATCTGTGTGGGGTCAGAGGGAAGAAGCTCGCGGAGGAGTTGGGGTTGGGGAGAGGGGATATGCTAGGGTTTGGAAGGTAGGCGCGTGGAGGTAGGGCGCTAGTAGTGAGGAGGAGCGGCAGCGATGGCGACGTCGCCGTGTGGGAGTAGGAACTAGGAAGGAATACGGGAGAGGAGAATAGAATTTGGAACGGCCGCGGGCGGTGGGAAGAAAAGGCCAAGCAGCAGGCGGTGGTGGTGCTGTGCGTGTGCTGAACGAACCGGCCGCGGCAGAACGTGTGCGATATGACCACGATGCCCTCCCGTTTACTGTTCCGACTCTCTGTCTGTTGCCACCTGGTCCGTTGCCGTTTCTCACTCGCTATACATGATGGGCGATTTCTTCACCGCAAAGTCACGTCTCAACGCGGCATTGCACAACTCATAGGAGTATTGCTTAAGATTGCTCCTCCTGGATGATCAACGCCGACTATTCAGTATTCACATGGCTGAGGAAAAACCAAACGACCCACCCTGTAAACATTCCCCCAAAATGTTGGTCCAATGTTAAACGAAAAGTACTACAGTAGTGTCGAAGTTTCCACCATGCCAGTGGCGTTCACGGGATCGTCTGACCACGCGTCTTGAGACGACGTTGACGAGGACACCACGGACTTTTCTCTGCGGTGATTATTACTAGGATGGAACAAAGCTTAGCCTGGTGGGGAAGTAGGACAGCGATGATTATTCCTGGTGATTTCGCAGACACCGCTGGCTCATCAAAACTTCGCCCATGATCGTTCCTGCTCTTCTGAGCTGGCCCACGACTGATCGCACGCCGCCGAAACGCCAATTCTTGTCTGCCACTGATTGTTCCTCTGGCACATGCAAAAGCCGGCCAACCCGGCTGCTGGATCTACGCTGGAAGGCCGTTGGGCCCGCATTCGCGGCGACAATGGACCTCATCATCGGTATCACGACTACAATGAGGCCCATAAATAGTTTGCAGTCACTACGAGTACTCGGCCTTTGTCTGTCCTACAGCTAGACAGTACCGAGGTGGCCCATCGTGCCCTTCAGCAGAAATACTAGCCCGGTAGACATTACCTGGTTGCACATCTATGACACACACACTAGACTTCCGTCAGCCCAAATGCTCAAGGAGCAGATATAGGGCGACTTCTTTTTGGATTCTGCTTCTGGAGAAGCTAGCCTTTTTTTTGAAACGATGGAGAGGCCCCGAAGAGTCTGGATGCCTCTTAAATCATAGCGGTATAGGTAGAGATTACAGCAGGGGTCTCAATAGAAAAAGAAAGTACAACCAAGCCCCTACTTCTAACAAAAAAGATCCTAGCCAGCTGATAGGGAAAGCAATCGGGTCCTCTGCAACCGCCGGTCATCTTGGAGCTCGAAGCACGGCCTTCCTCATCGGCGCCGGGGACGTAGCCACTTGGAATCGAGAGG
Organism: Avena insularis; assembly: GCA_023614405.1. Taxonomy (NCBI): domain Eukaryota; kingdom Viridiplantae; phylum Streptophyta; class Magnoliopsida; order Poales; family Poaceae; genus Avena; species Avena insularis. Next base: position 6,024,176 of record CM042693.1, on the reverse strand, counting down.
AAGAAGATCGCCGCCATGAGATCCAAACAGGGCCTCCATGTGGAGGTAGAAATTTCACATACGAGCGTCGGGTGCGGTGGCCACCCGTTGGCCAACAAAATCGGACGCCAGATCGAAGGGCGCCGAGGATCTTCCGCGGGGACGGCATCACTACTCCAAGGCGAGCTGGAATCAGGAATCAGAACAGCAGCGCGCAGTCTCACCTCGACGCCGCCATGACGCCATGAAGGCACACGGTGCTTGCGTCAAGCTCAAAGACCAGCACACAACGCGGCCCCGAAACCGTCATGTTGAACACCGGCCACCATTCTCCAGAGATCTGCCACATTCTGGAGGAGGGAGGCCAAGAAAATTGTAGTAGAGGTGCCTGACCTGTGGCCTTATTTGAGGAGCGATGGCGCTTACCACGTCGTCGCCATCGGCCACTCCACGAGCACGACCACGACCAGAGAAGCACAACCACGACGGCTAGGGCCCAGAGCCCGATCCTAAGCTCCAGCAGCAACCTTATTATGAGGGATGCGAGCCGCCAGATTCACTCGCCACCACCACACTTGCCGTGAAGCAGAGAGAAAAGGCCGACTCAAGACGCGGTGGATCTGGTCGCCAAGGACCACCGGCTGACCCTCAAACTCCACTAGGGAAGACACGAGATTCACCCAAATTCTAAAACTAATCCTAAAACTACTACTAGAAAGAGATAGCCGGGGTCCAGATCCATCTCTACACCGACCAGCGAAGTCGCCGGCGGCGAGAGGGATCGGATCCGGCCGCTCAAAAGCGACTCTCAAATGAAGGGGGTGGGAGGCATCGGGAGGAGGGTGGGAGGAAGCACCGGAAGGTTCCAATAGAACTGAAAATAACAGGCGTCGGGAGAAGCTAGATTTCGGAAAACGGTAGGAAGAAGCTGTGGTGTAAAGAAATCACGCACGATTAGCGATTCACGGTGGAAAAAATTGGCCCAGAATCAGATGCATTCTTTTGGGATTACGCGGTTTCGGACCTCGAAGTTGTCCAGGAATCTAAAAAGAAGTCGGTCATAGACAAAAAACAAGGGTGAAGGAAATTGGATTCTCAAAAACAAGTTTTTTTCTAGAACTATAAAAAAGGGTGTGGTAATGACATTGTCGGGGATATAACCCCAGGTACCCCAGAGTTAAGGTATAGAGAGACCTCAAGAGAGTATTGGGCATTTCTATGAAGGAATACAGAGGTACAAAAAGATATATCAAAAGACAAGAGGAATTAAGAAAGAAATATAAAGGAGAAAAGGGAGAAAGAGGACCTGGGCCGAATTACAGCTATCTCGGCCTGTCTCCATTATTTCTCATAGGCCAAACAACACTAACGGGCCGAGCTGAGCCTAATCCGGCCCACTGGCCGAACCACCACCGCGTCCCCACCTTATCTCGCCGACCTCCACCTCGCCAACCTCGTCACCCCGCCGAATCCCGCCAGGACGCCCGCGGACGAATCAACCTCGCCAGCGTCGCCCGGGTGGGCGGATCGACCATCGGGAAACCTCGCCAAGATCACCCGGGTGGGCGGTGATCTGCCCACCACGGGCGAACCTCCAGAGACCACCAGGCACCCCGGGTGGGCTGACGTCTTCTTCGACCTGGCCGGCCCACCACGGGCCATCTTGCCTCTTCCGGCTGGGCCGCCCTCAGCAATCTGGCTGGGCCTCCTTCGGTGACTCGGCTGGGCCACGCTTGGTAACTCGGCTGGACCTATGTCCCTTGCTAATTGAACCAGGCCGAATCTGTCAAGTCCCAGGCCGAATCAACACGCTGTCAAGGGTACATGGGCCGAATTATATTGACCTGGTAGACCTAATATTCACTCCCAGATGCTCCTACAAGCCCTATAACGACACACCTTCATGCCAAGTCAAGACCTTCATATCACGTGCCAGTCTTAGGACGTCCCTACCTCAGACTGACAGGAGTAATAAGGAATATGCCTATGGCATCAAGGAATATGCTAAGGAATATGTCCTGGCATCTCCAAAGATGCCAAGGCATATGCTCAACGTCTAAGAAGATGCCAGGAATATGCTGTTGGAATTATGCCCTAGTGGCAATAATAAAGATGTTATTATTATAATTCTTGTTCATGATAATGTTTATATTCCATGCTAGAATTGTATTAAGCGGAAACTTTAATACTTGTGTGGTTTGTGAACAACACCGTGTCCTTAGTACGCCTCTATGGACTAGCTCATTGATCAATGATGGTTAAGGTTTCCTAACCATAGACATGAGTTGTCAATTGATAATGAGATCATATCATTGGGAGAATGATATGATGGACAGACCCAAACTAAGCTAAGCAATTAGATCGTGTCATCGTGTTCGTCTTTGCGAAGCTTTTCTTATGTCAAATATTGTATTCCTTAGACCATGAGATAATGCAACTCCCTGGTATCGGAAGAAAGCTTTGAGGTCATCAAACGTCATCCTATGAGAGGGTGATCATAAAGGTGTCTCTCAGGTGATCGGAAAGTATCTGTTGGGTTGTATGTATCGAGATGGGATTTGTCCTCCCAAGTCGAGAGATATACTTGGCCCACTCGGTAATCGATATCAACACCGCTTGCAAGCATGTGGTTAAGGAGTTAATCACAAAGTGATATCGAATTACGAGCGAGTAAAGTACTTCTTTGTGAACGAGATTGAACTAGGTATGACGGTACCGACGATCAAATCTCGGGCAAGTAAAATATCGCGAGACGAAGGGAATATATATATGGGATTGATTGAATCCTGGCATCGTGGTTCATCCAATATGATCATCGATGAATGTGTGGGAGTCAATATGGGTTTCTAGACCCCGCTGTTGATTATTGATAGAAGATCATGTCTGCATATTCTCGAACCCGCAGGGTCACACACTTAACGTGTCTCGACGCTAGGATAGATTGGATAATTGGTTTATGAGTTTTTGTTCGAAGTCTCGGATGGGATCCGGGACATCACGAGAGGTTCCGGAGTGGTCTGGAGAATAAGATTCATATAAGGCAGTGCAGTTTTTGGAGTTCGGAATTGTTCCGGGTTAATCGGTATTGTACCGGAAGCTTCTAGAACCTTCCGGAAGGGGACCAATGTGGCCCCACCTTCCGGGAGGGGGCATGGGCCTATGAGGGAGTGCCCTGGCAACATTGGGCCAGGGGCACAAGGCCCCATAGGGCCCAGCCGGCCAAGAGGGTTTTAAACTCGAGATAGAGCTTCTAGAAGGGGGGGGTTCCTTGCCCCCCACTCCTCCTCCTTGGGGCCGCCGGTTTTGCTTGGGGGAGGGGCTAGGGCTGCGCCCACCCCTCTATATAAAGAGGGCAGGGGGCGCACCACCCCCACACACCTTCCCCTCCAACCCTAGCCGCCCTGCTGCCCTCCTCTCTCCCTCCCGACTGCTTGTAGGCGAAGCCCTGCTGCAGAAATTCTCCACCAATTGCACCGCGCCGTCGCGTTGTAGATCCAACCCATCTCTCCACCATACTTGCTGGACCAAGGAAGGAGGAGACGTCGAGGTGCTGCACGTGTGCATCTCACGGAGGCACCGCCACTTGTGGTGCTAGATCGGATCGGATCGCGAGGAGGAGAAGCGAGTACGACTACATCACCCACGTTCCGATTTAACGTTCACTGCTTGAATCTTCAAGGGTATGAAGATCTAATCCAATCTCTCTCGTTGTTTGCATCTCCTAGATTAGATCTTGGCTTTCCCTCTGTTCGCATCCGTAGAAAATTTTGATTTACTATGCTGCAAAACCCTTCAGTGGTATCAGAGCTAGATCTATGCGTAGATGTGTTTCACGAGTAGAACGCAACATGGTTGTTGCGGGCGTTGATGTTTTCTGTTGCAAGCCTCTTGTTTGTGTTCTTCTTATGGGCGGGATAGTGAGATTGAAGCGGTCCAGGCCAACCTTACGCGACGTCGTTCGTGAGACCGGCTCTGCACTTGACGTGTGGCTTGTTCCACACATGCGGCTGGTGGATGTCAGTTTCTCTCACTATAGTTGTCATGGGATTAACACCGGAGTTTGGCAACCATAATATCACCGTTGTGGCTTTCCGTAGGTAAGAATCGTTCTTAGCATCTACTCCCATAAGCCACGTAAAACATGCAACAACAAAGTAGAGGCGTCTAACTTGTTTTTGCAGGGAGTGTTTTCTGTGATATGGTATGGCCCAAGATGTGATGTGTATATTGTATGTGATGATCATGTTTTGTAATGTTTCACGACTTGCATGTCGATGAGTACACAACCGGCAGGAGCCATATGGTTGTCTTTATAATTGTGTATGACCTGCGAGTCAACTTCTTATACGCCATGTAATAGCTTTACTTTATCGCTAAGTAGTTAGCAATAGTTGTAGTTGCTATTCGTGGTGGAGGCAATCATGGTGGAGTGATGGAGATCATGCCGGAACGCACAAGATGGAGATCATTGCGCGAAGATTGGCTATACCATGTCACATAAAGTTATATGCATGTGATGTTTATCCTTTTATGTATCTTATTATGCTTAGATCGCGACGGTAGCATTATAAGATGATTCCTCACTTAAAGATCAAGATAAAAAATGTGTTCTCCCCAATTATGCAATGCTATGAAGTTCGTCGTGTCCAAGCATCACGTGATGATCGGGTGCTATAGACTCTACGCTCACATACAACGGTGCAAGCCAGTTTTGCACTGCTGAAAATACTTGGGTCTAACTTGACGAGCCTAGCATGTATAGACATGGCCTCGGAACACAAGAACCGAAAGGTTAAGCATGAGTCATATGAATGATATGATCGACACTTCGTTGTCCACCATTGAAACCACATCTCTTCTCGTGATGATCGGATTAGGTGTGGCGAATTTGGATCGTGTTCACTAAACAACTTGAGGGATGTTGAGTTTAGTGGGAGTTCATCTAGTAATTTGATTAAGTTGAACTATTTATCATGAACATAGTCTAAATTGTACTTGCAAATACTGTAGATCACATGGCCAAGTCCAACTTCAACTTCAACATTTTTGCTGAGATAGAAAAGCTTAGAAACAATGGGTCTAACTTCACCAAATGGTTCCGCATTACGAGAATCATTCTCATTTGGCGGACAAAAGGACTATGTCCTTGAGAAAGCGCTAGGTGACGCCTATAGATGCGGTGATGATGAAAAAGCTGTTTATCGTCAGCAAGGATGATTATGATTTGATTAAGATCGCCATGTTGTATGATATGGAATCGGATCTTCAAAATCGTTTTGAGGAGTTCGCCAGGCCCTTTGAGATTCTCGAGGAGCTGAAAAACATGTTTCAGACTCAAGCCCGTTCTGAGAGATATGAGATCTCTAAGAAATTCTTTAACTACAAGATGGAGGAAGGGAGTTCCGTTAGTGAGCACGCCATTGAGATGACGGGCTACACTCAACGCCTTGAGCAATTGGACTGCAAGATTCGGAGGAGCTCAAGATTGACACTCCTAGCTACAAAGTTTTGTAGTTGATCACAATCAGATTGGTTCCTTCGATATGATCAACGAGCTCTTTGCTAAGATGAAAGTAAGCGGAGGTGAACATCAAAAGAATAATCATGTGTTGATGGTCAACAAGCCCCCACCTTCAAGAAAGGTAAGGGTGCAAGGAAGCCCTTCAAGAAAGGCGGCAAGCGTTGCCCTCTTGAGAAGAAGCTCAAGTCTGGTCCTAAACCGACCTCGAGTGCTTCTATTGCAAGGACAAGGATCCTTTGGGCATAATCGTCCAAGTACTTAGCGGACAAGAAGGCTGGCACCATCAAAGGTATATTTGATATACATGTTATTGATGTTTTCCTTACTAGCCCTCGTTGTAGTGCACGGGTATTTGATACCGGTTCGGTTGCTAATATTTGTAACTTCGAACAGAGCTACGGAATAGACGGCTTATGAGGATGAGGTGACGATGCTGGCGTTAACGGATCAAGAGTTGATGTGATGGCCGTCGACGCTCTCCTTAGTTTTACCTTCGGATTAGTTTTAAACCTTAATAAGTGTTATTATGTGCTGCGTTGAGCATGAACATTATTTCGGATCTTGTTTATTGCAAGACGTTATTCATTTAAATCGGAGAATAATGGTTGTTCTATTTATATGAGTAACATCTTTTATGGTCATGCACCTATTGTGAATGGTTTATTTCTTCTAAATCTCGAAAGGGATGAAACACACATCCATAACATTGAGGCTAAGAGATGCAAAGTAGATAGTGATAATACTACTTATTTGTGGCACTATCGTCTAGGTCATATTGGTGTAAAGCGCATGAAGAAACTCCATTCTGATGGACTTTTGGAGTCTCTTGATTTTGAATCATTTGACACATGCGAACCATGCCTCATGGGCAAGATGATCAAAACCCGTTCTCGGTATGATGGAGCGAGCAACGGACTTGTTGGAAATCATACATACCGATGTATGCGACCGATGAGTGTTTCGACGCGGTGGATATCGCTATTTTCTCACTTTTACCGATGACTTAAGTAGGTATGGGTATATCTATTTAATGAAACATAAATCAAACGTTTGAAAAGTTCAAGGAATTCCAGAATGAAGTGGAGAACCATCATGTAAAGATTAAGTTTCTACGATCCGATCGTGGAGGTGAATATTTGAGTTATGATTTTCTCACGCATCTTAAAGCAAGCGGAATCGTTTAGCAACTCACGCCACCGAACACCACAGTATGAATGGTGTGTCTGAGCGGAATCGAACCCTATTATATATGGTCCGATCGATGATGTCTCTTACTGATTTGCCGTTATCATTTTGGGGTTATGCATTAGAAACCGCTGCATTCACTTTAAATAGGGCTCCATCTAAATCCGTTGAGACGACACTGTATGAACTATGGTTTGGTGCTAAACCTAAGTTGTCGTTTCTTAAAGTTTGGGGATGCGAAGCTTACGTCAAGAAGTTGATGCCGGACAAGCTCGGACCCAAAGCGGACAAATGCGTCTTCATAGGATACCCTAAGGAAACTATTGGGTATACCTTCTATCACAGAACCGAAGGCAAAGTGTTTATCGCAAAGAACGGTTCCTTTCTTGAGAAGGAGTTTCTCTCGAAAGAAGTGAGTGGGAGGAAAGTAGAGCTAGACGAGGTTATTGAACCTTCTCTTGAATTGGAGAGTAGCGCAGCACCTGAAATTGTTCTAGTGCCTTTGCACCAACAATAGAGGAAGCTAATGACAAGGATCATGAGGCTTTGGACGATGCTGCTCTTGAGCGTCGCGGGGCGACAAGGTCGCGTGCCCTCCCGAGTGGTACGGCAACCTGTCTTGACTGTCTTGTTAGTAGAAGGCGGTGAACCTACAAACTATGAGGAAGCGCGATGATAAGCCGGACTCGAGAAATGGCTAGAAGCCATGAAATCCGAATTGGGATCCATGAGCGAAAACCAAGTATGGACTTTGGTGGACCTCCTAGCGACCAAAGGCCGTTGAGTGCAAATGGATCTTCAAGAAGAAAACGGACGCGGATGGTAATGTTACCGTCTATAAAGCACGGCTTGTCGCGAAAGGTTTTCGACAAGTTCAAGGTGTTGACTACGATGAGACTTTCTCTCCCGTAGCGATGTTTAAGTCCATTCGGATTTTATTAGCAATTCTTGTTTCATGATTATGAAATATGGCGATGGATGTCAAGACCGCGTTCCTCAATGGCAACATTGATGAAGAGTTGTATATGATGCAACGAAGGTTTTGTCGATCCTAAGGATCTTGATAATGTATGCAAACTTCAGCGTTCCATTTATGGACTGAAGCAAGCATCTCGGAGTTGGAACCTTCGTTTTGATCAAGTGATCAAGAGCTTTGGATTTGTTCCAAATTGCTACGAAGCTTGCATCTACAAGAAAGTGAGTGGGAGCTCGGTGACGTTTCTGGTACTATATGTGGATGACATATTGATTATTGGAAATGACATCAACATGCTTAATGATGTGAAGAGTTATTTGAACAAGTGTTTTTCAATGAAAGACCTAGGTGAAGGCGCTTATATATTGGGCATCAAAATCTATAGAGATAGACAAAGGCGCTGATAGCTTTAAGCGAGTACATACCTAGACAAAGTTACGAAAAGGTTCGAATGGATAAGGCAAAGAAAGGTTCAGTGCCTATGTTGTCGTAAGATATTGAGCAAGGCTCGGTGTCCGACTTCTGATGAAATGATAGGGAAGCTATGAGCAAAGTGCCTTATGCCTCGGCCATAGGTTCGATCATGTATGCCATGCTGTGTACTAGACCGGATGTGTCCAATGCTCTTAGTTTGACGAGCAGATATCAGAGTGATCCAGGAGTGGAACACTGGACAGCCGTGAAGAACATCCTAAAGTACCTAAATAGGACTAAATAAATGTTCTTACTCTATGGGGGTGATGAACAGCTCGTCGAAAAAGGTTCCGTCGACGCTAGTTTTGACAAACAAGGATGATTCTAAATCTCACGTGATACGTGTATATTTTGAATGGAGGAGCTATGAGCTGGAGAAGCTGCAAGCAAAGCGTGATCGCGGGATCTATAGTAGAAGCGGAATACATGGCCGCTGCAGAAGCGTCAAGTGAAGGAGTTTGGATCAAGAACTTCATCACTGAGCTTGGCGTGGTTCCAAGTGCATTGGACCCACTAGAGATATTGTGTGACAACACTGGCGCCATAGCACTCGCTAAGGAACCAAGATATCATCCAAAGACCAAGCATATCAACCGCAAGTTTCATATAATCTGAGATTATATAGCAGATGGAGATCTGAAGATTAGCAAAGTACATACAGATCTGAATGTCGCAGATCTGTTGACTAAACCTCTTCCGCGTGCAAAACATGATCAACACCTCAGTGCCATGGGTGTGAGATTGTTGCCAAATGTAAACTAGATTATTGACTCTAGTGCAAGTGGGAGACTGTTGGAATTATGCCCTAGAGGCAATAATAAAGATGTTATTATTATAATTCTTGTTCATGATAATGTTTATATTCCATGCTAGAATTGTATTAAGCGGAAACCTTAATACTTGTGTGGTTTGTGAACAACACCGTGTCCCTAGTACGCCTCTATGGACTAGCTCATTGATCAATGATGGTTAAGGTTTCCTAACCATAGACATGAGTTGTCAATTGATAATGAGATCATATCATTGGGAGAATGATATGATGGACAGACCCAAACTAAGCTAAGCAATTAGATCGTGTCATCGTGTTCGTCTTTGCGAAGCTTTTCTTATGTCAAATATTGTATTCCTTAGACCATGAGATAATGCAACTCCCTGGTATCGGAAGAAAGCTTTGAGGTCATCAAACGTCATCCTATGATAGGGTGATCATAAAGGTGTCTCTCAGGTGATCGGAAAGTATCTGTTGGGTTGTATGTATCGAGATGGGATTTGTCCTCCCAAGTCGGAGAGATATACTTGGGCCCACTCGTAATCGATATCAACACCGCTTGCATGTGGTTAAGGAGTTAATCACAAAGTGATATCGGATTACGGAACGAGTAAAGTACTTCTTGTGAACGAGATTGAACTAGGTATGGCGGCACCGACGATCAAATCTCGCAAGTAAAATATCGCGAGACGAAGGGAATATATATATGGGATTGATTGAATCCTGGCATCGTGGTTCATCCGATATGATCATCGATGAATGTGTGGAGTCAATATGGGTTTCAGACCCTGTTGATTATTGATAGAAGATCATGTCGCATATTCTCGAACCCGCAGGTCACACATAACGTGTCTCACGCTAGGATAGATTGGATAATTGGTTTATGAGTTTTGTTGAGTCTCGGATGGGATCCGGACATCACGAGAGGTTCCGAGTGGTCGAGAATAAGATTCATATAAGGCGGCAGTTTTGGAGTTGAATTGTTAGGTTAATCGGTATTGTCTGAAGCTTCTAGAACCTTCGGAAGGGGACCAACATGGCCCCACCTTCCGGGAGGAATGGGCCTATGAGGAGTGCCCTTGCCGCATTGGGAGGGGCACAAGGCCCCATAGGGCCCAGCCGCCAAGAGGGTTTAAACTCGAGATAGAGCTTCTAGAAGGGGGGGTTTCCTTGCCCCCCACTCCTCCTCCTTGGGGCCGCCGGTTTGGCTTGGGGGAGGGGCTAGGGCTGCGCCCACCCCTCTATATAAAGAGGGCAGGGGGCGCACCACCCCCACACACCTTCCCCTCCAACCCTAGCCGCCCTGCTGCCCTCCTCTCTCCCTCCCGACTGCTTGTAGGTGAAGCCCTGCTGCAGAAATTCTCCACCAATTGCACCGCGCCGTCGCGTTGTAGATCCAACCCATCTCTCCACCATACTTGCTGGACCAAGGAAGGAGGAGACGTCGAGGTGCTGCACGTGTGCATATCACGGAGGCACCGCCACTTGTGGTGCTAGATCGGATCGGATCGCGAGGAGGAGAAGCGAGTACGACTACATCACCCACGTTCGAAACGTTCCGCGTCTGTAATCTTCAAGGGTATGAAGATCTAATCCAATCTCTCTCATTGTTTGCATCTCCTAGATTAGATCTTGGCTTTCCCTCTGTTCGCATCCGTAGAAAATTTTGATTTATTATGCCGCGAAACCCTTCATATGCTACATAGATGCCAAGCGTGGAGAGCAAGTCTTGTCTTCTGGGCTCCCCTTTATAAGGAGCACCAGGGGGATCGTTAGAAGGAGAGGCCCGGAAGGGATCCTCCCCTCTCTGCTCACTAGGAGCTCTCCTTCTTTCTCTTCCTCCACTCTCACAGAGAGATCTAGATAGAATCATAGGAGATACAGCTCAAGGAGCATGATTGTAGCCACAAGTATGACAAGATTATAAGAGATTAGATGTATAGAATGAGGTGTTATCTCCACTTGAGAGCATCAATCCAATATACATTGCATTTCTCTTTGTTCATACGAGTGCGGTCTTCACTGCATCATCTCTCCCCGGATTCCTCCACGTCCATCGGCCCCAACTTTAGCCTACCCATGGCATATGCCGTGATACCACCACGACATTTGGCGCCCACCGTGGGGCCTTTTAGTGGCGTTGGTTGGGTTTCCATCCGGACGGGAGCATCTTCATCAATTTCTTCCTCATAGGGCTCATTCATCTCCACCAAGCGAAAGGAGAACAAAGAGGTAAGTGCAAAGGCTCTACAAGTCTGACTCATCAAAACAGGTAAGACTCAGCAAGAAGGACTCAAGCACTACTCTAAGCTTACTGTAAGTACCAGGTAACTCAGCAAGGCACGTATGACTAGGTAAGACTCACTTGAACACTTCTCCAGGTATACTGTAAATGCCAGATAACTCAGCCACCAACACTCAATCCTTCATCCCGGGGAGAAAATAACTTAACCCGGGGACTAGTCAACTTATCCGTAAAGTCACCTTTGGATTAAGAGAACATTATGTTAATGTAGATCTATGTTTGAGCCAGCTTATTTATAACTTGGACAGAAGTTGAATCAGCTTATTTACGATTCAGGTAGATTTTGAATCAGTTAATTTATGCTTTGGATTGACCTGTAACTCAGCTCACCAGCGGACTTATTTATAACTCGGATAGAATTTGAGTCAGCTTATTATGATTCAGATAGAATTTGAGTCAGTTTATTTATGCTTTGGATTATCCTTTAACTCAGCTCGCCAGCCAGCTTATTAATAATTCAGATATAATTTGAGTCAATTTATTTATGCTTTGAATTAACCTTAAACTCAGCTCAGTAGCATGTCTCTGATTAAGACTAACATTTGATTCAGCTTGCCAGGGTATATTATAATTCGGATTGGTATTCGGAATCGGCGTACTAAGCATATCTCTTATTCGGGCCGAAGCTTGATTCAGCTCGCCAGATTGCCAGGTTATGTTATGACTCGGATTGATATTTCGCTATCTTGCCAGGTTACCCCATATCTCGGACGACTATTTGCCAGCTTATCATATCTCGAATCTATATCTCATATCTACATCTCGAATCAGATCTCTCAGCGGCTAGCCCTATTATCATATCCCAAAACTTAATCTCGGATCTATATCTCGGATCCATATCAAAGGCAAATTAACATCATCTCACCAAATCAAGTTATATCGTGGCAATTAGATGACTCTTATTTGAGTCATATACCTCGGATTTGAGTCAAGTGACTCAGATTCGAGACATAAGTCAGACATAAGTAAAATAACTCGGATTCGGAGTCAGGTGACTCGGATTTGAGTCATATACCTTGGATTTGAGTCAGATGACTCAGATTTGAGATGTAAGTCAAAAATTAGTAAAGTAACTCGGATTTGAGTCAGATGACTCGGATTTGAGTCATATAACTCGGATTTTGAGCCAGGTAACTCAGATTCGAGACATAAGTCAAATATGAGTAAAGTAACTCGGATTTGAGTCAGATGACTCGGATTTGAGTCACATAACTCGGATTTTGAGCCAGGTAACTCAGATTCGAGACATAAGTCAAATATGAGTAGAGTAACTCAGATTTGGAGTCGAATGACTCGGGTTTGAGTCATATAACTCAGATTTTGAGCCAGGTAACTCAGATTCGAGACATAAGTCAAAGATGAGTAAAGTAACTCGGATTTGAGTCATATAACTCGGATTTTGAGCCAGGTAACTCAGATTCGAGACATAAATCAAAGATGGGTAAAGTAACTCGGATTTGAGTCATATAACTCGGATTTGAGTCATATAACTCAGATTTTGAGCCAGACAACTCGGATTCGAGGCATAAGTCAATTATGAGAAAAGTAACTCGGATTTGAGTCAATAACTCGGATTTTGAGTCAGATGATTCAGACTCAAGACATAAGTCAATTTTGAGTAAAATAACTCGGATTTGGAAACAGAAGTCTAGAAACTTACCCAAAGGGGTTATGACCAGTGCCCATGAAGGCCAGAAGTCTAGAAACTTACCAAAAGGGGTTATGACCAGTGCCCATGAAGGCCAGAAGTCTAGAAACTTACCAAAAGGGGTTATGACCAGTGCCCATGAAGGCCAGAAGTCCAGAAACTTACCCAAAGGGGTTATGACAAGTGCCCATGAAGGCTAGAAGTCCAGAAACTTACCCAAAGGGGTTATGACCAATTCCCAAGAAGGCCAGAAGTCCAGAAACTTACCCAAAGGGGTTATGACCAGTGCCCAAGAAGGCCAGAAGTCAAAAAACCTGCCCAGAAAGGTTATGCAGAGCCCAAGAAGGCCGAAGTCACAAACTTGCCCAAAAGGATTATGCGACCAAGAAATATATGACAAGGAAGTTGTATGTGAGAAAACAACTCTAGGGATATTTAGATATAAAGCCCATGAGCGATTCTACGAATCCCACATGGCCTCGGGGACTAATTTCGGGGATATAACCCCAGGTACCCCAGAGTTAAGGTATAGAGAGACCTCAAGAGAGTATTGGGCATTTCTATGAAGGAATACAGAGGTACAAAAAGATATATCAAAAGACAGGAGGAATTAAGAAAGAAATATAAAGGAGAAAAGGGCGAAAGAGGACCTGGGCCGAATTACAGCTATCTCGGCATGTCTCCATTATTTCTCCTAGGCCAAACAGCACTAACGGGCCGAACTGAGCCTAATCCGACCCACTTGCCGAACCACCACCGCGTCCCCACCTTATCCCGCCGACCTCCACCTCGCAACCTCGTCACCCCGCCGAATCCTGCCAGGACACCCGCGAACGAATCAACCTCGCCAGCGTCGCCCAGGTGGGCCAGATGTGGCCAGCAGAAACCTCGCCCGATCACCGGGTGGGCGCGCCGATCGTCTGCCCTGCAGGCGAACCTCCAGAGACCACAAGGCACCCCGGGTGGGCCGACGTCTGCTTCGACCTGGCCGGCCCACCACGGGCCATCTTGCCTCTTCCGGCTGGGCCGCCTCGACAATCATTTGGGCCTCCTTGGTGACTCGTAGCTGGCAGTAACTCGGCTAGACCTATGTCCCTTGCTAATTGAACCAGGCCGAATCTGTCAAGTCCCAGGCCGAATCAACACGCTGTCAAGGGTACATGGGCCGAATTATATTGACCCGGTAGACCTAATATTCACTCCCAGATGTTCCTACAAGCCCTATAACGACACACCTTCACGCCAAGTCAAGACCTTCATATCACGTGCCAGTCTTAGGACGTCCCTACCTCAGACTGACAGGAGTAATAAGGAATATGCCTATGGCATCAAGGAATATGCTAAGGAATATGCCCTGGCATCTCCAAAGATGCCAAGGCATATGCTCAGCATCTAAGAAGATGGCAGGAATATGCTACACAGATGCCAAGCGTGGAGAGAAAGTCTTGTCCCCTGGGCTCCCCTTTATTAGGAGCACCAGGGGGATTGTTAGAAGAAGAGGCCCCGAAGGGCTCCTCCCCTCTCTGCTCACTAGGAGCTCTCCTTCTTCCTCTTTCTCCACTCTCACAGAGAGATCTAGATAGAAGCATAGGAGATACAGCTCAAGGAGCATGATTGTAGCCACAACTATGGCAAGATTATAAGAGATTAGATGTATAGAATGAGGTGTTATCTCCACTTGAGAGCTTCAATCCAATATACATTGCATTTCTATTTGTTCATACGAGTCCGGTCTTCACTGCATCATCCCTCCCCGGATTCCTCCACGTCCATCAGCCCAACTTTAGCCTACCCATGGCATATGCCGTGATACCACCACGACAGACATCCACGAATTTTCAACTAAAAAGTGTGGGTAATGACAGATGCGTCAGAATCATGGCTATTGGATCATAATGACAAGTGCATGGAGGACTTTGGTTGGGCCTGTGGAGTATTTGCTAGACATAATTTGTTTTCTATCATGAAACTATATTATCTGCTTTCTCTCTTGTATAATTCTTTTTTTAACAGGGGAAGGGACCCTAAGGTCCCAGAAACTGGCATTAATAGACAAAATTATTATAACACTGCAGGAAGGACCTTAAAGAAAATAAATTTACAACTATGTCCCTTCGATTTGCAAAAAGGACCTTAGAACATAATCCAAAACACAATCAAGTCCTCAAGCAAATCCCGACCTCGCCGACGATGCAATTGCCACCATCGTCAGCCACGTCCTCGCCGTTGATGGGCAAGGTGAAGAGGGCCTCCCGCCGGACGTTGAAAGAAGGGGCGTCAAACAAATCCAGCGAAGCCTTTGAAGCCGGAGTAGCAGTCGAACCGCCTAAGAAGCTTGCTGGAGAGGATTTTTTAGGAGCCTAATCAATCCAGCAGTAGAGGAGGTCGTCGCAATAGCAAAAGATAAAAGTTGAGCATCGATGCCATTATGCCAGTATAGAGGAGATCCTGACAGCGGAGGACTGCAGGACCTCTTCTCCCCAAAAGCAGATCGAAGTCACTGGAGATCTTCACCTGGCCTGCAACCTCCTTTTCGTCACCATAACGAACAAGGAGAACAGAGGCCAAGATCCATTCTTTAGCAGAAGTTCTACAAAACGCGAGATTATTGATACGTCCAAAACGTATCTACTTTCTCGAACACTTTGCTATTGTTTCTCCTCTAAATTTGTGTGATTTGGATGCAACTAACACGGACTCACGCTGTTTTCAGCAGAATTACCTTGGTGTCTTGTTTTTGTGCAAAAAATGAACTATCAGGAAAAATCTCAGAAAATATGCCAAAAATCATATTTCAGCAGAACATCCACGGAGCCAGAAGACGAGACGGAGAGGAGGCCTGGGGGGCCACACCCACCCCAGGCGCGGGCCCACCACTAGCCGCGCCTGGAGGGGGTGTAGCCACCCCAGGCACCCCCTCGGCCTCCCTCTGCGCCTATAAGTTGCCTTTCGGCCTAAAAACGAGGGGGGTTCGATAGTTTTCCAGAAAGAGTTCCGCTCCGCCGCCGCCACCAGAAACCAAGATTCGGATCCAGAAACTCCGTTTTAGCACCCTGCCGGGAAGGGAATTTGGAGAGGATCATCGCCATCGTCATCACCAACGCATCCTCATCAACCACCGATGTTTCCCTCATCCATGAGTGAGTAATCCCCCACTGTAGGCTTGGGGATGGTCGGGATTGGATGAGTTCTATCATGTAATCGAATAAGATCTGTTAGGGCATAGTGCCTAGTATCTCTATTAGTGTTATTTGACTTTGTTGCAACTTGTTATGCTTAATGCTTGTCACTAGGGCCCGAGTGCCATGATCTCAGATCTGAACTTATTATTGAATCATTATGATAGTATTGTTTGTGATCTTATCTGCAAGTTGTGTACACATATCATTGTCCGGATCCAAAGGCCCCAAAGTGATAATAATTGGGACAACTGGAGGGGATGGCTATGGTGTGAGGATCACATGTGTTCATGAAGTGTTAATGCTTTGCTCTGGTGCTCTATTAAAAGGAGCACCTTAATTGCCAGTAGTTCCCTAGAGGCCCCGTTGCCACCGGCTGGCTGGACAGAAGATGTTGTGCAAGTTCTCATTGCGAGCACGTATAACTATATTTGGAGCATATGCCTAGGATTGTTTAGTACTTTGATGCTTATTATTATTTATCTGCAATGCCCTAGGTCTTGAAGTTACATGTTTAGACTCCTCCATGCAACGCCTGTCCATCCATCTCTATGCCTACCGCACTTGAATCCTACTGTTACCGTTACTATTACTATTGCTCCTGTTTCACTATTGTTGTTGTTGTTGTTGCTGTTGCTTTGCTGTTGCTACTGATAAACTTCTGTGAGAAAGAACTATTTCCAGGTGCAGCTGAACTGACAACTCGGTTGTTAAGGCTTGCAAGTATTCTTTGGCTCCCCTTGTGTCGAAGCAATAAATTGGGTAATACTACCCGCGAAGACTGTTGCGATCCCCTATACTTGTGGGTTATCAAGACTATTTTCTAGCGCCGTTGCCGGGAAGCATAGCTTTATTTGTAAGTTCACTTGGATCTATTATTGTTCACTTCTACATCCTTTCATCATGGGAAAGTCTCGTGATGGAAAGTTCCCTATTTTACTATCCACTACAAGAAGAGGTACAGTCCTAAACATCTCTGCTGCTCTTGATTCACCGTCTGTTATAAGTAAGCTTCTCACACCACCACCACATACTCATGCTACACACACTGCTACTACTGCTGAGTATGAAACTGCTTTTGATACTCATGATGTTACTTCTACTATGCTTGATGCGAGTGGTTCATTAGGTCCTTTTCTAGATGCTACTATGGCTGGTCTAGGAAATACTGAAACTCCTAGTGAAGACACTTTTATACCTGTTAACTCACCTGAGGCTAGTGAGAGTTATGATATTAATGATGGTTACATTGAGTTCACTGGTGATTTTGTTGAAGAGTGCCAAAACACACATGGTACTAGTGCTATTAAGAGTCTCCTTGCTAGACGTACTATTATGCCAAAGTTGTCCTCTGATCCTAAGTTTGCCACTTCTCCCATAAATATTAAAGATGAAGACTATGATTTCTCTCTTGATTTATCTTATTTAGATATTGTTGAGAAAGAACCTTTTTGTGGGACTGAAAATGAGAGTGTTGTGGCTCATATGAATGAGCTTTCTACTATGAGTGCTTTATTCTCTGATGATTTTAAAATGCGTAAGTACTTTGTTGCTAAGATCTTACCTTTTTCACTAAAAGGAGAAGCTAGGGCTTGGTTTAATAGATTACCTCCTGGTTCCATTGATATCCCCGATGGCTTGATTGCTTGTTTCTTCCAGAAATATTTTCCTCCCAGTGATAGACATGCTGCTTTGCAGAAACTTTTTGATTTTAAATAGGGAGAAGAAGAGAAATTGCCTGAGTCATGGACAAGGTTCTGTGCCTTGATTCATGCACATCTTGGATGTCCATTACCTAAGAATGAGCTTCTTGATATTTATTATAATGGACTGACTGATGATTCTAGGACCTACCTAGATAGATTTGCTGATTGTGTTTTCAAAAAAAGGACCCCTACAGATGCTGAAGAATTAATGGCTAAGATAAGCAAGAATTATGATGATTGGACTTCAACTGAGATGAATGCACCTGAGCCTATTACTCATGAACCAGTTGTTCCTGAACCAATTCCAGCACCAACAACAAAGAAGAGGGGAGTTATTGCATTAAATGATGAAGTGATGAAGGAAGCTAAGAAGTGTCTAAAGGAGAAAGGTATTATAGCTGAAGATGTGAAGAATCTACCTCCTATAGAAGAATTATGCAAGCCAATTCCCCACTCATCCACTATTGAGGTACACTCTCTCCAACACTTTGATGAAGGTGATATTCCCTATGGTAAGACTCCTGATCAATGTTTAGAAGAACTTGACACTTTTATTGTTAAGCAAGGGTATTTTAATAAACATGTTCAGAATCATTTATTGGAAAACTCTAGAGCTATCCATGAGTTAAAAGATATTGTGGAAAGAACTTCTAATGATATTAAAATGCTTTGTAAACACTTTCAAATGGTTCAAACTCAACTTGATCAACTTGCTAAGGTGCAAAAGGATATGCTAGTTAATGCTTCAGGAGATAAACATGCTTATGTAATTAGAACTAGGAGTGGTATAGCTACTCAAGATCCTTTATATCCTGAAGGGCACCCTAAAAGAATAGAGCAGATTCCCAACAAGGTGAAGATAGTGGTAGTCCCCGTAAGAGAAAGAAAAAGAAACACAAAATACTTGATGAACCACTTTGAAAGGATACAAATGTCTCCTAGAGGGGGGTGAATAGGCGATTGCGGTGGCCCAGCATACCACTTCATGATGTAGTATACTATAGTCGTTGACATAACACCAATGAAACATCGTTCACTAGTATTACATCCCTCAGAATGGCACAACAGAAACACAACGGGTCCAATACATGGCTAAAGGTTACAACTCACTCTCTACATAAGATCCAGAGAACACCCTAGATTTAAGAGAGGAGAAGAATCAAAGATAAACAACGCAAGAACTATTATACTATTAAAACTAGTATTTTAACTAAGGGATTGGCATTGCTGCTATTGCAATACACTACAGAATTAGGTTCTTTGGCTAGAGATTATATTCCTATTTATTCAGTAACTTCGTCTTCACTTGAGTTGATGTATATGTTGACTTCCTTGACTTTATTGAAGAGCTTTAGCTTTTGATGATTCCTGGAGCATAACTTGGTGTAGACATCATCTTAATGGCTTCAGAATCTAGCAAGGGTTAAGAAGATACTTTGAGTACGAGCGTGCTCAACAAGTTCACTATAAAAGGAGTGTTTGATGCACTATAACTATAGCCACAGACCGTAGGTCGTAGGCAATGCAAGTTTTCATAAACATTTCTTCAAAGGTTGCTTTTATTCTTAAATGCTATGTCCGTCAGCCTACACGGGTTTACGAGAACTTTCATGGAGTTCCTTTCCCGCAGCGTTCGCAGCTCCTTCCTGGAACAGGGAGTAACAAGTTATAGTTCTTACACTCTGCATAGGTGCGTTACTTTTCCCATGAGAGATCAACTCCTTGTTGCACAACCGGGCAGCTTACCCGTCCACAATTCCATGTTGTGGGGCCCGGTTGATGATCCAAGCCAATCACTGCCCTCTTCGCGACCTCATATGTCTGCACGATCCTTCGGGCTAGCTCACCTTCGCTAAGCCCCCTTTCGGGCAGGCTAAAACCCTGATGAGTTCCCGAAGACTCTATAACCTGGTGTTGCCCTGGCAAGTGCCATATTAAATGGTCCATCCACTAAACACCATCCATAGATAATCTAGACACCAAAAGTGTGGGGCGTAAGGATGCCCACCCATATGTTGGATCCACACAAGGAATCACAACGTCACGTTAAGGTCGTCTTGCCTCCATACAAGAGGAAAATGATACAGCTGACTTCTCCGTCCCATTCCAAATCTCATTGTTAACTCGTAATATACGGCGCAAGAATCACTGGCGACATTGGTTGTTAAGTCCTAGATATTATGTTCCTTTACCACCGGAACTGGTAATAACTTATAATCACATCATTATGAAAATACTGTTTTCAGATCTTTTTCAAATGCAGGTGATGTCTATATTGGATTTATAAAATACTTTACAGAAAATGATAAAAGGACATGAGCAAGTGTGAACTTGCCTTTTGTGATTGCAAGATTATGCACTCACGGTCTTCAAGGTAATATAAGATCCAAAATCTGAAACCAGCATCATTGGTCCGGTAAGGACTAATGTTTGAAGAAGCAATATGCTCTTATGCATAAGTAATGTGATGCATTTTATATACGCGAATCTCGGGGTAACGGTGTTCTAGGGTTTGGGTACTAGAAATGATGTATTTGAAATATGTTATACTTTTGGATGAGTTTTATACTCGTGCTTCTTATTAAGGCTTGTGAGTGTGTGTGGAACAATCATAAAATTACAATATCATAAAACAATGGAACACACACAAAAGGTGAAATGCTATTCAAGATTGTTTATATAAGAGTTCTTGTTTGAAGTGGCAAAAAGAATAACATTTGAAGAAAAGATTCCTTTTCTAAGGTTTAAACAATCTTTGTGGTTAGTTAGTGGTGGTCGATGTTATTTGTGCTTGCTTGAATAGTTTGGGCTTGAGATGCTTTATGTCTTAACTATAACAGACCAAAGTTAACTATAAAACATATAACAATGCTTATAGTATTATATTTAGATTCTTGTAGACTAAAGTTAACTTTAAAATAAAGATAGTTTGAAAGTATAATGCTTATAACCTTTGTACCCGGTGTACTTGGTAATGTTTCCTTAAGGTTACTTAAGAATGGTTATTCTTCTAATTAAGTTGTGATCTCTTAATTTTGTAGTGAAACAAGATTTCTTGTTTACTTATAAAGGTATGATTATGGTTTGCAGATAAATAAATAGTACTAGTGACTACTCATGAATTATCTTTGGATTTAGTCCATTATAAGGTTGTATTTGATTGATATATCATTCTGGAAGATTTTATAATTATTAAAGATCTTTTTAGAATATAA
The DNA here is from genome assembly GCA_023614405.1 of Avena insularis. Lineage (NCBI taxonomy): Eukaryota > Viridiplantae > Streptophyta > Magnoliopsida > Poales > Poaceae > Avena > Avena insularis. The sequence goes on along the minus strand of CM042693.1, from coordinate 6,003,219 downwards.
TTTATTCATTTAGTAGAAGGATAATTCAATATAATAGTATTTCTAATGTTTTGAATGATTATGACTTATTAGTAATATTCAAGAATAATATTTATTTATTAGACTTGATTGACTAATTGTAGCAATATTAACAAATTTTATTTACCCTTATATGAATTTTAAACTAAGTAATTAAGTTTAAATTTGAGTTATTAAAATATTTGAATTTTTTTGTAACTCAAAAGTGGGATATTATATTTTTAACAGGTAGATATTATTTTTGTGATTATTTTGGTATATTATATTTATTTTTGTGATTTATAAAAAATAAGATATGATTTTTACAATTCTTATTACTTTATAATTACTTAATAAATAATAAATATTTAATTAAGTGAAATAATAATACATGATTATGGTTTTAAATTGTATTTTTTACTTTTCTAAGATTTTGGTATTTTATTTATATTATTAACATTTTCCATTATTAACATATGAATTATCAAAGTTTTATTACTTATAAAACTTTTATTAAATAATATTTATTTAAATAATCATCATAATAATATTTGATAATAATTTTAAGTTGTAGATTTTATTTTTCTACAAATGTTCATATATTATACACATTTTTCTGAATTATAAATCAAAAGTTATTAATTAAACAAGATTTAATCATTTATTTGATTTTTGAAATATTATTAATTGAATTTATAACATTTTATTTATTTCTTAAATAGGAAATACTTTTTACACCACACCTACAGCTAGCCTATGTCACTGACCAGTGGGCCTATGTCCACCTCGGCACTTCAGGTTAGAAAATGTATTTGTTACTGATTGGTTTGCTACCCCCCGACAATGACATATGGGCCCAAGGCCATGTCATCAGCCATGCGAGACAAAGACTGGTCAAACTCGCTGACGTGGTTCGAACCTGACATAGGCATGAAGTCACCTGGGTTGATCCTCACTGGTTGAGGATCGATCGATCGATCTGGTGCGCGCGGCGGGTCTGTGATTAGGTGCGTTGGACAGAGGAGATCAAGGCGAACCTATTGGACTGCATCAGCGACGAGCTTCTGCGACGGCCAACGGTAGTGCTCAACGAAACTATGCTTACGGTAAGAATTATCAAGCGAAGATGGGGTCCAGAGATGCGTAATCTTACCCTGATGACTATAGAGAGGTCGGGGAGGCTTGGGGAGGTGTGACGATGACGAATCGAAGATAATGGCCATGGCGGCCGAGGAAAAAGAATGCTCGATTTCACATGATTCTCGGCGTGCGGGCTTCCGTGCTTGGTCCTAGGTGAGTAAGTCCATGACGGCGCGTCCAACGGTGGCTATCACGAGGCGAGAGGTGGTCTCTATTTGGCTGGAATGACAAACTCTAACGAACTAGGGTTTCGGGTGAGAAAGGAAAGTGGTTCTGGAGAGCGAGATTGAGGATGAGATTGGTATGAGAGTATAGAGGAGGACGCGGCGATCTTATCTACTCCTCCCAGGGATGGCGGCACACACACGTCGTGATCGATCGGCGGAACTCGACCTTGATCTCTTCCGATCCGAGGTGCGAGCAGAAGTCGATCTTGCGGAAAATCCCATGGCGCTTCTTTCCTCTCAACCCATAGTCCCTCTTCGGTCCCACCTGTCAACCAGAGACGAGAACGAGCTGGGCTGGTTATTGGGCCTTTGTGGGCTGCACCTGGGCAACATGTAAGCAAAGAGAAGTTGGGCCACGACCAGGTCTTGTTTTTTATTGGTTTTCCATTTTTCTATTTTCTGTTTTCCTTTTCAGATTTGAATTTAATCTATATTTTGAACTTTTTTAATAAAGTTTATTTGCTGAATACTTACACCAACAATTTGTATTTATTGTGATTTCTTTTGTGAACCTTTATGATAAATGTTTTATATTTTTTATATGAACCCCCTTTTAATATTTTGTAGAAACTTTTCTTATTATTTATCTTTCCACTTTTAACCATGGATTTAGTAGATGATATATTCTTATTTGTTTATAAAACTTAACTCTAGTTGGCTCATAGTTTGAATAGAAATTTTTATATGTAAAATGATCCTATATTATTATTTGATGTATAAAATATAAAAGAGATTAATATGGTTATTACTACTTCCATTATCTTGGAAAATGGCAATGTATATATTCTATTAGGATAAACAAAGAAGTTTAGGGTGCTTGATTTACTTATATTCCCTTGTTACTGTGAGTAAAGATCTAATAACTAATCATATTGGCTTTTGTTTGTGATATTTGATGACATCATCCTTTTAAAATAGAAAGTTATATTTAGGATGTTTCATAAAGGAATTGATAAGGATATTCCTAAGTACATATAGCTATGTTGATTGGAATTAACAGGGATGTACTTATGTGATTTGCTATAGGAAAATATTCTTATAAAGTGATATAGATATAAGATGATGGGTCAATAACCTGATATGGATATTACGTTTGGTTTAAGATTTAGAGTTGAGTGTTTACCAGGAATGTCTATTTTCCATTATTCACAGTCCTGGATTTCTAATTTAAGGAATTCCTTTCCTAGATATACTACTTCTTCCTATCTATCATCATGGTTAACATGATGGGATTTATTTCATAAGAATGTTCTTATTCACCTTTTATTCTTATAAACTCATGGATGAATCCAATGAGCTTGACATTGAAGCTTTTATAGTTTCCTCATATCCATTCTTGGTTATATCCACTACTCTACTATTGATAGCCTTTCATCCAACAAGTAGTTCCTTAAAATTCTACTCATAATCCTCCTTAATCATTCATCACTAATATATCTTTAATAGTTGTATGCATCCAACTACCTTTCTCTAAAGTTTACTATCCTTTAAGATGAATAACACTACTTCCATAACTTTATGCTACACTAGCTTTAATTGAACAATATCATCCTACATTTACTTTACTCCAATATCTCACACTCCAACCCTACATTATATTTATGTGGCTTGTAATGACTACTCTAGGATAACTTATCTCTACTAGGGTTTCAATCATGCTCTACCCACCAATATCTTTTATACTAGTTATAGGTAGACCATCCTGGTGAGTAAGGCATGATCAATAGAATCCTTTAATCATTTATAGCTTAAGTTCTTAGTTGGATAAACAAGGCTCTATCAATACTACCTTTCAATTGTATTGAAATTATCTTCTTAGTATCTCATATTGGATTAAGGTTATTCATGGACTATGCCCTCTTTAAAAGATTTAAGTAAATGCTATGATAAGATCAAGAAGTAGTAAATTAAGTATTGATAGTTAAAGAATTTGTGAATCAATGGTTGATTACTCAAGATTGATGAACAACAGATATTAAGATAGGTTCCATAAAGATTGACATGGAAAGAAAGATGTATGGTGAATGATCTAAACTTAGTTTCTTTCCAACTCAAACTCATTAAAGAGTTAAAGTTAGGTATTACTATGGCACTCATAGTAAGAATAGATAAGAATAAGATAGGTCAGGATTATTCATTGCATTTATATTACTTTAGTTGTAATCTTAACTTAGTATTCATAGGTTGTTATGATGAATAGTATGATATGATCCCTTAAGGATCATATATTAATCATTAAAGCAATGTATTATGAGTGGCATTTTATTATATCTGATCTACCCTTAGATCAAATCATGTTTACCCAAATAAGGTTTTAGCAAAGGTCATATTGAAACTTATCGTAGTCAACTTGATGATCTGCTTCAATTCTATCAAGTTAAGAGAACCTTCAATCACTTTGACAAGTTTTGTTCAAAAGCGCGAAAATTATTCAGATTTTCTATGCATGAATGCAATACACACATCTGGGTTCAGCTTATTTCTAGGCTCTAATGCTGGGATGTTACAACGATTAAAACTTTTCCTAGAGTGGCTCGACAAAGGCGGAATTAAACTAGCGTTTACTTTGTCAAGCACAACCTAGAACAACTAGGGTTCATCTATGTGCACCAACAACTTATGTTAAGCAATACAAGCAACAATGTGATAGCAAGAAATAGATTACTTCAAGCACGAAGGCTATCACAATGTAAAGTGCATAAGTAAAGAGCTCGGGTATAGATATAACCGAGACACGCGGGGACAACGATATTTTATCGGTTCCTCCCAACATGGAGTGCGTCTCGTTTGGAGAGAGGGTGGTATCAAACCACCAACGCCACAAAAGGCGTCCCTTATTCTTCGGTGAATCTCACCCCAACGGGATCGATCCATGCTTCCACTATCGGTGCACTTGTCGGTGGCAACCGGAACCTCTCACAAGGTTGGGGCACTTCTCCACAACTTAATTGGAGGCTCCCAACAAACGCCACCAAGGCCACAAAACCGTCTAGGGTTCCAAGAACCCAAGAGGGACAAGCTTCAATGAGTAACACAAACCAAATCCTCCGAGGAGAACTCAAACCAACGCACCGAATGCAAATGGCAAGAACACCACAAAGGTTCTCAAATCCCTCACTCTCAAGTTCCAACAAAGCTACTAAAGCTATTGGGAGAACAAGAGAGGAGGAATCAAAGAGGGACACAAAATCCCCCACAATCTAGATCCCCAAAGATACACTCACAAAGAGATGAATCGGTTAGGTCAAAACGTGGATCTAGATCTCCTCTCTCTTTAACTCAAATATGGGCAAGAATCATCGGAGGGGAAGAGATTAATCAAGCTTCAAAATGTAGAGCAAGTGTGGACAACTTAGACTAATAGAGGAGAAAGAAGCAACTCAAAAGCAAAACGGACAAAGATTATTTAAAGGGCTAGTCAAAATCTGTCCGTTGGGGCATTTTCGAGCAGTCGGTAGTACGGATTGGTCCGTACTCTGGACCCAACCAGTAAAATAGCACAGCGATGTAGGCGGTCAACTGCAATGGCGCTAGCTTCATGAGCTCTTGTGAGGTGGGCAAGCATAGCGACATCGGCGCCTTGGCGGCGCATGCATTAAATGGGCCATGGGCGATGGGGCAAGAGGAGATGGGTTGGCGTAATGATTGTGCGGCGGCGGCGAAGCGTGGGAAAGCACTGGTGTAGTACCCACCACCAGGCATACTACCGGGATGGTCAGGTACACTGGAAAAACTACTAGGCGAGGTAGAGGTAGTTGGGGAACCTTTGAGATGCGGTGATACTACCGCTCGGCCGAGAAACCTGATTTTTCCTTTTCTTTTTAAATAAGACCAGCAGATATTCAAACAGCTATAACTTTTGATTGGTAACTCCGATCGACCCGATTCCAATTGCGTTGGAAAGAGGACGACGTGAGCTTCCATATAAACCCTAAACCCTGATTGGTTATCACCAAGTGAGATTGTATCAAGTATAATAATGTGATATACCTCACTTGGTGAGAAACCGAAAAACCGCACAGATCGAAATCGCAATAAGATACAAACAGAAGATCCTATTTTGATGAACAAGCGCTTGTTATGGAGATTACCACAAGCTCTATATCCTCACATGGATAAGACCAAATAACAACCAAATACAATGATGCAAGTATGCAAAGGTTTGAGCTCTCTCCGAATGATGTGATCGAGTTACTCATTCGAGAGACCCTCTTGATAGTACGACTATCTATCCTAAACCCTGTCTCCCACTAACAATATGAGACCGGCAAAAGGGAAAACCTATCAAGATTATACCTTTGCCTTGAGAATTCCACTTGAGCTCGATGTAGACGATCTTGACCTTCTCAAGATGGAATGCCTTTCTTAATTCCTCATCATCGATCCATGATTACCGAGGATGGCAAGCATCAAACATGAGATCTTCTATAGATGTCGCATATTGAGCTTGCAAAACATATCTTCTTCGCATTACATCAACCTTGAAGCCAACAGATGCTCCAAGCGATGCCAATGGACAAATCCTACAAGTGCAACTTAATACACACATTAGTCCATAAAGATTTTCATTAACTAACAAAACCACACATGGGGGACCACATGTTCTTTCACACTTGAAAGTGCCGTAGATCCTAATAGTATATCTGTCTCTGATGCTGAAACTGAGATTGGTAATGATAAAAATGAGTCTCCTGATAAGGAGGAAGGTGAGGAAGAACCTGAGAAGCACACTAAGAACACTAGGTACACAAAGGAAGATTTTATTGCTAATAAACATGGTAAAGAGAGGGAACCTTGGGTGCAGAAACCTATGCCTTTTCTAGGTAAGAAACATAAGTCAAAGGAGGAGGAGCACTAAAACAAGTTTTGTGAGTGGATGAAACCTTTATTCTTGCAAATTCCTTTGACTGATGCTATTAAGTTGCCTCCTTATTCAAAGTATATGAAGGATATTATCTCTAATAAAAGGAAGATTCCTAATGAGGAGATTTCTACTTTGCTTGCTAATTACTCCTTCAATGGTAAGGTTCCAAAGAAACTTGGTGATCCAAGTATACCAACTATTCCTTGCTCTATTAAGAATAATTATGTTAGAACCGCTTTATGTGATTTGGGAGCTGGAGTTAGTATTATGCCTTTTCTCTCTACAAAAGACTCTAGCTAGAAAAGTTGATACCAACTGATATTTCTTTGTAAATGGCTGATAAGTCAACTACTATTCCTATTGGTATATGTGAGGATATTCCTGTTAAAGTTGCTCATAATTGCATGGTTTTAACTGATTTTGTTGTGCTTGAAATGCCCGAAGATGATAATATTTCTATTATTCTTGAAAGATCTTTTCTTAATACTGCAGGTGCTGTCATCAATTGCAATCAAGGAAAAGTAACATTCAATATTAATAACAAAGAGCACACTGTCTATTTCCCCAAGAAGGTTGTTAAGAGCTATTGCCTGAATTCCATTGAAAATATTGAGAGCATCAAGGTTGGAGAAATATATTGTCCCATTCCACAAGAAATTTTTGAAACTATTATGATTGGGACCATTGCTATCAAGTATGAGGTAACATAATAACCTTGTGGAATGCAAAGTTTTGTTTCATATAAGATTGTTTTGGTGACTTGACCAACCTTGTTAATAAAAGGATTTTAATGAACAAAATAATGTTTCCACTATGGTTATACTTGCTTTCTTTTTCTTTTCTCCTTCCTAGTCTTTGCTTTAGCTTTAGTTTTGCCGGTTGTTTGCTTGTTTGAGTTTCTTAAAGCTCCTGTAGTTTGGCTTTTGGTTTGCTTTTGCTTCTTCTGAAAAAACTGTTTCTGCGAGAAAATCAATGTTCATACCCTGAAAATTGGCCAAAAATAAAGTTTCCCGAAAAATCCCAGAAAATTCAAAATAATTTTTTCCTCGAAAAAAGGGGCAGAGAGGCACCTGAAGTGACTCAGGGGTCCACCCCAGGCCACCACACCTGTGGTAGGCGCGACCTACCAGTGGCTGGCGCTGAAGTCTGCCACTGGGGCCCTCAGTGCCTCCTCAAAGCCATCTTCTTTCTCTCTCCCGAAAAAACCCGGAAAACTTGCTCAAGCTCGAGTTCTTGCTGTTCTTGCTCGCGATTTTCGATCTCCTTGTTCAGCCCATTTCAAGTGCTCATTTTTGGAGGGATTGTTCCTTGGTATGTGCCTCCTCCACTTGTCCAATTAGATTTGTGATTGATAGATTGTATCTTGAGTATTTTGCTGCTATAGGTGACAGGTTGTTTGAGCTTGCATGCTTGTTCTTTGCTTAGAAACTTTGTTTTGATATATGTGTAGTCCTCTAGCAAGTTCCTATAGTAGTTGCTCATCATCTATCATCTTAGAAATCACTTGGTTTGATGGTTGTCTAAAAATTTCAGCAAGAAAGATGAGTGCTTATCCACTGAATCAATATGACTTGATGGTGCATGAGCCAATGAAGGTTCATCGTGAGGAGGCAATTTTTCCTTCCATATATCCATGCCATGAATTTATGAGAACTGCGGGGATCCTCCAAGACTTCCAAACTATGGTTACAAATGCAGGGTTGGAACACTTTGTTGAAGGTGAACCATTCCAACATGTTAAGCTAACCATGGATTTTGTGCAGGACTTCCGGTTCACTTGGTCTACTTCTAATCCCATGGTCCATTACAAAATATATAATATACCTGTCGACCTGCCTTTTGCTGATTTCTGTGCAGCAATTAGAGTACCTCAGTAGGGATCTTGTGAGAAGATCAAGGAGAGGCCCAAGTCACTTATGGATTTATATGCTGAGATTTGCCAAGGTTTTGACTTCTCAAAGGAAAGTGGTAAAATTCGGAACATTCAGCCCGCAACTATCAGATACTTTGCCTATTTCATTACCAAGTGTGTTCTTGCTAGAAAGATTGCTAGAAAGTTATCTTCTTTTGATCTGGCTTTTATTGCAGCTGCTCTGAATAGGAATAGATATTATAGTTTGGGTGCTCTGATATCTCACCGTCTCACCACCAACCGTGAGAAGGGGGGAATTTGTGGAGGTCTCATTGCTTCTAGGTTGCTAGTTTTCCATGGTTTAGAGTCTCACTTTTTAGATTTTCAGTTCCCCATAGAGAGGCTTGGTATTGAATCCATGATTCAACATGGTTTTGTTTCCTTGGGGGCTAATGTGAGAAGTTTACCATATGAATTATCTTTTTCCTAGCAAGGTCGGAGAAAGGGTAGGACTGAGAAAATAGTTTATTTGCCTGCACCTGCTTTGTTTAACTTTGATAACTGGCAAGGATGGTCGCTTATGGAGGAGGAGGTTGACACTTATGTGGGGGAACTCTCCCCGCAAGAGGAGAATGTTGAAGAGGATACCGAACACAATTCGGTTCAGCCCTCCAACTTGGGAGGGTCTTCATACCAGCAACCCTCATTTGATTGGGGCGCGTCTTCTTCTTCATCGCAGGTGCCTGTCTATAATCATTCCTATGATGACCCACCAGCATGGGGGTACTATCCGCGTTATTGAGCCCCACTTAGGCCAAAAGCCTAAGCTTGGGGGGAGGTATACCGACATCACACTCATATATATATATCATGTTCGGTCGATTCTTTGTATATCCATTGTTTCACTTTCTTTTTGGTTTTTATTGCTTCTTTCTAAAAAACCAAAAATACCAAAAATATTTTTGTTGTTTCTCTTGGTTTGTTTATTTGATTCTTTGCTTTGGTTTGCCTGAAAAGAAAAATCCAAAAAGATTTTGCTTTGTTTGGTTTGATTTGTTTGTTTGTTTCTAAAAAAATCGAAAACACCAAAAATATTTGTTGTTATTCTTTGGTTTTGTGAGTTCTTTGCAGGGTTCAGCCGTCCTCAGTGGATTTTGGTTTCATGTTAATTATTCAAGTCACACAAGTGAAGAGAAATAATGAAGATTAAGACAACTTGAGGTGTGGTAAGAGGCTGGTAACGAACTCTATTTGTTTCATTTTTGTACATATACTCATCATTGTGAGCATACTTAGCCTGTTTGTGTAAGGTGTATGTCATTATGGATGCTTAATAGTTCTTGCTTGTCTATGATTAGCTCTAGCTTGCTAATAGTTTGTAGCATGTCATATGAATGTTTACTTGCATTGTTCTATTCATACTTTGGTATGATATTGTGGTATCCTCCTTTGACTATTCATGTGAATCAACTTGGCACATGCTTACACATGCATATGACTAATCAATAGTCAGTAAGCCTCAATGATTTATTTTGCCTCAGAGTTCTTATATCACTTTCATGCCATAGTTAGTCCTGTTTTGTTGCAAGCATGATTATGACAGCTATTGCTCTCTCGTTTGTCGCTCCCTTTCTATTGCTAGCCTTCACTTGCACTGAGTATGTGCTCTACCTGTGCTTCCAACTCCTTAAAACCAATATTTCCAGCTGTGTCCACCATACCTACCTATTAGTATCATTTGCTATTTCAGTGCATATTCCATATGCCGTGTTTTCTTCCAAAATAAAATGTTTGTCTGTTTTGATAAAGTTAGTTAGTAAATCTCTCACAAACTTGATGGCACACTTTATTCCTTGCGCTTAATAATTATGAACCTTTATGACTAGTCCATGAAAGTTATATGCTTGCTAATTATATGCTGGGAGTCAGCAGAACCGTGCTGTCACGGGGAACGCTTTCAACACCTGTTGGATATCTCATCAAGTTGATTCTTTTCTCTTTTGTTTACGGATGTCGACGATGTGAAATAAAAGGGGAGGTCGTGAGTTCATGGAGTTTATACATTGTGTTAGAGAAACGCCTGGGCCGCTAGCCTAAGCCATGCTTAATCATGGTGGAAACTTGCAGCATCACCATAATAAGCATCTATGAAGCATCCTCAATAAAAAGCTATGCATATGGTAAATAAAAAGATTGCTGAGATGCTCATTGTCTGCTTGCCTTGCCATTTTGGTTATGGGAAAGCTCATGTACCATGTGCAAGGGGTACCCCGTTGGCGGTTCTCGATGATATGCATGTATTTACAATGACAAGAACTTTCAGGTGACCAAAGTTTGAGTAGCATGCGGAGCGACCCTCGTACTCAAGGGACTTGGGATTTCCAGTCTATGGTCTGTCAAGTATATGATTCAGAGTGGACCTCACTTTCAGTTAACCACATGAAAATGCCTATGATAGGGGCAATGAGAGCTCAAAGCTAATGAGTACCTTCCTTTCAGCATTGGGAAGCCTTTCAAAACTTCACAAAACCGTTTTCACAACCTTGTTGAGTCACCACTTATTCTATAAGCACCTTCTTGAGAGCATAGTTGTCATTCTTGTGTTTGTTCCAAAGCTTGGTTAATTATGTCATGACTTTGATGCTTGAATCTCTGATATCTTTACTTCTAGTCTTCATGTGAACTTCAGAGGTGCCTAGGCATTTATATTGTCCTCTTCAAACAAAGGCAAGCGAGATACCACTCTATCATACCTTATTGTGAGCATTGCAATGTCGCTTTGTTTATGTTTCACGCTACTTATTATTATTGAGTTGGTTTCTCTTCGTAGATTGCAATAACTATTGAGTAGACTTAGTTGCATACTTCTTAATATGAATTGTCTAAGCATCTACTCCTATGCAGAGAATATATACATCATATGAAGCAAAGTGTTCGTGAAAGTTCTTTTATCGCACTCAGTTTTCAACTGAATTGCTTGATGACAAGCAATAAGCTAAGCTTGGGGGGAGTTGATACGTCCAAAACGTATCTAATTTCTTGAACACTTTGCTATTGTTTCTCCTCTAAACTTGTGTAATTTGGATACAACTAACACGGACTCACACTGTTTTCAGCAGAATTACCTTGGTGTCTTGTTTTTGTGCAGAAAATGAACTATCAGGGAAAATCTCGGAAAATATGCCAAACATTATATTTCACCAGAAGATCCACGGAGCCAGAAGACGAGACGGAGAGGAGGCTGGGGGCCACACCACCCAGTAGCGGGCCCACCAGCCGCGCTGGAGGGTGCGACCACAGGCACCCCCTCGGCCTCCCTCTGCGCCTATAAGTTGCCTTTTGACCTAAAACCGAGGGGGGTTCGATAGTTTTCCAGAAAGAGTTCCCCTCCACCGCCGCCACCAGAAACCAAGATTCGGATCCAGAAACTCCATTCTGGCACCCTGCCGGGACGGGGAATTTGGAGAGGATCATCGCCATCGTCATCACCAACGCATCTCCATCATCCACCGATGTTTCCCTCATCCATGAGTGAGTAATCCTCCGCTGTAGGCTTAGGGATGGTAGGGATTGGATGAGTTCTATCATGTAATCGAATAAGATCTGTTAGGGCATAGTGCCTAATATCTCTATTAGTGCTATTTAACTTTGTTGCAACTTGTTGTGCTTAATGCTTGTCACTAGGGCCCGAGTGCCATGATCTCAGATGTGAACTTATTATTGAATCATTATGATAGTATTGTTTGTGATCTTATCTGCAAGTTGTGTACACATATCATTGTCCGGATCCAAAGCCCCCAAAATGACAATAATTGGGACAACCGGAGGGGATGGCTGTGGTGTGAGGATCACATGTGTTCATGGAGTGTTAATTCTTTGCTCCGGTGCTTTATTAAAAGGAGCACCTTGATTGCCAGTAGTTTCCTAGAGGCCCCGCTGCCACGGGCTGGCTGGACAGAAGATGTTGTGCAAGTTCTCATTGCGAGCACGTATGACTATATTTGGAGCACATGCATAGAATTGTTTAGTACTTGGATGCTTGTTATTATTTATCTTCAATGCCCTAGGTCTTGAAGTTACATGTTTAGACTCGTCCATGCAACGCCCGTCCATCCATCCCTATGACCACCGCACTGGAATCCTCATTGCTAGTTCTTGTTACTATTGCTCTGTTTCCTTTATTGTTGCTTTGCTGTTGCTACTACAAACTGTTGCTACTGATAAACTTCTGTAAGCAAGAACTATTTCCAAGTGCAGCTGAACTGATAACTCAGTTGTTAAGGTTTGCAAGTATTTTTTGGCTCCCCTTGTGTCGAATCAATAAATTGGGTAATACTACCCGCGAAGACTGTTGCGATCCCCTATACTTATGGGTCATCACTTATTAGCCGGGATCCCGGCGCCCTCCACCTCTTCTGTCTCCGGCTCTAACCTGCAAAGCACCACAAAGACGGCGACGAACGCTGACAACCACCAGATGAGGCTCGCACCATCCGACCGCTCACCCCAGACGAGCAAGAAGCTCAGACGCCATGGCGACAACCTAACACTAGAACCTACTTTACTATTTACAGGGGAGGCCCGACCACCTGGACCAGCTCCTCGCCAACAAGCATCGTTGCTAGAGAAAGAGGAGGTCAGGGGCGGCGGAGAGTAGCTGGAGTCGACTCTCAAAGCGGCGAGAGAGAGAAGAGGCGTCGTTGGAAGCCGACCTCTTTCTCCCTTGTATAATTCATAGGGAAGATTCCTTGCAATTATTCTTAGCAGTGCTATACATACAAGATAAAGAGCAACACATTAAGACTCATTCCAGCAACTATTTCCTCTGTCATCTAGACGTATTCTAGTGTATAGATACATTCAAATTTATACAAACTCAAGTCAGTTATTTCTGGACGGAGGAAATGCATAAATTGCATCAAAATTGAGGGATATCAACATGATTACACAATATGTTTGTGCCACTGTCGAGATATATATCCAACCACAAAAATCATTGAAGGGGGATGATTACATGGACACAACGGACGCAGACGAAAACCAGCCACAAATTGTACGAAACCCTCTTCACTGGACACGAGAAATTATGCGAGGAAGATAGCTCGTGGACCGGCGACCCCCCTTGGCCACACAGACCACCTCGTTATCACCTGCACACGTACCACTAGTGTACTAGAGCTCTCGTCTCCATCAGAATTAATGCATGAATTCCTCTAAGTAAACATCAACGATTATTCCAGAGTAAACACACGCCACCTGTTTTGCAGTTCCTTGAAGATAAGTGCTGAGCTGGATTTGTGTTTGATGTGTTCTCCAATCGAGCGTTCAAGCAATGGTTTCTTGCGCAGCGCAGTCACCTCAGTTGTCTCCTAGCTGTTGCAATCATCCAATATACAAATCATGTCATGCAAATTTTAAATACGTGAACCCATGAACAATTTTTGAAATATCGTGAACACATTTTAAATTTGTGAACTTATTTTTTTGAACCCATGGCCAATTTTTTAATCTCATGAGCATATTTTGAATTTGTGAACATATATTTTAACTCTTTTTTTTATCTCGTGAACATTTTTAATTCTCGGCCGTATTTTTTTGAACTCCTAAACAATTTTAATCTTGTGAATGTATTTTTTTAAACCCTAGAATAAGTTTTTATACATCATGACACTATTTAAACTACGTGAACAATTTTTCAATATGAAATCATAAACAATTTTTCAAATAATTATGAATAATTTTTCAATGTCATGAACAATTTTTCATAATTATGAACCAGGTTTTAAAAATCATGATCCAATTTTTAAGAACTCATAAACAAAAAATTTAATGCCCTAAATATTTAAAACTACATAAAACCTATTTTTTAATAGAAACAATATAAGGAAAAATAAAATGAGAAAGAAAATAAGATAAATAAAAACAATACGGAAAAAGAATTGAAAGACCAGTAGAAGGAGCAAATTGCATCGGCAGAAAAACCAGCAGAAACAAAAAAAAACGAAGCAGAGAAAACCAGGCCTAGCAGTGCCTCACGCAACGGAAACCAATAAAATGGGCCGGACAAGAACGTGGATGGGGTGCGCGGCGTATACCATTTGCGGGCCGGTTGGCATTACCTACTACAGAGTTGGACATCGATGACACACTCTGGACTTCTGTAAGCCCAAAAACTCAAGGAGTAGATACCAAAAACAAGGATGAAGGAAATTGGCTTCTCGAAAACAAGTTTTTGTCTAGAACTAGAAAAAAGGTGTGGTAATGACAGCCACAAATTTTCAATAAAAAAGTGTGGTAATGACAGATGCGTCAGAATCATGGCTATTGGCTCATAATGGCAAGTGCATTGAGGACTTTGGTTGGGCCTTTATTTGCTACTAGTCATAATTTGTTTTTTGTCATAAAACTATATTATCTGCTTTCTCCCATGTATAGTTTGTAGGGAAGATTCCTTGCAACTATTCTTAGCACTGCTATAGATACAAGATAAAGAACAACTCGTTAAGGGCACGTACATCGCTAGACTCTTAGCTGGGAGCTTAAGCAATTTAAAACAATATATTTGAAAAGAAAATTAGTTAAGCCACTCAATGCTCCAACGCCAGGCGCTAAACGAGGCGTTTAATTTAATTTATTTTCTACCGCATGGATAGCATCTGCCGTTAGAAAAACTGGGTTTGGTACATGCGAAAAAACTGGAGCGTCCGGCGGCTACTTAAACATCGACGTTAGACAAATTTATGAAATCAGTCAAAAACTGAACATAACTACCGGGAATCTGAACTTAGCGTCCGCGCTTACCACCTGCGCTGTACGTGCCCTAAGACTCATTCCAGCAACTACATGAATTGCATCGTCAAGCAACCCAAAAAAAAACATTAGCAAAATCGAGACTCCCAGCATGATTACACAACAGTGCTAAAAAAATATGATTGCACAATATGTTTGCGCCAGTGTCGAGATATATATCCAACCACGAAAATCATTGAAGGCGGCGATGATTACATGAACACAACGGGCACAGACGAAAACCAGCCACAAATTGTACAAAACCCTCTTCACTAGACGCGAGAAATTATGCGAGGACTAGATCGCTCGTGGACCAGCGAAAGCCCCCTTGCCTTGCTCCCATGGGACATCAAGTTGGCCACACACACCACCACCACCTCATTATCACCTGCACACGTACCACAAGTGTACTACAGCTCTCGTCTCCATCAGAATTAATGCCTGAATTTCTCAACTATAAACAGCAATGATTATTACAGAGTAAACAGACGCCACTAGTGTGTTGCAGTTCCTGGAAGATAAGTGCTGAGGTGGATTTGTTTTTGATGTGTTCTCCAATAGCTTATTAGATAGCTTGATCGATCGTTCAAGCAATGGTTTCTTGCACAGCGCAGTCACTTGAGTTGTCTCCTAGCCGCCAGCCTTGTACGTACTATATAAGTCTGTTGCAATCATCCAGTATTCAAATCATTTCATGCAGTCATGAAAATCCAATGGGAACCACTACTTGTGTCGCCACCATCATCGTCTTCTAGAACCATTTTTAGCCGAATTCTTTGGTACATTGGGGGATAAAATTCATGGCGCAGCATGTTCTGGTTGTTAATTCATTCAACTCAACGGAGCATTGTCCGGAAAGGTTCCAGAGTGACAAATGTTTGATCTGAAGCAGACACTGGTCTGTGGTAGCTAATGGATGACTGGTGACAATCTACTGATAAGTTTTGTGAGGGCGACCGATGCTATATCGTCTAGATCCATGAGTATGTGGACCGACGCTAGGACTTAACAAGTGTAATAAGGATAAAAATGGACGGCCACCCGGCCCCCGCCATCTCTGTACAAATATGGCCGATGTGATATATGCCGGTGATTAGAAACCACGGCTTGCGTATGATATGCTAAATAATCGACTAGGTTCGGCCTACCTGCCTAGCGACATTAGCTTCCGAATATGCTAAACTAATCACTAGTTTAGAACAGTTGATGTTTCAGTACCATATGCACACAGTCTCTAATGTTTATGCCCGCCGAGGGAGGACACTTGGATTCCAAGGAACAAGGGAACAAGGTGACCATCTCATCTCAAGAGAAAACAAATTAGGCGCCAAAGCTAGAAACCAAACCGAACATGGAGTTACTGCTCGGACCTCATGCTTTGCTGCCAAGTTCGACGCGACAGCGACGCCCCCGTCAGTTCCCGTCTCTGATTCGATGGGTGGAAGAGAACTCGGGAAAAACAAAAGCGGGCCGAAAGGCAGGAAGCGAGGGGAGGCAGGCACTCTCCGCGGCCGTGCGTGCTGGGCCGGCCGGTGAGCTTTATTTGTTCCTTTGCTCGCCGCCGTGACCAACGATTTCCGTCTTGCATGACTGTGACGAACGATTTCACCACCGTCACAAACGGCCAACTGGAAGACCCCAAAGTTGGGTTACTTTTGTGCTATATGCAGACACCGTCACACATCCTCTTCCTGCTCCCGGATTCCATCTCAACCCCACCGACAAAGGGAGAAATGCAGTGATTTGCCGCCGGCTCCTGACGTGACTCACTCCTCGACTCCTCTTCCATTTGTGCGTTTCGCGCATCATCAGGATCTACTATATGTGTCGTGTGCGGAGTGACAGTGGTTGATTCCTTTCTATCCCTGTGGGCAGCTACGTTAGAAAATAGCTCAAAAGTTGCAATTTACACCTGTACATGGCTGCTCAAATGTTCCCGTACTGTGAGGTGTAACACAGTATCAGCACAGAGTAATGTTCCTAGTTACGTACGTCATTTCTATGTTTAGAATACCTATAGGTGTACTTAAGAGGTGTGATTTTTCTAGAAAGTAGGATGTTGTGGTAGAAGAAACAGGATAAAGAAATACCACTAGAATATACTTTGTTAATGGCTTTCGTGTTCACAGATTGAAGAGGATATTTGAAAGATCTGATTAAAGCCAAATATCTAAAGGAAGTTAGTCTTACACTATGCATCCAAAAAACCTAACCGGCCTAGTGCCTAATATAAATACCGGAACCTCATGGCCTTTATCATGCGTGGATTCCCCCAAACCTGTTTACATGGCATGCTCTTCTATCACGTACGAAAATATTTTCCTTGGTGTTTCTTGTGTGGAGGTATAAATGCATACACGGCAACCTCAACCAACCACGAGTTGACAATAAGAAATATAGAGAGTTACCTATGGATACGCTTCTACAAGCTATCTCTACATCCTAAGGTGACTTCCTTCTACTTGAGGACTCATGCTATAATTCATGAATTGGCTACTCTTTGAGAGTTGCTTCGCTTTTGTCGTGAGCTTTGTAGGCTTCGTGCAAAGTGAAGAAACATTAAAGAGTTTCCACATCAATCTTCTTGAGGACGACTATATGGTGAACCCTAGGTTCAAGAATGTCTCCCGGCCTCCTCTACATGGTGGTGAGCGTTTAGAGTCGAGGAAAACTCTTTCCGAAGGGGGGGAGCTGATGTAGCCCAACCTACGGTCATTGCCATATCAAGGTCTCTAACTTATACCAAGTCGTCATGGACTTCAAAGTTGAATCCTATCCTCTATGCGAGCCCACTTCCTACCCTATTGAATGGTATACTACTTCATACTCCGCCCCATGATCATTATAGGTTCACACCGACAAGTACGAAGGCAAGGGAGGAAGCTCGAAAACTCAAGCCCGACAAGACGGTGGCTTGGAAGAGGAGAAGGAAGAATACTGGAGAAACCGGCGCCGCCGACCCTCCTGTCAGACAAACCGGCGCCAGGTCCGGTGCTCCCAGCACTATCCTGGCGCCCCGCCGAAGTGATCCTCAGTACATCGGTTCGGTAGCCCATGACTGAATTGGCACCCTGCCGAACGAGCCAGTGCCACGCCAAGTTCACCGAAGCCGCCGCCGATCAATCGGGCGCCCAGCCCGGCACCGCCGAACTGACCGCCAAACTACATCTATCTGTGCACATATTTGGGTTTGATGCCCTCGAATATTCCCTTTATCTACCATTTTTCCTATTTTATCCGCAAACTACCCTTTGTAGGGGTTCGTAGCATGGAAAACAAAAAAATTCTACCGCATGAACACACACAAGCCAAGATCTATCTACTAAATTATAGCAACGAGTCGATTAGAGTACTCACCCTCGAAGATTCCAAAGCGGTTAACGAGAGCAGATTCTCGTGGGTGATGTAGTCGTACACTTGCCGATCTCAATATCGCGTAGACAATCCTTCCGTGACTGCGTTTCAGCGTTGATCGGTCACACGTTCGATACTCGATGAAGACCTTCCTCTCCCTTGTTCCAGCAGGCAGCGGAGGTTGTAGTTCTCTCCTCGCGATTTCGGCAGCACGACGGTGTGGTGTCGGAAGTAGAGGGAAGATCCCGCAGGGCTTCTCCTAAGCCGGAGCGGGTTATGTTGGAGTATAGGGTTTCCTCGACAATCTAGGGTTTAGAAGCTGGAGAGGAGGGGGTGGAGTCGGCGGCGGATAGGGCGGCGGCGGCGCGATGGCGGCGCTGCGGCGGTGTGGGAGGGGCTGGTTATGGTGTGTCCCTTGGGGCACCCCCCTCCCCTCTATTTATGAGAGGGAGGGCAGCTTGGGAAAGGGGAGTTTGAATCCTTCCCCAACTCCTTCTCCTACTTGGATTGTGGTGGAGGGAGAGAAGGATTCTTTCCTTCCTCCACGAGGATACATTGTCCCAGTTTGACTTTTTAAACTTGCCTTTTGACTTTCAATTTGGAGTTTTATGTCTTTCTTACAAACGCCCAACCATGTGACTTAGGACATGCCGCAATCATTCCACTTATTCATGACACATTCATGTACCCTTCCCCTTTCGGTCTGGTGAACCTTCTAGACCCTTCTAGATCATTCTGGTGAAAACACCGAAATCATTCTCGAACTCCGGAATGGGAATTTCCTTATATGAATCTTATTCTCCGGACCATTCTGGATCTCCTCGTGATATCCCGGATCCCATCCTAGACTCCGAACAACATTCGGTCTCCCTACTTACATTCCATATCTACTAAACAACATCGAATCCTTAAGTGTGTCTCCCTACGGTTTGTGAATTATGTAGACATGACCGAGACTCTTCTCTGATCAATAACCAATAGAGCAATCTGGAAATTCATATGGTTCCCACATATTTGTATGATTACTTTGCGATCGAATGAACCACTTACATATGATACCAATTTCCCTTTGTCTCGCGATATTTTACTTATCTGAGGTCTGATCGTCGGTATCTCTGCATACCTAGTTCATGTTGGAGATATGCCCTAGAGGCAATAATAAAAGAAGTTATTATTATTATATCTTTGTGTTTATGATAAATGTTTACATTCATGCTATAATAGTATTAACAGGAAACATTAATACTTATGTGATTTGTAAACTAAATTAGAGTCCCTGGTAAAGCCTCTTTATAATACTAGCTTGTTGATTAATAGATGATCGTGGTTTCTCGTTCATGAACATTGAGATGTTGTTAATAACAAGATCATATCATTAGGAGAATGGTATGATGGACATACTCCTATAGATGAGTGTAGCATAAAGATCAAGTCATTTTAATAGTTCATTTGCTATAAGCTTTCTGATACACAGTAACCTAATTCCTTCGACCATGAGATCATGCTAATCACCATCACCGGAAGGATGCTTTGATGACATCAAACACCACACCGTAACTGGGTGGCTATAAAGGTGGCATTGAGTGTTCGGAAAGTATGGGTCGAGGCACATGGATCAAGAGTGGGATTTGTCTATCCATATGACGGATAGATATACTCTAGGCCCTCTCGGTGGAATGTCATCCAATTGGCTTGCAAGCATGTGACTGGCTCACAAGGGATCACATATCACGGGAACGAGAAAAGAGTACTTATCTGTTGGGCCACGCGGAGATAAAACAAAAAAATTCCTCTAACGTGGTGATCCCAAGATCTAGATGAGGTAGAAGGCCACGAGGTTTACCACTAGACGCGCAGTTGCGGATTACTGATGAAGCGCGTCAGTTGATGCAGTGCAGTCCACACGATCCGATCGTCCTGGTGCTGATCGCACATCACCTCTGCTGGTATCCACACGTATAAGGAGGAGCACCGACGGCGAACTGCTAGGTTCGTGACGGCGGCTGGACTACTGTGGAGCTAGGGTTTCCAACACATGGAATGACCTAACCGAACAACGATTAACCCTTCAGGGTTGGGTGTGCTCCACTATATATAGGGAGTGAACATGGGCTCTGCTCGCATGGCCCATTCACTAAAGCCCATATAATGTTAGTCCCTGTGAGTCCGACTCACTAACTCAGTCCAAATCAGGCTTGGGTCCAACCCAACCAAATTTCCAGTTCAGATCCAATCCAAACTTGCTCCCGCTCTTAAGTGTGTGACCCCGCAGGCTCATGGCTACTTGGACACGATGGAGTCCGACTCTCAATTCGATCAGTCGGTAGCGGCTCCTAGCAGAACGTGCTGACTCCCAAGTACCAAAGAGTCATGACGACTTGCCTTTCCAATGCGACTTTCGTCCGAGTCCCTTTTGCCTCACGATATACCTTGTCAGACTATAGGCAAATATTTGTCATCCCTTAAATAGTCCGACTCTCTTCTCGATCCAAGATAAGTGATTCACCCGACTAACTCTTAGTCGATCGCCTCGGTTAACACTTAACCGAGTCGTGCATGGCCATGCTTTCTGAATCATATCTCACGAGAGGGCCCAGAGAATATCTCTCTGAGTGGAGGGGCAAAATCCCATCTTGGTTATTCACATCACACAGCTTGATTCTCAGTCGACCCGAACTCTGCCTTTATAACTGCCCAGTTACGGATCAGCGTTTGACAAAACCTAAGTCGGTGATCCTCAACTTGGACTATGCAATAACCTCAGGTCTAAGGATTACATTGATTGAGATATACAAATGACAACTTGTTCGTTGTACCTCAATATGGGTCAATCCGACTCGCTAAACTCTTTAGCCGAGTCTGTGTAAGTTGGAATGGCATCTCCATGCCCATGACAAGTGGAACCGAGTCATCAAGCCAACTTTCACATTGGTCTAAGTTGTGTGTCTAGCACAACCTCAATGACCAAGGATATTTAGTACAAACAACATGAATGCATAGTTCCACAACCGAATCACATATTCAATGATACACATCAGATGTTTATACAAGGACTACTTAATATGTTTATGAATACAATGGGAAATATCATCATACATGATTGCCTCTAGGGCATATTCCCAACATTATCGGTAACGAGGTTAAACTAGGTGTGCAGAGATACCGATGATCAAAACCCCAGATAAGTAAACTATTGTGAGACAAAGGGAAATTGGTATCGTATGTAAGTGGTTCATTCGATCGCAAAGTAATCGTAGAAATATGTGGGAGCCATATGAATTTCCATATTCCTCTATTGGTTATTGATCGGAGAAGTGTCTCGATCATGTCCGCATAAATCACGAACCGTAGGGAGACACACTTAAGGATTCAATGTTGTTTAGTAGATATGGAATGTTAATAGGGATACCGAATGTTGTTCGGAGTCTCAGATGGGATCCGGGATATCATGAGGAGATCCGAAATGGTCTGGAGAATAAGATTCATATAAGGAAAGTCCTATTTTGGAGTACGGGAAAGTTTCCGATGATTTCATCGGAGAGGTTCTAGAAGGGTCTAGAAGGTTCACCGGTCCGGAAGGAGAATGGTCCATGAATGTTTCATGGGTATGTGGAATGATTGGATCATATCCAAGGTCACTTGATGTTGGCATATGCGAGAGAGAAATAAAGCTCTAAATTGAAAGTCAAACGGAAGTTTGAAAAGTCAAACTGGAACAATGGTTTTCTAGTGGGAGAAGAAACAAGTCCTTCTCTCAATCCAACTTGGGTTTGGATTCAAACCCACCCCTCCCAAGGCTGCCCCCCTCTCATAAATAGAGGGGGAGGGCTGCGCCAACACAACACACAAGTTCCAAGCCCTCTCCACCCGAGCCGCGCCGCCGCCCGCGCCGCCGCCGCGCCGCCGCCCTAGCCGTCGCTGACACCTCCTCTTCCCAGATTTCTATACCCTAGTTTTCCGGGAAAACCTAATCCACCATAACTCGCATCCGGCTTAGGCGAAGCCCTATAGGATCTTCCCACTACTTCCGACACCACGCCGTCGTGCTGCCGGAATCACGAAGGGAGAACTACAACCTTCGCTGCCTGCTGGAACAAGGGAGAGGAAGGTCTTCATTGAGTACCGAACGATGACGATCATGCGGCGCTGCGCCTTGGAAGGATCGCGATCTACGATCTTGAGATCGGCAAGTGTACGACTACATCACCCACGAGAATCTGCTATCGTTAACCACTTTGGAATCTTCAAGGGTGAGTGCTTCTATCGACTCGTTGCTACAATCTAGTAGATAGATCTTGGCTTGTTTGTGTGCATGCGGTAGAATTTTTTTGTTTTCCATGCTACGAACCCCTACAGTGGTATCAGAGCCGTGTCTATATGTAGATCTGTTGCACGAGTAGAACACAATGGTCATTGTGGGCGGTGGTGCTTTTATTATCAATTGCTTTTGTGTACTTTGCATCTTACGGTATGATGAGATGAAGCGGCCCGGGCTAACCTTACATGACATCGTTCATGAGACTTGCTCCACGCTCAACATGCAACTTGTATTGCATAAGTGGCTTTGCGGGTGTCTGTCTCTCCCATCATAGTATAAATTCAATTTACAACGGGCACTTGATAGTTCAAGCATCAACGTTGTGGTCCTTGTTCGTAAGTTAGAACGACACTTATTGAAAGCCCCAAACCACGTAAAATATGCAAAGAAAATTAGAGGCGTCTAACTTTATTTTGCAGGGGTGTGCTGTGATGTGATATGGCCATGATTGTGATTATATATGATGTGTGCAATGTTCCTTATTGTAAGTTGGCAACCGGCAGGAGCCATATGGTTGCCTTTTAAATTCCGTTAAGACCTGCATGTCTATTTAAAGTAGTTTTAATAGTTGAAGCTGGTGGAAGACAATCATGAAACGACGCCATTGACCTTGAAGCCATACCGGTGATGATGGAGACCATGTTCGTGCTTGAAGATGGAGATCAGAAGCACAAGAAGAAAGGCCATATCATATCACATATTATGAATTGCATGTGATGTTAATCCTTTATGCATCTTGTATTGCTTAGTTTGCGATGGTAGCATTATAAGATGATCCCTCCAGCACAAAAATTTCAAGTTTTAAAGTGTTCATCCTTAGTAATCACTGTTGCTAAATCTCGGTGTTTCGAAGCACCACGTGATGATCGGGTGTGTTAGATTCTGCGAGTGTATACAACATGAGCAAGCCAGATTTGCTCATGCGTAAGCTAAGGTTTGATCTTGAAGAGCCTAGCATGTACATACATGGTCTCGGAACACGGATCACCGAAAGGTAAAGCATGAGTCATATAGTAGATATGATGAACATGTTGATTGTTCGCCATTGAAGCTACATCAACTCTCGTGATGATCGGTTTTGATGTGGTGGATTTGGTTCGTGTGATCACTAAAACAATGTGAGGGATATTGTTTTGAGTGGGAGTTCACCTAGATTAATTTAACTACTAATTAGAACTCAATTTGTCATAAACTTAGTCTAAACTATTGCAAATATGTTGTAGATCAATGGCGGCCCCTACCATCAATTTTAATGCGTTCCTAGAGAAAGAAAAGTTGAAAAACAATGGAAGCAACTTCGCGGATTGGTTCCGCAATTTGAGGATTGTCCTCAATACTGGTAATTTGACCTATGTGCTGGATGCACCGTTGGGTGACCCGCCTGCAGCTGATGCTACCGATGAGGTAAAGAATGTTTTCCTCGCTCAGAAGAATCAGTACTCCACAGCTCAGTGTGCTATCTTGTATGGTTTGGAATCGGAGCTTCAGAAAAGGTTTGAGAACCATGACCCACATGATATTGTCCGTGAACTCAAAATGATATTTGAGGCTCATGCGGCAGTTGAGAGTTATGAGGCTTCTAAAAAGTTCTTTAACTGCAAGATGGAAGAGGGCAGCTCCGTCACTGAGCACGTGCTTAAGATGTCTGGGCACACAAATAAACTCCAAAGTTTGGGTATAGTGATTCCTAATTCTTTGGGGATTCACCGTGTCCTTCAATCACTGCCACCAAGTTACAAGAACTTTGTGATGAACTACAATATGCAAAACATGGACAAGACGTTGCCAGAACTCTTCTCCATGTTAAAATCTGCAGAAGTGGAGATCAAGAAAGAGCACCAAGTGTTGTTGGTCAATAAGACCACCAAATTCAAGAACCAAGGCAAGTCTAAGAAAAAGGGAAACTTCAAGAAGGGCGGTAAGAAAGTTGCCGTGTCGGCGAAGAAGACCAAGGCTGGGCCTAAGCCTGATACTGAGTGCTTTTACTGCAAGGGAGAAGGTCACTGGAAGCGGAATTGCCCAAAGTACTTGGCGGATTTGAAGAACAGCAACATCAAGAAGAAAGGTACATCCGATATACATGTTATTGATGTGTATCACTGAAGGGGTTCGTAGCATGGAAAACAAAAAATTTCTACTGCATGAACACACAATCAAGATCTAATCTATGATCAAGCCAAGATCTATCTACTAGATTGTAGAAACGAGTCGATAAAATACTAACCCTCGAAGATCCAAAGCGGTTAACGAGAGCAGATTCTCGTGGGTGATGTAGTCATACACTTGCCGATCTCAAGATCGCGTAGACGATCCTTCCGACGACAGCGCTCCGATCGGTCACATGTTCCCAGATTGATGAAGACCTTCCTCTCCCTTGTTCCATCAGGCAGCGGAGGTTGTAGCACTCTCCTCGTGATTCCGGCAGCATGACGGCGTGGTGTCGGAAGTAGAGGGGAGATCTCGCAGGGCTTCGCCTTAAGCCGGAGCAAGTATGGTGGAGCAAGAGAGGGGCCTTGGCGATCTAGGATTTAGAGGCACCAAGGGGGTGGCTTGGCCGGCGGATAGGGTTTTGGGGAAACCCTATTTTGGCGGCTAGAGGAGCCCTAGGTGGAGGCAGCACTTGGAGGGGTGGTGGCGCCTAAAGCTAGGGTTTGGGTGTGTGAGGGTAGGGGCAGCCCTACCCCTCCTTATATAGGTGGGAGGGAGGCGGTTGGGAGGAGGGAGTCCTCCTCCAACTCCTCCTCCTTGGCCGGCGGGTGGAGGGAGTAGGACTTCCACCCTAGGTAGGTTTCCTACTCTCCCTCCACCAAGCAAACTTCAGATTTGACTTTTCAAATTGGCGTTTTGACTTTCAAACTTGGATTTGATTTCTCTCTCCATATTGCCCAGCCAAGTGACCTAGTACATGATGCAACCATTCCACATTGTCATGACACATCCATGTACCCTTACCCTCCGGAGTTCCGGACCTTCCAGACCCTTCTAGAACATTCCTGGTGAAAACACCGGAATCATTCCCAAACTCCGAAACAGGACTTTCCTTATATGAATCTTATTCTCTGGACCATTCCTGATCTCCTCGTGATATCCTGGATCCCATCCGAGACTCCGAACAACATTCGGTCTCTTACTCATCATTCCATAACTACTCAACAACATCAAATCCTTAAGTGTGTCTCCCTATGGTTCGTGAATTATGCGGACATGACCAAGACACTTCTCCGATCAATAACCAATAGAGGAATCTGGAAATTCATATGTCTCCCACATATTTCTACGATTACTTTGCGATCGAATGAACCACTTACATACGATACCAATTTCCATTTGTCTCACGATAGTTTACTTATCCGAGGTTTTGATCCTCGGTATCTCTGCATACCTAGTTCAACCTCGTTATTGATAAGTACTCTTTTCTCGTTCCCGTGGTATGTGATCCCTTGTGAGCTAGTCACATGATTGCAAGCTAACTGGATGACATTCCACCGAGAGGGCCTAGAGTATATCTATCCGTCATATGGATGGACAAATCCCACTCTTGATCCATGTGCCTCAACCCATACTTTCCGAACACTCAATGCCACCTTTATAGCCACCTAGTTACGGTGTGGTGTTTGATGTCATCAAAGCATCCTTCCGATGATGGTGATTAACATGATCTCATGGTCGAAGGAATTAGGTTACTATGTATCAGAAAGCTTATAGCAAATGAACTATATTAAATGACTTGATCTTTATGCTACGCTTAACTATAGGAGTATGTCCATCACATCATTCTCCTAATGATATGACCCTGTTGTTAATAACATCTCTATGTTCATGATCAGGAAACCATGATCATATATTAACCAACAAGCTAGTTTAACAAGAGGCTTTACTAGGGACTCTTTTATGTTTACAAATCACACAAGTATTAATGTTTCCGGTTAATACAATTATAGCATGGTATGTAAACATTTATCATAAGTATGAAGATATGATAATAACCACTTTATTATTGCCTCTTGGGCATATCTCCAATAGTCTCCCACTTGCACTAGAGTCAATAATCTAGTTTCAAACCTTTGTGCATTCAACACCTATGGCTTTCCAATGTTGTATTTACACGATTGCTAGTGGTCAACTGATCTCCAGATCCGACACTTTCAGGTCCGTGTGTAATTGCATGTCTTTGCGTCTCTACGCATCACTCATTCTCTAATGAGATGGCTTTGTACAAATTTGGTCCTTTGGTGAGACCTTTAGTTCCTTCGGGTTTAAAACATGTTGATAATATTGTCATACAATATATCTTCATAGTACTATCCTGCTGTGAACTACACCTAGTTTGATAACAAACTATTTGACACAAATGCCCTCTTTTGCTGCTATAATAGCAGTCATATACTTAGCCTTTTGTTGTAGTATCTGTCACAATGTCTTAACTTTGGAATTCATCCAAATTCATTATGGAACTTACTTTCCATCATATTGTGCCACCCTTAGTTTAGATTGAGATAAACTTAATTTGTACTTTGTGACAAAACTAGTATCAATGTAATACTTTTACAATGAACTACCATCTATTTGTCACTTCTACAAAATAATATATTCTTAGTTCTTCTAAAAGATCATAAGAATATCTTTACTATCGTCCAATAATCATCTTATGAATCATTCTGGTATACACTCATAACATTTAGAGCAGAGGACATATCTGAATTTGTACACATCACAGCATGATTGATAAAATACTCTTTGTGATTTTATCTATTAAGTATCAAAAATACTTAAATATTTATTCAATCCTTCCTGTGCAACAAGAACCTTTCTTGTAGTTTCTATATTGAACTCATTCAATATCTCATCTATGTACTTCTGGCACAACCATATTGGCGTCACAATTTATCCATATAGACATTGATGCCAAATATTCGGGTTCTGCCTAAGCCTTTCATCGAGATGAAATTCTTATTCTGTGTTAATAACAAGATACATCATTTCCAATCAACAATATGTCTTCCACATAATGTATTAGAAACATGTCTTAGCGCTCCCACTTAATTTCTTGCAAATGCAAGCATCTTCATCGTCTCCGATAAAATTAAACTCTTTTAACAGTTTCATCATAGTGAAGATTCCAACTCCGCGATGCTTACTTCAACCATTGAAGTTTGCATATGCTTTTAGCATCCTTTGAATTAACAAAACCCTTTGGACCGTGTCATGCACACGTCTTAGGTAACCATTCTATTAGAAGAACTTGTTTTGTTTATTCAACTATCACATAACAAAATTATATGTAGTGGTTGCTACATTAATCCGTCTAGACTAAATATCGCTTAATGAAAGATCAGATCTTGTCATAGTCAACTCCTTGAACTTTGTCATGAACTCTTTCTCGACATGTCGATAATTTCATAGATGTGAAACATCCATGTCTATTTCTTTATAGATCCAAATACGACTGTAAGGTCTTGTACCTTTCCAGAGGGTCTTTCAAGCTCAAAGGTTGATTTCTTGTATATATGGAACTATCACGGATTTTATGGCTTCAAGCCATTTGACAGAGTCAGGGCCCATCATCGCTTATTTGCATATAGTCAGATCATTATTGTCAAATAAAGATTTAACTCTCAAATCTTGGTATTTGATTGTTTACCCGACCTACTTGTTTCAATAGGAACTTAGACCTCTGTGACCACAACCTTTGAGGCACGTGAGCCATGAGCATTGTTGCTGCCTCCGGAACACTTTTCGGCACTGCGCAACTTTGCACATATAGCTAAGGTTCTTTTAACCTTATCAAAGTTCTATTATCCTCCCACTTAACTTTTCACGGAAAATTCCTTCTCAAAGAAACTTGACGTTCTAAGCGACAAACACTTTTGTCTTCGGTGTTATGGAGGAATACTTAACTATTATTCAAAATAACATACAAAGATATTTTCATCCGATTTTGGTTGCAAACATCTTTCTTATGCATAGCATACCAATTTTTAAGAAAGGACAACTTGGGTTTTATCCCAAACCATAACTTTATATGGTGTCAATTCAACGGATTATGATGGAGCTCTTTTCAGTGGAAAAACGGTAGTCTCTAAAGTTTTTAATCTTTAAAATATAATGGCAGTTTTATGAATTACACCTTTGATCTTACCATGTCAAACAAGGTTCAATTACATATCTCGAATGTTCCATATTCTTATGGTGTTTCGGGAAATGCAAATCCACGGAACGATTCCTTAAATCTTAGGTTTTTTATGCTAAACTTGTAACTCAAATATCTTCCTTTATGATCTTATCATAAACTATTTATATTCTTGTTACAATGATTTTGCACTTCATCTTGAAAGTCTTTGAACTTTTCAAATGTTTCATACTTTATCCTTATTAAGTAAATATTCATATATTCACTCAAATTTTCGGAGAAAGCATATGAAGTTGAAATCCATCGCTCTTGACTATACATAATGGACTTCATACAACATTATGTACAAGTTTCAATAAGCTAGTCATCCGTTCCCTTTGGCCTATGAACGGAGTTTTAATTATCTCTAGGAAAGTTTCACAAGCGTCATTTGATCAAAAATCAAAAGACTCCAAAATTCCATCCACATGGAGTTTCTTCATGTTTTCTTTCCAATATAATTTAAACGGCGACGCCACTTCCTAAGTGATCTTTCAATCAATTGTCTTTCGACATTTTTAACACTTATTTTATGGATGTGATTTATCCAACGAGATTTGTAAATCATCCATCTTTTATGGATTACGGCAATTAATTGAACAACCCTTTTGTTCTCATAATACCTGATAAAACAAATCTTGAAGGCAAGCTTTGATGTTAATGAGAAACATATCAACACTTTATTTGTTCTCGATGAACATCATCACATATTCTCTTGCTAGTTACTTAGGCCATTGTAGTTCATGAATTGTGTTGTTTCATATGACGATTCACACCAACAAATTCAGTATCAAATACTTAAGAACCACATTGTTTAATAAGCAAAGAATATAGCCATAACATGTATATCCTCTATATACCTAAGCTGAACAATTCTAGTCTTTTATTTTCTGCCATATATTTATGAGATTCTCTTTCAGTATTTCCTTTTCTGTTTTGAAAGAATCTATCAACATCAATAGTGGAGTCACACACATGACACATAGTCCAAAGCATGTATAATTAAATACCAATGTCTTTGGACTTGCACTTTGAAGCATATCATCATCATCAAATGATTGGTGTTCTTTCAAATTTGATTCTTTAGTAATCTTTTAGTGCAGTAAACATTTTACTTACATTAAATATTCATCCTTATCACGGAACTATTCATGATCAAGCTACTTTTAGCTTATAACGGTGAATCGCGAGTATAATGTTGCTCTCCAAAACCTTTTGGAGAATTAAGACGACCAGCGTCTCCAACCTTTTGCAAATTCTCATCAAATATGAGAACATGACTTTTGCCATATTATACTCTATCATGTTGCAACCAAAACTTTGTTTCAGATATCACAATATCTTCCACACATCATGGTTTCTGAAACAACTCTTTCAGATCCTAGATAACCTTGATATTAAGACAATCTTTTGAATATCAAGAATCATGGAGACAAACATGATACTTATACACTAACACTTGGAATTGTCACTCTTGATTTAATACCAATTATTAAACTTCATGGAGTAACCGGAACTTACTAAAAGTTTGCAATATGACTTTTAAACTTTAGATTAACACTTCAAAACAATACGATACCAGTTCGTAAAGTAACTAACCAGAATTCTATAGTTCTATCATCTCAATTATAACTAAGCGCAAGGTGGTAAACGGATGCCAATGACTACAACAACTATGCAAATTCACTTTGATTTAATTTATGATAAATAGTGTTCAACTTTTAATCATATTGCTATTGAACTCCCACTCAAAACAATATCCCTCACATTGTTTTAGTGATTACATGAACCAAATCCACCACATCAAAACCGATCATCACGAGAGATGATGTAGCTTCAAAGGTGAACAATCAACATGTTCATCATATCTACTATATGACTCATGCTTTACCTTTCGGTATTTCGTGTTCCGAGACCATGTCTGTACATGCTAGGTTCGTCAAGATCAAACCTTAGCTTCCGCATGAGCAAATCTGGCTTGCTCACGTTGTATACACTCGCAGAATCTAGCACACCTGATCATCACGTGGTGCTTCAAAACAACGAGCTTTAGCAACGGTGCTTACTAAGGACGAACACTTTAAAACTTGAAATTGTGTGCTTGAGGGATCATCTTATAATGCTACCATCGTTAACTAAGCAATACAAGATGCATAAAAGGATTAACATCACCTGCAATTCATAATATGTGATATGATATGGACTTTCTTCTTGTGCTTCCGATCTCCATCTTTAAGCACGAACATGATCTCCATCATCACCAGCATGGTGTCAAGGTCAATGGCGCCGCTTCATGGTTGTCATCCACCAGCATCAACTATTACAACTACTTTGAATAATAGACACGCGGGTTTTAACGGAATTTAAAAGACAACCATATGGCTCCTGCCGGTTGCCGACTTACAATAAGGAACATTGCATACATCATATATAATCACAATCATGGCCATATCACATCATAGCACACCCCTGCAAAACAATGTTAGATGCCTCTAATTTTCTTTGCATATTTTACGTGGTTTGGGGGTTTCAATAAGTGTCGTTCTAACTTACGAACAAGAACCACAACGTTGATGCTTGAACTATCAAGTGCCCGTTGTAAATTGAACCTTTACTATGATGGGAGAGATAGACACCCACAAAGCCACTTATGCAATACAAGTTGCATGTCGAGCGTGGAGCAAGTCTCATGAACGATGTCATGTAAGGTTAGCCCGGGCCGCTTCATCCCACCATACCGTAAGATTCAAAGTACACAAGAAGAAATTGATAATAAAAGCACCACCGCCCACAATGACCATTGTGTTCTACTCGTGCAACAGATCTACATATAGACACGGCTCTGATACCACTGAAGGGGTTCGTAGCATGGAAAACAAAAAATTTCTACCACATGAACACACAATCAAGATCTAATCTATGATCAAGCCAAGATCTATCTACTAGATTGTAGCAACTTGTCGATAGAATACTAAACCTCGAAGATCCAAAGCGGTTAACAAGAGCAGATTCTCATGGGTGATGTAGTCGTACACTTGCCGATCTCAAGATCGCGTAGACGATCCTTCCGGTGCTGCATTCCGGCAGCGCTCCCGCAGTCGGTCACACGTTCAGTACTCGATGAAGACCTTCCTCTCTCTTGTTAGAGCAGGCAGCGGAGGTTGTAGCACTCTCCTCGTGATTTCGGTAGCGCGACGGCGTGGTGTCAGAAGTAGAGGGGAGATCTCGCAGGGCTTCGCCTTAAGCCAGAGCGAGTATGGTGGAGCAAGAGAGGGGCCTTGGTGATCTAGGGTTTAGAGGCACAAAGGAGGGTGGCTTTTCTGGCGGCTAGGGTTTTGGGGAAACCCTAATTTGGCGGCTAGAGGAGCCCTAGGTGGCGGCAGCACTTGGAGGGGTGGTGGCGCCTAAAGCTAGGGTTTGGGTGTGTGAGGGTAGGGGGCAGCCCTACCCCTCCTTATATAGGTGGGAGGGAGGCGGTTGGGAGGAGGGAGTCCTCCTCCAACTCCTCCTCCTTGGACGGCGGGTGGAGGGAGCAGGACTTCCACCCTAGGTAGGTTTCCTACTCTCCCTCCACCAAGCAAACTTCAGATTTGACTTTTCAAATTGGCGTTTTGACTTTCAAACTTGGATTTGATTTCTCTCTCCATATTGCCTAGCACGTGACCTAGTACATGATGCAACCATTCCACATTGTCATGACACATCCATTTACCCTTCCCTTCCAGAGTGCCGGACCTCAGACCCTTCTAGAACATTCCTGGTGAAAACACCGGAATCATTCCCGAACTCCGAAACAGGACTTTCCTTATATGAATCTTATTCTCCGGACCATTCCGGATATCCTCGTGATATCCTGGATCTCATCCGAGACTCCGAACAACATTCGGTCTCTTACTCATCATTCCATAACTACTCAACAACATCGAATCCTTAAGTGTGTCTCCCTACGGTTCGTGAATTATGCGAACATGACCGAGACACTTCTCCGATCAATAACCAATAGAGGAATCTGGAAATTCATATGGCTCCCATATATTTCTACGATTACTTTGCGATCGAATGAACCACTTACATACGATATCAATTTCCCTTTGTCTCACGATAGTTTACTTAT
Organism: Avena insularis; assembly: GCA_023614405.1. NCBI lineage: Eukaryota > Viridiplantae > Streptophyta > Magnoliopsida > Poales > Poaceae > Avena > Avena insularis. The sequence goes on along the minus strand of CM042693.1, from coordinate 5,970,395 downwards.
CCGAGGTTTTGGTCGTCGGTATCTCTGCATACCTAGTTCAACCTCGTTACTGATAAGTACTCTTTTCTTGTTCCCGCGGTATGTGATCCCTTGTGAGCCAGTCACATGCTTGCAAGCTAATTGGATGACATTCCACCAAGAGGGCCCAGAGTATATCTATCCGTCATATGGATGGACAAATCCCACTCTTGATCCATGTGCCTCAACCCATACTTTCCGAACACTCAATGCCACCTTTATAGCCACCCAGTTACGGTGTGGTGTTTGATGTCATCAAAGCATCCTTCCGGTGATGGTTATTAACATGATCTCATGGTCGAAGGAATTAGGTTACTATGTATCAGAAAGCTTATAGCAAATGAACTATATTAAATGACTTGATCTTTATGCTACGCTTAACTATAGGAGTATGTCCATCACATCATTCTCCTAATGATATGACCCTGTTGTTAATAACATCTCTATGTTCATGATCAGGAAACCATGATCATATATTAACCAACAAACTAGTTTAAAAAGAGGCTTTACTAGGGACTCTTTTATGTTTACAAATCACACAAGTATTAATGTTTCCGGTTAATACAATTATAGCATGGTATGTAAACATTTATCATAAGTATGAAGATATGATAATAACCACTTTATTATTGCCTCTTGGGCATATCTCCAACAATCTCACTAGTACTTGTAGTAGTGCATGGGTATTTGATACTGGTTCGGTTGCTCATATTTGTAACTCAAAACAGGTACTGCAGAATAAACGGAAGCTAGCGAAGAACGAAGTGACGATGCGCGTAGGAAATGGATCAAAGGTTGATGTGATCGCGGTCGGCACGCTACCTCTTCATCTACCATCGGGATTAGTTTTATACTTAAATAATTGTTATTTGGTGCCTGAGTTGAGCATGAACATTATATCTGGATCATGTTTATTGCGAGACGGTTACTTGTATAAGTCCGAGAATAATGGTTGTTCGATTTATATGAGTAATATGTTTTATGCACATGCACCTTTGATATATGGTCTATTCTTATTGAATCTCGACTGTGGAAATACACACATTAATAACATTGAAGCTAAACGTTTGAAATTGAGCGATAACTCGACCTATATGTGGCACTGTCGTCTTGGTCATATTGGAGTGAAGAGTATGAAGAAACTCCATTCCGATGGACTTCTTGAATCACTTGATTTCGAATCACTTGAAAGATGCGAAGCATGTCTGATGGGTAAAATGACTAAGACTCCATTTTCTGGTATGATGGAGCGAGCTACAGACTTATTGGAAATCATACATACCGATGTGCATGGCCCAATGAGTGTAGCATCACGCGGTGGTTATCGTTATGTTCTTACTTAGATATGGTTCGTTCTATGATGTCACTTACAGATTTACTCTCTTAGATATGCGGAATACTTTCACAATTGACACCGCTGGAAACACCACAGCGTAATGGTGTGTCCGAACGTCGTAATCAAACTCTCTTAGATATGGTTCGTTCTATGATGTCACTTACAGATTTACCGCTATCATTTTGGGGTTATGCATTAGAAACAACCGCATTCACTTTAAATATGGCACCATCTAAATCCGTTGAAATGACACCGTATGAATTATGGTTTGGAAAGAAACCTAAATTATCATTCCTTAAATTTTGGGGTTGCGAAGCTTATGTAAAGAAGTTACAGTTGGACAAGCTTGAACCCAAAGCGGAAAAATGCGTCTTCATAGGATACCCGAAGGAAACTATTGGGTATACCTTCTATCATAGATCCGAGGGAAAAATCTTTGTTGCCAAGAATGGATCCTTTCTAGAGAAGGAATTTCTCTCGAAAGAAGTGACTGGAAGGAAAGTAGAACTCGACGAGGTTGTTGAACCTTCTCTCGAACTTGCGAGTAGCGCAGCACTAGAAGTAGTTCCTGTGGCGCCTACACCAATAAGAGAGGAAGCTAATAATGTTGATCATGAAACTTCGATTGAAGTTACTATGGAACCTCGCAGGTCAACGAGAACTTGTACCACTCCTGATTGGTATGATCCCGTTATGAGTGTCATGTTGGTGGATAACACCGATGACCCTGCGACATATGAGGAAGCAATTATGAGCCTAGATTCCAATACATGGCAAGAAGCCATGAAATCCGAGATTGGACCCATGTACGAAAACCAAGTATGGACTTTGGTGGACTTACCGGATGGCCGGAAGGCTATCGAGAACAAATGGATTTTCAAGAAGAAAACAGATGCTGATGGTAATGTTATTGTCTATAAAGCTCGACTTGTCGCAAAAGGTTTTCGACAAATTCAAGGAGTTGACTACGATGAGACTTTCTCACCGATAGCAAAGCTAAAGTCCGTGAGGATTTTTTTAGCAATCGTTGCATATTATGATTATGAGATATGGCAGATGGATGTCAAAATGGCGTTCCTCAATGGAGACATTGATGAAGAGTTGTATATGGTACAACCCAAAGGTTTTTTCAATCCTAAAGATGCTAACAAGGTATGCAAACTTCAACGGTCCATATATGGATTGAAGCAAGCATCCTGAAGTTGGAATCAACGTTTTGATAAGGTAATCAAAAGCTTTGGTTTTATACAAACTTATGGAGAAACTTGTATTTACAAGAAAGTGAGTGGGAGCTCTGTAGCATTCTTAATACTATATGTAGATGACATATTGTTGATTGGGAATGATGTAGACCTTCTTAATAGTGTCAAGGATTATTTGAATAATAGTTTTTCAATGAAAGATCTTGGAAGCTTACATATTAGGCATAAAGATTTATAGAGATAGATCGAGACGCCTAATATCATTTTCACAAAGTACATATTTGGACAAAGTTCTAAAGAGGTTTGGAATGGAAGATAGCAAGAAAGGGTTCTTGCCCATGTTGCCCAATACGACCTTGAGTAAAACTCAAAGTCCAGGAACGGCAGAAGATAGAGAAAGGATGAGTAAGACTCTCTATGCCTCAGCCATAGGATCTCTAATGTATGCCATGCTATGTACTAGACCCGACATTGCATATGCTGTTAGTTTGACTAGCAGACATCAAAGTGATCCAGGAGTGGATCATTGGACAGCGGTCAAAAACATCCTTAAGTACTTGAGAAGAACTAAGGATATGGTTATTTCTTATGGAGGTGATGAACAGCTCGTTGTTAATGGTTACACCGATGCTAGTTGGAACACCGATCCGGATGATTCTAAATCTCAATCTGGATACGTATTTACTTTGAATGGTGCAGCAGTTAGCTGGAGGAGTGCAAAGCAAAGCGTTGTGGCGAGATCTTCAACTGAATCGGAATACATAGCTGCTTCAGAGGCTTCACAAGAGGCGATATGGATGAAGGAGTTCATTACAGAGCTCGGTGTGGTTCCAAGTGCGCTGGACCCAATGTCTATCTACTGTGATAACATGGGCGCCATAGCTAATGCGCAAGAACCAAGGTCACACAAGAAGCTGAAGCACATCAAGCTACGTTTTCACGCTATTCAAGAACATGTCCAAGATGGTGATATAAAGATTTGCAAAGTACACACATAACTGAATGTGGAGAATCCATTGACTAAACCTCTCCCGAGGGCAAAACATGACCAGCACCAAACCGCCATGGGTGTTCGATATATTACCATGTAATCTAGATTAGTTGACTCTAGTGCAAGTGGGAGACTGTTGGAGATATGCCCTAGAGGCAATAATAAAAGCAGTTATTATTATATCTTTGTGTTTATGATAAATGTTTACATTCATGCTATAATAGTATTAACAGGAAACATTAATACTTGTGTGATTTGTAAGCTAAATTAGAGTCCATGGTAAAGCCTATTTTAATAATAGCTTGTTGATTAATAGATGATCGTGGTTTCTCGATCATGAACATTGAGATGTTGTTAATAACAAGATCATATCATTAGGATAATGGTATGATGGACATACTCCTATAGATAAGCGTAGCATAAAGATCAAGTCATTTTAATAGTTTGTTTGCTATAAGCTTTCTGATACATAGTAACCTAATTCCTTCGACCATGAGATCATGCTAATCACCATCACCGGAAGGATGCTTTGATGACATCAAACACCACACCGTAACTGGGTGGCTATAAAGGTGGCATTGAGTGTTCGGAAAGTATGGGTTGAGGCACATGGATCAAGAGTGGGATTTTTCCATCCATATGACAGATAGATATACTCTGGGCCCTCTCGGTGGAATGTCATCCAATTGGCTTGCAAGCATGTGACTAGCTCACAAGGGATCATATATCACGGGAACGAGAAAAGAGTACTTATCGGCAACGAGGTTGAACTAGGTATGCAGAGATACCGACGATCAAAACCTCGGATAAGTAAACTATCGTGAGACAAAGGGAAATTGGTATCGTATGTAAGTGGTTCATTCGATCGCAAAGTAATCGTAGAAATATGTGGGAGCCATATGAATTTCCATATTCCTCTATTGGTTATTGATCGGAGAAGTGTCTCGGTCATGTCCGCATAAATCACGAACCGTAGGGAGACACACTTAAGGATTCAATGTTGTTTAGTAGATATGGAATGTTAATAGGGATACTGAATGTTGTTCGGAGTCTAGGATGGGATCCGGGATATCACGAGGAGATCCAGAATGGTCCGGAGAATAAGATTCATATAAGGAAAGTCCTATTTCGGAGTACGGGAAAGTTTCCGATGATTTCATCGGAGAGGTTCTAGAAGGGTCTAGAAGGTTCACCGGTCCGGAAGGAGAATGGTCCATGAATGTGCCATGGGTATGTGAAATGATTGGATCATATCCAAGGTCACTTGGTGTTGGCATATGCGAGAGAGAAATAAATCTCTAAATTGGAAGTCAAACGGAAGTTTGAAAAGTCAAACTGGAACAATGGTTTCCTAGTGGGAGAAGAAACAAGTCCTTCTCTCAATCCAACTTGGGTTTGGATTCAAACCCACCCCTCCCAAGGCTGTCCTGAAGGAAATATGCCCTAGAGGCAATCATAGAGATGATTATATTTCATATGTATCCATGAGTTATTGTAATGTTCCTTGAATATCCATATCAGGCAACTTGTATTGATTGGCAATTATGTGAATTGTTTGTGAAACTCTTTACTTGTATGGTTATTTAAGAGTTGTCCCTAGTCAGAGTTCATATGAGGACACACGTGAATATTAGACTAGCACATCGATTGGTTGATGACTATGTTTCACAAGTCATAGACATGGAGATGTCAAACCAATGATGTGCACACATGTTATGAACATGGGGTTGGACTGACCCAACCTGAGACTGGCAATTAGTTGCAGCTCTCTCTCTACACATCGTGTACGTTTTGTCCTTAGACCTGAGATTGTCGCATGTGCTTGATATGTGGATCGACCTACTTTGGGGCTATCAAACGCTGCATCGTAACTGGGTAGTTATAAAGGTAGCTTTCGGGTTTGTCCTGAAGCATGCTGCAAGGCATGGTCAATCAAGATGGGATTTGCCCCTCTCTACTTGAGAGAGATATCTCTGGGCCCCTCGAGTGATCGGATCCAGAAATGCATGGCCGTGCTACATAAGTGTAGAGGGAAGTCCCCTGTGTTTACAATGCTAGTCCCTGGATCAATAGCTAGCATCCACAGTTAAGATGTAATATCAAGAAACAAAGGTCATAATATAACTTTATAACCAGGAATAACATAATTTTATTACATCTTTACATAGCTCTCTTGGCTATTATATTACATTGCAGCAGAAATCTATAAGCATGGGGTCCTTCATCTTCAAAGTGCCACAGGCAGACATGTTGGTTGTAGACTTGTAATCCTAATCAATCAACTTCACTAATACCAAACAAACCTGCAACATAACAAGTTACAGCCACAAGGGTCAATACATTTGAATTGTATTGGCAAGTTTCACTACTATGTAGAATATAAGTGGATCCTATCAATACATGCATATTTGGCTAAGTAAGGTTTTAGGCTCTTTTGCAGAAAGCAATAAGTTATCCTATCTTTTCAAATAAGTTTGATCTTTGATCAAGTCTTTGTGAACTCCTTGGTAAAGCCCCAAGTGTTTCAAGTTTTTATCAAAATTCTTCTTGAGCTCCTTGGTAAACCCCAAGTGCTACAAGTTTTTATCAAAATCTCCTTGAGCTCCTTGGTATGCCCCAAGTGCTACAAGTCTTTTGTTGTCACCTTAAAGTTTTTCTTTTAGAAATTGGAATGTCGAGATTTCCCATAGCTTCAAGCTTTAGTTGCTCAGTATTGTCCATAACCGGGGACACGGCTAAGTACTTAGAATTTTTATCTTCTGCAGAAGTTGTACACTTTACCCACATGACACAAACTCATCTTGTTGCCACCAGTGGCCGCTGGATAAGTACTCACCAAGAAGGAATACTGGCAGATTGAGAATGTGACGAAGTCTTTCCATAGGGTCCCAATACAATGCTAGCTGACTTCAGGCACCAATGTAGGGTTCCTAGTTCCCTCATTTCCAGTAAACCTGAAGACCAATGCATGGGTCTTCCCAATGTAGTTGACTAAGCCAGAGCCATAATAGCATGTGGCTATACACGAAAGCCACTGTTGGAGAAACATGTTCAATCTCTAAGTTCCTGGGTGGTTTTCTTTTGGTGCACAACACAAAGAGATTGCCATAGACATGGTTCCTTTCGTTGCCACCTTGTCCAAAACTTGAGTATCCTTGTCCACCCAGGTGGTTCATTGAGTACTTGTTTTATTATGTAAAACATAAGTCTTTTCTCAACTTCTTAAAATCTCAACATGTATCTCTTTTCAAAATATATAGCATGGCTAAGCATTTTACAACTACATGGTTTTCACTAAGGAATATATAAGGGTATCCTATTAGGATTTAGCATAGCATAAGTATAGAAATCCTTTTCATGCATGTTTCAAAAATACACTAAGTGTAATGAAAATAGTAGGACTTTGGATGATAGTGTCACTTGCCTTTTTGGTAGGGAATGTTGGTTCACTTCTTGATCTTGCTAATTTCACACTCTTCTAATCTTCACTACAAATCAATCAAGCAAACATAGGTTCAACTAGCATTCCAACCAATATTCAAACAATTTAACACACATAAAATAATAGAAACCAAGTCATGCATGCAAGCATGCAAAAGTGGTTTCTTCTAGGTTCTAAACATTGTAAGGTTCAAGGTGGTCATTTTCTAAAATGGTAAAACCATTTGCAAAGGGTTTTATCTAAAAACCATTTTAAACCAAGTCATCATTTCATGTGGTGGAAAATGTTTTTAGCAAAGCAACAATTTTATATTGTTCACCAAATAAGTTGTTAGTTCACAAAACTTGGTGTTTGGGGTCATTATGTTTGAATCAAAACATTTTCCAAAGGTTTTTGTTCAAAAATCATTTTCATAGCAAAATCAATATTTTTATTTGACTAGAAATGAGCTAATTCAATTAATCAATCCTAATCTTCACCAAAAGCATTTTTAAATCCATACGTTGGTTCCTAGGGTCTATAGGTTCACAACAAACTAATTTGCAAAGATTTCAACCTCAAAATCATTTTGGAATAATTTTTATAACCTAAACAAGCATACAAATGATTCTTCAAAAACAAACATTTTACCAGTTTTTACTAAACAAATTTCATGGTTGGCTAGGGCTTGTTCCACTGATTCCATTGATATAAAGTTGGCAATTTTTGGACGTGTGGATCAAAAGTTATTCAATTTACAAGTTTGCACTCTAATCAGATCCAAAATCTGTTTTAAATCAAACTTCGTCCACGTGGCTGTTTCTGATTGGACAAAAACGGTTCGCGTGGATCAATAGATACAGCCGTTGGATTAAAAGAGATCTGTGCGGCTCTGATCATCGCATACCCTTTCGTTAAGTGAAACTATCCTATCGCTCCGATCCGATCTCGACGGCCCCAAAGCCTCGACAGAATCGGCGGCTTGGCGGCTGGCGGCGGCGACGCTCAGACGGTGGTGTCATGGTGATTCTAGGAAGCAAGGAGGGAAGGGGAGGTGCTCACCGGGTTCAGGAGGTCATGGTGATGCTCAACGTGTGGATAGCTTGGCAAGGGGCGCTCGGACGCGACGGGGATTTCTCGCCGGAGTGGGGACGGCGTCAAGCGGTTCTGTTTGTTGTCGGGGGCGACGTTGCAGATCGCCCTAAGACAAGATAAGAGCATGGTCAGATGCGGGAGAGTGTGGCGAGTGCGGGAGTATCATCGAGGGAGTGCGGGGCGGTCTGGCTTACCAGGGGGAGGTTGCCGGAGAAAGAAGCAGACGCGGCGGCGCTCAGAGGTTGTCGAAGCCGAGGTTCTGGGGCGCCCGCGGGTGAACGGATGGCACAGGGAGAAGCGTCGGAGGCTGGGGAGTGTGTGTGCTTGGTCGAGGAGGAGAGGGGCGGTGTATGCTGGCCGGAATTGGCTGGAGAGGCTCGTTGGAGCAGTGGCGGTGCAAACCAAATCAGGGGCAGCCTGGTGGCTCTCGTGCTGCGGTGTTTGAGGGGAAGGAGAGGAAAGACGCAGGCGTTTAAATGTGTGCGGTTACTAGGAGGATTCAAGGGCGTATTCAACGTGTATTCATCGCCGGCGTAAATGGCAGCAACGGCAGGGCGGGGTCTGCGCGAGGAAGAAGAGAGAGTGAGTCAAGGGGCCGGGCGCGCCAGAGAGGGAAAAGGGAAATGGGGTCCACCTGTCTGTCGCTCTGCGGGTGCATGTTTAGGTGGAAAACGTTTCGCAGAGGGGGGAGGGAAACTGGGCTGCGAGTGGGCTTCCTGGGCCAGGTGGGTTGGGTCAGGTTTGTTTTCATTTTTTTCTTTCTGAATGTTTTATCCTTTTCTATTTCTATTTTCTGTTTTGAAATTCAATCAAACCAATCAATCAACAAATCAATTCAAAATTCCTCCAAACTTTACATTGAGTTTGGTTCTGTTTAACAACAATATTCCATGTCCCAAAATAAAAATAATATTTTTATTTTAGGGTCCATTTATAATTAAATAAAATGGACATTAGTTAATAAATCAAATGGGTTTTAATTTATTTATAATCTCCATTTGAAATCTAAATATTTTCAAAACCAAATTAGTAGGTTTTATTTGGAAATAAAGAATACTTGGAAAACTTGTTTAAAATAAATAAGTTTTGATGTTTAATTAAAATAGTAAAACCTTTATTTTTAATAGACTTGGATACTAAATCCTTATTATTTTATTTAAATAAACCTTTACTATTTTTATCAAATAGAAATATTTTATTTCAAAGGCTTGGCCAAGTTTTAATTTGGCTTACCAAATAATCCTTATTTATAATCTTATCCTTTGCTTTTGAAAATCAAATCTTTTTATTAAAAGATCCAAAATAGTAATTCCAAATATATTTTTAACTTTATTGTTTATTTATCTTTTTAAATCCCTTTAGAATTTATTAGATCAAAATAGGTTTGAAGGTTTCCAATTGGAATCAAAAAGTTTCTTCTCACCCTGAAAATCAACAAAGTTTTATTTTATTCATTTATTTTTCACATTACAAGATTTGGAAAATCTTGGGATGTGACAATAAGGTTAAAAGTTAACCTAGTAAAGGGATTCCGAATCGCAGTATCGAGAAAGGGAGGTCAGCTTGGAGCTAGACCAAATATCATGAGGCAAAGGGAAAGACATGTACTAAACCTTGTGATGGTTCGTCCGATATGATCTTTGTATGCGTTTAGGAGTTGGCACGTCTTGCTAGAGGACGTTACCAACTATTGACAGAATAAGTGTATTCGTTTCATGTCTATACACATATGAACCTATAGGGTCACACACTTAAGGGGCTGGAAGCCTAATGAGGATTGGATCCGAATTAGACCAGGCTCAGGCTACTAATGGGCTGCTAATGTAGAAGCCCACTAGGGAGGCCTATATAAGAGAGGGTGGGGCGAGCTGACCAGGGTTAGACCTCAGATCATTCCCAGTCGCCACTCCTCACGCCTATGTCGCGCGTGCGGACTTAGCAGTCCGGCGTCTGACGCTTCCATCCTGTACGTGTGGATACCTTGGAGGCGCTGCATCTGTAGCGCTTGGACGAGCCGTGCAAGGGGAGCTTCTCGTGGGACGAGAACAAGGAGGAGACGTAGATCGTCTGCACTGCCTGGACGCGCTTCATCGATTCCGCAACTGCACGTCTAGTGGTAATTCTGTGATCTATGACAATAGTAATCCTGGTATACGCGGTAGAATTTTTTTGATTTGCGCTAGTGTAGCCTACCCGTATCCCTACAGTGGTATCAGAGCCGATGTTGTTCAGTTATAGGTTCGGGATGTTTTCATATGGCGATATGCAGATTGATATGAATGATGTGATCGTTTATATGGTGGTGGTTCAGGATTGATCTATGATCTTGCTTTCCATGATCGTAATTCTGAGGTTGTCGAACGACTTACCCCTACCGGTTGGTTTCCGCCATCGGGGTAGCCAGTGACACATAAATCCTGTTGAATCACGCGAAGATCAATATGATTGATCGAATCGGAACCTAGATCTAAAATCGATGTACCGTGATCAAAGGAGTTTGATTGAATCGGGACAGGAGTCGGTTTATGGTAAATTTTATTTGCCGATCAAAATCCTTAAAGAAAATTGTGTAGATTCGATCTCTCATTTGATACCGCGAGGGGCGCTGCCCCTTCGAACCCCGTAGAGGGAGACCCCCTAGACCCCCCTTAATCGTAGCCCCTTTTGTATCTCGTTAAGGCAACTAGGTGCTGCGATGTCACATGATCTGGTAGAATGCAATTCTATGCATAACTTGTTTTTGCAGGATGTATGTGATCAGTATGGCCCATATATGTATGTGATGCATGTATGAAAATTTGCATGACCTGCGTGTCGTGAGTAGGGCAACATGGCTGGAGCCATATGTGTTGTCATTTATTGTAATAGCCTGCATGCCAACTTGTGATGTTCCCAATACTATGTAATTTTGATTACTAGCTGTTAGGAGTAATAGCTTGTATTAGTTATTGGAGGACTCATCACTTGGAGGATGGCTCACATGGAACATGAAGATGGAGATCATCATGGTGGACAGGTTCTATGGCGATGGAGATCACCATGAGAAAATGGGACATACTGTGTCACATCTATGTGAATGTTATTCTTATGCGTTTTACTACTATGCATGCTTAGATGATAGAAGTAGAATGATCCCTCACAAAGTTTAAGTTAAACCATGCCCTCCCAACCAAACCTTGCACCATCCTATGCCCTGTACAATCGTTGGTGGGCTTATGAAATTAGGGTGCCGTGGTTTTCCTTGGCTGAATGGGTTTGTATCGGATACCTACACACATAAGGGTTGGTGAGCTTGACAAGGCCATCTTAACAGTTAAGGACCTTGGGGCATAAAGGTTGGGCGCCTAGTTTTGACATAGAGATGTCACCCAACAACAAGAGTCATATGTGATATGATTAGCAAGTGTTGCTTACCGATTTACCTTGTCTTCTAGCAGTGATGCTAAAGCTCACTAGTCGACTTGTTAATTGTGGATCTTGAATCACTTAGTATCAATAGAGGTATATTGATTTAAGTGGGAGTATATGCTATTAAATTGTTTAATATGTTTTACTCTTTCATGGTTACATGGCTTAGTATTTTGCATGTTTTCTGTTGTAGATCAATGGCACCAAACACTACATCACCTTTATCTTTGCGTTCGATTCTTGATAAAGATAAACTAAATGGAACAAACTATTCGGACTGGGTTCGTAACCTGAGAATTGTTCTCAGGTCTGATAAAAAGGAAACGGTTCTGGATACCCCAATCCCCGATGAACCTGTTGATAATGCATATGCTGCCCTCAAGAATGCCTACAAAAGAGCATGTGATGATTCTCTTGAGGTTAGCTGTCTTATGCTTGCATGCATGGAACCTGAACTCCAAAAGAAGTTTGAGGATCAGGAAGCATACGATATGATCGTCGCGCTTAAGGACATGTTCCAAGATCAGGCAAGGACTGAGAGGTACAATGTTGCCAAGTCCTTTGTCGAATGCAAGCTGGCAGAGGGAGCAGCTGTAGGCCCCCATATGATCAAAATGGTTGGTTACAGTCAGACTTTGGAAAAGCTTGGTTTTCCACTAGGACAAGAGTTGGCCACTGAATTCATTTTGGCGTCTCTTCCATCCAGCTATGGGCAGTTCATTTCGAACTACCATATGCATGGGGTGGAGAAGGGCCTTAATGAGTTATGCGGGATGCTAAAAACAGCAGAAAGTGACATGAAGAAGTGTGCAGAGCATAGCCATGTGATGGTTGTGCAGAACAAGCCTAGCTTCAAGAGAAAGAGTACTTCTTGGAAGAAGAAGGGCAAGGCTAAGGATACGATCCCTAAGCCTGCACCCAAGCAAAAGGCTGGACCTGTAGAAGACACTGAGTGCTTCTTTTGTCATGAACATGGCCACTAGAAGAGAAACTGCAGCAAGTACCAGGCTTCTTTGAAGAAGAGTGGAAGTAAGAGTACTTCCCACTGTGCACGCTTGTTGTAAATGTTGTGGACATTCTTCTCGCTGATTCCTATGTTAACTCTTGGGTATTTGATACCGGATCGGTTGCTCATATTTGCAATTCGATGCAGGGGCTAATAAGGACTAGAGAAGTGCAGAAAGGCGAAGTGGATTTTCGCGTCGGAAATAAAGCAAGGGTTGCTGCATTGTTCGTCGACGTCATGCAACTTCACCTTCCGTCAGGATTTATTATGGAGTTTAATAATTGTTACTACATTCCAAGTATGGGTCGAAACATTTTATCACCTTCATGTTTGATGAGGGATGGTTATTCATTCGTGAGTGCAAACAATGGTTGTGTAATCTCTAAGAATGCTATGTTTATGGCTAATGCTCCCATTGTGAATGGGTTATTTATTTTAAATCTTGACGATGCATCTGTTTACAATGTTAGTGCTAAAAGGCTTCGGCCTAATGATTTGAGTCCTACCTATTTATGGCATTATCGTTTGGGGCATATAAGTGAAAAGCGCATGAAGAAGCTCCATGGTGATGGTCTTCTAACTTCGTTTGATTTTGAATCATACGAGACATGTCAGGCTTGTTTACTTGGAAAGATGACCAAGTCACCTTTTTCGGGTTTACCCGAGAGAGCGACAGACTTGTTGGAACTCATACATACTGATGTATGTGGACCAATGAGCACGACAGCCAGAGGAGGATATCACTACTTCATTACTTTCACTGATGATTTCAGTAAATATGGTTATGTCTACTTGATGAGGCATAAGTCTGAAACTTTTGAAAAGTTCAAGGAGTTTCAGAGTGAAGTAGAGAATCAACATGGCAAGAAAATAAAGGCCCTGCGATCTGATCGTGGAGGTGAATATTTGAGTCACGAATTTAGCGATCATCTTAAGAGTTGCGGAATTGTTCCACAACTTACGCCGCCCAGGACGCCTCAAAGAAATGGGGTCTCCGAACGGCGTAATCGAACTTTGTTGGACATGATTTGATCTATGATGAGCCAGTTGGATTTACCATTATCATTTTGGGGTTACGCTCTAGAAACGGTAGCTTTCACACTTAATAGGGTACCATCTAAATCCGTAGTTAATACACCACATGAGATGTGGACTGGAAAGAATCCCAGTTTGTCTTTTCTAAAGATTTGGGGTTGTGATGCATTTGTCAAGCGACTTCAGTCGTACAAGCTAACACCCAAATCGGGTAAGTGCATTTTCGTGGGATATCCGAGGTAAACCTTAGGGTATTACTTCTACAACCGAGAGGAGGGCAAAGTGTTTGTCGCTCGTAGCGGTGTCTTCCTAGATAAAGAGTTTCTCACAAAGGGAACAAGTGGAAGGACGGTGCGACTTGAAGAAGTTCAAGATGAGCTAGTTGGGGATGCTTCTACGAGTGATGCTATTGTAGCAGAACAAGTTGAGGAACCCATGGCAACAGAAGCACCACAACCACGAAGGTCGGCGAGGCTCCACGAAGCGCGGGAATTATTATTGTTAGACAATGATGAGCCTGCGACCTATGCAGAAGCGATGGTGGACCCAGACTCTGAGAAATGGCTGATCGCCATGAGATCCGAGATAGAGTCCATGGGGGACAATCAAGTTTGGAACTTGGTTGACCTGCCTGATGGTTTTAAAGCCATCGAGTGCAAATGGATCTATAAGAAGAAGATTGATATGGATGGAAATGTTCACATCCATAAAGCTCGACTTGTTGCAAAAGGTTTTCGACAAGTTCAAGGAGTTGACTACGACGAGACTTTCTCGCCCGTAGCGATGCTTAAATATATACGGATAATTCTAGCCATTGCTGCACATTTCGACTATGAAATATGGCAGATGGATGTCAAGACGGCTTTCCTAAATGGAATCCTAACTGAGGACGTGTATATGATGCAGCCCGAAGGTTTTGTCGATCCAAACAATGCTGGAAAGGTATGCAAACTTCTGAAGTCCATTTATGGGCCGAAGCAAGCATCTCGGAGTTGGAATATTCGATTTAATGAAGTTGTAAAGGAGTCTGGCTTCATCAAAAACAAACGAGAACCTTGTGTTTACAAGAAGGAAAGTGGGAGAGTGCTGGTATTTCTAATCTTATATGTAGATGACATATTGCTGATTGGAAATGACATTCCTATGCTCGAGTCTGTTAAGACCTCATTGAAAAATAGTTTTCCGATGAAGGACTTGGGAGAAGCGGCATATATTCTGGGCATCAAGATCTATAGATATAGATCAAGGAGGCTAATTGGATTAAGCTAGAGTACATACATTGACAAAGTGTTGAAACAGTTCAACATGGAAGAGGCTAAGAAGGGGTTCTTGCCCATGTCTCATGGCATAAAACTCAGCAAGACTCAGTGTCCTTTGACTACTGATGAGCGTGAGCGCATGAGTAGGGTTCCATATGCTTCGGCTATTGGATCTATCATGTATGCAATGATATTTACTCGCCCAGATGTTTCCTATGCTCTAAGTGTTACGAGCAGATACCAGGCTGATCCAGGTGAAGGTCACTGGACAGCGGTAAAGAACATCCTTAAGTACTTGAAAAGGACTAAGGATGTGTTCCTAGTTTATGGAGGTGAGGATGAACTCAGTGTAAAGGGTTACACAGATGCGAGTTACCTTAACGACTCGGATGATTCGAAATCGCAATCAGGTTATGTGTTTGTCTTGAATGGTGGTGTTGTGAGTTGGAAAAGTTCCAAGCAAGATACGTGACCTCCTCTTCAACAGAAGCTGGATATATTGCTGCCTCGGAGGCAGCAAAGGAAGCTGTTTGGATTAGGAATTTCCTGATCGCTCTCGGTGTGGTTTAGGGCGCGTCCAATCCCTTGCACGTTTATTGTGACAACAATGGTGCTATTGCATAGGCCAAGGAACCTAGACAGCACCAGAAGAACAAACATATTCGCATGCGTTACCATCAGATTCGAGAGTTCATTGAGGATGGTAGTGTCATGATATGCAAAATACATGCGGACTCAAATGTTGCTGATCCCTTGACTAAGCCTCTCCCGCAGCCCGCGCATGAAGCGCACACAAGAGCAATTGGTATTAGATATATTTTAGATTGACTCTAGTGCAAGTGGGAGACTGAAGGAAATATGCCCTAGAGGCAATCATAGAGATGATTATATTTCATATGTATCCATGAGTTATTGTAATGTTCCTTGAATATCCATATCATGCAACTTGTATTGATTGGCAATTATGTGAATTGTTTGTGAAACTCTTTACTTGTATGGTTATTTAAGAGTTGTCCCTAGTAGGAGTTCATGTGAGGACACACGTGAATATTATACTAGCACATCGATTGGTTGATGACTATGTTTCGCAAGTCATAGACATGGAGATGTCAAACCAATGATGTGGACACATGTTATGAACATGGGGTTGGACTGACCCAACCTGAGACTGGCAATTAGTTACAGCTCTCTCTCTACACATCGTGTACGTTTTGTCCTTAGACCTGAGATTGTCGCATGTGCTTGAGATGTGGATCGACCTACTTTGGGGATATCGAACGCTGCAACGTAACTAGGTAGTTATAAAGGTAGCTTTCGGGTTTGTCCTGAAGCATGCTGCAAGGAATGGTCAATCAAGATGGGATTTGCCCCTCTCTACTTGAGAGAGATATCTCTAGGCCCCTCGAGTGATCGGATCCAGAAATGCATGGCCGTGCTACATAAGGTTAAGAGTTAACCTAGTAAAGGGATTTCGAATCGCAATATCGAGAAAGGGAGGTTAGCTTGGAGCTAGACCAAATATCGTGAGGTAAAGGGAAAGACATGTACTAAACCTTGTGATGGTTCGTCCAATATGATCTTTGTATGCGTTAAGGAGTTGGCACGTCTTGCTAGAGGCCGCTACCAACTATTGACGGAATAAGTGTATTCGTGTCATGTCTATACGCATATGAACCTATAGGGTCACACACTTAAGGGGCTGGAAGCCTAATGATGATTGGATCCGAATTAGACCAGGCTCAGGCTACTAATGGGCTGCTAATGTAGAAGCCCACTAGGGACGCCTATATAAGAGAGGGTGACCGAGGTTAGACCTCAGATCATTCCCAGCCGCCACTCCTCACGCTCAGAACAAGACCTACGGATCCGGTGTCTGACGCTTCCACCCTGTACGTGTGGATACCTCGGAGGCGCTGCATATGTAGTGCTTGGACGAGCCGCGCAAGGGGAGCTTCTCGTGGGACGAGAACAAGGAGGAGACGTAGATCATCTGCACTGCCTCGATGCGCTTCATCGATTCCGCAACTGCGCATCTAGTGGTAATCCCGTGATCTATGACAACAGTAATCCTGGTATACGCGGTAGAATTTTTTTGATTTGCGCTAGTGTAGCCTACATGTATCCCTACAGGCTGTCCCCCTCTCATAAATAGAGGGGGGGATACCCGAACACAACACACAAGTTCCAAGCCCTCTCCACCCGAGCCGCGCCACCGTCGGTCCATCACCGCCGCCCTATCCACCGCCGACACCTCTTCCTCTTCCCGGATTTCTATACCCTAGTTTTCCGGGAAACCCTAATCCACCATAACTCACATCCGGCTTAGGCGAAGCCCTGCAGGATCTTCCCTCTACTTCCGACACAATGTCGTCGTGCTGCCGGAATAACGAAGGGAGAACTACAACCTTTCGCTGCCTGCTGGAACAAGGGAGAGGAACGTCTTCATCGAGTACCGAACGTGTGACCGACTGCGGAAGCGCTGCCGGAACGCAGCGCCAGAAGGATCGTCTAGCCATCTTGAGATCGGCAAGTGTATGACTACATCACCCACGAGAATCTGCTCTCGTTAACCGCTTTGGAATCTTCAAGGGTGAGTGCTTCTATCGACTCGTTGCTACAATCTAGTAGATAGATCTTGGCTTGTTTGTGTGCATGCGGTAGAATTTTTTTGTTTTCCATGCTACGAACCCCTACAGTTCAACCTCGTTACCGATAAGTACTCTTTTCTCGTTCTTGTGATCCAGTCACATGCTTGAAAGCTAATTGGATGACATTCCACCGAGAGGGCCCAGAGTATATCTATCCGACATATGGATGGACAAATCCCACTCTTGATCCATGTGCCTCAACACATACTTTCCGAACACTCAATGCCACCTTTATAGCCACCCAATTACGGTGTGGTGTTTGATGTCATAAAAGCATCCTTTCGGTGATGGTGATTAGCATGATATCATTATAGAAGGAATTAGGTTACTATGTATCAGAAAGCTTATAGCAAACAAACTATTGAAATGACTTGATCTTTATGCTACACTTATCTATAGGAGTATGTCCATCATACCATTCTACTAATGATATGATCTTGTTGTTAACAACATCCCAATTTTCATGACCCATAAACCATGATCATCTATTAACCAACAAGCTAGTATTATAAAGAGGCTTTACTAGGGACTCTAATTCAGTTTACCAAACACACAAGTATTAAGGTTTCCGGTTAATAATATTATAATATGAATGTAAACATTTATCATAAACACAAAGATATAATAATAACCACTTTTATTATTGCCTCTAGGGCATATCTCCAACAGTCTCCCACTTGCACTAGAGTCAAAAAATCTAGATTACATGGTAATATACCGAACACCCATGGCGGTTTGGTGCTGGTCATGTTTTGCCCTTGGGAGAGGTTTAGTCAATGGATCCGCCACATTCATATATGTGTGTACTTAGCAAATCTTTATGTCACCATCTTGGACATGCTCTTGAATAGCGTGAAAACGCAGCTTGATATGTTTCAGCTTCTTGTGTGACCTTGGTTCTTGCGCATTGGCTATTGCACCCATGTTATCACAATAGATAGACATTGGGACCAGCGCACTGGGAACCACACCGAGCTCTATAATGAACTCCTTCAACCATATCACCTCTTGTGAAGCCTCCGAAGCAGCTATGTATTCCGATTCAGTTGAAGATCTCGCCACAACGCTTTGCTTTGCACTCCTCCAGCTTACTGCTGCACCATTCAAAGTAAATACGTATGTGATATGTCCAAAACGTACCTATTTTATCGAACACTTTGCTATTGCTTTTCCTCTATACTTGTGTGATTTGGATATAACTAACACGGACTGACGCTATTTTTGTGTAGAAAATCAACTATCAGGAAAAATCCCGGAAAATATGCCAAAAACTATTTTTCACCAGAAGATCCACGAAGCTAGAAGGGGAGATAGAGGGGAGGCCTGGGGGGGTGTCAGACCCACCCCAGGCGCGGGCCCACCTGACCCCGCGCCTGGAGGGGGTGAGGCCACCCCAGGCAGCTCCTCGGCCTCCCTCTGCGCCTATAAGTTGCCTTTCGACCTAAAAACCGAGGGGGGTTCGATAGTTTTCCAGAAAGAGTTCCGCTTCGCCGCCGCCACCAGAAACCAAGATTCGGATCCGTAAACTCCGTTCGGCACCTGGGGACGGGGAATTTGGAGAGGATCATCGCCATCGTCATCACCAACGCATCTCCATCAACCACCGATGTTTCCCTCATCCAGGAATGAGTAATCCCCCGTTGTAGGCTTGGGGATGGTAGGGATTGGATGAGTTCTATCATGTAATCGAATAAGATCTGTTAGGGCATAGTGCCTAGTATCTCTATTAGTGTTATTTGACTATGTTGCAACTTGTTGTGCTTAATGCTTGTCACTAGGGCCTGAGTGCCATGATCTTAGATCTGAACTTATTATTGAATCATTAGGATAGTATTGTTTGTGATCTTATCTGCAAGTTGTGTACACATATCATTGTTCGGATCCAAAGGCACCAAAGTGATGATAATTGGGACAACCGGAGGGGAGGCTGTGTTGTGAGGATCACATGTGTTCACGGAGTGTTAATGCTTTGCTCCGGTGCTCTATTAAAAGGAGCACCTTAATTGCCAGTAGTTCCCTAGAGGCCCCGCTGCCACGGGCTGGCTGGACAGAAGATGTTGTGCAAGTTCTCATTGCGAGCACGTATGACTATATTTGGAGAACATGCTGATGATTGTTTAGTACTTGGATGCTTATTATTATTTATCTACAATGCCCTAGATATTGAAGTTACATGTTTAGAATTGTCCATGCAACGCCCGTCCATCCATCCCTATGCCTACCACACTCGAATCCTACTGTTACCGTTATTGCTACTATTGCTCCTGTTTCACTGTTGCCATTGCTGTTGCTGTTGCTACTACAAATTGTTGCTACTGATAAACTTCTGTGAGCAAGAACTATTTCCAGGTGCAGCTGAACTCACAACTCAGTTGTTAAGGCTTGCAAGTATTCTTTGACTCCCCTTGTGTCGAATCAATAAATTGGGTATACTACCCGCGAAGACTGTTGTGATCTCTTATGCTTGTGGGTCATCAGTATCCAGACTAAGATTTAGAATCATCCGGATCGGTGTTCCAGCTAGCATCGTTGTAACCATTAACGATTTGTTCATCACCTCCATAAGAAAGAACCATATCCTGAGTTCTTCTCAAGTACTTAAGGATGTTTTTGACCGTTGTCCAATGATCCACTCCTGGATCACTTTGATATCTGCTAGTTAAACTAACAACATATGCAATGTCGGGTCTAGTACATAGCATGGCATACATGATAGATCCTATGGCTGAGGCATAGGGAGTCTTACTCATCCTTTCTCTATCTTCCGCCAGAAGCGTGACTTTGAGTTTTACTCAAGGTCGTATTGGGCAACATGGGCAAGGACCCTTTCTTGCTATCTTCCATTCCAAACCTCTTTAGAACTTTGTCCAAATATGTACTCTGTGACAATGATATTAGGCGTCTTGATCTATCTCTATAAATCTTTATGCCTAATATGTAAGCTGCTTCGCCAAGATCTTTCATTGAAAAACTATTATTCAAATAATCCTTGACACTATTAAGAAGGTCTACATCATTCCCAATCAACAATATGTCATCCACATATAGTACTAGGAATGCTACAGAGCTCCCACTCACTTTCTTGTAAATACAAGCTTCTCCATAAGTTTGTATAAAACCAAAACTTTTGATTACCTTATCAAAACGTTATTCTAACTCGGGATGCTTGCTTCAATCCATAAATGTACCGTTGAAGTTTGCATACCTTGTTAGCATCTTTAGGATCGACAAAACCTTTGGGTTGTACCATATACAACTCTTCATCAATGTCTCCATTGAGGAATGCCATTTTGACATCCATCTGCCATATCTCATAATCATAATATGCAACGATTGCTAACAAATTCCTCACAGACTTTAGCTTTGCTATCGGTGAGAAAGTCTCATCGTCGTCAACTCCTTGAATTTGTTGAAACCCTTTTGCGACAAGTCGAGCGTTATAGACAGTAACATTACCATCAGCATATGTTTTCTTCTTGAAAATCCATTTGTTCTCGACAGCCTTCTGGCCATCCGGTAAGTCCACCAAATTCCATACTTTATTTTCGTACATGGATCCAATCTCGGATTTCATGGCTTCTTGCCATTTATTGGAATTTGGGATCACCATCGCTTCCTCATATGTTGCAGGGTCATCGGTGTTGTCCACCAACATGACACTCATAACGGGATCATACCAATCGAGAGTGGTACGAGTTCTCATTGACCTGCGAGGTTCCGTAGTGACTTCAACCAAAGTTTCATGACAACATCATTATCTTCCTCTCTTATTGGTGTAGGCGCCACAGGAACTTGTTCCGGTGCTGCGCTACTCTCAAATCTGAGAGAAGGTTCGACAACCTCGTCAAGTTCTACTTTCCGTCTGATCGCGTTGAATCTACGTCTGAAGGCCGCGGCAACTCCGTCGCGTGACCTGCCGAGTCCTCGACACTGGCGACCCACCACAGTTTTCGACTGCACGGCCCATTGAAATCTTCGACTCTGGCGATCCTCTACGACCTTCGGCTCCAATGACTCGGGGGCTCGGGGGCTCTCTCGTCGCGTGACCAGCCGTGACCTTCGGCTCCATTAACCTGTTGTGGTCTTCGGCTGCGGCAACCCGATGTATCTTTCGACTTCGATGACCCACTGCATTGTTCGGATGCGACGATCCAATATGGTCTTCGAATGCGACAATCTTTGGATGCAGAACTCACAGCCGCCATCGACCACAGGAACCCGTCGCTGCTATGACTGCAGTCCGCCGCGTTGACTACGTCCGCCGCATGACCCGCTACCGCGTCAACTTCGCCACAACAACCAAAAAAAGCTAAGTTTCCCTCTACTTAGAGATAATTTCCTTTTTAACTCACACTCGAAACACTCGGGGGTTGCGCCCTCTTCGAGTAACCTAATGTGCCATCGGCTCCACGCACTCGAGTACCTCATACGCGACAGCCTGAGTAGCTGATTCTGCCTGATCGTCGAATCCTTGAACTCCGAGTGCCTCGGCAAGATACTGAGACTAAGGGTAATCAGGCTAACGAAAAGGCCTAGCATACAATGCAACAGTGTCGACTCGATTGGCACCAAAATCTTACTGTACAAGCCGAAAGACAAATATTCTTTACAAGATACAAGTACTTCACAATTCTTTATGTTTTATGCAGCCTACAAGGACGCCGGACTACATCGCGCTATTGTATCGGGTCC
Organism: Avena insularis; assembly: GCA_023614405.1. Lineage (NCBI taxonomy): Eukaryota > Viridiplantae > Streptophyta > Magnoliopsida > Poales > Poaceae > Avena > Avena insularis. Next base: position 5,948,284 of record CM042693.1, on the reverse strand, counting down.
TCCAATGGAGTCGACTAATGCCAAGACCCGAGTTGACGCATTCCTCAGATGACCACATCAATCATCAACAAAAGCGGTGCTGGGCGCGCACCCGACAGAAGAAACTGCGTCAACTTCATCCGCAACGTCGAGTCCTTCCGGCTAAAATGCCGCATCACTCCGCTACATCGATTCTTGGCTCCTTATGTGTGAGACGCTGACTCGATGCACTTATGGGTCAGTGGTTTCTTCTCGCATGAGTCTCCACTCGAGTCTGCGACTCGACTAGACACTCGGGGGCTACTCCTATCGATACCGGTCGCGCACCCGATGTACTTCCGGGTCAGCGGCACGCCCACGAGATTGCCGACTACAACTCAACGATACAAGACTCGAGTCTCTGCCCGAGTCTACGACTCCGTCAGACACTCGGGGGCTACTTCAAACTAGAGCGCTGATCGCGCACACAGAAGATCTTCGAGTGGCACGCTTCGATTCCTCACTCGAATCAACGATTCGACTAAGGACTCGGGGGCTACTCCTATCAGGAGCGCTGGCCGCGCACCCGAAAAATGAACAAAACACTACAGGACTGAACTATTTCTTTGAGTCCTACGTCGATTCTGTAACTCCACTACGGACTCGGGGGCTACTCCCATAGGGAGGATGGATTCAAGCATCCGAAAAATTTGTGTCCTACGGACCTGAAGCCGAACAGTGTCTGAATTAAAGTCTCCGCTCGAGTCTACGACTCGAACAGACACTCAGGGGCTACTCCCATAGGGAGCGTTGGTCGCGCACCCTATGAATTCATCAACTGCGATCCTTCGGATAAGCATGCAAAAACTTTTCGGTAACTCTGCCCTAACTAAACGCTAAGTGAGCAACGTTCTCCTTGGCCACCCAAAACACCTCCGCGGTGATAAACATTCAGATGTTGTGTTTGCGACACAAAGATAAGACCTACAGATATCATCTGATGGCCTGGCAACGCACATGACTGCGCTCTGCTAGTAAAAAACCCGTGCCAGCAGGCGCGATGAAAAATCCCGACGGACGCGTTGGGAACATCAATTAAATTCACTGGAATTCCACTCCTGTAAGTCCTCCGCGGCCTGAGTCGAATTACGCCAGCATATGTTCCAGGTCCGAGTTGAGGGACTCGAACCTGAAGAAGATCGTGTTGTTTCATCCTAAGGCTTAATCGACCACGATCCGTCGGGTGAGTCGCACACGCATCAACAATCCCTACACATGAACTATTGAAATATATAGTCGCAGAAGGATTGAAGAGTCCTCACCGAATCTACGATTATCGATCACCGGGGCTATTGACATGGTTATACCCTACGGGTACATGATCTCAGCATACCTGGTCCAGCCCAAGGAAGGCCCATGGCAGATGTACGCCGGCCCATGAAGATTTTCGGGTGGCCAAGGCCCATGACGCCTTCGGATCCTTGGAGAGCAAGACTAGAATAGATAGGAAATTCAAAGGGGTAAAACCGTAGAACCTGTAACCGACTAGGTCTATGCCCGGGACCTTCCTGAGTCTATATAAAGGCTAGGAGGGCACGACCTAGACCGTCTCTCTCATACTTTCGCATACACACCTCCACGCCAGATCGCATCTGTGCACCCTGTAATCATCGGTTCCACCGTAATCAAGAGCAGACAAGCAGGAGTAGGGTTTTCCCTCCGGGGGCCTGAACCTGGGTAAACCTCGTGTCCCGTGTTGCTTGTTTGCTAACCGTTCCATGATCTCCAGCATCCCCATCTTCTCCAAAACCGAAGTCCATAACAATGGGCATTGACGAGATTAAACCTCGTCAGTATTTGATTTGATCCTCAAACGGTATTGTGGCTTTCTACAGTAAAGTTTAGATGATTTCCATTTGCAATATTATTGTGCCTTTGATCTATCTTCCTCTCATGTCTGAGTAAATCCCCATAAGCGTGGGAGATGTAGGAGATTGGTGAGATAAGATGTGCCTTCCTTATTTCCATCCATTTATGATTGTTGTCATGATTATTATACTGTGAGAATGAATATCTATGCTTGCCTAATGTTTTTTGTATAATTTAAGGGTCCAGACAACATGATCCCAAGATCTTATAGATATGAACTTGTTTACCAGCGAATCAGTGACCCCCTAGTGACACGACCGATATCAATGAGGAGTCAGTACTACTCGAGGATAAACAAGGAACCATCAAGATGAAAGCCTTGATCCAGTCGAAAGACCTTAATTAATGTGCTGACCATTACTGTGGTAACAGGAAGATGGATCATTGAGACTGGGAGGAATTTACGAGGACTCCTAGTCAGCATACGAGTTGCTTGCCTAATCACTTATGAATAAGAAGTATCACAGTCACTTATCTCACTTCATTCACTTGGCACATTCACTATCACCATGAACTATTTGTCTATGTGCCTAACTTCTTAGGGATTTCTATTTTCGTGCTCCTGGTTCGTTAGTTGTACTCAGTTTTCCCCAGTCGTTTAAATTTTCCTCACTTTTGCCCATATTCTATTACAAAACTCTCACACGGTCTGAAAATCATTGTATGTCATCCTTGCCGTTACGTGCTGACAAGTGGGGCTGAGTTCAGTCGGGTCCCGTAGTAGACCCTCGCTGTTACGTGCTGACAATTGGGACAGGTTGGTCAAATACGCGTTATGCTAACGTGTGGGGCCATGCCATGTTGTACTGCGTGGGGCTGGCTTGTTGGGAACGCGTTATGGGGGATGTGGTGTGGGACCATGTGGGGCGCGTTTGGTGGTTACGTGCGCCCTGTCGCCTAAATTAGACGTTTTCTTTTTTGTTATTTTTATGATGGCCTTTTTAAGAGCGCTTTTTTCCTTTATCTCGCTAACAATTGTGTTTTTTGCCAAAAAAGGTGGCGATCTAGTGCAGCTTGTCTCTTCATTCATGGTTTCTTTTGGCCCTCGTTTTTTCCCAATATGGTAGCAAATCTAGAGTAGAAAATCTAACCAGCACCATAAATACATTTTGTAAACAGAGCAGATGTAGATAAAGCAACTAATATAGGATATATATAGTATAGTACTTAAACGAGGTTCAACAATTAGGCTGCTCAACAGCAGCAGACAAGTTCAACATAGACAAAACAAAAGAAGCTGCTTTACAGTAGCAGCACAAGATCAGTGGATCCTCATGACCTCCGCCTCCTCTCTCTAGTGCTTTCTCCACTTCTTGCTGCCCTGTCCCTTGATCTTGGGCTCCTCTAGCTTGATTGGGGGCATGCAACCCTCCTCGATGGACACCTTCTGAAGGTTGTGGAGGTGAAAACCGAGCGCCTTGTGCTTAGATATGAAGTCGTTGACGTTCACGGACGGGCCACAGGTCTTCATGTCCTCGACATGCTTCACGAGGGAGTTGAAGTCGGTGGTGTGTAGCCTCCTGGTGCAGAAGGGGCACCTGTAGATGTCACCGGCGAAAAAGTTGTCGTACTAGCCGGACTCCAGCCTCCTCAGCACCTGACGAGCCTTGGTGTCCTTGGACTCGTCATCGCTGCAGACGTCGCTGCTATCCAACTGTTGGAAAAACAGTAGAGTGCAATAAGGACATGATTGATATACCTTGATTATCAGGATTGATTGCTTGCATAAATTAATTGATTGAGATCCCCTAATTATTTCCCAATCCCTAAATCTCTAACCAAATCGAATACTGATCCCAACTATAGACCGGTGCTAGTACTAACTAGGGAATCCCTTAACTGCAACTCGGAGATCAAATAAAATAGGATTGAAATACAAACAGGGGCATTCATCGAAATACGAGATCTAACACAAGAGGATTAGCTAGTGTAAAAATACCTAGCATCCAACGATTGAAAATACGAACATCCGAACCCTAATAACACATGATCTAGCATCCAACGATGGGAATAAGGGAAGAACAAAGGAAGGGGAGAAAACCATAGTTACCTCTGGCCATGGGTCGGCAATGCTGGTGTCGTAGGGGTTCTCCAGCCTAATGTAATCCTCCTCCTCGTAGGGGTCTGAGCCGTGCGGGATCTGCCCGAGACCGACAGCTATGGCAGAAGTGGGGACGGGGGTCTGGATAGGGATAGCGGCTGCCTTCGATGCCTCGATGGGGGAGAGGCTCAATTAGAGGCAATATCCAATTCATTTCTATTTACAACACTAAGTCCCCCATAAAAAGTATGTAAAACCAACCATGGTGGAAACCTATGGTGAGGACAGTTGTTAAGAAAACCTCTAAAGCCAATACATGGTTCGAGCAATGCCTATCAATCCCTACAAGTATATCTCAAGACAAATATTAGTCCTTACAGATTATCATTAATTATCAAAACCATACATATGGTAAAATATACTCTTTCAAGGTCCCACATGATCAAAAGGGGATGGCACTCTGGCCACATGGGCTTGGGAGCCTAGCCCTGCCCATGTGCCCCTAGGAATAAACCCTAGCCTCCATATGGGGCAACTTTGGGGAGGGGTTTACCACTCCTAGCCGCTGTCCCCCTTCATCTTGGAGAGGGGGGGTAAGGCAAGGCCTTCCCCCACGCCTATACAAGGAGGAGCGAGAGATTGGCCCGCACCACCCAAGTCCCTCTGCTGGCTGCCGCCTCCCTCTTCCTTCCACACACCTCTCCTCCTCCAGCAGTTTTTAGCAAAGCATTGGAACTCCACCAAACTTCCGCCACCATGTCTTCGTGCTGCTAAGAAAGATCACATCCACCTTTGTCCTTGCTTGCTGGATCAATAAGGAGGAGACAACATCGATTCGCACATCATCCCACTATCTCTCGATCGTTAACGTGTGTGTTCTATAAGGGTATATAGATCTATTCCCACTCGTTAGCTAGATCTAGTAGTTCAGATCTTTGTTTTTTCTACACTAATAAGGAATTTTTATTTCTATGTTGTGAATCCCAACATTGGTATTAGAGGCTAGATCCATGCATAGATGTTGGTACGAGTAAAACACAATTCTATTGTGGGTGTTGATCTTCTTGTTGTTATCCTCTGACATGTAATTTGGATTTTGCGGAATAGTGGGATGAAGCGGCTTGAACTAACTTCACTTGTCCACGCACAAGAGAACGGTTTCATGCTTCACATACAACTTGTATTGCATAAGCGGCCAATGGGTGGTTTTCTGACCCACTATAGTTAAAAATGGAGAAAGGCACCGAGACACGCAAAAGTGGAGCAATGTCATCCATGTATCCTCACGCCACAATGATGCGTGACCTGGACAAAGCTCCCCCGGCACCAGCTCCCCACGCCAATCAGGACAATGGGATCGAGATGCCAGCACGCAGAACGAGATGTCCTTTCATTGACCTGGAAATTCAATGGCACGAGAAGAGCATGCTCATCAGCAAATGCCACCACCACGACACAACAACCGGCCTGCTGAGAACCGTCGAGAAGACGAGAACTAGGACGCACAACGCCGCAGCGGCGAAAGTCAAGATGGAATTCATGGTGGCTAGCACGGCAGCAGTGACCATCATGACAACGAACCAGAAGGGAGCCATCGCGACATCCCAGAAGGAAGTCGTCGATCTGAAAATCCGCCTCGACCCCCATCCCCGCCAAGCAGCTGACACAGTGGTAACGGAAACAGAGGGGGATGGGGACGAGTACAGCGTCAAGCAGGACCAAAACCATGTCCACGAAGACGCAAAGACGAGGATAATCAGAACTCGAAAGGTGGTCACTCCAGCAACACACGCTCTCGGCTGGATACTATCCAGCGAAGGTGTGCATTATGATAGATCTTACTTCTACACAGGCCCAAGGTGTTTTGGGCCGCAAATCCGGACGAGGATCAGAGCTTGATGCATCTCTGAGTCCAACCGGATAACTGCAAGTCAGAAACAACATCCAGAAAAGACATAAAACTCACCAAGAATGAAGCGGTCGAGTGCATTCTGCTCCTCAATTCAGCCCTCGAGCTAGGTGAGGATCTCTTCAACTGCATCCCCTATTTTTCTCTCATAACTCGGATAAATGGGTCACCCTGGTCTTCGAGTCTGAGTCTATATTATGGGTACATCTATAGATTATATCCTTAACAGTAGTCCCTGAAACACTCCAAGATCTTCAGTCGGATTATTGATGTCTTGAGTCGGATTCTGTCTTCAAAATGTTGATGGTCTTTGGAAGAAGAATCTTGAAGGTTACTGAAACTTGACAACAAACATTTATCCGAGTCGGCATCCTTAGTATTTGTTACCATATGTTTGACAAAACACCTCGGTCTGGCCCTCTCAACTCTTGTTTAAAATTGCTTTTTCCCTTTCTACGATTGTTGGTCCAGCTCCGCCACAATGACAGCTACAAGTGAAAGAAAATGAAGAACGGAAACATAAGAAGAGCAGAGCCATGGTGCGTCGTCCATTTACACGAAAGCGTTTTTTTTTTACCATTCTAGTAGTGGTGAGTGCGTGTGACTCGTCCAATCCGCGTCAATCGTATGCATAGCACTTCCAGAAAAAAGTTCCGTTGCTTTTCCCGCTGATAGGCGTGAACAGTTCAATGGCGAGATACAACTTTTCACGCAGAGATATGTTGCGCACGGATAGCTGTCATCACGAGCCTCCATCACCACGATTCAGGCCGTGGCAGCGATCGAGCAACCAACTGGAGCACCCAGACAGCAAGGGTCGCCACGAAATAAATCGGAGGAGATACTACACAGCGACTTTTGTGAACCCTCGTGACTAATTTAATAATGGTCCTGCCTAGGCTTAAGTCAATGAGGGCAACTCATGAGCATTTCATACTTCATGTGATACACGCCCATGCTATAAATAAAACTGAGAAATTAGGGTGACATGACATCTATGTGTGTGTGTGTTCCGTGGTCATCATATGTTAATTACTTCTACTGTACTTACTAATCGGGAGCTGTTAACGGAGGCAATGAACACCGATGGTCGCTGTCCTCATTTCTCCCCGATGATGCTGCGCGTTGTTTTCAAGCTTGTTACAGGCGCCAAGTCGCCGTTAATTATTGGGCGATAATAAACCTATAAAATAGCTGAGGTAAGTATCACCCGAAAGGGGCCTCTGATGGTGTGACATTTCTGTAGCCTTTGTCTCCCTGCGCCACTTGCACACTGAATATTGCCTCTTTTAAGCTCCAGGCCCTAAACTTTCACAACTAGATGACACTAGATGTCCCGTCAATCATGTCATTCGCTGATTAACTAGTACGGGCGCCCTTGTCTGATTCCAACTAAACGTTGGATCTAGGCCTTTCGGGCTCTTCTCTGCGCTCCAATTCGGTATTTGTGTTACCCCATCACAGATTCATTCAACACGCCAGTTAAAACAACTGATTGACTGAACCCATCATGTAGCTTCAGTCACACTGGTCATCCTTCTTCGTCTCCTGTTACTAGCTTGCAAGTTTGGTCCACATACATAAGACGATGTTGACTTACCGGAAATCAGGTACTCCTTGCACCGTAAATCCATGCTTAAACCCCCCCGTATTTCCCTCCTTGCGTCACATCCAGTTTGTAATCTAGTTTCCAAAGTCTGTCGAGTGATCTAACAGCTCATGACTTGGAGGCTTTTCGCATGCTTCACGCACGGTCCCTTCCCTCCTTTTTTCTTTATGTGTGTACACGGATGCTTTCCAGGTCCAAGTAGCAAAAGCTTGCAAGCCAAAGCCACAAATAAGTATCACCAGTAGCTTTTGGCGTATCACGACGGATGCTACCGCTGCCATCCACGCGGAATATCCCCGATCTTTAAGCTTTCTTTGGCTCAACAGCTGCCGGGACTCCGACGCATCGAGAAACGGCAGAAATATATATTCAGTTATTTCCCGTGGCACCGATATATTCAGTTATTCAGAAGAGGAGACATGTTCATTTGGCCAAGTCCTTCATTATTGATTCAGCAAAACACGAATAATTCGCATACAAGAAAACCCTCTTTTGTTTATTAATTATTATAGATTTTACTCCTAGTAGTAGTAATTTACAAGCAAAGATCTGATCGATACATATACATATACTAGGACCGGCCAAAGCATGATGCGCATGCTGCATTCCCTGAATTTCTGAACTCTCCCCCCGTCTTGTTGGAAACTGCTCTCCCGGCCAGTGCTGAATTCCACATGAAGGTCGACAGTCCGGCAGGCTGGGAGTTGAATCGGCTTGTGTTGAGGTGCACCGGGAGCCAGCGGCATCTACGCGGTCACCGAGGTCTCGATCGCAACGCGATCGGTGTAGAGGACGTCCTCCGTCTTCTCCGCCTCCTCCCACAGCTCCGGCAGCGCCTCCCTGATGTTGTGGATGCTCTCCAGCGCGTGATCCGCGCCCTTCACCCGGTGCGACGTGCCAACCTGCACAGTATGTACACAGCGTTAGCGCTGCTGAGGTGCCACAAATATTCAGAGAGTTGGACGTCAAACGCTGACTTACCAGCACTGTGTGGAGACCGATTATCTTGCCGGCCTGAATGTTACGCACGCTGTCGTCGAAGAAAATCTGCAGCAAGCAAAGGTAGTTTTCGTCAGCACACTGTGCCAAGTACGAATCGAAATGCAACAAGTTGTGCTAACTGAAACTGTCGGGACTTACCGCCTTGTAGGGGTTGACGTTGGCGATCCTGAGGGCCGCCTCCATGGCGCCAACGTTGGGCTTGCACAGGACGGGGGTCCTGGGAAGCTCGGCGACGCTTCCCGACCGGGCGAAGTGTCCGGCGATGTCGAAGATCTCCGGCGGCGCCTGATCGCATGACGGCGGCAGGCACGGCGGGTTCAGGGTCTCGAAGCAGATGATCCCCTCGAAGCAGTCCTCCAGGCCCAGCCTCTTGAGGGCTCTCACGGCATGGATCATGTCACCGTTGGTGAATATCTGAAACACACGTGTCAGATGCCCGTTAGCCATTAGCACGGCATGTGAGGCTATTATCGTTTTAGTTTTAGGAAGGAAACGTACGAGTTTGCGGATGCGCATGTTCTTGAGAATGTGCTTGAGAACAGGGTCGGGCTTGATGTTGTCATAGGGCAGTCTTCCATGGACAAAGCTGTCAGACAAAGAAGATGTCAGAGCACAGTACTACAAAGAATTGGCATGAAGAAGTGGGTTTAGTTAGTGTGGCCATGTGTGTACCTGTGGTACTCATCGTAATCAAAATTGTAGCCGATTGCCTGAAAAAATATCAAAGCAGGAGAGGAAAAATAACAGTTCAGTACTCTACTCAGTTACCATCAGAGGTGAGAAAAGAAGAACAGTGGATCAGGGGAGCTGCATATATTTACCCTGAGGCCGGCCATCGTTGTGCCGTAGTTCTTGTACAGCAGATTGCCGAGGTTCTCAATCTTGCTCTCTTCAATACCCAGCTTCTCGACCATGTAAGCTGAGAAATGGCAGTTTGGAATAGACATGCATTAGGTTCAAGAAATTCACAACGAAATAAAACAGCTACAGGAGCACGGGGGCGGTAGGATATTTAGGGAGACCTTACCTTCAATGTTCGTCTTTACATGGGACGAGATCCCCGAGCTCATCGGGTACAGAGTGTCGTCGAGGTCTGCAGTTCAGTTCACCGCAGCAGAGAAACATGGTCAGAACCTTTGCATTTCTTAAGAAAAAAACTAGAGTGGCAAAAGGCAAGAAACAGGAACGAAGAAATGGATGGAGAGTGGCATTTTTGTAGTAGTGGCTTACCGAAGAGGAGGCAGTCGAACTTGGGCTCCTGGACCATGAGGCAGCGTTCTTCGAACTCCATGAATGATACGGACTGCGAGGCGAAGAGCTGCAGAAAGAGAATGGATCATCAGCAGGTCGTTCGATTAATTCTCCTACTAGCGATTTTAACCAGGTTTCAGTTTGCTCGTCAGTTTTATCATCTTTTCCCCCCGTGTGTTACTGACAGACAGCCAGTTCAGCCGAGCCACATTTGCCATGACTATGTGGTCAAGAGCACGAGCATACCTAGCGACTCGGGACGCTCGGGAACTGCAATGCAACTCGGGTGCGCGGATGCAGAGCCGGCCGGGGAGCAGAAGGACAGAGCTGGAGGGCTTGAAGAGCGCTCTGGATGCAGCAGAGGGGGGGGGGGGGGGGGCTACAGGGACAGACAGGGAGGGAGAGAGCGAGGAGGAGGGGGAGGAAGAGAGGAGGGGAGGGGGATGGTTTAAATAGGGGAGGCCATGGCGTGCCCGATCGGCATTAGCGGTCGTGGTTAGCAGCCGATTATTTGTTAAGCCCCGATTAGGACTAGTTAATTGGCCCAACGCGGGGGGCTCCGCGGTTGTTAATAGCCTCCAAGGGCAGTGCCTCCCAGCTGTCGCCCCATGATTGGCCCAGTCCTGTCAATCCGTGGGGCAGCCATTTTTACTATTTAGGTATTATTATCATTAAATTAATTACAATGGAAAAATTGCCCCACCTCCCTTTGGCCTGGAAAAACATTGTCCTAGGACGTCCCTGCAGCCCTGGGGTCTGGCGAGACAGGGCCAGGAATTTTGTTCTTATTTCTTGGAGGAAGGGATATGGAACAGGTGTGATGTCTTTTGAGAAGAAAAAAAAGAGAGATGTAAGACAGAGAATGCGTTGCACGATAACCACACGGATACAGACACATGAATATTTCTTGACAGCATGCATATACACATGGTTCATTTTTATACCACTACGACTCTGCGAGGAAGAGTTGTTCAAGCGAGTTAATAGAGGAGAGGAGACCATGGCGCTGGCTGGCTGCGGTGCTTGCTTGTGACGTGTGGCCTGAGGCAAATGATGGGCGACCCCAGAGACCTGTTCCATGGAAAAGGGGCACCGTGACAGTTGTGACGGAAAGATCCAAACAAGGAACCAAACAAACCGCGACCGTGACAAGCGCCCTCAGAATGGTGAAACGTTCTTCTTAGGAGTATATGGTAAAAAGAAACAGTAACTTGGCTTCTTGCACAAAAGAAAATGTAAATTGTAGCAATAGCAACTGAGGTAACTCATGGCTGGTAGTAAATGCCGTCGGAATATCCAACCGGATAATCGCGAGACCAGGAATCCATGGAGGATACTATATGGTACAGTACATGGCTGACAGGCAACAGTGCGGAATGGTTGGATCAGAGCCAAAATGGGGTTCATGTGGTGGTGCACGCGCAACAAACTTGGGCCTCTTCCTCTTTGTTTGAACAGCACAAGGATTTTGTCATCTCCAACTTCTCTTCTTCTGCCGATTCCTTGAGCCAGTTCATTCCCTCTTGCTTCGTTTGACACGACTTTGGGTTGAAAACACTTGTCGCCCACCTTTTCTCTTTGATTCACCGTTCCGGTAACAAAAAATGAGAGAAGAATTTGAACGTTTCCGTCGAGATCATGCTAGACTGTTCATGACCGTGAGGGGCCTAATAGACCTGGCGAGTGGAACGGCTATACTACTACTAGTAGCAAGCAAGGTAGTAAAAGAGAAGTTCGGGACACGTTCCCCAGCTGGCGCAAATCATTTGCGAGCCCAATAATTGGACCAAATCATGGGCTAGATAATACGTACCCGTGGACGGCCACGTGGCGCCCGATTTTTTCCTTCGGACTAAACCTGCCTGCCGACGCGTCAACACCCCCATCGATCGTACGCTCTCCAGATCATAATTCATCAGAAAAAACTCAAGTATCCAATTCTGCGACGAGCAATTGAGTGTTCGCGTGAACAAAACTCAAGTATCCAACTCTTCACAGCAGCAGCGAGCGTAGTACGACTTGTGTGGTCGCGCGAGCACGGCGCGAGTGGTCTCCGCGGAAAAGGTCGCGTGGGAGTTGACATCAAACAACTGCCTGCGACAGCAACGGCACGGCACGCATTTGCGTGCGCGACATGGCGTGGCCGCGTTGGGTGGCTGCCGAGCGAGGGGCATCCCCGCGTTCGACGGCTGCGCGCCCACGGGCGGCGCCGGGCGCGGCGTTGCGTTGGTCCCCGGTCCCCGCTGCCACTCGCCATGCCGCGCGCGCTCGGCGCTCGGGGGCATGCTGACTTTGCGCACGGCGCGCGCCCTGCTTTATTTAAATTAATTGAACATGCGATCGATCGCGTCCACGGCTTCGTCATCCCGTGATCGGATCGCGGAATGGGACGGGATGGAGGATTTTGAATGGTCCGTGCAGGCCTAGTACAGTTTTGGGCATCTTCTCTCCTCTTCGAAAGGCCGGACGTGTTAGCTAGCTCATGTGCTCCGGGAAATATCTCCGACAGGCGACAACACGGTGGAGGGAGAGGCGTACCTGCCCCCGCGCGCGCTGACAGATGCCTGTGCATGCCCATGTAGTAGCATGTAGCTAGTACATTTCTATAGCACCGATTATGCAGCTGTCGTTTTACTGGCCATTTTGCTGCTTAGACCATCTTCGCTCAGGTCCTAAAGCCCTCTTTTTTTTGCGAGGAAAAAGCTGATAATATTATCCAATAGTTCTTATAGAAAAGTCCAGAACAACAAGAAAATTACAGATAAGTCCACACTGGATCTCGTCTTCATCAACCGCGAGCAAGACACGTCGCCGGCGTGCCGCCGCAACACCTCCCAGACGCCTTGAATCAGAGGTGCCCCTCTGCGGACGGGAAGTCGGCGAACCTCGAACCACGAAGAGCCTCCACCGCGCTCCGCCGACTTGGACGCCGTCGATAACATCAGCTGTTCCAAAAAGATATATGGACTGCCAGCATTTAAAATCGTGTCCAGCCTGTTCCAAAAAAAAATCTCCTGGCGCGGCCCATTTAGTTATCCGGCGTCTCTAGGCCTAACCCTACACATGGGGGGCAAGCGGAGACGCCGAATAGAGCTGAAAATGACGCTGGTCAGTCTTGGCAGTGGGATAGGTATTTTGTTCCTGTCCTTTCCCCTGCTTCCCGCTCCGACCCATCCTTTTTCGGGGTTTTTTCCTAAACAAGGGAAGTGATTTACCAACTTCATTTATAAAGAAGGAACTTTTAGAGGTAACAATGTCTAGGATTTTCATATAATGTACTCTCTTTGTCCATGTATCTAGAGCCATTTTAGTGTATGAATACATACAAATCCAGACAAACTAACAAATGTCTAGGATTTCCATAGTATGTACTCCCTCTATCCCAATTGAATGTCATAGAGTTTGTCTACGTTTGTTTTTTCAAAATTGCACAGATTTGTTAATAATAATCAACAGTAGTACAAAGAAGTCTAAAAGAAATAAAAATTAGAAATAGGTCATTGGATCAACTAGCGACGACTACAAATACTAGCGCCAGCCGAAGGCGCGTCGCCGTCCTCGCCTCTCCATCATGGGAGTCAGTTAAAGCTTGTCGCAGTAGAGTTTGTTGTAGTAGACATATGGAAAATCATCATGCTAAAGCCACAAAAAACCAGCACACTAGAGCAGCAACTATCGTCAATGATGACAACCGTAGATCGGAAAAGATTGACCTGGAAACAAACCAACAAAGACGAAAACAGACAGAATCCCAGAAGATCCGTCAGACAAACAACTCTACGTGCCCCGTCGTGGTGGTATCACGGCATATGCCATGGGTAGGCTAAAGTTGGGGCCGATGGACGTGGAGGAATCCGGGGAGGGATGATGCAGTGAAGATCGCACTCGTATGAACAAAGAGAAATTCAATGTATATGGGATTGAAGCTCTCAAGTGAAGATAACACCTCATTCTATACATCTAAACTCTTATAATCTTGCCATACTTGTAACTACAATCATGCTCCTTGAGCTGTATCTCCTGTTCTTCTATCTAGATCTCTCCGTGAGAGTGGAGGAAGAGGAGGTAGGAGAGCTCCTAGTGAGCAGAGAGGGGAGGAGCCCTTCGGGGGCCTCTCCTTCTAACGGTCCCCCTGGTGCTCCTTATAAAGGGGAGCCCAGGGGACAAGACTTGTTCTACACGTTTGGCATCTAGATGGCATATTCTGGGTATCTTCTAGAGATGCTCAGCATATGCCTTGGCATCTTTAGAGATGCCAGGCATATTCCCTAGCATCTTGTTAGATGCCATTGGCATATTCCTTACATCATGTGCCAGTCTGAGCAGGTGGGCTTCCAAGACTGACACAATACTTGTTGGTCTTGTCTTGATCTGATGGCGTATTCTTGTGGCGACCGTGGGGCGCTTGGAGGCGAATAAGAGGTCATACGGGGTGAATTAACTCGGCTCGGGTGCCCCAGGCGTAGCAGTGATTCGGCCTGCTCCTTAGTCGATTCGGCCTGGTCGTAATTGCAAAAGAATAAGGCCCAGCCGAGTTACTGGATGGCCCAGCTGGGTTACTTGCTATTCGGCCCGGAGGAGGTTCGCGAGCTCGCATGTGGCCCACCGGATGATGGCAGCAAGCCAGGCTTTCCTACTCTCGGCTCACCCGGGTGGCTCGGTGGGTTCTTTGCCGCACTGCTTCGAATCTAGCGAAGAGGGTCTGTGGTGGGCGCTGATCTGGTGGCCACCCGGGAGCTTGTCAGCCCGAGAGCATCTACCGGCCGGACGGCCACGACGCCGGCCCACGCGGGGTTCCTCGTCGAGGGGAGGTTGGCGGGAGCCGATGACGAGGCGACGAGGCAGGAGGAGTTTGGTGTAGAGGTGGGCCGGCAGGGAGTAGCTCGGCCTAGCCGAGATGTGGAGTAACTCGGCCAGGGAGCGACGTGGTTCGGTAGGTGGGCCGGCTGGGGATAATTCGGCCCAGCCGGATCGTTTTCCTTTCCTCATCATTAATTCGGCTGTGGAGAGTGTGGTCTGGGCCAAGATTCCCCTTACTCGGCCCAATTGTTCTTTCTTGTCTTTTTCCTTTTCTATTTGATATTCTCTTATGAAATACACTTTCGTTTATTCTTGTCTCTTATTTATAGACCAACTCTGGGGTACCTGGGTTATATCCCCGACATTAGTCCCCGAGTCTATGTGGGACTCGCAGAGTCGCGCATAGACTTTAATCGTAAATATTCCCAGAGTTGTTTTTCGACCTTTTGTGCCTTGGTTGTATACTTCTATGTCTTATAATCCTTTTGGGTGATTTTCTTGACCCCTAGCCTTCTTAGGCTCTGCTTATAACCCCTTTGGGCAAGTTTTTGACTTTCGGCCTTCTCGGGCACTTGTCATAACCCCTTTGGGTGATTTTCTGGACTTCTGGCCTTCTTGGGCACTGGTCATAACCCCTTTGGGTGATTTTCTGGAC
This sequence comes from Avena insularis, assembly GCA_023614405.1. Classification (NCBI taxonomy): domain Eukaryota; kingdom Viridiplantae; phylum Streptophyta; class Magnoliopsida; order Poales; family Poaceae; genus Avena; species Avena insularis. Next base: position 5,933,130 of record CM042693.1, on the reverse strand, counting down.
TTCTGGCCTTCTTGGGCACTGCTCTTTTAACCTCTTTGGGTAAGATATGAGTTCTGGCCTTCTTGGGCACTGCTCTTTTAACCTCTTTGGGTAAGATATGAGTTCTGGTCTTCTTGGGCACTGCTCTTTTAACCTCTTTGGGTAAGATATGAGTTCTGGCCTTCTTGGGCACTGCTCTTTTGACCTCTTTGGGTAAGATATGAGTTCTGGCCTTCTTGGGCACTGCTCTTTTAACCTCTTTGGGTAAGTTATGAGTTCTGGCCTTCTTGGGCACTGCTCTTTTAACCTCTTTGGGTAAGATATGAGTTCTGGCCTTCTTGGGCACTGCTTTTTTAACCTCTTTGGATAAGATATGAGTTTTGGCCTTCTTGGGCACTGCTCTTTTAACCTCTTTGGGTAAGATATGAGTTCTGGCCTTCTTGGGCACTGCTCTTTTAACCTCTTTGGGTAAGTTATGAGTTCTGGCCTTCTTGGGCACTGCTCTTTTAACCTCTTTGGGTAAGTTATAATCCGAGTCATCTGTTTCCAAATCCGAGTTATTTTACTCAAAATTGACTTATGTCTTAAGTCTGAGTCCTCTGACTCAAATCCGAGTTATATGACTCAAATCCGAGTCATCTGATTCCAAATCCGAGTTACTTTACTCAAAATTGACTTTATGTCTTAAGTCTGAGCCATCTGACTTAAATCCGAGTTATATGACTCAAATCCGAGTCATCTGATTCCAAATCCGATTTACTTTACTCATATTTGACCTATGTCCTAAGTCTGAGTCCTCTGACTCAAATCCGAGGTATATGACCTAAATCCGAGTTATCTCATTCCAAATCTGAGTTACTTTACTCAATTTTGACTTACATCTCAAATCTGAGTCATCTGACTCAAATCCGAGGTATATGACTCAAATCCGAGTTATCTCATTCCAAATCCGAGTTACTTTACTCAATTTTGACTTACATCCCAAATCTGAGTCATCTGACTCAAATCCGAGGTATCTCAGTCCAAATCCGAGTTACTTTACTCAATTTTGACTTACATCCCAAATCTGAGTCATCTGACTCAAATCCGAGGTATATGACTCAAATCCAAATCATCTGTTTGCCACGATATAACTTGATTTGGCGTGATGATGTTAATTTGCCTTTGATATGGATCCGAGATATAGATCCGAGATTAAGTTTTGGGATATGATAATAGGGCTAACCGCTGAGAGATCTGATTCGAGATGTAGATATGAGATATAGATTCGAGATATGATAAGCTGGCCAATAGTCATCCGAGATATGGGATAACCTGGCAAGATGGTGAAATATCAATCCGAGTCATAACATAACCCGCAATCTGCAAATGAATAAAGCTTCTACCAATCGAGATATGATTAGTACGCCGAGTCTGAATAAAAATCCGAATTATAATATACCCTGGCAAGCTGAATCAAATGTTAGTCCGAATCAGAGACAATCTACTGAGCTGAGTTAAAGGTTAATCCGAAGCATAAATAAATTGACTCAAATTATATCCGAATCATCAATAAGATGGCCGATAAGCTGAGTTAAAGGATAATCCAAAGCATAAATAAACTGACTCAAATTCTGTCTGAATCATAAATAAGCTGACTCAAATTCTATCCGAATTATAAATAGGCTGACTCAAATCTTATCCGAATCATAAATATGCTGACTCAAATTCTGTTCGAATCAGCAATAAGCTGGCTGGTGGGCTGAGTTAAAGGTCGGTCCAAAGTGTAAATAAACTAACTCAAATTCTATCTGAATCATCCATAAGCTGGCTGACGAGCTGAGTTAAAGGTTAATCCAAAGCATACATAAAATGACTCAAAATCTATCTAAATCATAAATAAGCTGATTCAACTTCTATCCGAGTTATAAATAAGCTGGCTAGTGAGCTGAGTTAAAGGTCGATCCAAAGCATAAATAAACTGACTCAAAATCTATCTGAATCATAAATAAGCTGATTCAACTTCTATCCGAGTTATCAATAAGCTGACTCAAATACAGATCTAAATCAACATAATGTTCTCCTAATCCAAAGGTGACTCTACGGATAAGTTGACTAGTCCCCGGGTTAAGTTATTTTCTCCCCGGGGTGAAGGATTGAGTGTAGGTTGCTGAGTTATTTGGCACTTACAGTATACTTGGAAAAATGTTTGAGTGAGTATTGCTAGGTCATACGTGCCCTGCTAAGTTACCTGGTACTTACAGTAAGCTTGGAGTAGTGCTTGAGCCCTTCTTGCTAAGTCTTACCTGCTTTGATGAGTTAGATTTGGAGAGCCTCTGCGCTTACCTCTTTGTTCTCTGTTGGCTTGGTGGAGCTGAATGAGCCCTATGAGGAAGAAGTTGATGAAGATGTTCCCGTCCGGATGGAAACCCAACCAACGCCACTAGAAGGCCCCACGGTGGGCGCCAAATGTCGTGGTGGTATCACGGCATATGCCATGGGTAGGCTAAAATTGGGGCCGATGGACGTGGACGAATCCGGGGAAGGATGATGCAGTGAAGACCGCACTCGTATGAATAAAGATAAATACAATGTATATGGGATTCAAGCTCTCAAGTGGAGATAACACCTCATTCTATACATCTAATCTCTTATAATCTTGCCATACTTGTAACTACAATCATGCTCCTTGAGTTGTATCTCCTGTGCTTCTATCTAGATCTCTCTATGAGAGTGGAGGAAGAGGAGGTAGGAGAGCTCCTAGTGAGCAGAGAGGGGCGGAGCCCTTCAGGGGCCTCTCCTTCTAACGATCCCCCTGGTGCTCCTTGTAAAGGGGAGCCTAGGGGACAAGACTTGGTCTACACGTTTGGCATCTAGATGGCATATTCTGGGTATCTTCTAGAGATGCTCAGCATATGCCTTGGCATCTTTGGAGATGCCAAACATATTCCCTAGCATCTTGTTAGATGCCATTGGCATATTCCTTACATCATGTGCCAATCTGAGCAGGTGGGCTCCCAAGACTGGCACAATACTTGTTGGTCTTATCTTGATCTGATGGCGTATTCTTGTGGAGACCGTGGGACGCTTGGAGGCGAATAAGAGGTCATACGGTGTGAATTAACTCGGCCCGGGTGCCCCAGGCGTAGCAGTGATTCGGCCTGCTCCTTAGTCGATTCGGCCTGGTCATAATTGCAAAAGAATAAGGCCCAGCCGAGTTACTGGATGGCCCAGCCGGGTTACTTGCTATTCGGCCCGGAGGAGGTTCTGGCCTGAGCCTGCATGTGGCCCAGCCGGGATGATGGCAGCCCGGCCAGGCTTTCCTACTCTCGGCTCACCCGGGTGGCTCGGTGGGTTGCTGCTGCCCGCCTGTGCCGAACTGCTAGCGAAGAGGGTCCTGTGGTGGGCCGCGCTGATCCTGGTAGCCCACCCGGGGGGAGCTTGCTGCAGTCCGAGAGCGTCGACCCGTGCTGGACGGCTACGAAGGACGCCGGCCCACGCGGGGTTCCTCGTCGAGGGGAGGTTGGCGGGAGCCGATGACGAGGCGACGAAGCAGGAGGAGTTTGGTGTAGAGGTGGGCCGGCAGGGAGTAGCTCGGCCCAGCCGAGATGTGGAGTAACTCGGCCTGGGAGCGACGAGGTGAGCGACGTGGTGGGCACTCAGATAATTACCAGTAGACTCGTTTCCTTTCCTCATCATTAATTCGGCTGTGGAGAGTGTGGTCTGGGCCAAGATTCCCCTTACTCGGCCTAGTTGTTCTTTCTTGTCTTTTTCCTTTTCTATTTGATATTCTCTTATGAAATACACTTTCGTTTATTCTTGTCTCTTATTTATAGACCAACTCTGGGGTACCTGGGGTTATATCCCCGACATGCCCTTTGTCAGTGTTAGATGCACCACCATAACAAGGATAGAGCGGGGAGGACATTATTCTGACTGCAACACTATGTATCTAGAAGTGCCTTAGTGTACTGATACATAAGAATGTAGACAAATCCGAGACATCTAATTCAGACAAAGGTAGTAATTGCCTAGGGGATAACAAACTTGGTAGGGTGAGAGGCGACACGGGACAACACAAGTGACTCCGGTGGCGTCCCTGGAGATGTCTTGTCGGAAGCAGATGCCCTGCCGAAAGGGATGTTGGGAGGATGTTTTTTGAGTCCTTGCTTCATATGATATCTAATGAAAAGCGTAGAAAAAAGTTGTCCAACTAGAACAATATGAATGTTGAGTAAACCTAAAACTATATACTAGTAGTGAATAAATTTATTGGAACACGGGTTCCAAATAGTTTCTCCTTAAGGGGAGATATTAACCATGATATACCTCAACTTTCTACTGAACAAAATAGTATTTTAACATATAAACTGATTGAAAGAAGTATTTGATGCCATATCTAATACGGAACATAATAAGTCTTCGGGAAAGGCTGGTTTTTCAGCTGAGTTTTGTCAAAAAAAAATGGGATGCCATTTTGCATAGTTTCACATGGGAGAGTTTCCCTTATTCAAGTTGCATTTTGGGGTTAAAAATCTTCTACCTAAGAAATAAATTGTGGTTCAAATTCAGCAATATAGACCCATTTTCCTTCTAAATGTGAGCTTAATATTTTTAAAAAAGTAGCCGCTAATTGTATTACTAGGATTGCCCATAAGGTGATTAGACCTACTCGGACAACCTTCATACCCGAGAGATATATCATTGAGGGTGTGGTTCTCTTGCATGAAACCATCCATGAGCTTCATAGGAAGAAAATGAAATGTTGTTTTATTTAGAATTGATTTTGAGAAGGCATATGGTAAAGTTAAATGTCTCTTTTTGCAACAAGTAATGCGATATGAAAGGTTTTGATCCAAAATGATGTGTCTAGATAAAAAAAGAGTGCAAGGGAGGAATGTGAGAATAGGTTAATGATGATACTTGCCATTATTTTCAAACAAGAAAAGGGCTAAGACATGATGATCCATTATCTTACATGCTATTTATATTGTTGCGGATATATTACCTATTCTCATTACAATAACAAAGGAGGATGTGCGGGTTGGAGGACTTATCCCTCATTTAGTTGATGGAGAAGACTTCTCTGCTTCAATATGCAGATGATACGATTAATTTCATGGAACACAATTTTTAGAAAGTTATAAACATGGAATTAATTCTATGTATCTTTGAACATTTTTGGCCTAAAATTAACTTTCATAAGAGTGAAATATACTGCTGTGGGAAAGAAAAACAAGAGGAACAACAATATAAACAAATATTTGGTTATGAATATGGTTCATTACCTCTTAGATATCTTGGGTACCTATTCATTATATGAAGCTTATAAATTTAGAAAGGAATCCAGTAGAATCACGGTCTGAAGGAAAGTTTGGAATGCTAGCACAACTGCTATCTCATGGAGATAGATTGGTTCTCATTAACTCAATTCTAACTAGTATGTCCATGTTTATGCTATCTTTTATTGAGATACCTAAAGGGATAAGAAAATATTAGTTATTCTATATAAAGATTTTTTTTTGAAAAAATGATGAAAATAATAAGAAATACCATTTAACCAAGTGGATTATTATTTGTAGACCGAAAGACCAATGGGGTCTGGTATGGAATGTTGGAAATATGCCCTATAGGCAATAATAAAGTTGTTATTATTTATATTTCCTTGTTCATGATTAATGTTTATTGTCCATTCTGTAACTGTATTTATTGAAAACTAAATACACATGTGGATAAGTAAACAACACAGAGTCCCTAGTGAGCCTTTTCTACTAGTTCGTTAGTCAAGTGATGGTTAAGGTTTTCTAACCATGGACATGATTGTCTCTTGATAATGGGATCACATCATTAGGAGAATGATTCGATGGATAGACCCAAATAATAAGAATAGCTTCTGATCGCATAGTTTCGTTTGATTGCTATCTTCCTTAATATGTCAAGTATAGTTTTCTCATACCATGAGATCATGTTACTCACGGGCATCGGAGGAATACTTGGACATCAAACGTCACTTTGTAACTAAGTGATTATAAAGGTGGCTTTCAGGTATCTCCAATGGTGTCTGGAGAGTTGTCGCGATCATGTTTGGATGTTCTTAAACCCGTCGGGTCACACACTTAACGCTTCGGTGTCTCTAGTACTCGTTGAGAATATGTATGGTGTAAAAATTTGTTGTTTTTGAGTCTCAAATGAGATCCTTGATATCACAAGGAGATTCGTACTGGACCAAAGGTAGATAAAAGTATATCGCACTTCTTATTTAGGGTTTCGGGAAAGTTTGGAATATTTCCATATGATGGATTGTTCTAGAATGTTCCCAGAGGGTCCACCTGTGAGGTGGGGCCACATGGGACCAAGTGGGTGAACCTCGTCCCTAGTGGGCCAAGGTGCCACATCCACCTAGTCCTATGCGTCCTAGGGTTTGGACAAACCCTAAAAGGGGACCACACGTGGGAGGAGGGAGGAATCCTCCCTCCCTTTGGCCGCCCCGGCCTAGGGCTTGGGGGATGGGCCAAGCCTCCCCTCTACACACCTATATAAGAGAGGGCATGGAAAGAGGCGCCGCACCCATTGTGTTGGCCGCCGCCACTGCTGTCCCTCCACTTCTCTCTTCCCTCCTCTGATAGAAGAACGGCGACGCCCTATAGTTTTCTCTCTCTCCACAATAGTAGTGTTGCTATTGTGCTTCCGAATTCTCATGAAGATCTTCTCTCTTGCGGGATCAATAAGGAGGAGACGTCACCACGATGAAATGTGTGGATATTGCGGAGGTGTCATCCGTTCAGTACTTGGATCAAGAAGGTCAATATCTACATCGGCTTAAACCGATGCAAGTGAACGACTGCATCACCCACGATCTATAGATCGTTAACCACTTGTGTTCTTTGAGAGTAATTAGAGTAGATCTACCTACTTGTTAGTTGCATCTAGTATATTAGATCTTACGGGGTTTCCTCTTGCTATCCCGTAGGAACATTTTTGTTCTCCATGCAACGAACCCATCATAGAAGTGCTTGAGTTAAAAAAAAGTGTGTACTCAGCAAATGGCTGTTTAAAATGCTTAATGAATAAGGGGTATGGCAAGATTTATTACGAAACAAATACCTTCACAAGAAAATGTTAGCTAAAGCTCATGCGAAGTCTATTGATTCACCATTCTGCAAAGGAGACATGCAAGTGAAACATGAGTTTTTTAGCAGAAGTTCTTTTAAGATTGGAAATGACAAAGATACTATGTTTGAGGACATGATACCTCTCTTGCCATATAGTATCCATCGCTATATAACATTGTGCAATGAAAGATGTTTTAGTTCATGATGTTTATCCTAGGTTCCATTGAACATAGGGTTTAGGAGAGCACTAACATGACCTCCTCGATTAATGTTTGCCAACATTTGATGTATGTTGCGTTATCTGATGAAGATGTTTTTTTTTTGGAAGCTCACTGCTTTAGGTATTTTCTCGGTTAAGTATACGTATGAAGATCTAATGGATGGTCATCATAGATTCCTAAAAGATACTTACGAAAGTTAAAAGTCCCACTAAAGATAATATATTTTTCATGTGGTTCCTTAATATATATGTTTTGCTCATACAATATAACTTGACTAAGAGAAATTGAAATGGGTGTAAAAGATTTTTCTATGACTCGGAGGAGATAATAGAGCTCTCATGTCCTTTTGCTAAAAGTGCTTGGCTCATTGTATTTTTCACCTACAACATTCCACAACCAACCAATATCACAGATAAGTTTAGGAATTGGCTTAATGGGTTTGATAAAAGAAATAAAGTTAGAATATGCATCAGTGTTTCTGGTTTATGTTGGTCTATATGAAAATGTAGGAATACCATTATTTTTATAGGTTATCCATATTTTTTCCATAAAGGACTCCATCAAGATCAGTTGGTGCCAGAGAAGAGAACCTTAATCAGCAATGTGATCCTATAATGTTGGCACTTTTAGGAAGGGTGCGTACGGAAAGCCCAATTAAGATTGGGCGTTTGAAACCTACTTTTTTTTTGGAAAAGAGTATATATTAATATCACAATGATATCAATTACACCCAGCCTCTGCAACGACGCATGCCCTAGCGGTCCTACGGATACACACAACTCATAAAAAAATACAAAAAAGAAAAGTCCCGCTACAGAGAACTAATCCTCAAAGCAACGACACTGACACCATCAGAACAACACCAGTAGTCCTCCACTCCAATAACAACACCTTCAAGAAGGAAACAATGCCCAAACGTCGTCGTTGCCCGATCAAAAATCATATGTCTTTACTCTGGAGAAAGTCTTTGCTCACAAAACAATGCCTTCAACAAGGTCATTGTCAGGCACAACCAGTTAAGGCCAGACCTTGGATTTTCACCCTGCAAGATAAGACTAGAAACTCCCCTTGTGTTGTCTTCCTGCACCAACAGTCGCTACAACGAGTCCTAGATCACGCAGCCAGTTCTCCGTCGCCACAAGAACAAAAATCGCCATCGCTACCCTCATATTTCCGCTTTCATGACATTCTCCGCATCTGACTTCACCATGGCTCTAAGAATGGCACTTGGTGGAAACAAACAACAGAGCTTCGCAATGCTCCCGCTGAAACCAAACGGCTAGAAAAACAAGGTGCGCACGACCGAATATCTTTCGATCTAGTAATCTCCAGACATGATACGCCCATGGGAGTTCGCCGACGGAGCCTTCCGGAACCCGCCTCTCCAGACCAGGTCAATGAGGGCAGACATCAAGTAGATCTTCGTCTTCGTGCGAAAGAAACCAAATGACCACCTCCTTTATTAGATCTGATCCGGTCGGTTTCCGGAGAACGGACCAAGCAGGCAATTAGGGATAGAGAGGCGATCTATGTCTTTCCCATCGCCGGCACCTCCTCCACCAGATCGCCACCTGCCCCACTCCGGTAGAGGCCGCCGCCTCTAGATCCGAGCTCCCACGAAGCCATCGTCGGCTAGAGCCGCGAAGACGTCAATGGCGAAGGGGCCCTGTCCAGCGTCGGCGTTCTCCTTCCTACCGCTGTGCTGGGGCCGAGAGGCCAGATCCCCACCGCCCCCATCACCGGCGCCACACACTTAGGCCGGCTTCCCTCCGGGGGCAAGGAGGAGGGAGAAGGATGGAGGGCGAGGAGGTGGCGGCGGGGTAGGGTTTGCCCCCCTCGGTCGTCAGGAGGGGGCGGCGCGAGGGGGAAACGCGACGAGGTCGTCCCCGAAACTGAATCTCTCTTGAAACCTACTATAGTATATATTTTTGCTTGGGTGTCCCTTTCTCTTTTTCAAACTTTGATAACAAAAACTCGATATTGGCTCGTTGTTTTGAAGACCGTACGAACTTATCTGAAGCCCGTATGGTCCTCTTATATACTCACCGTACACGTATACTCATGTATCCACGGGAGTCAGAAATCGCGAGGTATATAGCAGCAACAGCAAAATTTTAAACGTGGCATGCAAAGACGTGGATCGCGATAACGGGGGTGTGATCAACCGGTGAGAACGTGGAGTATACCCATCTCAACCGAATACACATATACGAAAATATACATAGTCTGGATATGAGTTTCGATGGATAAAAAAAGAAAAACTTAATTTTAAGGAAGACACCGAAGTACACCTCACTAGTATGTAAGTAAGCCAAGTGAAACCAAACCACGTACTACCGGAAGGAGAGCAGCCAGCAGCAACAAAAGCACAAACATCTTTGTCTACAAGTGGGTACAGACTCGTACGCCCTACGTACCACGAACAACAACAGCACGGCTGCGTATGATTCAAGCAGACCCTTCCCCGCAGCAGCGGCCAATAATTCTGCTGTGCAGCTGCGAGTGAGCTGCGATGCACAATGCATGCCAGGCAGGCAAGCTTTGCCGTATCGCACCGCGCTAGCAAATGCAGGACCAAAACAGCCGGTACGGCGAAAGATCATCGCCTTCCCTTGGCTGTTCTTTTCTTTGGGCAAGCCAAGCGACGAGCCAGCCAATGATACTATTCCCCTCCACCGATCATCCGGCCGGGTCGGGAAGGAATTACCTCGTCCTCACGTACGCGTGCTCCCACTCCCAACCCCAGATGCTGGCGAGGAACTGTGCGCGAGCTGCCAATGTCGGGAACGGCACGTCCAAACACGTCGTAATCCGGACGCTAAATATTGAAGTTTTTGGTTTCCTGGGCAGAATTATTGAGAGGGAGGAAATTAGGGATAAGATCGATCGGCCTGGCCTGTGTTTGATTATTACCGATCCGGAAGCATCCCGCGGGTCAATAATTCAGAGCCAGCGCATCAGGCTAGCTTGCTATGGCGTGCGGCCAATGCCCTGGTGCCCGCGATGGCTAATCATTGGCGGCCATTTGTGTACTATCTTAATCACTCGCCTCCATTTTTAATTTCGACTCGTAGATGCGAACGTAGAAGCATGCAACGCCATAAGCCTCCCCTGATAACCTAATTAATCGGCAGCTTGAGGCGTGTAGGACTGCCAGGTCGTCGGTCACTCATCGAGTCGGGTACTGCTGTCCATTTGTTGCTGCTTGGAAGGAAGCATAAAGTTGGGAGCCTTTTGGTTCTGAAACCAAATGTTAATCCCCACGTCTAATGCGGATAACTCATATACTGAAAATCCATGCTAGAGATTTTTACAAGCTACGGTAAAGCAGTGCTTATCTCCAAATGGTTGAAAGGTGGCAGTCAAATGTGTAGATAAAAAAAGGAGCGCTAGCCATGTTTCCTTTCTCGCGAGCCTTGGAGCATCTCCAACTACTTCCTCTAAAGGTCATCTAGCAACAGTGAGTGCTGGATCGGTCGATGGGGTGTCGGCGTGGGTTGCCGTGTTTGGAGCACAACACTATAATCTAGTCAAGTTTCAACGCATAACTAAATTAGGTTTATAATAATTAAAAATAAAAGTAAGTTAGTTCATACAATTTGAATAAAGTGAAGGTCAACTCAGCAAAACGGCCTCTCCTTTGAGCCTCCACGTATGCTCCATGAGATAATTTTGCGGTTGTTCTTGAGTCATGACCATCACCTTCAAATAATCTACTCAAGTTTCAAATAAATTAGCTTTAAAATAGTTAAAAATAGAAATAAATTAGTTCATACAATTTGAATAAAGTGAATGTCAACTCAGCAAAACGGCCTCTCTTTTGAGCTTCCACATATGCTCCATCAGATCATCTTGCACTTAATCATGAGTCATGACCATCACCTTCAATAATCTAGTCAAGTTTCAACCCATAACTAAATTAGGTTTACAATAATTAAAATAGAAAATAAATTAGTTCGCACCACCATTTGAATAAAGTGAAGGTCAACTCAGCAAAACGGCCTCTCCTTTGAGCAACACGTATGCTCCATGAGATAATTTTGCGGTTGTTCTTGAGTCATGACCATCACCTTTAAATAATCTACTCAAGTTTCAAATAAATTAGCTTTAAAATAGTTAAAAATAGAAATAAATTAGTTCATACAATTTGAATAAAGTGAATGTCAACTCAGCAAAACGGCCTCTCTTTTGAGCTTCCACATATGCTCCATCAGATCATCTTGCACTTGATCATGAGTCATGACCATCACCTTCAATAATCTAGTCAAGTTTCAACCCATAACTAAATTAGGTTTACAATAATTAAAATAGAAATAAATTAGTTCGCACCACCATTTGAATAAAGTGAAGGTCAACTCAGCAAAACGGCCTCTCCTTTAAGCCTCCACGTATGCTCCATGAGATAATTTTGCAGTTGCTCATGGGTCATGACCATCATCTTCAAATAATCTACTCAAGTTTCAAATAAATTAGCTTTAAAATAGTTAAAAATAGAAATAAATTAGTTCATACAATTTCAATAAAGTGAATGTCAACTCAGCAAAACGGCCTCTCTTTTGAGCTTCCACATATGCTCCATCAGATCATCTTGCACTTGATCATGAGTCATGACCATCACCTTCAATAATCTAGTCAAGTTTCAACCCATAACTAAATTAGGTTTACAATAATTAAAATAGAAATAAATTAGTTCGCACCACCATTTGAATAAAGTGAAGGTCAACTCAGCAAAACGGCCTCTCCTTTGAGCCTCCACGTATGCTCCATGAGATAATTTTGCAGTTGCTCATGGGTCATGACCATCACCTTCAAATAATCTACTCAAGTTTCAAATAAATTAGCTTTAAAATAGTTAAAAATAGAAATAAATTAGTTCATACAATTTGAATAAAGTGAATGTCAACTCAGCAAAACGGCCTCTCTTTTGAGCTTCCACATATGCTCCATCAGATCATCTTGCACTTGATCATGAGTCATGACCATCACCTTCAATAATCTAGTCAAGTTTCAACCCATAACTAAATTAGGTTTACAATAATTAAAATAGAAATAAATTAGTTCGCACCACCATTTGAATAAAGTGAAGGTCAACTCAGCAAAACGGCCTCTCCTTTGAGCCTCCACGTATGCTCCATGAGATAATTTTGCAGTTGCTCATGGGTCATGACCATCACCTTCAAATAATCTACTCAAGTTTCAAATAATTAGCTTTAAAATAGTTAAAAATAGAAATAAATTAGTTCATACAATTTGAATAAAGTGAATGTCAACTCAGCAAAACGGCCTCTCTTTTGAGCTTCCACATATGCTCCATCAGATCATCTTGCACTTGATCATGAGTCATGACCATCACCTTCAATAATCTAGTCAAGTTTTAACCCATAACTAAATTAGGTTTACAATAATTAAAATAGAAATAAATTAGTTCGCACCACCATTTGAATAAAGTGAAGGTCAACTCAAGAAACGGCCTCTCCTTTGAGCCTCCACGTATGCTCCATGAGATAATTTTGCGGTTGTTCTTGAGTCATGACCATCACCTTCAAATAATCTACTCAAGTTTTAAATAAATTAGCTTTAAAATAGTTAAAAATATAAATAAATTAGTTCATACAATTTGAATAAAGTGAATGTCAACTCAGCAAAAGCCTCTCTTTTGAGCTTCCACATATGCTCCATCAGATCATCTTGCACTTGATCATGAGTCATGACCATCACCTTCAATAATCTAGTCAAGTTTCAACCCATAACTAAATTAGGTTTACAATAATTAAAATAGAAATAAATTAGTTCGCACCATTTGAATAAAGTGAAGGTCAACTCAGCAAACGGCCTCTCCTTTGAGCCTCCACGTATGCTCCATGAGATAATTTTGCAGTTGCTCATGGGTCATGACCATCACCTTCAAATAATCTACTCAAGTTTCAAATAAATTAGCTTTAAAATAGTTAAAATAGAAATAAATTAGTTCATACAATTTGAATAAAGTGAATGTCAACTCAGCAAACGGCCTCTCTTTTGAGCTTCCACATATGCTCCATCAGATCATCTTGCACTTGATCATGAGTCATGACCATCACCTTCAATAATCTAGTCAAGTTTCAACCCATAACTAAATTAGGTTTACAATAATTAAAATAGAAATAAATTAGTTCGCACCACCATTTGAATAAAGTGAAGGTCAACTCAGCAAAGCCTATCCTTTGAGCCTCCACGTATGCTCCATGAGATAATTTTGCAGTTGCTCATGGGTCATGACCATCACCTTCAAATAATCTACTCAAGTTTCAAATAAATTAGCTTTAAAATAGTTAAAAATAGAAATAAATTAGTTCATACAATTTGAATAAAGTGAATGTCAACTCAGCAAAACGGCCTCTCTTTTGAGCTTCCACATATGCTCCATCAGATCATCTTGCACTTGATCATGAGTCATGACCATCACCTTCAATAATCTAGTCAAGTTTCAACCCATAACTAAATTAGGTTTACAATAATTAAAATAGAAATAAATTAGTTCGCACCACCATTTGAATAAAGTGAAGGTCAACTCAGCAAAACGGCCTCTCCTTTGAGCCTCCACGTATGCTCCATGAGATAATTTTGCGGTTGTTCTTGAGTCATGACCATCACCTTCAAATAATCTACTCAAGTTTCAAATAAATTAGCTTTAAAATAGTTAAAAATATAAATAAATTAGTTCATACAATTTGAATAAAGTGAATGTCAACTCAGCAAAACGGCCTCTCTTTTGAGCTTCCACATATGCTCCATCAAATCATCTTGCACTTGATCATGAGTCATGACCATCACCTTCAATAATCTAGTCAAGTTTCAACCCATAACTAAATTAGGTTTACAATAATTAAAATAGAAATAAATTAGTTCGTACAACTTGAATAAAGTGAAGGTCAACTCAGCAAAACGGCCTCTCCTTTGAGCCTCCACGTATGCTCCATGAGATAATTTTGCAGTTGCTCATGGGTCATGACCATCACCTTCAAATAATCTACTCAAGTTTCAAATAATTAGCTTTAAAATAGTTAAAAATAGAAATAAATTAGTTCATACAATTTGAATAAAGTGAATGTCAACTCAGCAAAACGGCCTCTCTTTTGAGCTTCCACATATGCTCCATCAGATCATCTTGCACTTGATCATGAGTCATGACCATCACCTTCAATAATCTAGTCAAGTTTTAACCCATAACTAAATTGGTTTACAATAATTAAAATAGAAATAAATTAGTTCGCACCACCATTTGAATAAAGTGAAGGTCAACTCAGCAAAACGGCCTCTCCTTTGAGCCTCCACGTATGCTCCATGAGATAATTTTATGTTGTTCTTGAGTCATGACCATGACCTTCAAATACTCTAATCAAGTTTTAAAATAATTAGCTTTAAAATAGTTATAAATATAAATAAATTAGTTCATACAATTTGAATAAAGTGAATGTCAACTCAGCAAAACGGCCTCTCTTTTGAGCTTCCACATATGCTCCATCAGATCATCTTGCACTTGATCATGAGTCATGACCATCACCTTCAATAATCTAGTCAAGTTTCAACCCATAACTAAATTAGGTTTACAATAATTAAAATAGAAATAAATTAGTTCGCACCACCATTTGAATAAAGTGAAGGTCAACTCAGCAAAACGGCCTCTCCTTTGAGCCTCCACGTATGCTCCATGAGATAATTTTGCGGTTGTTCTTGAGTCATGACCATCACCTTCAAATAATCTACTCAAGTTTCAAATAAATTAGCTTTAAAATAGTTAAAAATAGAAATAAATTAGTTCATACAATTTGAATAAAGTGAATGTCAACTCAGCAAACGGCCTCTCTTTTGAGCTTCCACATATGCTCCATCAGATCATCTTGCACTTGATCATGAGTCATGACCATCACCTTCAATAATCTAGTCAAGTTTCAACCCATAACTAAATTAGGTTTACAATAATTAAAATAGAAATAAATTAGTTCGCACCACCATTTGAATAAAGTGAAGGTCAACTCAGCAAAAGCCTCTCCTTTGAGCCTCCACGTATGCTCCATGAGATAATTTTGCGGTTGCTCATGGGTCATGACCATCACCTTCAAATAATCTAGTCAAGTTTCAAATAAATTAGCTTTAAAATAGTTAAAAATAGAAATAAATTAGTTCATACAATTTGAATAAAGTGAATGTCAACTCAGCAAACGGCCTCTCTTTTGAGCTTCCACATATGCTCCATCAGATCATCTTGCACTTGATCATGAGTCATGACCATCACCTTCAATAATCTAGTCAAGTTTCAACCCATAACTAAATTAGGTTTACAATAATTAAAATAGAAATAAATTAGTTCGCACCATTTGAATAAAGTGAAGGTCAACTCAGCAAAACGGCCTCTCCTTTGAGCCTCCACGTATGCTCCATGAGATAATTTTGCAGTTGCTCATGGGTCATGACCATCACCTTCAAATAATCTACTCAAGTTTCAAATAAATTAGCTTTAAAATAGTTAAAAATAGAAATAAATTAGTTCATACAATTTGAATAAAGTGAATGTCAACTCAGCAAAACGGCCTCTCTTTTGAGCTTCCACATATGCTCCATCAGATCATCTTGCACTTGATCATGAGTCATGACCATCACCTTCAATAATCTAGTCAAGTTTCAACCCATAACTAAATTAGGTTTACAATAATTAAAATAGAAATAAATTAGTTCGCACCACCATTTGAATAAAGTGAAGGTCAACTCAGCAAAACGGCCTCTCCTTTGAGCCTCCACGTATGCTCCATGAGATAATTTTATGTTGTTCTTGTGTCATGACCATCACCTTCAAATAATCTACTCAAGTTTCAAATAAATTAGCTTTAAAATAGTTAAAAATATAAATAAATTAGTTCATACAATTTGAATAAAGTGAATGTCAACTCAGCAAAACGGCCTCTCTTTTGAGCTTCCACATATGCTCCATCAGATCATCTTGCACTTGATCATGAGTCATGACCATCACCTTCAATAATCTAGTCAAGTTTCAACCCATAACTAAATTAGGTTTACAATAATTAAAATAGAAATAAATTAGTTCGCACCACCATTTGAATAAAGTGAAGGTCAACTCAAAAACGCCTCTCCTTTGAGCCTCCACGTATGCTCCATGAGATAATTTTGCGGTTGTTCTTGAGTCATGACCATCACCTTCAAATAATCTACTCAAGTTTCAAATAAATTAGCTTTAAAATAGTTAAAAATATAAATAAATTAGTTCATACAATTTGAATAAAGTGAATGTCAACTCAGCAAAACGGCCTCTCTTTTGAGCTTCCACATATGCTCCATCAAATCATCTTGCACTTGATCATGAGTCATGACCATCACCTTCAATAATCTAGTCAAGTTTCAACCCATAACTAAATTAGGTTTACAATAATTAAAATAGAAATAAATTAGTTCACCACCATTTGAATAAAGTGAAGGTCAACTCAGCAAAACGGCCTCTCCTTTGAGCCTCCACGTATGCTCCATGAGATAATTTTGCAGTTGCTCATGGGTCATGACCATCACCTTCAAATAATCTACTCAAGTTTCAAATAAATTAGCTTTAAAATAGTTAAAAATAGAAATAAATTAGTTCATACAATTTGAATAAAGTGAATGTCAACTTAGCAAAACGGCCTCTCTTTTGAGCTTCCACATATGCTCCATCAGATCATCTTGCACTTGATCATGAGTCATGACCATCACCTTCAATAATCTAGTCAAGTTTCAACCCATAACTAAATTAGGTTTACAATAATTAAAATAGAAATAAATTAGTTCGCACCACCATTTGAATAAAGTGAAGGTCAACTCAGCAAAACGGCCTCTCCTTTGAGCCTCCACGTATGCTCCATGAGATAATTTTGCGGTTGCTCATGGGTCATGACCATCACCTTCAAATAATCTAGTCAAGTTTCAAATAAATTAGCTTTAAAATAGTTAAAAATAGAAATAAATTAGTTCATACAATTTGAATAAAGTGAATGTCAACTCAGCAAAACGGCCTCTCTTTTGAGCTTCCACATATGCTCCATCAGATCATCTTGCACTTGATCATGAGTCATGACCATCACCTTCAATAATCTAGTCAAGTTTCAACCCATAACTAAATTAGGTTTACAATAATTAAAATAGAAATAAATTAGTTCGCACCACCATTTGAATAAAGTGAAGGTCAACTCAGCAAAGCCTCTCCTTTGAGCCTCCACGTATGCTCCATGAGATAATTTTGCAGTTGCTCATGGGTCATGACCATCACCTTCAAATAATCTACTCAAGTTTCAAATAAATTAGCTTTAAAATAGTTAAAAATAGAAATAAATTAGTTCATACAATTTGAATAAAGTGAATGTCAACTCAGCAAAACGGCCTCTCTTTTGAGCTTCCACATATGCTCCATCAGATCATCTTGCACTTGATCATGAGTCATGACCATCACCTTCAATAATCTAGTCAAATTTCAACCCATAACTAAATTAGGTTTACAATAATTAAAATAGAAATAAATTAGTTCGCACCACCATTTGAATAAAGTGAATGTCAACTCAGCAAAACGGCCTCTCCTTTGAGCCTCCACGTATGCTCCATGAGATAATTTTGCGGTTGCTCATGGGTCATGACCATCACCTTCAAATAATCTAGTCAAGTTTCAAATAAATTAGCTTTAAAATAGTTAAAAATAGAAATAAATTAGTTCATACAATTTGAATAAAGTGAATGTCAACTCAGCAAACGCCTCTCTTTGAGCTTCCACATATGCTCCATCAGATCATCTTGCACTTGATCATGAGTCATGACCATCACCTTCAATAATCTAGTCAAGTTTCAACCCATAACTAAATTAGGTTTACAATAATTAAAATAGAAATAAATTAGTTCGCACCACCATTTGAATAAAGTGAAGGTCAACTCAGCAAAACGGCCTCTCCTTTGAGCCTCCACGTATGCTCCATGAGATAATTTTGCAGTTGCTCATGGGTCATGACCATCACCTTCAAATAATCTACTCAAGTTTCAAATAAATTAGCTTTAAAATAGTTAAAAATAGAAATAAATTAGTTCATACAATTTGAATAAAGTGAATGTCAACTCAGCAAAACGGCCTCTCTTTTGAGCTTCCACATATGCTCCATCAGATCATCTTGCACTTGATCATGAGTCATGACCATCACCTTCAATAATCTAGTCAAGTTTCAACCCATAACTAAATTAGGTTTACAATAATTAAAATAGAAATAAATTAGTTCGCACCACCATTTGAATAAAGTGAAGGTCAACTCAGCAAAACGGCCTCTCCTTTGAGCCTCCACGTATGCTCCATGAGATAATTTTGCGGTTGTTCTTGAGTCATGACCATCACCTTCAAATAATCTACTCAAGTTTCAAATAAATTAGCTTTAAAATAGTTAAAAATATAAATAAATTAGTTCATACAATTTGAATAAAGTGAATGTCAACTCAGCAAACGGCCTCTCTTTGAGCTTCCACATATGCTCCATCAGATCATCTTGCACTTGATCATGAGTCATGACCATCACCTTCAATAATCTAGTCAAGTTTCAACCCATAACTAAATTAGGTTTACAATAATTAAAATAGAAATAAATTAGTTCGCACCACCATTTGAATAAAGTGAAGGTCAACTCAGCAAAACGGCCTCTCCTTTGAGCCTCCACGTATGCTCCATGAGATAATTTTGCGGTTGTTCTTGAGTCATGACCATCACCTTCAAATAATCTACTCAAGTTTCAAATAAATTAGCTTTAAAATAGTTAAAAATATAAATAAATTAGTTCATACAATTTGAATAAAGTGAATGTCAACTCAGCAAAACGGCCTCTCTTTTGAGCTTCCACATATGCTCCATCAAATCATCTTGCACTTGATCATGAGTCATGACCATCACCTTCAATAATCTAGTCAAGTTTCAACCCATAACTAAATTAGGTTTACAATAATTAAAATAGAAATAAATTAGTTCGCACCACCATTTGAATAAAGTGAAGGTCAACTCAGCAAAACGGCCTCTCCTTTGAGCCTCCACGTATGCTCCATGAGATAATTTTGCAGTTGCTCATGGGTCATGACCATCACCTTCAAATAATCTACTCAAGTTTCAAATAAATTAGCTTTAAAATAGTTAAACATATAAATAAATTAGTTCATACAATTTGAATAAAGTGAATGTCAACTCAGCAAAACGGCCTCTCTTTTGAGCTTCCACATATGCTCCATCAGATCATCTTGCACTTGATCATGAGTCATGACCATCACCTTCAATAATCTAGTCAAGTTTCAACCCATAACTAAATTAGGTTTACAATAATTAAAATAGAAATAAATTAGTTCGCACCACCATTTGAATAAAGTGAAGGTCAACTCAGAAACGGCCTCTCCTTTGAGCCTCCACGTATGCTCCATGAGATAATTTTATGTTGCTCATGGGTCATGACCATCACCTTCAAATAATCTAGTCAAGTTTCAAATAAATTAGCTTTAAAATAGTTAAAAATAGAAATAAATTAGTTCATACAATTTGAATAAAGTGAATGTCAACTCAGCAAAACGGCCTCTCTTTTGAGCTTCCACATATGCTCCATCAGATCATCTTGCACTTGATCATGAGTCATGACCATCACCTTCAATAATCTAGTCAAGTTTCAACCCATAACTAAATTAGGTTTACAATAATTAAAATAGAAATAAATTAGTTCGCACCACCATTTGAATAAAGTGAAGGTCAACTCAGCAAAACGGCCTCTCCTTTGAGCCTCCACGTATGCTCCATGAGATAATTTTGCAGTTGCTCATGGGTCATGACCATCACCTTCAAATAATCTACTCAAGTTTCAAATAAATTAGCTTTAAAATAGTTAAAATAGAAATAAATTAGTTCATACAATTTGAATAAAGTGAATGTCAACTCAAAGAAACGGCCTCTCTTTTGAGCTTCCACATATGCTCCATCAGATCATCTTGCACTTGATCATGAGTCATGACCATCACCTTCAATAATCTAGTCAAATTTCAACCCATAACTAAATTAGGTTTACAATAATTAAAATAGAAATAAATTAGTTCGCACCACCATTTGAATAAAGTGAATGTCAACTCAGCAAAACGGCCTCTCCTTTGAGCCTCCACGTATGCTCCATGAGATAATTTTATGTTGCTCATGGGTCATGACCATCACCTTCAAATAATCTAGTCAAGTTTAAAATTAATTAGATTTAAAATAGTTAAAATTAGAAATTAATTAGTTCATACAATTTGAATAAAGTGAATGTCAACTCAGCAAAACGGCCTCTCTTTTGAGCTTCCACATATGCTCCATCAGATCATCTTGCACTTGATCATGAGTCATGACCATCACCTTCAATAATCTAGTCAAGTTTCAACCCATAACTAAATTAGGTTTACAATAATTAAAATAGAAATAAATTAGTTCGCACCACCATTTGAATAAAGTGAAGGTTAACTCAGCAAACGGCCTCTCCTTTGAGCCTCCACGTATGCTCCATGAGATAATTTTGCAGTTGCTCATGGGTCATGACCATCACCTTCAAATAATCTACTCAAGTTTCAAATAAATTAGCTTTAAAATAGTTAAAATAGAAATAAATTAGTTCATACAATTTGAATAAAGTGAATGTCAACTCAGCAAACGGCCTCTCTTTGAGCTTCCACATATGCTCCATCAGATCATCTTGCACTTGATCATGAGTCATGACCATCACCTTCAATAATCTAGTCAAGTTTCAACCCATAACTAAATTAGGTTTACAATAATTAAAATAGAAATAAATTAGTTCGCACCACCATTTGAATAAAGTGAAGGTCAACTCAAGAAAACGGCCTCTCCTTTGAGCCTCCACGTATGCTCCATGAGATAATTTTGGTTGTTCTTGAGTCATGACCATCACCTTCAAATAATCTACTCAAGTTTCAAATAAATTAGCTTTAAAATAGTTAAAAATATAAATAAATTAGTTCATACAATTTGAATAAAGTGAATGTCAACTCAGCAAAACGGCCTCTCTTTTGAGCTTCCACATATGCTCCATCAGATCATCTTGCACTTGATCATGAGTCATGACCATCACCTTCAATAATCTAGTCAAGTTTCAACCCATAACTAAATTAGGTTTACAATAATTAAAATAGAAATAAATTAGTTCGCACCACCATTTGAATAAAGTGAAGGTCAACTCAGCAAAACGGCCTCTCCTTTGAGCCTCCACGTATGCTCCATGAGATAATTTTGCGGTTGTTCTTGAGTCATGACCATCACCTTCAAATAATCTACTCAAGTTTCAAATAAATTAGCTTTAAAATAGTTAAAAATATAAATAAATTAGTTCATACAATTTGAATAAAGTGAATGTCAACTCAGCAAAACGGCCTCTTTTGAGCTTCCACATATGCTCCATCAAATCATCTTGCACTTGATCATGAGTCATGACCATCACCTTCAATAATCTAGTCAAGTTTCAACCCATAACTAAATTAGGTTTACAATAATTAAAATAGAAATAAATTAGTTCGCACCACCATTTGAATAAAGTGAAGGTCAACTCAGCAAAACGGCCTCTCCTTTGAGCCTCCACGTATGCTCCATGAGATAATTTTGCAGTTGCTCATGGGTCATGACCATCACCTTCAAATAATCTACTCAAGTTTCAAATAAATTAGCTTTAAAATAGTTAAAAATAGAAATAAATTAGTTCATACAATTTGAATAAAGTGAATGTCAACTCAGCAAAACGGCCTCTCTTTTGAGCTTCCACATATGCTCCATCAGATCATCTTGCACTTGATCATGAGTCATGACCATCACCTTCAATAATCTAGTCAAGTTTCAACCCATAACTAAATTAGGTTTACAATAATTAAAATAGAAATAAATTAGTTCGCACCACCATTTGAATAAAGTGAAGGTCAACTCAAAGAAACGGCCTCTCCTTTGAGCCTCCACGTATGCTCCATGAGATAATTTTATGTTGCTCATGGGTCATGACCATCACCTTCAAATAATCTAGTCAAGTTTCAAATAAATTAGCTTTAAAATAGTTAAAAATAGAAATAAATTAGTTCATACAATTTGAATAAAGTGAATGTCAACTCAGCAAAACGGCCTCTCTTTTGAGCTTCCACATATGCTCCATCAGATCATCTTGCACTTGATCATGAGTCATGACCATCACCTTCAATAATCTAGTCAAGTTTCAACCCATAACTAAATTAGGTTTACAATAATTAAAATAGAAATAAATTAGTTCGCACCACCATTTGAATAAAGTGAAGGTCAACTCAGCAAAACGGCCTCTCCTTTGAGCCTCCACGTATGCTCCATGAGATAATTTTGCAGTTGCTCATGGGTCATGACCATCACCTTCAAATAATCTACTCAAGTTTCAAATAAATTAGCTTTAAAATAGTTAAAAATAGAAATAAATTAGTTCATACAATTTGAATAAAGTGAATGTCAACTCAGCAAAACGGCCTCTCTTTTGAGCTTCCACATATGCTCCATCAGATCATCTTGCACTTGATCATGAGTCATGACCATCACCTTCAATAATCTAGTCAAATTTCAACCCATAACTAAATTAGGTTTACAATAATTAAAATAGAAATAAATTAGTTCGCACCACCATTTGAATAAAGTGAATGTCAACTCAGCAAAACGGCCTCTCCTTTGAGCCTCCACGTATGCTCCATGAGATAATTTTGCAGTTGCTCATGGGTCATGACCATCACCTTCAAATAATCTACTCAAGTTTCAAATAAATTAGCTTTAAAATAGTTAAAAATAGAAATAAATTAGTTCATACAATTTGAATAAAGTGAATGTCAACTCAGCAAAACGGCCTCTCTTTTGAGCTTCCACATATGCTCCATCAGATCATCTTGCACTTGATCATGAGTCATGACCATCACCTTCAATAATCTAGTCAAGTTTCAACCCATAACTAAATTAGGTTTACAATAATTAAAATAGAAATAAATTAGTTCGCACCACCATTTGAATAAAGTGAAGGTCAACTCAGCAAAACGGCCTCTCCTTTGAGCCTCCACGTATGCTCCATGAGATCATCTTGCAGTTGCTCATGGGTCATGACCGTCACCTTCAATAATCTAGTCAAGTTTCAACGCATAACTAAATTAGATTTAAATAATTAAAATAGAAATAAATTAGTTCGTACAATTTGAATAAAGTGATGATCAACTCTGCAAAACGGCCTCTCCTTTGAGCCTCCATCGTATGCTCTATGAGATCATCTTGCAGTTGCTCTTAAGTCATGACCATCACCTTCAATAATCTACTCAGATTTCAACGCATAACTAAATTAGCTTTACAATAATTAAAAAATAGAAATAAATTAGTTCGTACAACTTGAATAAAGTGAAGGTCAATTACCAAAACGGCCTATTCTTTGAGCCTCCACGTATGCTCCATGAGATCATCTTGCGGCTGATCATGAGTCATGACCATCACCTTCAATAATCTAGTCAAGTTTCAACGCATAAATAACTTAGATTTACAATAATTAAAAATAGAAATAAATTAGTTCATACAATTTGAATAAATTGAAGGTCAACTCAGCAAAACGGTCTCTCCTTTGAGCCTCCGCTTATGCTCCATGAGATCATCTTGCACTTGCTCTAGGTCACGAATTTCTACATGCATGTTGAGAAAATCTACAAACTATGTCGACTCATGCCGATCAACAACGGCAAGAGGACCCTAGCTTGATGAGCAACCGCAAAACACTATCGGACCAGTCAATTGGGGGGGGGGGGGGAGGGGACGAGAGGGACGCGGGATGGGTTGCCACTTTTCGGGCACGCCACTATCCCGCCGCAACCACCAAACAAGCCACCAAGCAATTTTATTTTTCGCTGCTTCAACCATGTTAATTATCTAGTCAAGTTTCACTGCATAAATAAATTAAGTTTACAATAATTAAAATGGTTCATACAATTTAAATAAATTGAAGTTCAACTTAATAAAACTACCTCTCCTTTGAGCCTCCATATATACTCGATGAGATTATTTTGCAGTTGCTCATGTCATCTAGGTCACAGATTTCTGTATGTATGTCAAGAAAATGTGCAAACTCTGTAACCACCTTAGTAATCATAGAACCATGACACTCATAGGTATGGTCATCATAGTTTATACTCCTACATGGCTCACATCCTAACACTCATAGGATGATCATCATTCGCCTCCCTGCTAACATCCTGTCAAGAGGACCCTAACAATCACAAGGATGATCATCATTCGCCTCCCAGCTAACATCCTGTCAAGAGGACCCTAACAATCACAAGGATGATCATCATTCACCAGATACTTGCGTTCGCTCTCGATGATCATGTTGCGCATGATAAAGCAAGCATTTTGAAATAAAATTTTAATTTACACTTTTGATTAAAAAACTAAACTAAAAACCCAAGCTAGTGATTTACACATGATAAAGATCTTATCTACAAATGGTTGAAAGGTAGCGGTTAGTTGTGTAGATAAAAAATGAGCGTGCTTACTGTCCTCCTAGGGATCGAAAGACTCGATCCACCGTATCGAGTGCTCGACACGTGTCCTTGCCTGCGGGCGTCATTGGTTCATCCTCCTCGTGTTTCGCCTCCCTCTTCTTTATGCTCGTATCTCTCCCGCCAAGACCACCATCGGCCTAGCGCGATCGCCTCCCCCCACCACATCTCTAGTACGGACAACACCATCGTCATCACGTCACCTTCCCACTAAAATCACTGCCGTCTCCCGTACGTCCACATGGCTTAATAGCTTGTGTGCGCCCATGACGCTCCTACACAATACCCTGCCATCGCTGGAGACAACATCACCACAGCTCCGCGATGCAACAAAAATGATGGTCCTTTATAGCTTCGTGGATGCCCCTTGTAGCTCAGACAGAGGTCGCTTGTAGAACCGTTAGTAACATTTGTAGTTCCGGCGATGCCACTTGCAACATCGCCAGTAGGTGCTTGCAACATCCCCGCCCACTAGTAGCAGAACCCGCCGCTTGCAGCATCTAACACCGGCTCATCGCCACCCGCTTTCATAGCACCACCCTCGTTAGCTCAAAGCAACATCACCATTTTGTAGCATCCGACACCGGCTCGCCGTAGTAGCACCATCAGCGAGTCCCATGCTTGAGCTCGAAGGAAGATGTGAGATAGAGAGCATCGGGAGCCCACATCCCACAAATAGAGGAACGGGCGGCGAATCCGCGTGGTTGGGTAGAAGAAAAAATGACGACGGGATGTCGCTGGTGTGGTCATCTGAATCCTATCTCGTGAGGAAGGAGAGGAGAAATGAACAGAGGAGGATAAGGTAGAGGCGAGGAAGGTGTCATTTCCTCTAGCCACACGATGGACACGTGTCGCTAGCACGATCCGTAGGATGTATTGGCACTCCATAAGAAATGTTAACAGACCGTAAAACCAATCAGCATAAGGACAATAGTGGAAAAGAATGAAAATGGAGAGTGTCAAGCGTGTTATAAGCACGTGTGGAAATTGTGGTCGTCTTGAGTTCCTTGCCCATCCTTGGTTGAGCGAGAAGCATGCTGCGGTTCACATGGCTCACGCGTAACGTGTTGCCCTGCCAACCACCACTACTACTACTAAGTTGTCCTAACGACCTAGTAGCACTTGCAGAGAAGGGTCCTCTGCCTGCTTCAAGTAGTAGTATGTATGAACACAGGAAGTTTCTTGCAGACTCTGCTGATTCCGGCCGCCATGTAAATGCCATATTACTACTAACTAAGTACCCCGACCAAGTCTCCAAACAGAAAATAGCAAGTAATGTGAGACTAGTGGAAATAACTAAACGTTGATCCGGCGAAGTAAACCGCGGGTTGGGTTGGTGTCACGGTGTGTACATACGCTACTGCAATAATTTGACGACGACGTTGACCTATGGAATGGAAGGGCACTCTAGAAGACGTCCGCATAACGCTCTAGGTTTTGTTTATGCCGGCGATATTTGATCGATGTGTCCCTCTCTTTTTGTTTACAAGGGGTGGTCAATTTAAAAGATCGGGAGACTGGTTTGGTGTATTCAGGACTGGGGATTGTTTAGACTGTCCAATGGTCCCTGTGGGGTTCAGACAAACAAGCTTGTGCTCATGCCGCCACAATTATTTTGCACTGGTACCACATCAATGGAACTTCACAAAAACAAAGTTCCATTTAGCGCAAAGAATAAACAAGAACCCACGAAGCAAGTGGCACCATTTTTTATGTTGTCTTGAAAACAGAGTTCCCGTATGATGTAATCTGTTTCGTACGTACCATCCGTCCTTCGGATCGAGTTCAGTTCAGTTCTTCCGAACGATCGATCAATCCTCCGACTCCGAGTGCGTCAGACCAGGCAGCTTTCAGAGAGACTGTGTCAGTGGCATTGGCATCTCTGAACCCCAGCGCGCCAGGGTTTCTGGTTTGGGGTTTTGTCGTGCACGGTGCTAAACCATCACATCGACATCGTAATCAACCCTTAATCCTCCGTAAACGACAGTGGGTGCACTAGCCAGGAGTCAGAGACACGGAGATTGTGCATCGAAAGAACACTGGTTACCTTGCTACATGCAGCAGTGTGCAGCAGACGACATACTAGCTGGCTCGCAGTGTCCGATCTGATGGGCTCTGCTCTGCACTGCACCAGAAGCCACCTGCACGGGTTCAGTGAATGGCGTCGTTCCGTCCTGGGAAAAAGCGTGCTCGTGGTGATCCGAAAGTCGCAGCAGGGATTGCCTACTTGTGTACTTGCATTGTGAGTGGCATTCAGCAGTTCAGCCGCTGGCATGCGACAGTGCGGTGTATAATGTGCAGTCTAGGTGCAAGTAGGGGTGCTTCAGCTTGGTTCTTTCTGTCATGTGTTAAAAGCCAGACTTTTTCTTCCCTTATTATTATTAGCATTGGGTCAGCTGGTTTAGGGCCTTGATATCTTCCTGCAGTAGTGGCGATCCAGCTCGCTAGCAAGAGCCGGGAACGCCCCGGGTGCGGCAATACTAGAGTTTGTCTTTCAGAATAGCTCTCAACTCCGAAGAGGAATTCGTGACCAACTCGATGGTGCCGAACTGAATCTGCAGAACAGCAGCTAGCCAGCCTAGGGGAAACGAGAAGACGAGGAGGTGATACGAAAGAACGGAGCATTCGGCATGGTCACGATCGGCGACTTGCTCGCAACTCTCAACAAAGCCATCTTCGGCCGCACCAACTGATGAGATTTTCCTACCGTGTCCGAGTCTGAAAATGCAAGGCAAGGATCAGTGCAGGATCTCCGAGACGTCGGCTATTGGGCAGTGGCTATTGACCACGGGGTATGCAGATTTTACACGTGAAGTCCTTTTATTGGAGAGAGATCTTGATCAGTGATGTTGGTCCGGCCAGATCTTGGCGCAACGTGCAACACAACATTATTGATCTTCCCTGTCACGCGTTGGCCTCGTGCTGAATAGGATAGTACTAAAGTCATCACTTGCCGTTCAAAGTACTGTATATATAGCCAATAAATTAAGGATCTTGTCAAGGTAATATGACAAGGCAGAACCGTTTGAGCATAGTTGGGTTAGTCACGTTTAACTCGATGGTCACAGCGGAACTGAAAGATAAACAGTAGTAGTGCTAGTAACTGAGATCCACAGAGAAAAATTACCCATGATGTCATTGTCTTTTCTGTTACTCAGCGGAGTAGAAGATTTACCAGTATCAACATCATAAGGCGCCAATGACCTGCAACTAGTAGTTCAGTGCCTGAAAGAAAATGGAAGTTACCGTCGAGCTGGCAACTGAATGAGATCGACATGATGGACTGAATATGGGTTCAGACTCCAGACGGCTGTTGTGACAGGCATCACCAATTCTCTCCAGACAACCAGCCAAATAGCTCAAAAGCTGTAACGGCAATCGTTCCAGAAATTGCAGCACTTGACAAAATCTCTTCTGATATCCACGCAAAAGGAAATCTCTTCAGATAAGGCGGAGAAACAGAGCGTTGCCCACAAATACCTGTCAGGTAGTCCTTCTGAAGCTATAGCGATGGATATACTGAAATTTAAAACTATCATTGTTGGTTACAGGGTCATCTCAAAATCATGAAATTTGGACCTGAAATCCAATCACGCTCTCCATAACCACCTACATGGTAGTATTATATTGCTCTCTGTTCCCCACCAGGCATCTGCTTAACCAGGGATCCATCACAACGGATCATGACTGGGCTGTGTGAAACGGTGAGACCGTATGAGTAGCGTGCCATGAAGGTATTGCTACATTAGAAGTTGAGGATAATTAATACAAAAGAAGAAGTTGAGGATAATTAACTGCTAAATGCAATTTCTTAAGCAAGCATCTAGACATGGTAGCATGTGCATGATAATGATGGCACAATGCTCTGTTTCTATTCCAGGAGCAATGTTGTATTGGTCTTTGTCCATCCTGCCAGTGATTTTCAGCACCAAATAACACAGGGATTTTCGTCTCTCTAATACTCACACTTTGTGAGATAATTTGATGGTATTTCCACTAAAAAAATGAAAGAATTCAAGCTCTTCATATTTATTTAGGGGTCCGTGAGGCCGGAAGCATCTCTACATGAGCAGCATTTCGCTGGTGTGTTGATATTTTTTCTTTACTATTTTCAAAAAATATATTACTCTATAGTAACTCTATAAATTAGTTTAATTATTGAAAAACGTTTACGTGTTGCACAAAGATATTCACATATATCAACATAAATTTTTGTGTATACGAAAACGCCTTCCCGTATCCGATAAATAAATGTTCATCCATTTTCAAAATGTTTGTATGGAGATAATGTTTATTTATTTTAGATTTTCTGTTTTCAAAATGAGAAAACATAAATAATAATAATAATAGTATAACATGACAAAAAATATTTTATATCATAAAAAGAATGTTCGCATATCATGAGATATAAAATCATATATTTGCACAAAAAACATCCATAAACAACCAAAAGATAAATAACATAATTTAAAGAACTAAAAATCATAAAAAACGTAAATACCTATGAAATACAAAGCAAAAAGGATAAAAAAAGGGTTCAGGAAAAAATAAGAACAATTAAAATAGTCAAAATTATGAAATAATTTATACAACACATACATACAAAAGTACTTGAAAAAGGAAACCCAAAAATGATTGAGAAAAGAAAGTAAAACAAAAAAGATGGGCCTGCCTATGCATACCTGAGTGGGACAAGGCGCTTCATCTGTTTGCAACACCGGGAACGAAATAGAATTTGTTAAGCTCGGCCTTTCTTGTTACTAACACCAGCCTGGGTCAGCAAATCCTATTTGTAGCCCAACGCGTTCTGCTCATACTGGCGTGCGCGTCGGCCGACCCATTAGCAGTTTTATTTTTTTCAGTTTTCTTTTTTCCTTTTTATATTTTTATTTTTTATATCTTTTCATTTTTCTTTTATGTTAGTTTTTTATTTAAAAAATCTGAACTTTTAAGTTTTGACATTATTTTGATTTGACCATTTTAATTTTAACTATTTCCAAATTTAAATAATTGTAAATTTGAGCAGTTTTGAATTTGAACTTCTTCAAAATCTCTCTTATTGTAAAAATAGAAAAAGATCGGATTCAGAGCAACCCATTCAGGGTAATTTTGTTTTTTAAGAATATTCAGGGTAAAGCTTCTGGCATGTGAGCATGAAGTAGTTGGGTCTGCATGGGTCGGCTGACGTCTAGTGACAAATAAGGATGTTGTCACTTGAAGCCTCCCTCACACTAGGCCGGCCCAATGGTGATCTTTTTTTCTGGGATCTTTTCTTCTTAATTTTTCCCTTTTTGTTCTATTAATTCCTTTTACTATTTTATTGAATTTTTCTACCTTTTGTAGTTTAGCATATTTCTATTTTGTTTTATGTTTTACATTTTTGTTCTACTGAATTTTTTTTGTAGGTTTGAACATGATATGGTTCAGTGTGGGTCCTTTTGGTGGGAAGGAGTCTTTTATTTCTGAGATGCACACATAGCAATAACAAAACATGACATTGGCACTGGTAATATAATATTTTTTTGATCGGATTTACCAGACTCCTGATTCAGTTTATCCAAGGATTTTCATTTTTTTCAGAAGACAGACGGATGTCAGTCAAGGATTTATGGGAACTGATTCTGCAACGGGTATTTTCCACCTTTCGCTTTTTATATAAGCTCATACTAAACTCTTATCTCTGTAAGACATTATTTCTGAGGATAATCTGCAAGATATTGATGCTATATTAGAAAATGCAATTTCAATCCAAATATAGTACGTATGTAAGAAACACTTTCAAACATTAGCTAATATTCCACCGTCTTAATGAATGTGGAAGCGCAAATGTATGTCAAAGCACGGATTCCTTGCTTGGTTGATCTCACCTGACATGATTAAGAGCAAAGGCACGATGCCCAGCAGCTCTGGCCCTAGCAGAGTCGAAGGCGAGCCCCATGAGCTCGACGAGGACGATGAGGACCGCATGGCCGCCAAGTACTGTTGGTTCTATGGTGGAAATTAAAATAGCTTTACGTTTAGTTTATGTTTAGGCAAATATTTTTCAAGTTTGTAAAATATAATCAAGATTTGAATGAAATTTGAATTTACCTACAATTTAGTAACCATTGGGTCATGCGACTAGGTAGAAGCGCACCCCAAAGGCCAACATTTATGTCGGCGCCGTTGTTTGGGCTCACGAGTGAAGATGCTCTTATCTAGCTACACATGTATGTACATGCTAGAACGCATTTAGATACGTACTACCCTAGATAAAGATATGTTAACTAATTTGAAACCGAGGGAGTATGTAGTAGCTTTCTGTATATGTTTTACATAAGAGCATTTCTAGCGGCATGATCCAAAATAGTCCGTCCATTTAAGTCCAATGGATAGGGGATAGCCGAAAACCGGGCTAGCGGTACAACTGGCGGACACGGCTCCCTGACGTAGCCAATTCTGCCTTTGAGTCACTGACATGCGGGTCCCGCAGGGAGCAGGTCCCACCTGTCAGCGACCCAAAGTCAGGGAACGGCAGGGTTCCCCACGTCAGAGGATCTCGGTCCACGACTGGCCCATTTCCTGGCCAAATTCTTGGTTGGGAATGCGTCCAGCTGGAAGCTCCACGGACCACATGTGTGTCCTCCATCATTCGCCCCGGGCCCGTCTTGCAGCTACCTACCGCCCTTTGGCCTTCTACCCTAGCCATCAACATTAGTAGGTTGACTACTGCACCAACATGAATGCTGGTTGCTGGACTCCTACGTCGCAATCAATGTCGCTCCTCCTCTACACCAGCTTCAACGACATGGCTGCTTGGACTATTAAGAAGGCCACCCGCGTACATCTTTGTCACACGATTTCCATTGCCACTTTAAGCCACTCTTACTTAGTTACTTCCCCATACCACAACACAACACCGATAGCCATGGTCGGATCATCCCCGGCTAGGGGCATATGATCCTAGGGAAACTGGGACCCTACCAAACCGGTGGCGAGGCTGAGGCTGTCGCGCATCGCCGTCTTCATCATCACGAGCATCGCCATATTTGTCATTGTTGGCGTTCTCCATGGACCTCTTTGACTTTGAGTTTGTTGTGTACATCCACCAGAATTCAACTGTGGGAGGCCAGCAGTGGGTGCCACATCTGGCCCGTGGAGGTGTTGTTTAACAACCAAGGCCACATGCATCACCACCACAACGGTTAGGAATAGTTAACCCATGCGCATGACCTATTTTTTTGAAAAGGGGAACGGTGACCTGGTCTTTGCATCGAGCGATGCACACAAATTTTATTCAGTATTAAAACAACAAAATATGGCAAAAGCAACTACAAAGATCATACAAATCTTGGCCACCAAAACAACAACACCAAGCATGACGGCAACATTCCACCGCCCGACAAAATCAGGAAAACACCCAACCGCCCATGCAAGCAAGGATCCTATATTTGCCTAACATATTCTCGAAACTGCACCAACGCACTCGCTCTGGATGCCCATGACATGTAGGTCGGCCACTTCCTCGTCTTTAACTTGGACGCCCACGATATCCTTATCGCCAAGGTCTTCGACAGAACTATGTGTCGCGCGCACTACCACACAAACGAGAAGGAGTCGAACAAGTAGGCTAGGGAAATGACTACTCCCTCTGTTTCATCTTTTTTGAAAATGAGCATATATTAATATCACACGGATACCAATTACACCCAATATTTGCAACAACGCATACCCTATTGGCAATACAGATACACACAACTGAAAAAAAAAAGAATTACAAAAAAAAGTTCCGCTACAGCGATTAGATCCTTAGTAGCAGCGACACTAACTCCACCAGAACAACACTAGAAAGAAGGAAACGGAGCACAAGCACCGTTATCATCCGATAAAAAATCATAGGTTTCCACCCTCAAGAAAGTTTTCGCTCACAAAACAATGTCTTCAACAAGGTCATTGCCAAACACAACCAATTAAGACCAGACCTTGGATTTTCACCCTGCAAGGTAAGACTATGAACTCCTCCTATGATGCCGCCCCACTTTTCGATGTCGCTGCTACAATTCACGAATCACCAAGCCAATTTCTCATCACCACCAGGACTCGAGCCACCATAGCTAGTCTACAAATCTTGGATTCCATGACATTCTCCGCACATTGACTTCACCATGGAACTAAAGACATGTTCCACGATGGCAACAGAATGCAAAGTTTCGCCTCGTTCCCTCTGAAACCAAAAGGTCAGAAAAACAACTGTTACACGTGACCGAATCCCATTCATTCCAGCAATCTCTAGGCATGAATCGCCCGTGGGAATTCGTCGGCGGAGCCTTCTAGAACACGACACTACCACCAGATATATGAAAACAGGCTATAGGCAGATCTTCGTCTTGGCGTGAGAGAAACCCTAGGACCACGTCCCTGCCAGCAGATGCGACCCGCGCCACCATCTGCTGAGGCAGAACCGCCATCAAAGCCCGAGGCCACCGTCCCGGCTTCCAGACCCCGCCGCCATCAGATCGTCGTCGGGACGACAACCATCGAGCGCCCAAGGGGCTCCCTGCGAGGGATAGACCACCACACGAGGAGGTAGCCCCGTCGCCATCGTCGGCCGGCCGGGCTTAGCCCGCCGACGTCCTCTGATGGTAGCGGGGGGAGAGGGGGAGGAGAATTCGAGAGCGGCGGCGGCTTAAGTTTTTGCCCGTGCCACCCCCAAGAGCGGTGCATGCAGTACGTACGTAAAGCTAGGTGGATGAGACCATAAAGGGAGGTTTCATAATATAAGATCTTTTAGCGTGCCTACACACTAAAAAGATCCAAATACACGTATTTCACAAATCTAAAAATCTTATATTTTAAAATGGAGGAAGTAGTTATCATCTACTTATTTTTTTACTAGTACCTATGTAAAAACCGTAGATATCTATGGAAAAAATTGTATCCAGCCACTCGGAGCACCCCCGACCTAAACAGACACGGACGAAATCTGTCAGCTGACCGACCTAAACAGACCAAACTGATATATTTCGTGCGTGATATATAGCGGCCCAGTGAAGACGCCCCAAGTTTTTTTTCATCAAGCATTACGGGGAACACTCCTGCACTAAGTAAAAAAAAAAGGAGCTTTTCCTAGTTCGGTGTCAGTCGTGCTTCATGGGTCAGAGCAGTCATCGTCCAAGAGCCCAGCCGGATGCCCCGTGATAGTGTGCCCTCTTTTCCGGGCCTTGAAGGCCCTGCACAAATACATTATGGTTTCGCCCTCACCCTGTTCTTTTTCGATTTTTAGTAGGCCTGCGGCAGGTGAGTAGCAAAGCCCGCTTAAATGTCCACAAAGCTGAGCCCAAGCTCCTACTATAAGCATTTCGACGGGTTCTGCATTTGTTACGCCAGCGAGGAAAAAACTTATCGATATTGGCAGCCCAAACAAGAAAATGAAAGGACTTATTGGACGTGATTTGCTGTTCCTGAAACAAAAAGAGATATCTGCATCTAACGCAATCCTGCAAAGTGATCAGCTTCTTGAACTTTGACGTCTCACCTAGAAATATGCAACTTTGCTCATGTTTTCGCCGCCACGGGGCACATGTTTTCAGCACCAATGTTTCTACAGCCTGATCGGAAATCATCGGCCTAGAGATATAATACGTGTTTGGTTCATAGAACGGTAACGGCAATGAAACTGGTATCAGATTACGATGGTATTAGCTCCGGAATGGAAAATTGACAGTTTTGTTTGGTTTGTGCTAACGAAAACAAATTACTTTTCACTGTTTGGTTGAGCAAGTTGAAGGGTGCAATCAGAATATATAACTCAACACACTCAACTACAGAACAACTAGCTTTAAAAATGTGACAACAAATTTAAACTGTCAACTACAAACTAACCCGTGCTGCAAATATCTCTGAACATTCAAGCATATAATGCCAGAAATTAACAAATTTTGACACTTGATAATAAACATGATCCTGATAATTTAAAAACACTTCATTTGTAGAAGAGCAGAGCCAAATACAAGTTTAGAATTTCATTGCAGCACATATTGGATGGTATAGTTCAAACCACTTCATAAGCAAACACAAGTTTCATAATTTGTGCTACTAATTATTTTATAGGCTTGGTCCATAGTCTTTCGAATCAACTTTCCTTGTCAACATCTCCTGCTCATCTCTGCCAATAAATATAAACACATGTATAAGCATGAGCATAACAAGTTCATAAGTCATAATCATGACCAATTTAAGCTTATCAACATCAAGATATCATCGATAGATTTGTGATCCAGATATGGAAGCATAGAAGATACTACAATGAATAAGAAATTACATCCTATGATACAATAATACACCATGTACCCTAATTTGTTGATGAAAATAAATCATGTTGAATCGGAAATGTTCACCAGTATGCATTAGACCAAGAAATCACCCATATATCCATTGAAGTACAACTGAGAGCAGCAAAATAATAAGGAACATCAAAGAACAGGAACTAAGAATCTACCACAAGCATGCAGATTTCGACAATTAGAACTGAAACAATACCTAATTAATCTTCCATGTCAACCTCTCTTGTTGTTCTTCGCCTCATCTATCAATGAATAAAAGAACATGTATAAGCATACACAAGATAGGAGTTTCATAGCAAGAAAAGGAGTCTAAATTCAAATGAGAAATCAACTTACTCTTCAACATCTTTAGCACATACTCCCTCCTCAAAATATCTGGAAGTGCCATCATCATTTGCATCTGCTCCGGTGCTTTTGTAAAAATTATTGCTGCATCTACTATGTCACTTCCGGCGAAGCCAAGCTTGTGCAATTCACTAATAGCATTCTCTTTCAGCTTTTGGATAGGATCTTCATGAATCGCCTTCTCATGGAGTGTAGCTTCACGCTCCGCAGCAGCTGCCATTTTCCCCACATGTTGCGACACGACATTAAGCTGAATGTTGACATCTTCAAGCATGATAACAATTGGGTCATTTTGTCCCGCCTTTCTAGGTCCAGCAACCTTTCTTGGCCTCTTAGCACTGCTTGATGTATCCAAGGAGTGGCTCCGTGAGTCGTCAGTCCGTCTTGGAGTCTCTCTATACATGCTATCCTCTTCATCCTTCTCCCTTTCCTCGGCAACAATTTCATTAGCCAAATTTGTTACAGCCTCACCAAAACCCTCGGCACCTTCCCCTGTTGCTATATCCTATCTATAGATGGCAGCCAACTTCTCAAAGTAAGGAAATGACACACCATGCAATCCTTTGGCTTCTTTGTTGAACTACAAGTTTAGAAAACAGTATGAGTTTCCAACACAATTGCAATCAGAACTACTGATGTGAAGGGGTAAAATCAACATGAGAAAGAACTTCAAAAATTAAAACCCACCTAAGTATCCAGATTATCAAACATGACAGTGCACATACACACATAGATTGGCCATAGATATCAACAGCATACATCAACCTACTAAAGTAGTATCAAATTTAACTAAGCGTATCAAAGTACAGGACAATCAAACTAGATGTAGCATGTTCATCATGAATACGTTTCAAATAAAGTAAAGAAGAACAACCAGGGCACTCATTAGTATGTGAGGTGCTTTACCTTACAATGTGCTTCATACTGTGCCTTCTCGCACTGGATCATGTGTTTGTTTCCATCCCATGTGAAGCCACTTCTTGATAGCATTACTTCAATTGTGCCATATTTTTTTTCCTAAAGTGCCTAACTTTGACTCGATATGTGGAACTGCAGTAAGACCACAAACCGGACACTTTTCAGCAAGTATCTTCTTTATCACTATAGAGTAACCATTCTTGAAAGAACCTTCTCATTTCCATCTTGGATCTAAAGACAAATCATACAATGCTTTAATCAGCTCATCATCCTCAGTAGAAGTCCATGTCCATTTATTCCTGCCCCTTCCACGTGACACACTTGAGCTACCCAAAGAATCCATATCTGCAAGAGTCAACCACAGAATTAACGCAAAACACATATGTACAAGGTATCATGAATTAAAATCAAGCTACATAATGCAAAAGATTAAATAAAACCGACATAAGCATTGTACCTCAACGATTCCTAGCAGCCCTATAGCTATTATACAGCTCCTAAGCAAGAACATTTCGAAAATTGGTCCACTCATTACTTGTTGAGATAGATGTAATAAATTCTGGTTCAGCTAATTCTCCCTCCACGACATCCCATGTATCTTCCATTATATAGTCTTCGTTGTTGTAACGTCCCAGCATTAGAGCTTAGAAATAAGTTGAATCCAGGTGTGTGCACTGCATTCATGCATAGAAAATCCGGATAATTTTCGCGAAGAAGCTAAAGAAGCTATAGGGGATCGACATCTCTCTTGCTCTGATGAAACATCAAGGCAGGTGCGATGGATTTCGACATGACCTCTATTGTACTTTTTTGTTTGAGGGGAAGGAAATTCAAATTTGAATAATCAATTGGTGAATTTGAATTCTAAAAGAATTTGAAATAGAATGACAAATTGGAAACTAAATTATAATAGAACATCAGAGGTGAACTCTTATTTATAAACAAGATATAATCTTTTATTCAAATAGAAAAGATAGTGGAAATTTAAATAAAATGAAATGAGTAAATGAGTAATGTAATATGATATTATAATAAAGAAATAAACAAGAATTGATAAAGCATAATCTTATTTATATTACAATTTATAAGACTGAATAAATGAGGAAAAAAGGAATACTTTATTACATTGAATATTTTATAAGTTACAAATAATAAATACACATTACAACAAGTGAATACTACTACAGAGTTTCAAAAGAGGAAATGAATTACAACAATAAAATAAACAAGATATAATATTATGAGATACAGATTACAAGTATAAAAGAAAATTAAACTTTATTATACAATATTACATTGTCTATTACATTATTCAAGATAAAGAGATTTACAAGAATAAAAAAGGGGCCTAAACTAAATCTTCATCTTTTGATGGTTTCTTCCTGATCTTGTATACCTGTAGACAAAAAAAATCAAAATAACACAAAACAAAAGTTAAAAGGAAACAGAGGAGGTTAGTTGGTTAGTGCTCTCAGAGGATAACAGTGAGATGCACTATTTAATTTCATCACAGAGCAGTAATTAGGGGCAAGTTTCACCAAATCATAGTATCTGTTCTTAATCATATCAGTGCCTTAGTACCACCTCATTGGCATTAAAATTATGGGGCAAGTTTCACCATAGAAATAGAAGCAAAAGGATAAAAATCAAGATATTTTGCCTTGCACTGATCCAGACAGTGCAAGCAGCTCACACATACATGCAAGTATGAGGTGCTGTCAACACAGGAGGAAACCAGGACAGGAGATAAGTATCAGCCGAAGCCAAAAAGAGGACACCTTGCTGAACACTTGCTACAACATTTAGAACAACAAGAAACCATCACCATCTTACCATTAGTTCTCATCAGATTCATATTAGCATATCCTTAAACCACCAACCAAACCACTAGCCAGCTCCCATCACACCCTTAGCTCTGGTTGCTCCCTAGAGCTAGCCAAGAACTAGTGAGGAGGATCAGCTAACATATCAAGCATCAGGACAGAAATAAAAGTAGATCCAACAAGGAGCAAGGAGGAGAAGGATTTCTAAGACTGGATCCATAGAAGCCTCCATCAGTAGCAAAACTAGGTCAACAACCACATCTTTGTAGCAGGTAAAACTCTACCATCATTTAAGCATCTGTAGTATCTTCTGGCATAAGCATCTTCGTAAAACAAGGGAATAATCCACATCAAATCCACTCATCTACCCTTCAACTAGATGATCATCTAGGAGGATTGGAGGAAGAGGTTCTCTTAGATCTACATAGGGATTCTATGTATGTTCATCATAGAGTAATAAAAAAACCTAATAATAGCATCTGTTCTACTTTACATCAGGGCCTCAGCATGTGTGCATCATTGGCAAGAGGGATCTTGGCATCATATTTTTCTTAGTGCAAATAATCAAGATTTGATGAATAGCACTAGAACAAAAGGAGAGAACTATACAACAACAAATTATTCATTTAGAGGCTATATAGTTAATCCAATTGTCCAAATCATTTGCACAAGATCATTATTGTTATTGTCCTACAATACAGGAAGCACATACATAAGCTAACATGTGTTCACGGCCTCAATATTTACATCACTGGCCAGGGATAGATCTAACCATCAGTAACACTCATAGTAGCAGATCATACAAGCAAGATCTATCATTGTGCATACTCCCAATAGAGGCACCACCATGGCAACCATCATAGAAACAGCTCAGAGAATCAATCTCATCATGTACTAAGTAAAGTAAACCATTTTTCTAGGGTAAAACCACTAGAAGTTATTCCAAGTAAAGCCTACTGCCATGTGGGCAGCACACATATGTCAAACTATTTTACTAAGCATAACTGGTCCATATCAACATGGATCTGTCCGATAGATGTTTATACACACACATAGTAATTACTCATATATCAAGTCAATTTAATTGGTGAGTGTGTATCATCATTTGATCTTAAAAAGAATCATAGCAATTAATCTAGCTAGTCATCTGCAGCACACAAGCTAGCTAGACAAGATGGTATATGTGCATCTTCCATGGAAGTACCACATAGCTTGCCATAATATCTAGCTAGTGACACATGAGTTACTAAGCTAGACTTAATAACCATGTTCTTCTTTTAAACCATCAGCACACATTATAAAATTTATACCCTTAACTCACTTGTTCATTATGTATGCACAAATAGGTAAAATTCCACAAGATTCTCATTGAACCAAAGGTTCAGATAAATCATTTGCACTCATAAATGTCATATGAATTCATTTGAATCCAAAAGTTAGTGTACTTCTTGCAACCCCACTTATCTAAAAATCACTCCATCAAATCATTTTCCTAAGGAAAAGTACCTAGGAATCATTTAGTAAGATTAATGAACTGTCAAATGGACATTATCATTTAGTGGCA
The DNA here is from genome assembly GCA_023614405.1 of Avena insularis. Taxonomy (NCBI): domain Eukaryota; kingdom Viridiplantae; phylum Streptophyta; class Magnoliopsida; order Poales; family Poaceae; genus Avena; species Avena insularis. The sequence continues at coordinate 5,893,281 of CM042693.1, read as the reverse complement.
ACACCATATCAAGATAACTTAAATTACTTTCACAATTAGCTTAAGTATAAAGAATCCTCTAGCAATCTTACATTGCTAGTACCACAGGAAGTCAATATCCAAAATTCAGAGAACTGAATTTGTATCCACATTACTTGCAGTATATAACAAAATCAAATAACAGCACCATGGATCAGAGCCCTCAGCACTAAGGCTGGTCACATGGAATCAAAACTCACCGAGGGTGCCGAGCACCTAGAGCGTTGGCTTGATGAAGACATGGAATAGGTCCTGATCCACACCATCATCGAATCAGATGAAGCACCCGCTGCCTGGGTTGCGCTGACAGCTTCGTCCCGCAGGCATCAGGAGAAGGAGACGCCGGGGTTACGCCTGTGCACCTTTCCGCTGGCGTCGAGCTGAGTCCAGGCCGACGAAGAGCACCACATGACCACCGGCACACGGCGACCCCAACATCGAACCCTAGCGCCAGGAGATGAGAGGGGGCGAGCTCGATAAGGCCTCGGGGTCAAATCGAATCGGAGGACCCGATTGGCCAGGCGGCGATAGAGCTTCAATGGCCGGCAGCGGCAGCCGAAATGGCTGGCGTTCGCCGGAATCGAGCTAGAGAGGGAAGGCAACATCTACATCGCCTGGGAGAGGACGAGCAGCAAGGGAGAAGATAAGGTCGGGGTCGGGGTCAACCGACCCGAAGAACCAGACCAAGTTGTCTAGCCCAACCCAATGGGCTAGGCTACCTAATAGGCCCAGATTTATGAAATAAAACAGATCTTGCAAATAAATAATAAGAGTTAAAATGGAAATTTACCAAAATATCATCTAAACCTTTTGAGCTCTAGAAAATTATAACAAAATCCTAACAATATATAAATAATATATTTAAATCATCATAAAAATAAGATCTACTTAATAAAAATATAATTTTAATTGTTTAAAATAAATAAAAAGTAAATAATTATTAACACCATTAAATCCTAAATGAAATTTTACAAAATAATAAAAAAACCCTAAAAATAAATAAAAAATAATTTTTGTGTATCAAAATAACTCTACTATTTTATAAAAATACTAATTTAGAGTTTTAGAAATAAAACATAAAACAAATATTTAAAGACACTTAATTCTTTGATGAATTTTATAAAAATAAATATAATACTTATAAATAAATAAAATTCATTTTTAAGATCTTTAATAAGTATATTTCACTATAAAAATACTATATATATTATTCAAAAACATTTTAATAACCTAAGATAAATAAAATCCATTACTTATCTTACTAAAATGAAATAAACACTTTATTAATTCTTAAGATTATTTCTTAAGTATAAAACACTAAATCCTTTAAAGTTTAATTACTAAGTCTAAATCCATAATCATAATAAAACTTAAATATAATTATTATCCTTTAAATATTTTTAAATCTTTAATTCAAATTAAACTCCTTTTAATTAAATATTATGTATAACTCATGTATAATATAGTGAATAATCTTCATCTCTTAGCCACTCTTAAAATGACTTTAAACTCTAATAAATTTATAAGATCATCTAATTATGCTTCCATTAATAAGTTGCATGTTATTAAATTCATATTTCACTTAAATTAAAAGGGATCATCCTTAATCATATTTATCAAAACCCTAAAACTAAATGATATTCCAAAACTCACTATATCTTAAAATTCACTTCTATTTTTATAATTAACTTTGGTCTAAACAATCATAGACATCTCACTTTAAGTTTATTTACCATTTTAAAGTTAACTTTAGTCTCAACGCTTATAAACATCCTGTCTAATAAACTACTCATGCTTTTATAGTTAACTTTGGATTATTTTAATAAAAGACATAAAGCATCTCAAGTCCAAACTAATCGATCAAAACCCAAAAGATATTGATCACATTCTATTAACAATAAAGATTGTTTAAACCCTAGAAAAGAAATCTTTTCTTCAAATGTTATTTTTCTGCCATTTCAAACAATAACTCTATAATAGCTCCTTCAACAATTAACAACTCAATCCCCAAGGACTTTTATCATAGTCACCAGATAACAATTACACATACTCAAATTACTTTACTTGTATATTTTAGATTAATAACACTTAAGTTCTTTATAAATGCCATTACTTGTAAAGTAAAACTTGAAGATAAACCAACTCTTAAAAAAATCACCTAAACTCACTCCACTCAAAATAGTGGGGATCAACTTTGGGAGTTTTACAAAATGCATAGCATTACTTATGCATAATTGCATACTGCTTCTTTAAACATTAGTCCTTACCGGACCAATGATGCAGATTTCAGATATTGGATCTTATTTCGTCTCAAAGATCGTGAGTGCATAATCTTGCAATCACAAAAGGCAAGTTCACACTTGCTCATGTCCTTTTGATTATTTTCTATAAAGTATTTTGCAAATCAAGTGTTGTCATCACCTGCATTTGAAAAAGGTCAGAAAACACTATTTTTGATAATAATGTGAACTATTGGTTACTGATCCAGGGTGATCAGCTAATCTATTAAATCTGGCAGTTGGAATACCACTGTTCAGAACTATATCACCTAGGATTTAACAACCAATGTCGCTAGTGATTCTTGCGCCGTATATTACGTGTTGACCATGAGATTTGGAATGGGACAGAGAAGTCAGCTGTATCTTTTACCTCTCGCATGGAGTCGGATGTGCGGGTGATGGCTGTTATCACTCGTAGCGTGCATATTAATTGGTAATTCATAGAGGATATGCAGCATATGGGTGGGAGCCCTAAACATCCCATGATAGTTCCGGCATCTGAACGGTCTATATTGCCTATTGTTGTAATTCAATAGGTGGGCATGGCATACACCAAGGAGACATGCGGGGTCACGGAGAAGGCAGTGATTAGCTTGGATCTTAGGTTGGGCCTCAAACCAAGGAAGTTTGAACGGGAACATAATCCCGGTCGTGCAACAAAGCCTAAGGTCTCTCATGGGTAAAGTTACGCACCTCTGCAGAGTGTAAGAACTGTAACTTGTTACTCCCTGTTTCGGGAAGGAGCTGCGAACACTGCGGGAAAGGAACTCCATGAATGTTCTGGTAAATCCGTGAAGGCTGACGGACATAGCTTTTCAGAATAAAAGCAACCTTTGAAAAAATGTTTATGAAAACTTGCATTGCCTACGACCTACGGTATGTGGTTGTAGATATAGTGCATCAAACACTCCTTTTCTAGTGAACTTGTTAAGTACGCTCGTACTCAAAGTATCTTCTTAACCCTTGCTAGATTCAGAAGCCATTAAGACGACGTCTACATCAGGAGCTGCTCCAGAAATCATCATCAAAAGCTAAAGCTCTTCGATGAAGTCAAGAAAGTCAACATATACATCAACTTGAGTGAAGACGAAGTTACTGATTTGATAGGAATTTAATCTCTAGCCATAGAACCTATTTCTTTAGTGTATTGCAATAGCAGCAATGCCAGACCATTAGTTAAGATACTAGTCTTAATAGTATAATAATTTTTGAGTTGTTTATCTCTGATTCTTCTTTGTAAGAAGATTCTTTCTCTCTCTTTAACCTAGAGTGTTCTCTAGATCTTGTGTAAAGAGTTAAGTTGTAACCTATAGTCATGTCTTGGACCTGCTGTGTTTCTGTTGTACTACTCTAAGGGATGTAATACTAGTGAACGGTGTTTCATTGGTGTTATGTAAACGACTATAGTGTACTACGTCATGCAGTGGTATGCTGGGTCACTGCAGTTGTCGAGTGGGTCAAAAGGCATATTTTGCAATATAAGATTATGCAAGAGTGCACATGCCATTATAATTCTTCCTTGGGTTCTGATAGGATAAAAATACGCAGACCTCAAAATTGCTCGTCGTCCCTTGAGTCTTCCAAAGCACTTTTATACAATATTTAGGGCTTTAGCATGCAACATGTTAAAATACTCCTCTGCACTATGAGGTGGGTTTTGTGATGTCCAACCACCTAGGTGGTACCTTTGACCTCTATATGGAGCTAGAAATCCTCTAGCATTAGTGTATCCAACATCGACAAGGTAATATTGGTCTTCTGGGACATGTAACCCATTTGGCCTTGTGATGGCATCCCTAAGAACACGACCATCATGTGCAGAACCCTCCCAGCCAGGTAATACATAGATGAACTGCATGTCAGGCGCACATACACCTAACACGTTTGTATCTATATCACCCAGCCTTGATCTATATCTTCCTTTCAGGTTAGCCGGTGCGGTTATGTTTATGTGTGAAAGGGCATGTATGCCCCCATGTGTGGTTTTGGTAATTAATGACAATCTCTTTGGACTAATGTGTAAATTGAGTTTCACTTGTAGGTTTCTCCATTGGCGTCGCTTGGGCCATGTGTTGGTCTCAAGGTTGAGAGTTGAAGAAATGTCCAAGGGCTTTGTGCCATTTGGAATCATGAAGAAAGAAGGAGCTTGAAGGTTGATCAAGACAAGTGCAAAGATTTGCATCAAGATGGATCAACCTCAAAAAGGGATGAAGAAGGGCAAGCTCAAGATGCGCCATCTCTAGAAGATCTCATGCTTGAAGCTTGTCATCCTCATGATCATGGGGTGATGAAGACAAGTTCAAAGAAGAGGTTTCCCCATGGAGTATGGGGGAGCAATTTGTAAGTCTTCATCTTCATCAAGCAAGAGCAAACAAGAAAGGTGTTACCACTATAGAAGAAAAAGACAGTCTACATCAAGTTCAAGTGGGATGCTCAAGGCAAAGGTATGTTCTTGATAGGGCTTCTCTTTTGCCGGTCTCGTGTTGTTAGTTGGGAGACCGGATTTAGGATAGATAGCCGTACTATCAAGAGGGTCTCTCAAGCGGGTGTCTCGATTGCATCGTTCGGAGAGAGATCAAACCTTTGAATTCATAGCATCATCTTTCTTAGTTGTTATTTGGTTCTTGTCCATGAGAGGATCTAGATCTTGTGGTCATCATCATAACAAGCTCTAGTTCATCATCCAAGGATTTTCCTTGCATATCTTATTGCGGTTTTTTATCTTGTGAGTTTTCCGGCTCCACACCTTGGGAGATACATCACATATATATACTTGATATTTTATCCCTTGGTGGTATCCAACATTTCACATTTTGTTGGGTTCTACTTGGTTTTATCTTTCCAACAAAATTGGTTTCATCCTATTGGAGTTTCCAAGCTCAACTTCTTGTGTTTTGGGTTTTGGAGGTTTTACCGGTTCATCGCTTCTAGAGAGGTCATACATTTCTCAATTTGGTTTTATCCTTCTATGCTAGACTATGATTTTTCTTTGCATAATCTTGTCTCTTCAAGATGAGCCCAAGATCATCAAAAACGGAGTCCAGAATCAAAAGTTATTGAAATTTTCATGCAATGATGTCCTGTGTTTTTGCTTGAGCGGAAATTCTGGCCCAAGTTCCAACCCAAGTTCTGGTAAGGTTCAGTAACTTGTGTTTTTATTTGCCGGAAGTTTTGGTGGGAGGCCGGAAGTTCCAGTGGTGCGCGAATCTGGTCCAAACGGTTAGTTTTTCCTTGTCCTATTTAAGGGGAGCTTCTTCCCCAATGGTTCCCCATCTTTTGAGCTCGTTTTTGCCCACCATTGTTGACCTATTTGAGCTCTCTTACTCCCTATACCTCCCATGATTCTTACATCTTTTTGAGGGAAAAGTGAGAGGAGATCTAGATCTACAATCCCCCAAGTCAAATCTCTTCTTTGTGAAGGAATGATTGGGATCTAGATCTTGGAGAGTTTTGTGTTCTCCTCTTGTGTTCTTCCTCCCTTATTCCTCCAATAGCTTTTGTAGCTTTGTTAGAATTTGGGAGAGAAGGACTTGCCCTTGCATTTGGTGCATAGGTTTGAGTTCTCCTCAGAGATTCGGTGAGTTCAAGCTTGTGGGCTTGTTTCTCTTGGGTTCTTGGAACCCTAGACGGTTGTGTGGTTGGGTTATTGACCTTTTGTGGTCTTTTCAACCTTTTGTGGTCTTGTAGCCTTTTATGGATTTGTTGGCCTTTTGTGGCGTTGTATCCTTTTGTGGCTTTGTTGTTGGGAACCTCTAGTTGAGTTGTGGAGATAGCCCCAATCTTGTACGAGTTCGGTGACCGCCCTCAAGAGTCCCATAGGGGAGCGAGTGCCCGCCTTTTGTGGTGCGCACTCGGGAGAATAGGGTGAGCCTTTTGTGGCGTCGGTGAGTTGCGTCCTTCCGCATCCGGGGTGAGGCCTTATGTGACGTTGGGTGAGCATCGAGCCACCACACCTCGAGGTGAGCCATTTGTGGCGTTCGGAGAGCATTGCGCCATCGCACCTCTCCAACAGAGACGTAGCTTCTTTCGAAGTGAACTTCGGGAAACAAATCTTCGTCTCCGCGTCCATCGGTTATATCTCAACCGAGCCATTTACTTATGCACTTTACTTTGTGATAGCCATCGTGCTTGAAGTATTTATATCTTGCTATCACCTTGTTGCTTGTATTGTTTAGCATAGGTTGTTGGTGCACTTATGTGAACTTAGTGGCTAGGTTTTGTGCTCAATAAATTAAATGTTAGTTTTATTCCGCATTTACTTGAGCCTAAACGATAATAATTTTAAAAGCCTATTCACCCCCCTCTAGGCGACGTCCATTGCATTTTCAATTGGTATCAGAGCGACGTATCTCGCTTTTAGGCTTCACCGCCTCGAGAGTAAAGATGTCTCCTAGGGGTTTAGTGCACTCTCACACATTTACATTTGTTGGCACTCATTATGATGTTTGGCGTACTCGCATGCTTAGTCATTTCCGGGCCATTGACCCAAATATTTTGTGAATTCTAGATATGGGCCTGTCTCCTCCTAATGATCCCTAAAATCTATCTTTGGAGGAGGAGACAAACTCTTATCTCGAAGCTCAAGAATCTAATGTGCTTGTTAATGTTGTGAGCTTTGTAGTTCTTTCCTCAATCATGCCTTTCCGGAACGCTCATGAGTGGACCAAGCTTCAAGCAAAATATGATATATCCAAGATTAATGAGGATGATTGTGTTCCCTCCACCTCTGGCCGCGATGAGTTCTCATCTTCTTCCACTACACCAACATGTGAGTTGTCACAAGGTAATGATACGGTGAGTGGTGATAGAACTTGCAATGTAGATAGTGAGATTTCTAATCATGATCGTTTGTCTCTATCTCATTGCAATGTTGTATCTTTGGGCATGAACACGTGTAGGACCATATGTGATTTACATCCTAGTGTTGATTGCCCTTGCATATCATGTAGAAATGCCTTAAATATGTCTCATGATGATATGATTGCTTTGCCTTGTTGCCATGATAAATGTGCTTCTATTTCCTCTAGCACTTATGTTGCTAACCATGTAGAGGAAATTGAAGAATGTGTGGGCCAAGGCAAGGTTGCTATTGGAGCTTCATGTGTTCCCTCATCATCACCTTCTCCCAATGTTCACTTGTGCCTCATGGCTAAGGGTTCAAAGGTAACCTCTCCTTTGGATCCCAATATATCTCATGATGCTGAGAATGTTGATCATGTAGAAGTAGATGATGATGTTGCTTCTTTAAAAGAGAAGGGGGGCTAGTCCTTCGTGATCTCCATCCTAATAAAAATGATTGCTCTACTTTCATTGAAATCTTGACCTATGTTATATAAAGTAGGCAACTTATTGATGAGCATGAGGACACAATAGATAAAATAAGTAGTCTTGAGCGTGAGTATGCTAATGACATTGCCAACCTAAATGAAGCTCTTGAAGAGGAACAAACCACTAAGGAATATCTTGAGGAGACCTTTGCTCTAGAGCTATCTAGAGTGAAGAAATCTCATGATAGAGATCTTGAGGTGGCACGTTCCCTTCAAATTAAAAATGATGAACTGGAAGTTGCTTATGATAAACTCCTTGAGGATTTTGAGCACCTCAACAATGGCTCTAGGGTCATCAAGGGTGAGCTCATCAAAATCACCGAGTCACATGAGCAACTTAAAGCCTCATATTCTAAAGAGCTTTCCAAGTTGCCCTCACCTCTTGCATTAAATGATGATGCTTGTTCTACTAACTCTTTTTCTTGTGAAGCATCTATCTTGAAGGAAAATGTTGAGCTAAAGGCTCAACTTGCTTTGCTAACTAGCAACTATGGGAAATTATAAGAAATTCATGCCAAGCTCTCAATCTCACATGAGGATCTTCTAGTCTCCCATGGTAGGCTAAGATTAGCTCATGAGGCCGTGTCAAAGGTAACATCTAGTGGGCCTCATGTGGACATTAGCACTATATCTACTCCAAATATTATAATGCCATGTGCTAGTCCTTGTAATTCATCCTCTCACAACCATGCTATATCTTGTGATGAATTGCATTCATTTCCTTGTTGATCTAACAATGAAGCTTCTACTTCCTCTAGTATTGTTGTTGATACTAACCATGTAGAGGAAGTCAAAGAGCTCAAGGCTCAAGTCACTTCTTTGAAGAATGACTTGAAAAGGTGTCATGAAGGGAAGACCACACTCAAGAAGATGTTGAGTGTGCTATGACTCCCAAGTGACAAGAGTGGGCTTGTATTCAACTCCAACACCAAGAGAAAGCCCACTAACTAGTTGAAGCACAAGGGCAACAAGAAGAAGGGCCAAGGACAAGTGAAGAATCCGGCCAACATTGTGTGCTTCAAGTGTAAGTAAGAAGGTCATCATGTGAGTGATTTCTCATTGAAGAAGAAGCCTCTTAGTGAGAATCAACAAGGGAAGCGGCCTCAAGCTCCTCCACAAGCTCAAGATGGGCCACTTCCCAAGAGGCCTCAAGCTCTTCTTCATGGTGCAGCTCCTCCCAAGAAGAAAGATGGCAAGATAAGAACTTGCTACATATGCCGTGAGAAGGGGCACCTTTATTCCTCATGCACCATGAGTAACTCCTCATCCCATCCTATCTTGATTTATGATGCTTATTCACTTCGTAAGGATGAGGGTGGCAATGTGTTTGCCAAATTTGTTGGTGCCCAAAGCGGTGTCAAGAAAAGAACCATTTGGGTGGCCAAGCCTATTGTGACTAACTTATTAGGACCCAACTTGGTTGGGGACGAACAAGCTAAAACTTGATCAATAGGTGTTTTTGTAGGGCATTGATGACTTGGCTTCATTATGGAGAATTGAGGGACTTCATCAATTATATTTGTCAAGCCAAGCCATTTGGGTTATCATGCCTCTATCATTTATTCAATGTTCCTCCTTGTGGTAACTTATGCTTAACTCCTTTACATTAATAGTTACTTGCTCCCTTGTCCATGTGTTGGTTTTGTACCTTGCATGTGTTTGTACTTGTTGTGCTTCCCACTTACTTATTTTGACCTATGCATTATATTTTTGTATGTTGGTTGGCACACCATATATTTGTGTTTCTTGGTTTGGATCCTTTATAGACTCTAGTTGGTATCTTATTTGGCTCTTATGAGGGATTAATGGACTATTCCGTTTTGGGGGAGTGTCATGCTTGGGCATTCCACAATCCTAAAATGTGTGTACATGAGTAAAACCACTTAGTAGTTTCTATGTGGCATGTTTTTCTCATGATAAACTTAAGTTCTATAATGTCCATTAACCCTCTCTAGTATGATCTTTTGCCTCTTGTTGAGATTTCTTTGTTTATCACATTATGGGGGAGTCATATGCTTTGTGCATATTACAAACCTAGAAAATGTGGACATTTGAGGTTGTGCCACTTAGATTTCATATTGAGAATTATCTAGTTCCTATGTGGCACATTTGCTCATACAAGTTCCAATTTGCTTGGATATTTTATTGCTCATCTATTGGATCTTGTGTGTGAGAGTGATTATTGGTATGTGTTTCCTCATATTTGGATCTATATATCCTCATGGGAACCACTTGCTTCTATTTAATCTAATCACTAGTGATTGTGTGACTATTTGAAGCAATCAAGAATCTCTTTCGAAGCATCAAGCTTAATTCCTATCTTGTTATATGCTTCTTTGTGTGAATATGATCTTGGATATCCTTGCAAACTACCTCGAGAAAACTATCCCTATTACTTCTTGTCCTTGGACAATTAGTACTTGATATATGGTAGAATTCATTGATCATATTCGTTTTGGCCTTTTCTTATTTGCCTTATCTTTGTCCAAGAAAATGTTTTTCTATTTGCTCCCAAGCTTTCCTTGCCTCTTGTGGATCTTCTTATGTTTTTTGTATCCCCTTGTATTTTATTTAGTGTAGGTAGTCGTGATGATCTCATTTGTGGGCATGTTGCATTCAAAGGCAAAATTATATATAATGCTCTCTACTTATGGGGAAGCTCTCCTATATTATCTAGAACATTGTTTTATGCTTCTTGATTTGATCCATTTTTGCTTGGAAGCTTGATCCTTTTTGTGTTGGTACTTTGTGTGCCATCATGAAAAGTGTGAAGAGTTTGTTTTGGTTGTTGTTTACTTGCTCTCGTTGGGAGTTGGTTTTATCTCATTCCTTTTCACTTGCTTTGTTCTTTTAGGATGAGATAAATCCTTGAGCCTTGGTATTTTTCTTATCCTTTTTCTTTGGATCTTTCTAGTTCATTTGTTGAACTTGTGACCTTTCATGTGCTGATTTGGTTCTTTGATACAATTTGGACACTTTTTCTCAAGTCACACTTTTGTGTGTGTCTTATTGGTTTACTTGGTGTTTTTGTTCAAATTGTATCTCCTTTTGGTTCTTCAAAGTCTTATGCATGCATATTTACTTCTTGTATATATTATGGCATGCTTGCTTTCTTTGATCCAATATATAGGGGAAACTCCACCAAATCCTAAAGGGCTAAGATGTGCATGAAATTCAATTTCATATCAATATGCACATGTTTGTGTGGAGGTTCTCCTATGTATTGTAGTTGCACTAACTACTTTAGACCAAATTTGTTTGGGGACCATAGTGTACTTAATTGTGTTTTAGGTACATTGGAGATATATATTCGGTGCTTGTATCTTGAACAAGGAAGGAGTGGCATCTACATGTCAATTGGATGCAAGCTAGGATGATCAACGAATTCACATCTTCTTCATCCTACCAATTATATCTCGGTAGCAAGTATCTCTCTCTCATGCATACACATCGTGTTCCCAACCTTTTGTAGGTTTCTCGTTGGCATGAATGTGTGTTCTTGCACATGGTTGGTTTCTTGCTTTGGCTTTGAAGAGTTCTCTCTATTGCAAATGTGTGTATGTTGATATGAGTGAATATAATGGGGACTATACTAAATCATGCTCATGATTCACCAATCCCAAATATGTTAATCTATCAATTTTGTTGCATATCGTTTCCTCAATATCTCTCATGTGCAATAGTGAGTATTTTTGCCAAGTTGATTTCTATCTTGTGATACTTGTTGCCTTTCTCCATATATTCCTTCTATCCCCTTCTTCCCTTGGTAATAGTTGTTATGTATGGAGTTTGTTGGTGTTTGAAGCTCATCGATGTACAATAAGATATATTTGAGCCCTTGGGCATGCTTTCAAGCAAAACATCTTATTGGTATATTCTATGATTTCCGTTTTGTCTTTTTGTGCTTTCTTGTGTATCTATTTTGTTTGTGCATATTTCTTTGTGGAAATTTGTCTTTGTGATATTTTTCCACCTAGAATTTACACACACAAGAGAAGATCAATCTTTGGTTGTTTTTGCATTTCTTGGAAACCACCTCTTATTTCTTTGTGATTCTTCGGTGGCTTCCAAATTTATTAACCTTTGTGTGCATTGTTAGATGACTTTGGAGGAGTGAGGAGTCCATGGTTGTGAACGTTGTTTCCAAATACAATTACTATAATTGGTGCACAATCCTTGGGGAGCTTCTCTAATTCATTTAATAGTGCACAATTCCCTTCTTTCTCATTTCTTGTGGTGTAAATGCTTATGGGGGAGCAAGGGTTCCATATTTGTGCATATTGTATTCAATACAATTATTCTAAACTTTGCACGAATTTTGGGGAGCTTCTCTATTCTCATTTAAACACTCTTGGTTGTTGCTTCCATTTGACATCATTTTGTTGGTGTTTCAATTGTTTCGTTTGGATCTTTTGATTGCTCGCTTCATTTGTTGAAGATTATTTCTCTTCCTTTTCTTTTTGCTTTTTTTGGGTCCTCAATATAGTTTTACTTCCTCCCAAGTTCGCATCATTTGACTTGTGCATATGCACACCTTTGGAGGAATTCTCACTATGTTGGTCGTCTAGGACTTTTCACCCATTTTGGCATTCGATGCCAATGGGGGAGAAGTTTTGGAGGGTTTAAGGGAAGTTGGAATTTGCTTTGAGTGTGTTCTTGAGCCTTTGCCTCTCATGCTCTTGCATCTTTGTGGTTGCCTTGCATGTTGAATATATAGAGGAAACTCAACCAACGATAATGGTTGACAATCTATGCAATGAAATTCAAGTTCATCACACATGCATAGATTGTGGGGGAGTTTTCTATATATATTGTGGTTATACCAACATCACATACTTGTGTAGTATTTGATGTTGGGGAAACCCCTTTGGTCGTTAATTTTCATATCTAAACCCTCGCTAAGGGATTGTCATCAATTACCAAAATGGGGGAGAATGAAAGGGCATGTATGCCCCCATGTGTGGTTTTGGTAATTAATGACAATTTCTTTGGACTAATGTGTAAATTGAGTTTCACTTGTAGGTTTTTCCATTGGCGTCGCTTGGGCCATGTGTTGGTCTCAAGGTTGAGAGTTGAAGAACTGTCCAAGGGCTTTGTGCCATTGGAATCATGAAGAAAGAAGGAGCTTGAAGGTTGATCAAGACAAGTGCAAAGATTTGCATCAAGATGGGTCATCCTCAAGAAGGGATGAAGAAGGGCAAGCTCAAGATGCACCATCTCTAGAAGATCTCATGCTTGAATCTTGTCATCCTCATGATCATGGGGTGATGAAGACAAGTTCAAAGAAGAGGTTTCCCCATGGAGTATGGGGGAGCAATTTTCAAGTCTTCATCTTCATCAAGCAAGAGCAAACAAGAAAGTTGTTACCATTATAGAAGAAAAATACGGTCTACATCAAGTTAAAGTGGGATGATCAAGGCAAAGGTATGTTCTTGATAGGGCTTCTCTTTTGCCGGTCTCGTGTTGTTAGTTGGGAGACCAGGTTTAGGATAGATAGCTATACTATCAAGAGGGGCTCTCAAGCGGGTGTCTCGATTGCATCGTTCAGAGAGAGATCAAACCTTTGCATTCATAGCATCATCTTTCTTAGTTGTTATTCGGTTCTTGTCCATGAGAGGATCTAGAGCTTGTGGTCATCATCATAACAAGCTCTAGTTCATCGTCCAAGGATTTCCCTTGCATATCTTATTGCGGGTTTTGATCTTGTGAGTTTTCCGGCTCCACACCTTAGGAGATACATCACATATATATACTTGATATTTTCTCTCTTGGTGGTATCCAATATTTCACATTTTGTTGGGTTCTACTTGGTTTTATCATTCCAACAAAATTGGTTTCATCCCAATCGAATTTTCCAAGCTCAACTTCTTGTGTTTTGGGTTTTGGAGGTTTTACCGGTTCATCGCTTTTATAGAGGTCAAACCTTTCTCAATTTGGTTTTACCCTTCCATGCTGGACTATGATGTTTCTTTGCATAATCTTGTATAAATTTTCGTTCTCTTCAAAACGAGCCCAAGATTATCAAAAACGGAGTCCAGAATCAAAAGTTATTGAAGTTTTCGTGCAATGATGTCCTGTGTTTTTGCTTGAGCGGAAGTTCCGGCCCAAGTTCCGACCCAAGTTCCGGTCAGGTTCAGTAACTTGTGTTTCTATTTGCCGGAAGTTTCGGTGGGAGGTCGGAAGTTCCAGTGGTGCGCGAATCTGGTCCAAACGGTCAGTTTTTCCTTGTCCTATTTAAGGGGGGCTTCTTCCCCAATGGTTCTCCATCTTTTGAGCTTGTTTTTGCCCACCATTGTTGACATGTTTGAGCTCTCTTACTCCCTCTACCTCCCATGATTCTTACATCTTTTTGAGGGAAAAGTGAGAGGAGATCTAGATCTACAATCCCCCAAGTCAAATCCCTTCTTTGTGAAGGAAGCATTGGGATCTAGATCTTGGAGAGTTTTGTGTTCTCCTCTTGTGTTCTTCCTGCCTTATTCCCCCAATAGCTTTTGTAGCTTTATTGTAATTTGGGAGAGAAGGACTTGCCCTTGCATTTGGTGCATAGGTTTGAGTTCTCCTCGGAGATTCGGTGAGTTCAAGCTTGTGGGATTGTTTCTCTTGGGTTCTTGGAACCCTAGACGGTTGTGTGATTGGGTTGTTGACCTTTTGTGGTCTTGTTGACCTTTTGTGGTCTTGTAGCCTTTTGTGGCTTTGTTGGCCTTTTGTTGCGTTGTAGCCTTTTGTGGCTTTGTTGTTGGGAGCCTCCAATTGAGTTGTGGAGATAGCCCCAATCTTGTACGGGTTCGGTGACCGCCCTCAAGAGTCCCATAGTGGAGCGAGTGCCCACCTTTTGTGGTGCGCACTCGGGAGAATAGGGTGAGCCTTTTGTGGCGTCGGTGAGTTGCGTTCTTCCGCATCCGGGGTGAGGCCTTGTGTGGCGTTGGGTGAGCATCGAGCCACCACACCTCGAGGTGAGCTATTTGTGCCGTTCGGAGAGCATTGCGCCATCGCACCTCTCCAACAGAGACGTAGCTTCTTTCGAAGTGAACTTCGGGAAACAAATCTTCGTCTCCGCGTCCATCGGTTATCTCTCAACCGAGCCATTTACTTATGCACTTTACTTTGTGATAGCCATCGTGCTTGAAGTATTTATATCTTGCTATCACCTTGTTGCTTGTATTGTTTAGCATAGGTTGTTGGTGCACTTAGGTGAGCTTAGTGGCTAGGTTTTGTGCTCAATAAATTAAACATTAGTTTTATTCCGCATTTACTTGAGTATAAACCATAATAATTTTAAAAGACTATTCACCCCCCTCTAGGCGACGTCCATTGCATTTTCAATGTGCGTACCATCTAACGCACCCAAACAATTCTACAATAGAAATAACCATGAGATAATATTAGTATCTGCTACAAACATTACGATTTTCAGCTAGTGAATACTGTAATTTTATTAAGTAGCTTCTTACCTTGAAA
The DNA here is from genome assembly GCA_023614405.1 of Avena insularis. Lineage (NCBI taxonomy): Eukaryota > Viridiplantae > Streptophyta > Magnoliopsida > Poales > Poaceae > Avena > Avena insularis. Next base: position 5,878,199 of record CM042693.1, on the reverse strand, counting down.
TACTTCCATCTACCATCTGTGCAATCCTCGGGTATAGGTTCCGGTTTCTTAAGTAGTAGGTGGTGCAGTTAAAACAGCTAGAAGACATGCATTAAAATTTCTAATTACTGATTCTGGGCTTCGGTAAAAAAAAATCCCTACCGTCGTGTTCTTGAAGTGGTGAGATAGTATGTAGAGGAATGATGCCACTATCTCCTCCAATGACATATTCCTTGAACCCTCTAGACCACCAACATCTCGAACCATCTCACACAATATGCTAAATGTTCTCCTATCCATATGAAGTTGACTTATACATATTGTGTCGCTCTCACTAATTAGCTCGTACAAATTGTGCCCTCTTAGCTCTCTAAATTTTAAGCCTCCGTTCTATTTTTAAACACTTTCTTCTATAAGCTAAAGCAAATAGTAACCAAACATGATAATACAAAAGCATGATGCTAGTCATGAGATTCCTAGTTGCTATATTCCTTCGTCGATATCTCGTATTTAAAGGGAGACGAGCCATAACACTGAAATTGAAAATTGGAATACAGAGAGATAAGCATATTCATTGTATAATTCATTTTTAAAGATAAATATAATGGAACTGCTACAAGAAGACTACTTGGCTGGAAACTAACAGAGTAAACTCGTGTAGAAGTTTTTAAAGCACTGAACTTGGACAGTGGTGAAAAGGCTACTGAAATAAGCTACTGAAATGGTTACGAGCATCGAGGATTAAAGACCAGAAGCAATGTTTGCTGTTAATTCATTATGCAGTTTGGTACAAAGTCATTGGTTAAATAAGTGCTGATGAGACAAGTGAGTGGTGCAAATTAATTCCAGACGGACACGTCCTGGTAATGGTAACCGTGGTGTTGCTAATGGCAATGGCATGGCATGGTGCCAAAAAGAGCAGTCATTTGGTACAAGCCTTTTCACTATCTGTATAACAACAGTGGTGGAACTAATCCAAACAAAGATCTGGAGGGACACCTCAAGAACATCGTTCTACACAAGAAAAAACCCTAATCTAACCAAAGATTTGGAGGGAGACCTCTAGGACATCCAGAAAGAGGAGGAGAAGGGATCCGGAGAAGGGCTGTACGTACCTCAAGCTTGGGGATCAGTGGATGAAGCTTCTCCTCCCGTGTCGGCACTGCTCCTCCCGTGTCGCCACCGCTCCTCGCTTGCCCTCGCGTGGCACCGGTGCAGATCGAGTAGAGGATGTAGAGGGATGGGCCGCTGGCCTGAATCACTCCCGGCGCCCGTGTCGCCGGCGGCGAGACTCGTCGGGGGATGGGCAGGAGGAGGGAGCGAGAGGCAGATCACGATCTAGATGCGACCAAAAACCGGAGTTGTTTCCGGAGGGGGTAGACCGGCAACGAGTTAGTATAGGGGTGGGATTTGTTTCTGGAGTAGCTGTTTCCGAGATGTTTGAACCAAACATGTTTTAACGGAATCGATTACCACTGTAATGAGGTTATGTTACATAAACGTGAACCAAACACGTTCATAGTATGCAGATCTCCTCTGTGCTTTTGACCTTCTTCAGTTCAGTTGCGTTTCTCTCGCATAATGGAAGAAAACAGAGCTTTCAAGTTGTTGCTTATTGCAGGTGGTTGTCATGCACTTGAGTTGCAGTACTCTCAATTGCTGAAATGGGAGAAAAACAATGCTGCCATCTAAAATGTCAACCCAGCTATTTAGGTTGGTTACTAAGTGGAAATAAACTTATGATTTACCTCTCAACATACTCTAGACTCTAGCCGACGAGGAGACTCTTTTCATGGGCCAGCTGCACCAAGACCCAAAGGGCCCAACCGGCCAGCCCATAGGATTTAGGGCAAAACCCTAAATTGGAAAGGGGAAACTTGGGGGGGGGGGCAAGTTTTCCCCCCAATCCCTGTGTGCGCCGGCCCTAGAGGGAGGAGGCCAAGGGGGCTGCCCTAGCCGCACCCTCCCTCTATATAAAGAGGGGAGGGGAGGGCGCACCCCCTGCCCCTTGCCCTAACCCTAGCCGCCGCCTACCTCCCTCCTCCTTCCTACTGCTCTGGCTTAGGCGAAGCCCTGCAGGATTCTCTCCTCCACCACCACACTGTCATGATGCTGGGATTCCGAGGGGATCTACTACCTCCGCTTCTTGCTGGAATGGGGAGAGTAAGGTCTTCATCGACTCCATATGTGTGACCGAGTGCGGAAGCGCTGCCGGAACGCGGTGACGAGGTTTAATCTCGTCAATGCCCATTGTTATGGACTTGGGTTTTGGAGAAGATGGGGATGCTGGAGATCGTGGCACGGTTAACAGACAAGCAACCAAGGGACACGAGATTTACCCAGGTTCAGGCCCCCGGAGGGAAAATCCTACTCCTGCTTGTTTGCTCTTGATTACGGCGGAACCAAAGATTACAGGGTGCGCAGATTCGATCTGGCGTGGATGCGTGTGCGAAAGTATGAGTCGAGCCATCTAGGACGTGCCCTCCTAGTCTTTATATAGACTTAGGCAGGTCCCGGGCATAGTCCTAGTCGGTTACAAGTTCTAGGGTTTTACCCCTTTGGATTTCCTATCTCCGCTAGTCTTGCTCTCCAAGGATCCGAAGGCGTCATGGGCCTTGGCCACCCGAAAATCTTCATGGGCCAGCGTATATCTGCTGTGGGCCTTCCTTGGGCTGGACCAGGTATGCTGAAGTCACGTACCCGTAGGGTATAACCATGTCAGTAGCCCCCGAGTGATCAGTCGAATCGTAGATTCGGCTGAGGACTCTTCCATTCTTCGGGTGCAACTATGTTTTAATAGTATATGAGCATAGGGATTGTTGATGCGTGTGCCTGACTCACCCGACGGATCAGGGTCATTAACATCATAGGACTAAACGACACGATCTTCTTCAGGTTTGGTCCCTCAACCCGGACCGGAACATATCTTGGCGTAATTTGACCTGTGCCGAAGGACTTACAGGAGTGGAATTCCAGTGATTTTAATTGGTGTACCCAACGCGTCCGTCGGGATTTTTCATCGTACCTGCTGATACGGCTTCATACTAGCAGAGCACCAAAAGCGTTGTGCCATCGATGGTATCAGAGGTCTTATCTTTGTGTCGAAGACACAGCATCCGAATGTTCGTCACCGCGGAGGTGCTTCGGGTGGCCAAGGAGATTGTCGCTCACTTAGCGTTTTGTTGGGGCAGAGTTGCCAAAAAGTTTTTGCATGCTGATCCGCAAGATCGCAGTCGAAGATTTCATAGGGTGCGCGGCCAGCGCTCCCTATGGGAGTAGCCCCCAAGTGTCTGTTCGAGTCGTAGACTCGAACGGAGACTTTATTTCAAGCACTGTTTCAGTTGTTAAGTCCGCAGGACTCGAAAATTTTCGGATGCTTAAATCCATCCTCCCTATGGGAGTAGCCCCCGAGTCCGCAGTGGATTCGTAGACTCGACGTAGGACTCGTAGGAAGTAATTTATCCTCATTTGTCTGCCGGGTGCACGGCGGTAGCTCCTAATAGGAGTAGCCCGAGTATTTAGTCGAATCGTAGATTCGAGTGAGTACTCTTAGTGTGCACCAATTTGGTGCTAGTATAGCTTTTGATGACGCTGTCGACGATCGATGACCTCAAGCGCTCACACGCCAGAGGTGACTTGATCGACGAAGCGTGGGTCCCACTTCCCGACTTTGAATTGACCGTCACGCTGGCGTGAGATGATTACGGCGTCTCCTCGATTTCCGCGTAGTGGACGGCGTGGTAACGACGGTTCGTTGTGATGTCGACGCACGGCCAGATATACCGCTGGCGTTAGGTCTTCTCGATGGACGCCGCCGGCGCCGCCTTTTCGTTATAATCTGTGGTGAAATCGTGGTTTGTTTTTCACCGCACCAGTTCATCTGTTCACTGCTTCCTTGTCCTTGAGCGATTCTTGCTGCGCATTGAGAGTTTCCTCCACATTTCCTTCGTTCTTTCCTCGTTGGCAACGCCGCCACCGCCGTAGCGCCATGGGGAAAGCGAAGAAGTCTTCATCTGCGGTTGGGACCAGTGCTGCCGGGGGCAAGAAGGGCACCACCGCTGCTCGTGTCACCGATGGTGGCTGGCGGCGATCGGAGACGCGGGAGAGCGATCTCCGCAAACTGCGTGAGCGGGGCCTGATCCCGCAAGATACGACGGCCGTGAGACTCCCCGGCAATGAGGTAATCCCCCGTCCTCCATCTGGGTATCGGGTTATGTTTGTTGCCTTTGTGTTGCGCGGGTTTTCTTATCCGGTCCACGACTTCCTTCGTGGACTGCTCTTCTTCTATGGGGTTCAACTCCATCATCTGTCTCCCAACTCCCTTCTCCACATTGCGTGTTTTATCACACTTTGCGAGTGTTGGCTTGGCATTGAGCCGCATTTTGGCCTCTTCCGGAAGCTTTATTCCGTGAAGAGGCAGTCTGGTTCGGATGGTGTATATCCCATTGGGGGTTTCATCATCTCCCTCAATCCCAATTTTCAATTCTTTTCCTTTTCCATGTCCGAATCTGTCCAAGATCGGAGGCGATGGTTTTATATCCGTGACCCCGTTTTGCCTGGGCAAGATTTTGGTCTCGTTCCCTTTGACCCCTCCCAATTGATTGAGAAGAAAAGATCCTGGAAAAACCAAATCCTAGACGGTGAAGTGGTGGAGATAGAGGCCCTTTATCGTCGGGTGCAGGATCTCCAATTGATTCCGGAGAAGGAGGTGAACGGCGTGGACATCATCCAGACGTTTCTTGAGCGTCGGGTGCAGCCTCTCCAAGCGAGGGCGCACCCGATGTTTCTTTATTCTGGGCACCGTGATCCGACGAGGGTTTCGAGTGAGAAAATCTCCGAGGGGAATCTTGACAAGGATCTTCGCGTGCTGCTGAAGTTCAAGGCCGGAGAAGAAATCCCGGGGAAGTCGCTGACTCCTCCCTTTTCTTCGACGTTGGCTGTGCCGAAGGTGTAGATTTGTGCACGTAGTGCTCCTCTTTTTATTGTTGGATGTGCTTTTGTTTCCTTTATTTGCTAACAAAGTTTCTTCTCATCTTGCAGAGCTTCAAAGTGCCGGGCATGGTACCACCATTGCCCGAAAGGTATCCGAATGCCCCGGACAATGAAGTGGTTGATTCCGTGTCCGAGCTTCCTTCAGCGCGATCTACAGCGGAGGATGCCGACAAGTCGAGTGAGGACCATACGCGCAAGCGATCACGGAGCTCGAGCGAGTCTTCGGATGCCTCAACTCCTCCGACTCCCAGAAATCCTCTGGGCCTTGAGCGCCATAGTGATGGTCATGGAGGTTCTTCCTCTCCCCTTCCTGCTATTCCTGTGCGAGCTGTTGCTCCGCACCCACCAGCAAAGCGGAAGAAGGAAGAAAAGAAGGAGGAGAAGAAGGAAGAGAAGAAAGAGGAGAAGAGGGCCCGAAGGGCTTCTCCTATCTTTGACCTGAGCGCATTGGGCTCGTAAGTTTTCTTGTAGTATTGTTGTCCTTTTCCCTTCATGATTTTTTTGCATTTGTGCTGATTGATTTGTATGCAGGCAATCCTCCGACGGCTCCAGTGATGGTGCGGGGGAGATGATGGGGGAGTCGAACATTGCGTCGCCTCCTCCTCAGACTGTGGCGACTTCGGGTGGCGCCGCTCCAGCTCCTCCTGTGCGGGAGGGGTTGGTGATTGCGCCTCAGAATTTCACAGACGGGCCTTCGGGCTCGCCTTCGGAGCACGTAAGCTTTCTGCTTCCTGTCACGGGGGGAGCCCCCGTGTGTCTTCGTGTGCTGATGTTGTTTTTGCTTCGTTATTTTGGGCGTAGCCCCCATGTCCTGTTCTTACTGCTATTGCCTTTGTCTGCAGCCTTTTGTCCAAGAGGCCAAGCGGCTGGTGGAGGAACGCCTGACGCTGGAGGCGAAACTGCGGCAGCTTCAAGGTATTCGTCTGCCTTGTAGTACCTCTGTTGCTTATCCTGTCCTGTTCTTTGACACTTGCTTGTCTTAAATGCAGAGGAGCATAATGACTCTCTCTGTGAGGTCGATGCTCTTAAGAAGAGCCTTGGCCAATCGTAGCGTATGTCGGCTACCGTTGGCGTGAAAGAACGCCTTGAGCTAGAGCTGTCGAAGGCAGCCGAAGCGAAGGAGCGTCTGCAGCAGGAGGCCGCAGATCGTGAGGAGCAGCTGGCCACCGTGGCGGCTGCTCGTGAAAGAGGGGTGGCGTCGAAGCTCATGGCTGCTGCCAAGGCTATTTTGGGTGAGTGCTGGATTTTTGCACTTGTTTCTTTTTCGGTGGTCTTCTTCTATGCTACCTTTCTTCATGCTTTTCTTCATTTTTGTCTCAGATGCCGCAAACATCGAGTTTGACCGTGGTGCTCTGGAGCACGGGAGTGCTCTAGATGATGCTACTGTGGCGGTCGAAGACCGCTGCGGCACCGTCGTCAACTCCCTTGCCAAGGCGAAGGAGGTCCTTGGTTGCTTCTACCAGGAGCTCTTCCCGAGGGCGCAACCCTTGAGGATGTTGACGCCCTGGCAGAGGCTCTGTACCGGCCGCGCGCATACAAGCGCAAAGGTAAGGGCATCGGCGCCATCGGGCTGGCGATGGCCATGGCGGTCGGGCGGAGCCGACTTGCCCAGATCACCTCTCGGATGCCGACGATCGCGGATGGATCAGAGGTAGCCTTCATCGCCTACTCCGCTGCGCATTTATATGGGCCCAAGCTCATTGACTTGTTGTGTGACGCATCGCGGCCAAAGCTAGGCGAGGCCAAGTTACGCTCGAGGCGTAGTGCCCTGCGCCTTAGGCATAGTAGATGTAGGGTAGTATGTAGTTTATTTTTTGTTGTAAATATCTTTTGTAGTACCATCCTTGTGCCATGCAGTGGCCTTATTTAATGAATTCCTCCGAATTGAGCTCTATCCTTGGCTGAATGTCTGTGTGCCTTCTTTTTTCTGCTGCTATAGGTTCCTTCGGGTGCTGACCCGGTTGATACTTCATCCGCAAAGCCCTTGCGACCATCGTTGGATGATTCCTCGCAGCTTGCTTTTCTTCGAGATCACGTACGCAGCTTGGAGAGGGAATTGCTCGGATTACGCGGTCGTGCTGACGTTTGGAAATCCAAGGCGGATCCTGGCGCGGCCAGAGAGGAATACTTGATGGCGGAGCTCGGTCGGCTGTCCGAGCAGTTGAAGTGTAAGTTGATCCTTCTTTCGGGCTGTAGCTCAGTTATTCGGATGAGCCTACTGGCCTTATTCTTGTCTTATGCGGTTATTGCAGGTGCGAATCTTGCTCCTAGGGAGGAGAAAGAGCGTGTCGTTGTTCGGGTCAACTGCTTGACTCAACAGGACATGGAGGCCGGCGACTTCTTCTGGATGGATCGTGATCGCGCCCTGGTTCTGGCGACGGTGCAGGATCGTGTTCATCAAGTTTCGCGGGTGCTCCGCCAGGTGCAGACGTCACTTTCCTCAGTGCTGCACGTCATGTTTCCTTTGGATGCCGTGCCGACGACCCTTGCAGGTCTTCTGTCGAGGTTTCGGAGTGCCAACAATGTCAAGGAGCTGGTGCGGTAGCAGCTCGTCGCAGGAGTAAAGGCTGCCTTGTCCCTTGTGAGGGTGCACCGTCCCGACGTGGATTTGGCTGCTGTGGCAGCTGGGCCACCTCTTCGACCGGATGGTGGCGAGTGGAACATGCGTCCGCATTACGCGGCTGTAAGGCAGTATGCCGAACAGATTGTAGATTTGTTTGAGCAGCGTGCTCAGGTTATTCTTCAGAATAGGTAGGACCTGAAAATAGACAAAGAGATGTAAAATTTGTATATTTCGGCTGGGCGTTTTGTGCCCTTTGTTGTAAAGGTTTGCTTATTGTGAGCACGCAGTGCTTTGATTGAGTACGTGTCCTTTCGCTTTTCGACGTGGTCAGCTACTCAGGTGTACACGTTTGGTCCTCAGTCGATGAAATCGTGAGGTGGGGGGAGCCCCCGAGTGCGTTTGTAGCATGTAATAAAGGTGTAGAAAAGTAGTCAACCGAAGGTTGGGGCAAGACACTTAGCTTTATTTATATTGTAATGGAGGAGGTATATGGTTCGGCTGAGTAGCCTTGGCTGTAAGCCTTATTGAAAGTAAAAGGGGTATATTGCTATGGGTAGAATCGTCGCAGGTGCGAGATGTTCCATGGGTTGGAGTATGCGACTCCAGACTCTACGTGCTTGAGGCGATAGGCGCCACCTGGGATGACTTCGCTGATGACATAGGGTCCTTCCCATGGTGACTCGAGTTTATTCGGTCGCTTTTGCTTGAGTCGCAAGACGAGGTCTCCTTCGAAGGACCTTTGGCAGCGGCAATGGTAGTTGCGGAGACTTTGCTGGTACACCGCTGATCTAGCTCGCTATATCCCGTGCTTCGTCGAGTGTGTCGACGGCATCTTCGAAAGTGCAGCCGTGGATTCGCTTCATTGTAAGAGACGACTCGTGGAGCCCGGTGGCGTCCGGCCGGTAGCACGGCCTCATCCGTGCACCATGAAGAACGGTGTGTAGCCGGTGGAGCTGTTTGGCGTAGTCCGTAAGCTCCACAGATGACGGTAGCTCTTCGTCCCGCTTCAGCTTTGTGCTCGAGTGAGCTCATGAGGTGCTTCTTGATGCCGGCGCCAATTAGACCGTTGGCATTTTCCACTTGCCCGTTTGTTTGCGGGTGTGCCACTGAGGCATACGTGATGTTGATCCTAAGGCCTTCGCAGAAGTCCTAGAATTCTTCGGAGATAAAGTTCGATCCGTTGTCGGTGATGATGCTGTGTGGTATGCCAAACCTGTAGACAATGGATTCGAAGAATTTGACGGTAGTTTTGCCCTTCTGGTTGGTGACTGGCATGGCCTCGATCCACTTGGTGAATTTGTCGACTGCGACCAGGAGGAAGACGTGTCCCCCTTTCGAGGACTTTGGCAGTTTGCCGATCATGTCGAGGCCCCATTGAGCAAAAGGCCAAGCTATGGGTATGGGTCTAAGTTCGGACCTGTGTGCGTGCGGTTTGTCGGCGAACCGCTGGCACCTGCATCTTCAGACGATGTCCTTTATGCGTTGCTCATGGCCGTTGGCAAGAGAATCCTGCTCAGAGCTTTGGCGACAGGAGCGGCGTGGTGGCCGCAGATGCCCTCGTGGATGTCTTGGAGTATGGCCTTGCCGTCGTCGATAGTGACGCACTGTTGTAGCACACCCGTAATGCTGCGTTTGTACAGCTCGCCGTTGATGATGGTGAAGGCTTTTGACCGACGAGATATGCGCCGGGCATCTATCGGGCTGTCAGGTAGTTCTCCGTTTATCAGGAACTGGAGGTATGGTCGCATCCAAGTTTCTTTGACTGCCATGACCTGCATTAGGTTGACCATGGCAACTTCGGTATCCAGCTTTTCGGGTCCTTCGTGACCTTCGGGTAGCGTAGCCCCCGAGTGTTCTGCTTCTTCGGGTGATCCCTTGGGTAATTTTCGCTTGATGGATGGCACGCAGATCTGTTCGAGGAACACACCGGTGGCACCTTTTGGCGCAAGTGGAGCCGATGTTGGCGAAGTCTATCGGCTTCCTCGTTGCTTTCTCTTCCGACGCGTCAAGCTCGCAGCCGTCAATTCTCCTTCGAGTGAGTTGTAGAGCGCGGCACGCAATCATGTTTTTGGCGTGCGTCACACTCATTCATCGCCTGGCCGGACGACGAGGTTGGAGTCACCAGATGACCAGCGCGGCGCCGCATATCTTGCCATCCTCATGCCATGGATGAGGGCTTCAGATTCGCTTGTTGGAGGCTCAACTTCATCCAAAGAACGACTTTCATCTTGTCACCTTGCGGGGAGGTCAAGATGACTCCTGCTCGCCCGCTTCGCTTGGAGCCATCGAAATGCATTGTCCAGATCGCGACATATCTGGGTGTCCGCACCGTAGCTCCATCCAAGGCACCAGGAAGTCCGGAAGGACTGGGATTTGATTATGTCGCTTCAGAGACGATGTCTAAAGGCGATAGTTCGATGCCCCACGTACACGCGCCCCTGTGGCCTCCGGGTTATTCAGATGCTGTTCGTGGTGCTCGCTGACGACCATCACCGATGTTCCCGGAAGTAGTGGCTCAGCCGTCGAGCCGTCATGAACACGCCGTAGGCTAGCTTCCGTAGTGCGGTACCGCTGTTTTGTTGGTGTCGATACCGCTGAGGTAGTAAATTACGCTGGACCCCATGGGTCTTGCCTTCTTCGGTCGTTCGACCACGAGTACGCAGTCTTGACCACCGGTGTGTGGCTGCTATGTACAACAGCGGGCTCACGCCCTTTGGCGTAACCAAACGGGCGAGGTGGAGAGGAGCCGCTGAGGCTTTCGAATGCGTCGTTGGCTTCGTGTCCACTGAACTTGTTCCGCCTTGGCGCAATGGTAGAATGGTAGGGCCTTCTACCATACGGCCGATGAATCGCTTAATGCCGCCATCGACCCGAGGCCTGGACGCCTCTTGAGGTTTTTCGCTTCTCCATTGCCATGATGGCTCGATTTTCTTCGGTTCGCCTCAATCCCTCGTTGAGAGATGAAGTATCCGAGCAGCTGGCCCGAGGGGACGCCGAAGGCGCACTTTTCCGGATTGAGCTTGATCCTGTAGCGATCAAGATTGTCGAACGTCTCGCGGAGATCATCGATGAGTGTCCTTGCCTCCTTGGTTTTTATTACTATGTCGTCGACATAGACTTGGACGCTATGACCGATCTGGTCCTTGAGGCAGGCTGCATGCATCGCTGGTACGTGGCACCCGCGTTTTAGACCAAGGGCATTGTGTTGTAGCAGTATACTCCGAACGGTGTGATGAACGCCGGGTTATCTTGATCTTGGACCTTGAGTCGAATCGTTATAGCCTGAGTAGGCGCCGAGGAAGGAGAGTTTCTCACAACTGCGGTCGAATCGATGATCCGATCGATCCGAGGAAGAGGAAAGTGGTCCTTTGGCGGTGCTTGTTTAGTGACGTGAAGTCACGCACATCCGCAGGATGTCCGTGTCCTTCTTTGGAACCATCACCGTTTGCCAGCCACTCGCTTCCTTGATTTCTGGATGAAGTCTGCCGCGAGTAATCTGCTGATTTCCTTGCCGATAGCTTCGGCTCAGGGTCTGGCGGTCTTCGGATGGACTTGGCGGCTTGGTGTCCGGAAGACTTTGAGTGCGTTTCGGCGAATTCCTCGAACTCTGGCATGTCCGCAGGACACCAGTAAGATTTCAGCCACGGAGGAATTCGACGAGCACACCTTCCTATGCGGTGCTGAGGTCGTTGGCGATCAGCACCGTCTTGGAGGCGTCCGTCGGATGGACCTGCACTTTCTTGGTGTTTACGGTGGAGTTGAAGGACATGTCAACGTTCGCCTTGTGAGGGGTAGCCATTGTCCGTCACACCTCGCGGAGCCTTACAAGCTCGTCTTGCATGCCGAAAGACTGGGAGATTTTGTTGAAATCCTTGTCGCATTAGTCCGATCGGGTGAAGCTCCCGTGGACTGTGATGACCCCCCTTGGTCCTGGCATCTTGAGTAGTAGGTATGCGTAATGTGGGACGGCCAGAATCTTATAATGCTACACGCCCCAAGATGGCGTGGTATCGCGACGGCTATCCACCACTTCAATTCTAGGCGCTCCGCCGAAAGTTGTCCGGCTTCAAGATGACGCCGAGTCCTATTTTGCCCAGAGGGAATATGCCCTTTCCGACAATGTCGTGGAACGTTGTGTCCGATTGTTCCAGTTGCATTGCGGGATCCAGATAGCTGCTAGAGTACTTGCGAACATTAGGTTGATGCCGCTACCGCCCATGAAGACGCGACTCATCTCGAAACCTCCGACCTGCGCCCAAAGCACCAGGAAGATGACTGGGCGAGGGATCCGGCAAGGGTGATCCGCGAGTGAATGTGATGCAGGACTCGATCCGCCGAGGTACTGGGATTGCAGCGGAGTTGCCACGCCAAGTTGATTTGTCGGGTGATTTTCTTCGCACCTGCTGGTAGGGCGCCCTTCCGATCATATTAAGTGCTCCTTTGGTGGGGGTATGGGACCCGCGTTGTTTTGATACCGGTGCGATCGGTTGATTTGGGCCTCAATAGGCGGCGTGGAGGAGCTCCGTGCTATTTCCCGGCGGGTGCGTTTCCAAACGCAGGATTGGGGCTTGTTGCCTCATCCGCACCATGCCTTCGCTGAGTTTCGAACTCGCGGTAGTCCTTGAGCATGTGGCTGGCTTTTTGCCATCATGTTTGTCGATGTAGAAGTGGATGGTGCATGGACCAAAGTTTGTCGAATGCCGAGGGTCTCGCGTCGCGGCCGCGTTGCTACTGGTCGTCATTGTCGCCGGGAAGTTTCCGCTGCGGTATCCTCCATTATTGCTGTTGTCGTTACTGGCGGTCGTAGCCGCCGCGACCATGTCGGGTCCGTCGCGTCCTCGTGAGACATGTGATCTCCTCTTGCGGCATTCACGCCTTCGGCCGTAGTCGCCCTCTTCGCTTCGATTGCGCCATTGATGCACCGCCATCCGCCTAATCGCTGGCGATTTCATGAGGTGGTCGAGTGTCTTGGGCTTTACACGCCCAAGTTCCTCCTTGAAGTTCGGGCGCTGACGCCGCCCTCAAGGCGTCGATGTCCCGATCTTCGGAGATGTGCTGCAGAGTTCTTGGTTGTAGACCAACAGTATGTACGAGCGAATAGATTCACCTGTTCTCCGAGTGCGTGCTCGCAATTCTTCGATTGAAGCGGGCCTTTGCTGGTGCCTTTGAAATTTCGGATGAAGCTGTAAGCGAGCTCCTCCCTTCGGATGGATCCCGATGATAGGTCTGCCGAGCTGCTCCGCCAGCGCCTGTCACCGCAAATGAAGGCATTGCATGGCGCTTTCTTTGTTGCCTCCGTGAAGCTTGACGGATGATGATGGTTCGAGCCAGACTTGGTCTTGCGTGCGCTTGAACTTCGGAGTATCCGAAGGAAGCTTGAAGTTGCGGCATCCGTGTTCACCGAACGGATCTGCTGAAGCATCGAGCCCGCAGAAGTTCTCCTTCATCTTCATCCATCTCAGATTCGGACGAGCATGCGTGTTACGCGTGCTTTGTCGATCTTGCGCCGTGTAAGCTTGTCTCCGGCCGTAGTCGCTTATGGCGGTCGAGCTTTCTTCCTTCGAGGAAGATCGTGTTCCTCTTCCTCTTCGGATGAGGGGGTAGGGCTCCGGTCGCACCTGGCCGGAGCTTTCTTCTTCGGCTCCGCAGGAGCGTCTTCGTGGAGCGCAGCTCCGATTAGGCCTAGTCCGGTGAGTGCGGACCTATGCATGGCCATTTTTGGGTCCCCCTCCGGAGGTGGGTGAGCGAGATACGCAGCGGGCTGCCATGATCGCAGCTTGTGGCGTCTTCGGGATGATGTTGCCGGCATCCATATCCATGAATGATGTGTGAGAGTTCGGTCACATCACGCCGCCTTGGGATCCATGTTCTCCACCCGAGAGCGGTGCTTGTTTCCTGGTTTCCGCTTGTGCTAGAGAGTGCCATGGCGGAGAGCGAGCTCGTCGCCGCTGGACTCGGAGGTCGCTTGCTTGCTTGTCCGCCTCTCGCATCTTGACTTGTTTCTTGTGCTCCTCGATGAGGAGGTAGTGGTATGCCATCAGAGGTCACGTGAGGCGTCGCAGTAAGACGGCGCCGCCGCAACAAGACGGCGCTACCGCACTCATCCTTCTTTGCTAAGTTGGATGACGTGGCCGTTGCTTTCCACAGGGGGGGCGGGACGGCTTTTTTACCGCTTTCGCCGCTTCGTTGGGCGGAGGGTTGGGCGCTTCCTCGTCGGTTTGATGATCGCGCGCATAGGTAGCGCCGCAGATTGGTTGATCTGCCGCAGCTTTCGGATCCGGAACCGTGAGGTCCTTCATCCGAAGGTGGATCGCACAGATCGGAGTTGCGCTGCCGTCAGAACTCATCTGTCGATGGTGACGCGCGTAGCACGGGTGTGGAGCCCACGAACATGGCCTGATTGATGGCACGGGCACCCGGGGAGGCGGAGGTGCGGTTGACCCACTGAAGCGAAGCTCCGAACAAAATTTCGAGTCCGCCGCCACGGGCTCAAATCCTTCATGGTGGTGGCGAGTGGGCGGTGAGTCGAGCGCCAAGAGGAGGTGATTCTCCGTCCATGGAGTTGTAGATCGATCGGGTCGGAACCGTCACGACCGCACAATCAGCAGCCCCAGTTCCCACAGACGGCGCCAATTGACGAGGTTTAATCTCGTCAATGCCCATTGTTATGGACTTGGGTTTTGGAGAAGATGGGGATGCTGGAGATCGTGGCACGGTTAACAGACAAGCAACCAAGAGACACGAGATTTACCCAGGTTCAGGCCCCCGGAGGGAAAACCCTACTCCTGCTTGTCTGCTCTTGATTACGGCGGAACCGAAGATTACAGGGTGCGCAGATTCGATCTGGCGTGGATGCGTGTGCGAAAGTATGAGTCGAGCCATCTAGGACGTGCCCTCCTGGTCTTTATATAGACTTAGGCAGGTCCCGAGCATAGTCCTAGTCGGTTACAAGTTCTAGGGTTTTACCCTTTTGGATTTCCTATCTCCGCTAGTCTTGCTCTCCAAGGATCCGAAGGCGTCATGGGCCTTGGCCACCCGAAAATCTTCATGGGCCAGCGTATATCTGCTGTGGACCTTCCTTGGGCTGGACCAGGTATGCTGAAGTCACGTACCCGTAGGGTATAACCATGTCACGCGGCGCCGGAAGGATCGTCTTCGCGATCTTGAGATCGGCAAGTGATCGACTACATCAACCATGAGATCCTATCTTGTTAACGCTTTGGAGCTACGAGGATTAGTTCTCTTCTATCTTGTTGCACCTATCTCGTAGATTAGATCTTGGCTTTGCCATAGATTGGATCTTGGTTTTGTTCGTTCTTGCGGTAGAATTTTTTTGTTTTCCATGCAACGAACCCTATAGACACACCCATAAGATCTCTTCCTCGCCTCCGCCGATGACGTCGTGGCCAGCCACGTCGTCACCGTCTCTGGCGACGTCCTTGCCTCACCTCCGCGGGGGCGCCACGGCCAGCCGCGCCGTCCTTAACATCGGCGAGGTCTTCCTCCTCTCCGCCTGGCAACTGCCGGGCCTGGCCTATGACTAAATCGTGTGAAGGAGAGGGTGCGCGGCGCGGCTGACTCGCGCCGCGTTAAGCGGTAACTAGCATTTCGCCATCTCGACGGGTTCTTCATTTCTTATGCCAGCGAGAGAAAAACCTATATACTGGCGGCCCAAACAAGAAAATGGAAGGACTTGTGGATATTGGACATGATATTTGCTGTTCCCGAAACAAAAGGAGATATTTGCAGCTAACGCAATCCTACAAAGTGATCAGCTTCTTGACGTTTGACGTCTCAGCTGAAAAGCCCTAGAAATATGCAACTTTGCTCATGTTTTCGCCGCCACGGGGCACATGTTTTCAGCACCAATGTTTCTATTCTACAGCCTGATCGGAAATCATCGGCCTAGAGATACAATCACGAATTACATGAAACGGAAAACACTGAACTCCGGACTTCCTGAGGTGTCAAGCATTCAAACGAAGATTACCTGAAAACATCATAGTGTGCAGATCTCCTCTATGCTTTTGACCTTCTTCAGGTCAGTTGCGTTTCTCTCGCAGAACAGAAGAAAACAGAGCTTTCAGGTTGCCCATTGCAGGTGGTTGTCACGCACTTGAGTTGCAGTAGTACTTTGTATTTCTGAAATGGGGGGAAAAACAATGCTGCCATCTAAAATGTCAACCCAGCTATTTAGGTTGGTTACTGAGTGGAAATAAATTATGATTTACCTCCCAGCATGCTCTAGACTCTAGCCGATGAGGTGATCGTGGACAGGTAGTTTACCGCTCGTGCATGCCGCGTAGAGACTCCCGAGTAGGATGCAGCGTCGCTGTCCCGGAAGCAACATAAAACCCAATCAAGATGAGATGCGCGCTCGTCCCGTCGCTTGTCGCCCACCAGAAACCATCTCCTCCTTTCTGGGTGTGCGCTTCCGGTTGCACTGTGCTAGATCATAGTTTTACTCAAAGTGTTTCCCTTGATCTCCAAGACAGGCTAAAGATGCCCTGGCCAGGGATGTTCAGACAGGAACAAGAGGGTACAGGTTAAAAAAAAGACACGCACGCCTCTAGCTAAGCCACACATTGGCACATGGTGGAATTACAGGGAGAATGGCACTTTCAGGATTATCCTGCTCG
Source organism: Avena insularis (assembly GCA_023614405.1). NCBI lineage: Eukaryota > Viridiplantae > Streptophyta > Magnoliopsida > Poales > Poaceae > Avena > Avena insularis. The sequence goes on along the minus strand of CM042693.1, from coordinate 5,862,026 downwards.
ATTTTACACATCATTGTGTAGGGTAAATGGACAGGGGAACAACCAGCATGCGTGTTAATTTGTACAGTCAGTCAGAATAATGTCACTGTGCGGATGCGTTGGAAGGTTTAGTTGGATTGCATATATATCAAATTCATCTTTCCTTCATGGTTTCTTGGAAATGGCGGCGAAGCGCCATGTCTCTGGAGGAGTAAGCTGCCTCTGAAGTTTCGGCTACATAGGTGATAGGAATATAGGATGCACTCAGGTGGAAGCAAACCAAATGGTCAAAGCAGTTAACCGACGTCCAACCATCAACCATGGCCAGTGGCCAATGCAGTTTGATGTTGGACAGGATGTGCAGGTCATTCAGACACGAATTCTAACCATCTTTGGGGGTATGTGCAAGCAAGGAATACTTAGGAACGTAGGAACCTAGCTTGCGGCGATCGCAAACGAGGTTAATCTTGTTAGGCGCCTGCGCTACATGCTGTGCAAACGTTTAACCGGTCGCACGACGACCCCACGAACAGGGCCCTATAAGATGAAGTGTTCTAGTCTCCGTTCCGTCAGTCACTCCATGCACAGTAACGAAACTCTCGAATGAATCAACCGCCGAGCGAACCAATCATCGTCTACAGGGTTTTTAAGGTCGGCACGCACTGATCCGACGAGACGATAATGAGATCGTAACAAATGCTAGCGAGCTGTCAAGGCTAGGCCGTGTCCTCTTCTTCCAGAAGAACTGAAGATTTCGAAGATTCCATTCAGAAATACAGTCCGGAGCGGCTGCATACTCGCTCGCATCATGATCGATTCTTGAGGTGTACTCTGAGCCAATCAGTCGCTCGAAAAGCTTAGACGACTAAGAAACCAGCAATACTCGAAAAAGAAAAACCAGAGAATATTTGGCTGCGTGAACAGTGCCCCCCGTCGAAAAGACCAATTCCTTTGCCTGCACTCTAAAACCCAGCACGACCCAACTCTTGTACTTGTACATCACCAGCAAAAGCACTGGCGCTAGCTAGCAACCTTTTTAGTGAGTGTGTGTATGTCAGCCGGCTTAAGCCTGATCATCGCCACCTAATATCTTCTCATCTTTTTCATGACCTCGGGAAAAGGAAAACATCATGTCTTCACCTAATAAATCATGCGCAGCACCAACTTGCGGTGCTTTATATATCTTGCTCTCGCAGATTGTGGTACGAGCGCGTTGCATTGGCCGTGCTAACTGTTATATATCTCCTGCCAATTGCCATTCACCCATACATACATCTAATCTGCTGGTGTTTGAGGGTTTGAGGGTTTGAGGCAATGGGAGCTCTACATTGCCTCGCTCCGCTTGTATTCCTCGGCACGTTGCTGGTGCTGCCACAGCTGCTGCTCGCCAGCACGACGAGATACTACACCTTCAATGTATGTACGCAATAATGCATGCCGTGCATCTGTGCTAGTAACATTTTCGTCAGCTTCAGCTTGCACTGCCGAGACATTCTGTTTGATGAGTTGTTCTGGCCTGGTCTCCGCGGTTTTTGCAGGTGACGATGAAGAAGGTTACACGGCTGTGCAAGACCCGCGCCATCCCGACGGTGAACGGCAAGTTTCCAGGGCCGAGGATACTCACCAGGGAAGGCGACCGCGTCGTCGTCAAGGTGGTTAACAATGTCAAGCAGAACGTTACCATCCACTGGTAATTCTTGTGCGCCGTGCTCGTTCTTACTTAATTAATCCCATCGGCGATAACCATATATATTGCCAGCTAGTACTAGTAAAAAAAAATCTGAACATTCCTAGCTTAGTTGTTTGGCGACTGCAGTCACGTTTTCTGAAGACGGCTCGATCGCTACTCGATCTGTGCTCTCTTCATAGCTCACTCATGGTGATCAACAATTTTGAATAGGCACGGCGTGAGGCAGCTGCGGACGGGGTGGTCGGACGGGCCGGCGTACATCACGCAGTGCCCGATCCAGACGGGGCAGAGCTACGTGTACAACTTCACCATCACGGGGCAGAGGGGCACACTCTTCTGGCACGCGCACGTATCATGGCTGCGCGCCACGCTCTACGGCCCCATCGTCATCCTCCCCAAGACCGGCGTGCCCTACCCCTTCCCAAAACCCTACAAGGAAGTTCCCATCCTCTTCGGCGAATGGTTTAACGTGGATCCCGAGGCGATCATAGCGCAGGCGCTGCAGACTGGTGGAGGCCCAAACGTCTCGGACGCGTACACCATCAACGGGCTTCCAGGCCCGCTCTACAACTGCTCAAGCCGAGGTACCAAACAAATTTAGCCCATCAAAAGAAAAAAGTTTTGCTTATGAATGAAGTTGCTAAAAAATAGGTGTCGAACATCTGCAGACACGTTCAAGCTGAAGGTGCAGCCAGGCAAGTGGTACCTGCTCCGGCTGATCAACGCTGCGCTCAACGACGAGCTATTCTTCTCCATCGCCAACCACACGCTGACCGTCGTCGATGTTGACGCCGCCTATGTCAAGCCATTCGACACAGATGTGGTGCTCGTCACTCCAGGGCAGACCACCAACGTGCTCCTCCACGCCAAGCCTGACGAGGGATGCCCGCCCGCCACGCACCTCATGCTAGCGCGTCCCTTCGCAACAGGACGTGTTGGCACCTACGACAACACCACAGTCGCAGCAATCCTCGAGTACGCCCCGGCAGGCCACATCAAGAGTCGCCCGCTCTTCCGACCAACGCTACCGGTGTTCAATGACACGGTGTTCGCCGCCAACTACAGCGCTATGCTCCGGAGCCTAGCAAACCCAGACTACCCTGCCAATGTTCCGATACAAGTGGATCGGCCATTCTTTTTCACCGTGGGACTGGGTACAAACCCATGCCCAACATACCAAGGCTGCAACGGACCCACCAACGACACAATGTTCTCGGCATCCGTGAACAATGTGTCCTTCATCATGCCGACCACGGCGCTCCTGAAAGCGCACTATGACAGAAAAACTGCCGGCGTGTACACATCCGACTTCCCCGCCATGCCATTGATGCCATTCAACTACACGGGCACGCCGCCCAACAACACGAACGTGTCAAACGGGACCAAGGTTGTAGTTTTGGCATACAACACGAGCGTGGAGGTGGTGCTCCAAGACACGAGCATCCAGGGCGCCGAGAGCCACCCGCTCCACCTGCACGGGTTCGACTTCTTCGTTGTGGGGCAAGGTGTAGGCAACTATGACCCGTCCAAGCATCCTGCCGAGTTCAATTTGATCGACCCCGTGCAGAGGAACACCGTCGGCGTCCCGGCGGGAGGTTGGGTCGCCATCAGGTTTTATGCAGATAACCCTGGTGAGTTGTGCAAAACCTTGCAAGTTCTTTCATCATTCCCGTTTAACCATTTAACTTTTTTTTTGTAAAAAACTTATATTTGCTAAGAAAAATGGAGTTAATAACACATTCATATTCTTGCTTCGAAATGTGTTGGCAGGTGTATGGTTCATGCATTGCCACCTGGAGGTGCACACGAGCTGGGGCCTGAAGATGGCATGGGTGGTGAACGATGGCCCGTTGCCTGACCAGAAGCTGATGCCTCCACCGTCCGATCTCCCCAAGTGTTAGAGGGCGATTATTCGTTGGCATTGGCCAAGATTGGGATTCATTTGTTCTGTTTTGTTTGCATGCAATTGTGGATCAAAGTACCGTACATACATAGCACACACAAGGGTTTGAAAGAAGCTGTATAATATTTCAAGTATTTTTTTTCTTTTCAATTCTATATAGATATTCATTGTCAAAGGAGAGACTGTTCTATTCTATTTTGCAAATCAGAAAATCGAATGGTTGATAAGAACAGTCGAGAGAATTAGTCGACATCGGCGATACGAGTCTGGTCTGCCCATGGCGTAACATACTGCATCCTGTACGCTATCGCATCGGTGCGGTCGACCGTCTCGTCCCTCTCCCGAGCTGCTAGGCGTCCGACCAAGTGATCGGGACGGAACAGGAGTACACGTCACGCCCTATCGCGCGCGCCCACTCGTGGCCGGACTTCTTCCGCTGTCCCCGAGCTGGCGCGCTCCTGTTGGCCGATAGCATCGCGCGCGGCTGCACCGTTTCGCTCGCAAGGCAAGATCGCTTTCGGCTGTCCGTTCGGTTGATGACAAGCCGCGCGCGCGCCTGTCTGTGCCTCGACAGTGCCGCGGCCGCGGCCGGGTTAAGTTCCTGTCATCGACACGCTGCTGCTTAATTGCGACGAAGCTTCACGGGCGGGAGTGTCGGGGCAGGGTATGGATTTTTTTTCTAACTTCAGAAAGGGAAAGCGTCGGACTGACGAGGCCCAGAGCATTCGCGTCGTGTACGTACGTGACTCTTGATAGGCCCAGTCGGTGAGCACGAATGTCTCGTACTCCATGCTTCATAGGCAGGCATACGATTCGAGCTTTCCTTCCTCGAAGAGCACGACGGGATAAGACGGCACTGACGTGCGAACCTACGAGGGAGCAGGTTCGGTTGTGTGACAGGCTCGCAGGCAGACGGTATGGCCGCACAGGCTCGCAGGCTCGCCATCCCGGCGTGACAAGGACTCGTCGAGGGGAATGAAGGTTTTTCCGCGCGCGATCCTGCATTTTTGGGAACGTCGGGCGAGGAGATAAGGTTCGATGCCGACGATGCAGCGAGAGAGCCCACCATTCTTCGGCTCATCCGGCCCAATTGGATGCTAGTCGTGTTCAGCCCATCCGTTGTTTCATTTGCCGACCCATGCCCAAAAGGCGGCCCCGCCACCGACCTTTTGCTGGGGCGTGCGGAAAAGTACGCAAAAGAAATACCGAGCCGAGACGCCAGGCAGACGCGGGCGGGCTCATCGGGATGCGCCGAGCCGCGCGCACGGGCGGCACGGCAGCACGTGGGCATCACGGGCACGGCTGCGGCCGGAGGTGCCGCCTCGCGCGTCCGTCCACACGTCGAGTCAAACCAACCCACCCAACCAAGATCGTCAGTAGAGTACCACGAACTGGCCGAACCCGAACGGAAATAAAGATCCTCGGGTAGCAAAAATAGCTTGCAAGAATTTTCCATCAACCTGTCAGAGCCAAAAATAGCTCGGAGATGCTACAGATGAAACTGAAGAAAGTAAATAAAATAATGCAGGGTTGGAGGGCTAATTTGAGAGAACAAGATATAAAAAGAAAGAAATAAATTTCTTTGGAACTACATAACCTTGAAGAGCTAGAACAAAGCTGCCAGTTGCCATATGACCAGATTCTTAGAAAAAATCAGTTACAACAAGAATTATTGGAAGTGTGTGGATTTTAGAAGAGTCCTAGTAGCAGCAGAGATCTAATGAAGCTTGGCTAGTACATGGTGATAGCAACACTGAATTCCTCAACAGGTTTGAAAGGAAAAGGAAAATGTTCTCTCTACAACATAATGATGACATTATTCAAAGGACTCTTGCTCTGTTATCTCATGCTACTGAATCGTACAAACATTTGCTTGGCCCTGAATTGCTAACATGTGTTAGGCTTAGAGATGATGTGTGGACTGGTAAGGAAAAGCAAACCGATGAAGAGAAACTGATCTGGAGAAAGAATTTACTGAAGAAGAGATCAAATATGTGATTGATCATATGGAGAGAAATAAAGCCCCTAGTCATGATGGATTTCATTTTTAATTCTATCAATATTGTTGGGAAGTGATCAAAGGAGATATGATGAAAATGTTTGATGATTTCTATCACCACAAATTTGATTTGAGCAGGGTTAATTATGGAATCATAAATCTCATTCCCAAAAGTGATGATGCATATAAAATCCAGAAATTTGGGCTTATCTATTTGCTAAAGGTATTATTCAAAATTTTAACAAAAGTTATGACTATGAGAACTGAACCAATCATGCAGAGATTGATTGAAAAGTGTCAGTCCGCTTTCATCAAAAGCACATACTTAGGTGATGGTGTCACTCTATTACAGGAGGTACTGAGAGAAAAGAAAGTTAGGAAGATGCAAGGGGTTAATTTTGAAAAAGCATATGACAAAGTCAACTGGTTTGACTGTTGTAGGAAGAAGGGCTTCAGTGATAGATGGTTGGTGTGGGTTAAAATGTAGTTTATTAGGGGACTCTAAGTGTGAAAATTAATGACACTGTGGGTACTTATTTTGTCATCCACAAGGGATTCATGCTGATCCTTTCCCCCCTTCTCTTTTCAATGTTGCATCTAATAATTTGGCTAAGATGATTAAAAATGCACAAAGGGATGGACTGCTGATAGGCTTAGCAAATCATGTGGTGGATAGAGGAGTGCCAATTTTACATTATGCAGATGACTCTATTTTTCTCATCAAAGATGACTTGGATGGGGATAGGAGCCTGCAATTACTTATGTATATTTTTTAATCAATTTCTTGGAAAAGAGATCAATTTTGAGAAAATTAAGGTAATGATGGTTATTGAAAAAGATGAAAAAATGCAGCGTCATTGTGATATGTTCAATTGCGAGAAAGGAATGTGGCCAATTAAATATCCGAGGACTCCAATTTGTGCAAGAAGAGAAACCGTGGCTAAGATGAGTTTTCTGAAAGAAAAAATAAAGAAAAATATCGGAGGATGTATGGGAGGAATAGTGTGAGGAAGATTGGTTAAAATTTGTACATGTATATCTAGTGTAGTTGTTTATCATATGTCCTTGAAGATTCTACATAAAACTACTAGAGAAAATAGAAAAGCCTACCATATCTTTCTTCTGGGCTAGGTGTGCAACTAAGAGAAGATATCACTTAGTGAAGTGGAAACTCATATGCAAACCTAGCAAAAAGATGGCTTGGGTCTAAAGGATCTGACAAAATTCAATTTGAGTTCAATGTGTAAGTGGTGGTGGAAAATTCAGATGGAAGGGGGCCTCTAGAGAATTTTATCATAACAAAATATTTGAAGGACAAATGCATTTACAATTGAACAAAGAGTTAGAGACCATGCCTTCTAGTCTGACCTGCTTCATATCAATGATATGCACTTGTGTGGAAGGAGAATGAGAGTGGGAAATGGCTACACGACACATTTTTGCGGGGATGCTCAGCTAGGTCACACTCCTTTCAAAGACAAATTCCCATATCTCTTTGCAATTTGTAATGAACAGGAAATGTCAGTTGCAGAGGTGGTAGCTTTGAGGTGGAGATTAACTTTAAGAAGATGGTTGTCAGAGGAGAAATAAGGGTAGTTGAGAGAGCTTCATAACTTGTTGGCTAGGATGGCATCGAACTCCAAAACTGATAGGCCAGTGTGGAAATGGAATAAAAGTGGCATTTTCTCTATCAAATAAATGTATAAGCACCTGTCGAGCAATGCAATGGAAAGATTCTCCCGTCACTTGTGGAAAGCCAAGATTCCACTAAATATTAAGATATGGTTGTGACTAATTTTCCATAATGCAATAGCATCTAAAGATAACATGAAGAAGATAAATTAGGCGAGGAATGTGAAATATCAGTTCTGCGATAAAGATGAGATGATTTTGCACATGTTTCTTGAGTGTGCCATGGCAAAATATGTCTTAAGTGTGGTTGGGAAGATTATTGGTGCTCCAAACTAGACCTGGCATTTATTTGCAATACTTGGAGTGGATTCCACATTATCTTCATGCCAATAGAAATGTGCAGATCACTAGAGTGGCAGGTATATGATGGGCTATATGGTAAATTCATACTTTGAAGAGGAGTTGATAAGTTCCCCCAACGAATTGATCGAATTGATTTGTTAAGCCTTTGTCTTTATGAAATATTGGGCAGGTCTTCATAGGTCGCTAGAGGAAAAAGCCGTAAGAGGCGGTGTTGATGCTCTTGTTGACGTGGCTATGGGGGATTAAAGACAAGCGAGAAGAAGCGATCAAAGGATGCTGGAGAATAAACTTGGTGCTCAAGCCGTGGACGCAGGATGACGAGGATGGACAAAAAAAGTGTGATGATGAATCTATAGGGGAGCCTCTTTTGGGTCGTCCATTAGGTGGGTCTTCTTCGTAGCATCGTGATCCAACGTGTCGTTGGTTTCTAACTATAGTAGGTTGTTGATGCTTGTTTGTTCGGGAGGTTGCATTTTTTAGATGTGCTCTTGTGGTTTGGTGTTTGTTGTAGCGATTTTTTTCTGGTTTTTCATCAATTAACTAGCAATTCTCTTCTTCTTAATTAATTGATTAGAACAAATATGTTACCCGGTTTAAAAAAAATAACAATTGAAAGTAGAACTCCAGGTGATCGCGTAAAAAAAGAACTTCTGGCGACGAGCCGGTGAATCAACGGAACCAGCTGCAAAATTTGCCTCGCCATGGCCATGCGTAAAAGTTTGGTAGAATACTTATATGCAGACCGAAAAGGACTTTACTTTTCGAAACACCGATTGGACAGGAACGAAATGAGCAGACGGCGGTAGTTGTGGGGCTGCATCACCAGGAGACATGCGCATTAAATCCCCTGCTAGCCCCCTGCGAGCACGAGGGAACACAGCCAGGCCCCGCTTCCAGGCCCATCTGACTCAGCCCAGATTGGACGGAGAATCCATTACTTATACTCGAAAAAATATCAAAAAGAAAAACACACGTTCATTTCCCAGAGAGAATCAGAGAAGCAACCACCAAGCTGCACGCGGGATCATAATTTTCCATAGACAACTACCAAATCTCACTGTTGCAGGTTTGAAGAAACAGGCGCTCGACTGCAACAAACAGTACGGCTGTGTCGTTCTACTTTCGATAATAAGGGAAAAAAAGGGGCTTTCTCACGGCAAAATTAGTGATCGGATTCCGGCGCAATCTTTGCAGGAAAAGTGATTACGTGCATGCATGTATCGGCACTAGCATTCCGGTCGAGATTGGTCTCCGGAAAGATTCATGCCGTACGTCGTTGCATTGATTAAACTCACATGGGTTTGGGTCCGCCAAAATTTGGGTTTTGACCGCTTTAGCAAGTGTGTTCAGCTTCAGCATCATGGTAGACAAGGATAGCACCGTAAGGGCATGTTTAACGCTAGGCGTTAATCAAGACGCTTAGGTGAAAAAAAAGAAAATCGTTAAATTGAAAAATTATTCTAGCACCCCACTCCTCAACGCTGGACGTTTATCACATACGCTAATTTATAGTGCCTAATACTTATCTAAACTGACATACATGAGAGAAAAATCTAAAGCGCCCGACATAAAGTTTGGCGTCGACGCTATCCTTTTTCCTGGGATAGACCGAAATCGAGCATAACAGACAGGATTAGTATTCTAGCGTCTGCCCTTACCATCTTCACTGTACGTGTCCTAAGATTGAACTCGGATTGACCGATTAGGATGTATCACCATTATAATCATATTTAGTACTCCCTCGGTCCAAAAATAACTGACTTAGATTTGTTTAAAATCAAATATATCTATATATTAAAATACGTCTAGATATATTTAAATCTAAACAAACTTACGGTTATTTCTGGACGGAAGGAGTACTAAATGCTAGTGGTATATCATGAACTTATTGAGAACGCTTTAGTCCTATTTAAGTTTCATCGCTTTACACCACTTATTGTCTATGTTTATAACTTATTATCTTTAAATACTATTTGCTCTCATTTATAAAACACTCTCAACACTCTCTTATTTGGAATCATACGAAACTAGATGAACGAGCGAGCTTCGCCTCACTACCTGCATTTCACGCGGGCAGAGGATGGCCAACATGGTAGATTTACGTAATATCACCAGTGACATCGATGGGAGTAAATGCTTAATAGTTTGCCATGCATACATCTAAAACGGTCATATGTAGCTCTACAGCTGGCTAACTTAAATCAGCTCCATAATAATCTTTTCAACCAACATTTCTTGACCATTGAACTTCAGTGCCCTTTTGGTCATAGTTGACAAAAATCTACCTCAACTCTTCGCACCATATACCAAACCAGGTTATCTCTAGGACAATCGCTTCCAAAAAGGTTATCTTTAGAACAAAGCATAAATCTTATCTATGCTACCTTCTTACCACAATTCAACTTAACTATACCTTACAAATAAACAATTAGCCTTAGATTTGCAATTATGCCATGACCAATCATTTTGTGTGATAGCTGAATAACCTGAAAGTAATAATCAAACATGAATCTTCTGCAAGTAGGGGTGCCTTGAAGGTGGAGATGACCTACATGTTTTATGACCTTAAAGAGGAACGGGTTGTCAAACTGTTTTGCAGGGATGAAGCTTGGATTTTTTTAAGAACAATTTATAGCTCACTGACATAGTATAAATGAAAGTGGTTGATCGTACACCAATTTTATAATTGTATTACATAGTTAAAACACTAATCAAAGAACCAAACATTTTTTATGACCATCTGAACAAAATAAAAAAAATATTGAAGAAAGAGAAGACAAAATATGTGCATTGCAGAATAGCAAACAAAGTGGGTAAAATTTATACTTAGGAGAACAACTTTAATAAAAACTGCAGGAACTGATCATTTGCTGAGCCAACTTTCCAGTTTGAATAACTATCACTAAACTCAGAAGCATACCAACATCTCAAGCATTTAAAAAACCAACAAATGCCAACCTCCTGAACTAAGTTACTTCTTTCATTTTCCTAAGCTAAGAATATCTCATTAAACATAATTCAAAATTCATAAAAATCAAATAATTTAAAGTGCATTGAAATCAGTGATTTTTTTTATTGATGGTAGTGTGGATTTCATCTGTATTTCGAGGAGGGTCCGGTGGGCATGAAAAAATGATTAAAAAAACTATGTTTTCTAAAAATTCATGTGCATGCTAAGCTAGCAATTTCTAGATGGTATGTACTATTACATTTGCTTAAAGCTGAGAGTTTCTCGCTAAACATAGCTAAAACAATATGGAAGATGTAATTTAGAAGGAAATGCATAAAATCTGTGATATAACAACAGTTGGGAAAATAAATTTGGCATGTAAATAAGTTAAACATACTAACATCTCTTCTCTCAACATGGCTATTAAAAACAATATCAAACACTCTGGTCAACAGAATATGCAATAAAGAAAATCCAAGAAAGGAAAAACTATGCTTGGAAGTAGTACAAATTATATTCATGCAAATCAACGTCCTTATTTTTACTACCATTTCATATGGTCATTTCTCCTTGACAAAAAGATAAATTACGGAGCACAGAAAGGTTGGTGCATGCATTTGTGTTCTTCCGCAAGCATTATTAGTGAATAAGTATTTCCTACAATCACTTCATCAATCTGTTTCATGAAAACAAAGGATCATCCACCATTCTCTTTCATGAAAATAAGTATTTCCTACAATCACTCCAACCGCCGATTCGTTTGGAGCACGGTCCGGTGCCACCGAAATTACCTCCAATTCAATTGCGGAACCCTCAAAACGGCTAGTTTTTCCCATGGACTATAAATATCCCTTTGGTCAATCATTCACGTGTTAAATTCTTGAGCTCTTTCTCCCTCCATCGTTTAAACACAAAAGCTCAATGATCTTCCATTCTACCTAACCAAAATCAAATCCCTTTGATTAAAAGCAAGACGAGGTCCCGATCTACGTTTTCACCAAGCCATATTTCATTGCCCCTTGATTTCATCGGGTTTTCTTGTTACTCATTGGTTTGTTGGGAAACCCTAGGAGGCTAGGGTCGCCTGGAGGCTTTCAGCTTGTGTTTTGCCCCATGGAAAGTTTGTGAGGGTTTGGAGACTATCCTAAATTCCACCACGAGTAAGTGAGTTATTCATTTGTGGCATATTATCAGAGAAGAAGGTGATCCTCAGTGGCATTGGGGAATCCTTGGTGGAACCTCACACCTCTTCAACGTGACATACCTTCTCTCAACGAAGGATTGTGCTATTATTTGATATTTATATCGAACCATTTGCTTTTATGTTATGTGATGGACAAGTTTGTATTATGCTTAAGCTCAACTTGAATATATCCATGTTATGTTTCTTATTATTGTTTATATATTCATGCTTTAAACTTGTCTATGTTGTGTGTGCTTCCTTAAGATATTGGGGCAGCTTCTCATATTCCTATTGTTGCACTTTGCATTCACAGGAAAATTCAACCAAGTGAGCACTTTATGGGGGGGCTTGCTTAATATCTTTCATGGAAACACTTTTATAAGCTCATCATAATATCTCTGTGTGATTCTAGCTCGATTTTTCATCGTTAACCAAAAAGGGGAGATTGTAAGGGTAGTTTACCCTTAAGCATTATTTTAGCTAATGATGACACCGAAGCTAAAGTGTGGACTAATGGTACCTTCTAGTGTTGACACATGTTTTTGTTCACAAGTGATGATGGAATGGATGAGAGAACCCCCCCCCCCCCCCAATTCGCTACTCAAGAGAAGAGCCGATGTTTTTGTTACATTTCTCTTGTTTTATGTTTGAGTCAAATAGGAAACACTACACTATTAAGAGGGGCGATCTCGATAAGCTCTTTAGGGATGAAAAATAATCTATACATGTCCTAACACCAAACTACCATTGCACACACTAGAGGTGAGCATAGAACATAGGAAAATATGCATGTTTTGAGGTTTCAGTGAAATCAATGGGCAATCCGGCGCCTTCGGGTTTGCCACCGGAATGGACCGGTTTTACCATATACCTATTCTCACGTCCAGGTAAGCGGGGAGCTGACAGTTTTGGTGGGCCAACTGCGGTGACCCAGCATACCACTGCATGTGTAGTACACTATAGTCATTAACATGACATCACAGAACACCGTTCCGTAAATATCACATCCATATTACAAACATACACACATTATTATTATTACAATACCGGAAGTTCAAGACTTCCAAAAGATTCAACTTACAAACCAAAATATAAGTGTTTCAGCGGAAGTTTCAAACTTAAAACTTAAAGTCCAAATTGAGCTCAGCAACTTATTGCTATATATTGTTCATGGTGCTCGGCTCAAGTGGTTACTAGAACTATAGTAATTATTCGGACTCCTGGAACTCTCCTCCGTAGACGATGTCGTATTCCTCCCCTTCTACGGCTCCATACAAGTTGGGTTCTTCATAGAATACCTCCTCTTGACTCTCAGATGCATACACTAGAGTATCTTCGGGATTCTCAGAGTCTAAGCAAGGATTCAAAGGGAAGGATGAGTAACAGCGTTACTCAGCAAATTCATTATATGCAAGGTAGGAAGTTTGATGCTCTATATACCACCTCGGACTATCAGTCGTTGGCACTATGCAATTTTCGTAAATCTTTCTTCAAAGGTTGATTTTATTATGAAAACCTATGACCATCGGCCTTCACAGGTTGACCAGAACTTTCATGGAGTTCCTTTCCTGCCGTGTTCGTAGCTCCTTCCCGGAACAGGGGGTAACAAGTTACAATTCTTACACTCTGCAGAGGTGCGTTACTTTTCCCATGAGAGATCAACTCCTTGTTGCACAACCGGGCGTACTTTCCCGTCCACAATTCAATGATGTGGGGCCTAGTACTTGGTCCAAGCCAATCACTGCCCTCTCCGCGACCTCTGCACGATCCTTTAGGCTAGCTCACCTTCGTTAAGCCCCCTTCCGGGTAGGCTAAAACCCTGATGAGTTCCCGAAGACTCTATGACCTAGTGATGCCCGGATTAGTACCATTTACATGGACTATCTCCCTAAACACCATTCATAGATAATCTAGACACCAAAAGTCTAGGGCGTAAGGGTGCCCACCTATATGTTGGATCCACACAAGGAATCACAACGTCACGTTAAGGTCGTCTTGCCTCCATACAAGAGGAAAAGGATACAGCTGACTTCTCCGTCCCATTCCAAATCTCATGGTTAACGCGTAATATACGGCGCTAGAATCACTGATGTCATGGGTTATTAATTCCTAATTGTTCATCATTAGTGAAATTAGAACCCTAAGTTCTATTGCTCCATCATATCATCTCTTAGGATGATATCTAAGATTTAGTATCTTGAGAAAATATTGTTTTCTTTTTCTATAGTGTAGATGATAACACACAATTCGCAAATACTTTGATAAACACTCTTCAAAGAACATGAGCAAGTGATGAACTTGCCTTGTGATTGGAAGGTAGTGAAGTCTGATGCTTGCACTGGACCTTGAGGTTCTATGTCTACAAAAACATCATTATTGCCCGGTAAGGTCAATATTTAAAGAAGCAAAAATGATTATGCAAAGTAACGTAATGCATGATTTAACTTGATATGCATTCTCCCCATTATTATAAATATTCATTTTAATAATAAAGGATTTATAAATATTAATTTTTAATATTTATAATAGAATATTGTATTCTTTTATTTTATTTCCTTTTTATTCGAATTTTATTGATTTAATAATTCCTATAAGAATTATCACTTAAATATCAAAAATTGGTATTAAATATTTGTTTAATATTTTTCTAAAATACTACAATATTAATATATAATGAAAGTGATTTTTATTTATTTTTATCATCTTTCAATAATTTTATAAAATTCCATAAGGAATATTTAGATTACAAAATTCTTAATGAAATTTATATGTTTAAAATTTTATTTCTTAATTTATTTGGATAGTTTAGATTATTGTAAATCCAAAATTATTTTATTTATATTTTTTGGACTTTTATTTTATTTTCTAAAGTTTATTTAATTTCAATGGCATTTTGGTCTTTTTCCAATTATTAAAACATGCTCTAAATGATTTGGGCTGGCTTATTTTTATTGGGCCCTTATGGCCCATTAGGCAAAGTCAAAATAACCACCCCAAAGGGTTCCTGGCCCAACCCAGCCCATCACTCCTTGTCTCTCACTCGAGCTCGCCGTTGTGGACCGTCCTGGCCACCGCCTGTTGGAGATATGACCAAGAGGCAATAATAAAGTGGTCATTATCATATCTTCAAACTTATGATAAATGTTTACATACCATGCTATAATTGTATTAACAGGAAACATTAATACTTGTGTGATTTGTAAACATAAAAGAGTCCCTAGTAAAGCCTCTTGTTAAACTAGCTTGTTGGTTAATATATGATCATGGTTTCCTGATCATGAACATAGAGATGTTATTAACAACAGGGTCATATCATTAGGAGAATGATGTGATGGACATACTCCTATAGTTAAGCATAGCATAAAGATCAAGTCATTTAATATAGTTCATTTGCTATAAGCTTTCTGATACATAGTAACCTAATTCCTAATTGTAAAGTAAACAATACAATTGTTCCATGAACAAAAGATTGTTATTTTCTCCCTAGTGGCAACAACACATCTACAACCTTAGAGATTTCTGTCACTTCCCCAGATTCAATAGAGGCATAAACCCACTATCGAGCATAAATACTCCCTCTTGGAGTCACTAGCATCTACTTGGCCAAGATAGCTACTAGAAACGGAGAGCATGCAAGATCTCAAACAACACAGACATGATAGAATCAATAATCATAAGACATGATAGAACCAATAATCAATCTGACATAGTAATCTCAATATCCATCGGATCCCCGTAAACACAACATGCATGATTACAAATAGATGATCTTGATCATGAACGGAGCTCACAAGATCTAAACATGATAGCACAAGGGAGGAGAAACAACCATCTAGCTACTGTATGGACCCATAGTCCAAGGTGGAACTACTCACGCATCATACCGGAGGCTGGCATGGTGATGAAGAAGGCCTCCAGGATTATCTCTCTCCTCCGGCAGGGTGCCGGGAAGAGCTTCAGATCCCCCCGATCTAGGGACGATGGTGGCGGCGGCTACAGACTGTTTCGTGAAGATCTGATCGGGTACTTAGGGTTTTGGCATCGGGGGGTTTATATAGGCGAAGAGGCGAGGCAGGAGGCCGGGGGCTCACACCTGCCAGCGCTGCAGGTGGGCCCAGTGCGGGGTGTGGATACCCTCCGCCTCTCCTCTAGACTCCGTGTTATCCTCGGTGAAATATTGACTTTGGATTTTGTTCCGTCCAATTCCGAGAATATTTCCTTAATAGCTTTTATGAAACCAAAAACAGCAGAAAACAGACAACTGGCACTGCGGCATCTTGTTAATAGGTTAGTCCCAGAAAATGTTTAAAAATACCTTAAAGTGTATACAAAGCAAAGCAAAGTGAATACTAAACAAGCATGGAACATCAAAAAATATAGATACGTTTACGACGTATCATCATGTTGCGGAATCCACAACGACTAGTTTTTTCCAAGGACTATAAATACTCCTTCTTCCTCACTAAGGAGGTTAGATCAATCATTCATCTATTATATTCTTGTGCTCTCTCTCCCTCCATTGGTGAAACACAAAGTTTGAGGATCTTCCATTCTACCCAACCAAAATCAAATCCCTTTGGTATAAAGCAAGAGGAGGTCCCGATCTATGTGTCCACTAAGCCATATTTCATTCGCCCATGGGTTCATCGCGCTTTCTTGTTACTCTTGGTTTTTTTTGGGAAATCCTAGGCGGCTAGGGTTGCCCGGAGGCTTTCAGTTAGTGATTTTCCCGTGGGAATTTTGTGACAGATTGGAGACTACCTTAAAGTCTATAATGAGTAAGTGAGCCATTACTTCATGGGATTGGCTCGGACAATAAGGTGAGAATTCATGGCATGGGGGAATCCTTCGTGGAACCTCACACCTCTCCAGCATGACATACTTTCCCCCTAAGGAAGAGAACACGGAAATACACATTTGTCTCTTTACTTGTGTTGATTACTTTTGTGATAGCCTTCACGCTTGAAGTATCTTGTATCATCATATATTGTTGCCTCACCTAGTTTGCATTTAGCCACACTTATATTCTGCAATGCCTAAAAGTTGCAAAACAAATTAAAGAATTTTGTAGAACCTATTTACCCCCTCTAGGTTAACCATCTATATCCTTTCAGCTCCTCTCCAACCCAGCTGCTAATGGTAACAATGGCATGGAGACGATGCTCCCTTCCACCCTGGCAGACGATACTGGTGGTAGTTTTGAGGGAACCTCGAGGTCTTGTATGAAACGATACATAATCTTTGAGACATTATATAATCCACCTTCTTCCCCGCAAAAAAGGTGACGACTTTCCCCCCCCCCCCTCCATTGTTGCAACAATTTAAACCTTCCAAATCTCCCTCCCTAATTTTTTAATGAAGGATAGAGGAGATCGAGATCTACATTTTCATCGTTTTTTGATTCCCCATTGCTAACAATGTGGATCTTGTTTCTTCTATGTGTTTGGACACCTTGGACAAAACAAGTTGTCTTGGATCCTAGCCTAGGTGGTGTAGGACTTCAAGGTAAGCTTGGGAGTCCAATTAAGTTGTCGAGAATCCCCCAATCAAGTATATAAGGATTTGCGTGCCGCCTTCGAGGGTGCCACTCAGTGTAATAAGATACTTCTTATTGTGTAAAGGTTGGCTATGGGCACCACACTGCTCCAACAAAGATTAGCACCCCCTCGAAGGTGTGAACTTTGTATACATCCAAAAATCCATTATGTGATTATATCTTATCCCATTACTTGCTTGTCACTAGATCTACCTTTTTATCTTTTTAAACTAGTTGTATACTAGCATACAACAACATATCTAGAGAACCTATATACTTTTCGCTCCTATATTTTTTTAAATGATTAAAATATGTAGTGGCCTATTCACCCCCGTTCCTCCTCTAATCGACCCTCTCAATTCTTTGAGGGAGATTTTAGGAGAAAGAGGTAGTATAGTTCATATAAGGAGAGGGTTGGGTGTTTCTAGATCGACCCTAATAATTGTAGTCATAGGATATGCCACAAGGGATTTGCTAGAGTGGTCATTTTCACATTTTTTGTACTCCCTCCGATCCTAAATAAGTGTCGTCATTTTGAACTAGAGTTAGTTCAAAACCGTGACACTTATTTAGGATCGGAGGGAGTAGCTTTTATGGATGAAGTATGGCTAGTGTTGCTCTTGGGTCACACACATGCACACAATATTGTTGTGCCCTAAACCATTGCGCTTAGATGCCCAACAAATTTTCTAAAAGACAACATAGTCGTGAGGTGTCATGTTGTTTGCCTATGCATCTTGGTAATTCAACGAAAAACTTCAACAATGAAGCTTTTAGTCACAATGATGGTTGATCAGTGATTGAAACAATAATTCATTATTTTATGCTGTTGTATGTCGTGTTGATTATGCAGGTTGGCAAATGCTATGTTGGTGTATGGTAGAAGAGGAATGGTATATGAGCATATGGTATTGTCTATAGGAATCACGATAATTATAGGTTGCTTAGAGAGCGATAAACTAAGAGAACAAAACCATTTAGTTGTTCAAACAAAGTATTGACGCTTTTTACACAATTTCATGAGGCATAGAAGACTTGTCGGTAAACTGGTTGAAGTAAGGTAGCAGTGTTGTATCTTCATGGTTTTGTTTTCCATCAAGTATTCCGGAGTCCAATCTTTCCCATTTCCTATGTACTCCCTCCGTTTGGAAATATAAGATGTTTTAGTTTTATGAATGGGATGTATCTAGACATCTTTTAATGTCTAGATTCATTTAAACCTATACACTAAAAAATGTTTAGATACATCTCATTCACAAACCTAAAACATCTTATGTTTCTAAACGGAGGGAGTAGCTCTCTACTACCCTTTGCGAACCTAACTTGTTGAATTATATCCTTATTAGTATTGTTGTAAACAGATCCGCGAGGACAAGAGTTTGATGTAGTTGGAAATTTTATCACTATCGAGAGTAAGTGTTTTTAATTTCTAGCTCCCTATATAGTTTTGTAACTGCAATTGTGATGAAGAAAAAGCTCACCACTAGAAACCATTTTACGGCCCCAGCGTTTTTCTCTGGTTTTTCTTTCCTTGGGGCCGCACTTGTTTCGTGGATCTTTGGAGGAAAACCATTTTACGGCCATGCAAAATCAACAAAGTGCGACCATAGTTTCTACACAGAGACTCACAAAGACCAGTATAATTCTAAACCCAATCCAACGGGCTGGTCCACCAGTCCATCCCCATCCTCTCCAGCCTCAGCCGTTATAAATAACGTGGATTCCTCAGTCCTCGCCCTCCCCACACCCCGCTTCTCTCTCTCTCTCTCTCTCCACCACTTCACCCTCCACTCCCTCCGAGCACACAGCTCACCTCAGGTCAGGCGAAGCGCACAGATCCATGGAGTTCTACGAGGACGAGAAGTGGAAGTTCTCCAAGAAGAGCCGGAACAACGGCAGCTGCAGGCGCGTCTCTGGCGGCGGCGACCCGCTCCTCAAGAGGTCGGCCAGCACGAGGGACCAGGCGATCGGGCGGCGGTCGGGTTCCGCGTCCGCCGCCTCCTCCTCAGCGAGCGGGTGCGGCGCGGCGCCTTCGTTCTCGAGCCGGTGCGCGGGGCTGGTGAAGGAGCAGCGGGCGCGCTTCTACATCATGCGCCGCTGCGTCACCATGCTGGTCTGCTGGAAGGACTGCTCGTAGCCACAGCCTCCCCGCCGCCGCGCTCAAGATCCCTCAGCCGCCGCTGTCTGTCCTCCGGATTAGCCAGAGGACGGAGAGAAGCAAAGGGATTTCGAGGAGGCGGAAACCGATTGGGTGATGTATGTACAGATCAGCAAGCCTAAATTAGGAGTCGACCTCTGTTTCTCTCTTCTTCTTTTTTTTCGTCCCATTTCCGGGATGTTCCTCGGATAAAATTACTAGCGCTTGATTAGCCAGTGATTAGTAGAGTACTTATTAGATGTGGTAGTAGTACTGTGGGCAAGTTTTGGGATCACCTTCTGAAGGAGATGGGGATCTGGTCGTTACAGCAGAAGCTGCAGAAGCTAGGTAGCTAGGAGAAAACTCAGACAGGGCTAGCTAGTCCTAGCTGAAATCTAGTGGATCTTCTTCTACTGCTACTATTGTACTGCCAGTGCAAGGCTGGAAAGTTGTCACCACCGATTATGTATAGGTAAAGAAATGAGCAAGACGCAGCAGCAACATACTACTATACTAGTAGTAGTACCAGTATTGTGATGTCACCGGCGCCGCACCATTCATCTCAGCTTTTTTGTTTCCTCCTCGATCTCGCCGTTTCGCCGTGCCGGGTCGCCGCGAGGAGAGGATGCCAAATTGAGAGAGGCGCAAGTCGACATAAGAGGAATCAAACGGAAGGAAGACGAAGACGGGTGGCGGCCGGTGAGCCGAGCTAGAGGGGAGTGGTAGCTGCGTCTGCGTTGGGATTAGCAAGAGGAAGAGGAAGGAAGGGGGGGCAGTAAATGGGGATGGTGACGGTGATGGCATCCTTTCCTTTGTCCTCACCCTTCTGGGACTGCCATTTGCGGCGTGGCCGTCTGACGCCACTCCATTATTGCTCTTGGTGCTCCCCCCTCCCCCTCCCTCCTCGGCTTGGAGACACAGCAACCATGAAACGATGCATGTACAGCACACACACACACAGAGATGCAAAAGAGAGCGACGCACGGCCTCATTATTTCACCTCGCTTGTAGCGGGAGTGCGAGTGTATATATTTTATACTAGTAGAGACAAGGACGTTGATCTGAGGGTGACAGAGTTGTTAAATAGTACATGCGTCAATCAGATTACGTCAGTGCGAGTACGCTTTGAAACCCATTGTTAATTGCAGGAAACGCTGGGGGCGAGTAGATCGATCGATCAACCCAGCCGAGAGAGAGAGAGGGAATCAAAATCAAAGGCATCAAACAATGTGCAGCTAGTGGAGTACTACTACATGCGTGTCTGCGTGCGCGCCAGGCCATGCCATGCCATGCCACTGCTCTCGGCTTTGGCCCCCTCCCCCTCAGTAGTCAGTCCTCCTCGCGCACGGCGCGTACCAGTACGTCCGTCCGTCCGTCCGTCGCTGCAGGTGAATCGGGCCACGCCTGCCGATCATCAATACTACCGCGCCACGGATCGCCGGGGCAAAGCGTTGGTGTTCGCCATCATGGCCTCTCTGCCCTCTGCGCCGCCATTGGCCGCGGCGCGCGCGCGAGAGGACCCTCGGTCGCTCGGACTGCGGTCGCGCTGTGCGCTCGTGTGGAGGGCCGGGCCGGGTCGCCCTTCCTGTACATGCACGTACGGACGATGCGCTGCTACCGCACGACGACGGCCCGTGATCTCACAGTCGGACGGAGAGAGAGAGTGTGCAGCAAGGATGCGCGTTTGGCGTCGCACCTGAATCTTGCTACATAGCACCTGCGCAGATGCGCCAAACCGCACAATAATCCACCATGCCCATGCATGCTATGCTATGCTATGCTATGATATACAACCGTCAAAGAATGTGTTGTGTGATCCGGGCGCGCGGCCATTCTACGGAGCAGTATCAATCACGAGCAATTAATCAATCATTCATACACACTATACCTGGGATTTAGGCAAATCTGCACGGCAATCAGTAGTGGTACTACTGCTCCAAGGAATCGCCCCAGTTTATAAGAAAAATCTTCTTCCCTGAAATGGGTCGGAAACGTGACAAGGACCTGGCTACCCCGAGCAACAGAACACGTAGGCCCAAATCATGACCAGCAAAACGCATTAGGACGAAGAAGCAATTAGTCCGCTGTTACCGGTTGGTGCCGAATCGGGAACTCCGGTCCACCACCGTACCCTCCTCCTCCTCCTCCTCCTCCTCCTCCTCCTTTGGATCACGCGAAAGCTAGTACAGTAATTAATCTCTCTCAACGCGCGCGGCCGGCCGGAGACCCATGCCGATTAGTTTACGGGTATCGGCTACTCCTGCCCGACTCCCCAAGAGACAGACTGAATCGTCTCGCAGAATGTACCGAAGTCGCCGTCAAAGAGAAGACGTGAGCTTTATTCAGCCATGCGAATTTTCTTTCTTTTTTCTGTAACTTGCTTGCTAAACTATTACTCGTACGTACTACCAGAATTAACCGTGAGATGGACTCGATCGGGTCCCCTCGATCGGGTGTGTCCGGACCCCGGTAGAATCGATCGATAGAGATGCGTGGGCTCTCGGCACACAAGTAGCCCGTAGCAAAGATGCGATGGCAACAAGGTCCTGAGGAGGCAGCGATTGGGCGATGTTGGCAGCCAGAGAAAACGACGGGGAAAAGGCAAGCAGGATCACTGTCTCGCTGCATTTTCTCAAAAGAAAAGTTTGTAATAGCACTCGGCGGCAGATATTACTGCATGGGGGACAACGATTATACACCACCAGCAGCAATCAAGTAGTATCCATCATACTTATCTAGGAGTAGTAGAAACCACAAGCAGGGAGGGCGCGCGCGGTAGCAACAAGAGCCCAAGTGCTCGTCCGTTCGGCGAGGAGAGAGCAAACAAGGAACACTGTGTCTCCGTGGCCCCGTCCTCCCCTCTCCTGGCCGAGACAGTCCATGTGCCTGCACCAAACACCGATGTGACGCCCCCCTATCTTGTCATGCCCTGCCCTGCCCTGCCTCGTAACAACTACTCCTACTACTACTCCTCCAGCAGTAGTAGTAGCAGCGAGGATAAGCACAGCTTGATCGCCATACCATGCGCGCCACGGCATCTCCGCATCAGTATTTACCACGGAGCATCGATACGATATGGCACTGGAGGAGAGCACTGTGCCGATCATTCCTGCCTGCCCACCCTGATACGATGCTCACTCACTCGGACTTCACTTTTGCCCCCCGGTGACTCGGCTCGCGCAAAGCGTGCGGCCATTTTCATAAGATGATATGGGAATTTATTCCTTTCGGCACTTTGCTTATCCATCCATCGCTCGTGTACTAGTCTTTCGGGGCCTACTCCTGCCTATTGCTCATATAGGTAAGAAAAATAAAATGGGGTGTTCATGTTCGATTCGACGGCAGGCACTGTTACCACGTACAGTAGTATGACCAAATGAGCACATACTATATGACGAGTCTGACGCTTTTTATCATGCCGCCGATTGCCGATATATTCGCTAGATACTCGGGTTTCCCTAGATATATGCGCTGATGATATGTAGTGCTCGCCGGCCCTAGATGCATTTGGAGAAAGGCGCCATGTTTTTTTTGCTTTCGTGTAACGGGAAAGTCTGTCCCCTGTCAACAGAATCTTTCTCGTCATCGATAAATTTCGTGTCAGAGGGCGCGTGCGTGCGGGCTTGACTTCGTCCGAGTTGGCGCTCCTCGCGTTATTAACGTTCATTTGTTTCATCAGTCTCGTTCTCTGCATGTGCTGCAACAGAAAGGGCGGGGCATATAATTAATCAAGTATATTTGTAACTGTATATATAGCTCAGATCTGTAGTAGTGATTTGTGCCGCTGAACATACTTGACTGAGACCGACCACTCTTACCGGCCGGCAGCAGGATCGTCATCAGGTAACTATTCGGCGCCATTGAATCGATCACATGGAAGATGACAAGTGTAGGGAAAATATCGATCACGAGGACAATAGTACCGGCCGATCATGATCGATCTGGACGGAAATGACAAGTCCATGCAGGGCAGCGCAAGGCAAGACGAGACGGGGTCTCAAAACATTGCCCGGCCGGCAACGCAGCACGCACGGTCCTCCACCCATTTCGACTCAAGTACCGAGCCAGCCAGCGCCAGCAACCAACCACCCACCCGTGCGCGCGGATGCGACGGGTCAAGGCCCAGCCAGACCTTTCCTCCCCTGCACTCGAGAGCTGCCGCCGCGCGCACGGCGAGCGGCCGGCAGGTGGAGCCGACCGACGGAGCCATCATGCAGAATTGGTTTCAGCGCCACTCTCCACTGGGCCGATGATGATGGACTTGATGGTGCGTGCGCGAACAGACGAAATCCGGCCGCGCGAGATGGGCGCGGAGCGGGAATTCTGCGCCGCGGCCGCGCTGGCGTTGCCAAATTAAGCTATCCGATCGGTCGGCGCGGACTTCGCCATGCTTGGCTGGGCTGTGCGTGCGTAGTGGAGATGACACCGGCCGGCAGACACGGCGCACGCTCGTGCGCTCGCTCCCACTAACGTTCCATCCAACTCCTCGTTCGCACGCACCGCTCTCACGTAGTACGTCACCTGACGGGACTCCTCCGCGCACCACGCGTTTCGTCACACGTGCACTCGTGCAGTGTAGCCGGATCTTCCACGCGCACGGACGGCGTCCCAAAGCCTGAGTGAGGCCCGCGCGGCAGGGTACGCTGACGCTGGTCGTGCTCGTGCCGGTGGAACTGACCCGAGCCAGCACATGCTCACCGACGTGCGCGCTTTAAGATCGACGCTGCTGCACGGGCGGTCGCGACAGGAGCATGCATGGGCCGTGACGCTGACCGTTGACCCGCCACAGCGGTGCGCGGAGCCCCACGGGCGGATGGTGGGCAGGACTCCGGCGGTACTGTAGTACTAGCTCGCATTGCCCCGTCCAGACGAGGAGGAACCGGCGAGCGACGACAAGCCTCAACATCGCACGTGGGGAAGGTGGGCCCACGCTCCCCCACCAACCGGACCTGGATCCACCCCGCTGATTTCGACGCCCCGGACCCCGGCGCCCGCCCGCTACGCGGTTGCGGTTGCGGCCGGGACCGCGCGCGCGCGCTCTGCCCGTGGGTGGCGTGTCACGTCGCCGTGGCCGGCCACGTACACTCAGACGCTTCACGGCGTGGAATCCACGGCGGCGCGCCGGGGTGGGAGCCGGCCCACGTGCGGCCGGGCCCTCGTCAACCTTCTGCCCTGCCACGCTCGCGCACGCCGAGGACGCATATAGCGCCGCGCCGGCAGCCCGGCACGACGTGCTCACACTGTGAACGGCGACTGCTTTCACACACCAGACTCTGCAGAAAGCCTCAAGCCTCTATATATTTTCTTGACCTCTCGCGTATCTGGGCGTCTGGCCCCTGGAAAATCTGCCGGAGGACTGAAAATTAGACCACATGCGCACGGTCAGGACACGCATATGCACGTGAAAGAACGTTACATTTGGGGCGACAAGAGCCTGCACGGAGCGCGGTGGTTTTGACTATCTGCGATGGCTGCATGTACGCACGGACCCAAGCCAAGCCAAGCGGGCACACCACCAACTCTACGTACGTCGTGCTCGCACACGCGCACGCTGCAGGTATTGGTACTTGGAGGCGAAGTAATAATTTCTTGGACCAGGAGAAGGCTGCTCTGTGCCCGTTGTAGACTTGCTGTCTGTCGACTTTGTTGGAGTTTGGGACCTTGCACATGTATCCACAAGTTTGCCCACAGCGGAAGTGTGTACAGTCTGCTCTGTGGTCTCATGTGGCATCTCATGTGCAGTCTGCTTACCCAGCGATAAAATATGTGAGATGCTATCTCCCTAAGATCACATCTCTGTCATCAGCGTTGATCACCCCTTTATATGCTTCGTTCCCAACTTCCCGTTGAAATCTAACGGGTGTCAAGCAACATTGAATCGTCTATTCTAGAAGGCCAGGTTTTACCGTTCCTAACCTTTCAACATGTCATAAAACTTCACTGCGGTTTACACAAACTTTATACGAACTTTTAACATGGCAGAGCTAAGATTGTGGTGCGCCGCTCCAGTCGTAGATCTCGACAGTAATGTTACCGTGGAGAAAGTGTACTAACAAGTAAACACCCCCTAGACTTTCAGAAATACTCCATTTTTTCACATGACACGGCAACGTGCTGCAGCATAGCCTTCTCTGGTGTAGTTGTATCCGTCACAACCACTATATCAACCATCAAGTGGCGCATCATACATACAGAAAAACACGATAAACTCTCCAGTGAAATTGTACCGACCAAAATTCATTGCCAAAAAACATGTCAACACAGTTGATATCAAGTCTACCACCTCACAAGCAACAAACAACGAGCGGGGTATCAAGATTAAAAAACAAAAGTCAATCAAGGTTCATTAGCCTGTTCACCATCGCTGGTTTTTTGGCGTTTCGTTGAACGTTCCTTCACTTCCTCTGTAGCAGTCTCTCCGGTATCTGAAGCTGGTTTATCTGTCACCTCTCCATTGCCATCTTGGTGGCCGATAGCTCCATTGATAGCCTCTGCGCCCAACAGGGAGATATGCTTGCTAGTAATTGTCCGGCCTGCCCTGACCTTCGGACCCCAATGACTTTCTGGGTTCGGAAGGAACCGCTTGACCTTCTTTGTCTGAGCCTTGCTGAGGGCAGCAACTGCTCTAGAGAAATTCGCCTGTGAAAACACAAATCGAAGAGTAAAAAATACAGTTCTGTTCACATGCGGTGATATGAGTATATAAGGGACATTGCATCTCAACGGATGACATACTTCTATCTGTGGCGATTTTGAAAGGATTGCCGTGCCTGGAGTGTCATGCGGTTGTTCCTTGATGGGATGATTTTTCACCTATGCAGAAATTTTCCAAAATGTTATAAGATTAATAGTTCACAGGCTACACTGAATGAAAGCTATGATCAAAAGCAGTAATAATCTATGTTTACCCAGCAGCGCATGATGTCCCAAATAACTTCCCAAGGGGCATCAGACTTCAGCCCAAGCGGATTAACATGACTGCTTGAGATCTGATATCCCGCATTTATAACTGCTGACCTGAACATAACCGCAGATGGAGATGTGCACTTAACAGTGCCAGATATGCTGTGGAGACTAAAAAACAACGGAATGTCATGCAATTCCTGCATAACAAGAAAACATGGATGAAGTTTAAGAATGTACATAATAATTCATCAACTGTACATAATTTCTCTGTAAAATATGAACGGGATACAGCAATCAAATGCTCAGCTAGATAGCCTAAATTCTGCAAAATCTTCCCAAACATGCATTACAACCGAAGGATTTGATTTAATAACACTAAGAATTCGCAGACCAGCTTTGCATAATCACATATGCATCACCGATAACAACTTGGGAAAAGAGATTATAGCAATGGCAATACCTCTGATACAGTAGTTAGAACTGAAGTAATTTTGTTGTATGCAGGATATCTGTCCTTCATTGGCCTAACATCTGTCAGCGTAGAAAGTACCCAATCTTGATCGTGAATAGGAGCAGACCATATTGGTCCACCCACATTAAATTTCTTCCCACAGTCACCACACTCTTGAGGAACAACTGGTCCAATACCAGGTGCATACTTCACACTGTTATTCTTCAGTTCGTACAGAGAGAACAAGGAAAAAGAAGCTTCAGATTGTCAAATTGAATTGAGGAAAATTATACTAAAGGGGTGAACATACCTTGGTAACAGTCCTCCCGAGGGACTGAAGATGGAAAGAATCACAACCCGCACATTGATATACATATGAAAGTTTAAGGGGAGTATTCTTTATTTCACTTGCAGAACTGCAGTGGAATCCATATATAATGCTGAATTAGAAACATTACCAGGTACAACCAAATAATGGACATAATAGAGTAGTTGCGCTGAAAGGTAAACTCAATGAAGGTAATAGGAACTCACGTGAATACTCGAACAAAAACACGGACATAGAAGTCCATAAACACAGAGAGAACAGGCACAATATATCTCTTGTACCGATTTGCATGACTCTGGTACAAAGAGAAAATGGTAAGCACGTACACAAAGGATGAAACATGGGAACTGGACTTAAATTTACGGGTCCTTCAACAAAAGTTTTTAACTGAAACTACTTTGAAATTTGTGGATTCTTTGATTGGATAAGTAAAATATGTTTTATATGATAGCAGTTTATGATAGTTCATCTTTGATCATGGTTAAGCATAACGAAAGTTCAGAGCATAATCACTTCGTAGCTGAGTACCTCAATACTGGCAAGGAGGATTCTCAAAGCCATTTCGTGGCAATACTTGCCTTTAACTGGGTAGGAACCATACCTACACAACAGAATTGATTGTTACAACTTACAAAACAACAGAAAAACATACTCTCCAGTTGAAACTTTTTTGCTAAGTACTGCTCATACTTGGAATAACAAACTTCTCCATTAGTTCCACAAAGAACTGCCAAATCAGTGGCTGTGCACATCAGTAGTCCGCCATCAGCAACAGCCTGTACAGCTGAGTCGAGGAATACAGATGGTGACCCGTATGGATCAAGATCAACCTAAAAAAATCGAAAAACATGAGCTGGCAAGAATAATAAAGAGAAGATAAAAGCAGTGTAAAGCATTTTATATAACATTAATCCATAAAATTATTGTAATAATCATGTATACATCAATGCGGTAATCCAATGTCCTATTACAGGTGTATTTTGAGCCCTTTCAGAAAACAAGGGTCAACCAAAAGCCTTTCAACATAAATTCCCGATACTCCAAACATTACAAAATTAGAACACTGGATTTGGTCAATATACTCAATAGTCTGCCTGAGTAAGCACATACAATTAAGAAACAGGCGAAGAAGGAAACAAATCCACAATTTAAGATGACCAAGAATCGCCCAGAGTTATCACAAATTAGTGGACAGAGCATAGAACAAGTAACCACCTTGTGCTCCACACCAAAGTTCAATTTGGAAATATTTAGAAGCCTTACCACATCAAATTCTTTTGGATGCGTGAGCATGTAAACTCGAGCATCAGCCAAGTGAGCTTCCACCTTATTAATAGCAGCAGACCCATTGAACTTTATGTTCCTCTTGCAAGCTTCAACAGAGGCTGAAAGAAGAAAAACACATTGAATGCAAGCACAGGGGAATTCGTAACATTAGCATGAACGAAGTTGAGAAACCTGTGCATTACCTTTATCATTGTCCAGAGCAACTACCTTTTCTAATCCATCGACTTCACGAGCATATCGAAGAGACCTCAAGCCAGAAGCAGCTAAAGCCTGCATATTTTTTTTCAGTGCAAATTCTATATCAGATAGTGCTAATATGGGAATAAATAATTGATAAATGTAATGGTCCAAACTTCATGCAGAAATAGATTCTACATCTTTCATATGTAAGAGATGCCTCACCTCAAGTACAACTGGTGGCTTAAGCTCTCTGGTTACTTTCCAGGAAGGTGTCTTCATTGCTTCTTTTGGCACATCTTTGATTTCATTTGTAGCCTGATTTGGCTCCTTTTCATTAACAACATCCATTTTATCATGCTGGCTAGTTAAAGCAGCGTCTCCATTTGCAACAGATGTTTCAATCTGATTATCTTTTTTGTGTGACTTATTCCTTTTATTCATCAGTGCTTCATGTTCTTCCTTGCGCTTGGTAACAAATGTCCTTAAAACAGCAATGGACATATCTCTGTTGTGCACCTAATCAAAGCAGTAAAGTAGAACTTACACAATATGCATGATGGTTAACTGGGGGATAATCCCTAAGTTTATGGTATGTGGTTTCCCTTTAATGCGTTTTTTAAATCTTAACGAGGCATCTATATAACGTTTTTCTTGCCGCCTGCCTACACATATCAACCCACAAACATATCGTTCTGAAATCTTGGGGTACATGTCAGACACCATAGCCGATATTGGCCAACATGACCAACATTTGACCTGATAATATTACTAACTATTAACAGTAATTATTTCACAACAGAAATTTACATTCCATAAGCATGATTATCTATGGCAACAGTTAAGGGCTTACAATGCACCTTGAAACCCTTTTCTAGAAAAGTAATTTATAAAACAAAAACAAAGTATGCAATTTGAAACCGTTACAGACAAAGACGATTAGCTGTTAGTGTTAGGGCTTTGATATCTCTCTGGTTATTAGTAAACTGAAAAGTTAAAACGGTCTACCGCAGACCACTTACATATACATCATATTCAGAATAAGAATAACTACTTTATCTACTCCAAGAAACCACCACCATGGTACAATGAGATCAAACGCCCAGAGAACCATATTTGGGATCCTTAAAAGTAACTCAAAGCTCTGAAACTGCAAACACCGATGAACTAGAAACCAGCCGTGACTGTAGCAATACATACAGTGCAAACAATGAACCAAAGCCCCACAATCATTATAGCCTACGCCCTACGGGTTTACACAAACTTAAGGAGCGCAGATTTAATCCCTAATCCAGAGCGTGTAGAAACACACAGAAGAAAGTTAACGCTAAGATACCTGCACGGGATTGAAGAAGACGGCGTTACTCTTAAGCATGAGGATCTCGGCCTCGCCCTCCTTCTTGATCTCGTAGTCCTTGAGCTTATCCTCCACTTCCGCCATGTCTACAAATCCAAACCTAATACAGGGACCCGAGAAAAACTAGTAGCGCGCAGCGAGGAAGACGAGGCTCGGCGAGAAACGGCGGCGGCAAGGGGGGTTAGCAAGCTGCGCTAGGCACCGCGGCGGAGCTTGGAGGCTGCAGGGATGGGGTAGAAAAGGGAAGGAACGGAGGGGGTACGAGGAGCGGCGGGCGCTGTTGCGGAGGGGGTGGACTATTGCGGTGGCGTTTGGTGGAGATGCGCGGCGTGGGAGGAGAGGCGGCACGCCGGATTTGGCGGAGACAAAGAGACGGATGAGCAGTAGTGGGGCGGGGAGGAGAAATTGGGACGGCGCCGAGAAACTGTGGCGGCGGCGGGGCGGGGAGGGAGGCAAAAATCGAGGAACCCAATCAAACTAGGCAAACTAGCAGCCAGGGCTTAGCAGTTAGCCCAGGGCTTAACATACGCTGCGAGGGTCCTATTCGTAAAATTGAAAATTAAATTAAATTTGGCAACTAGCGCCCAGAGCCCCAGACTTCAGCCAAGGACAACACTGCGGATTCATAATTAGTACGATCTGTTCAAAGTTCAAACTGCCGTACAAACTTTGCCTTTTTCAAGAAAATATATGCTTTGTACCTTTTCACATACATTAAAAAATTTGCAGGTGTACTTGGTTTGCCTTTTTCAATGTTGCATATGTACGAGTTAATCATTCTTCTCTTTTATGCACCCAGAGGGAGGATATAACCTACTTTCTGCAAACAATTTGCGAGTCATTTTATTCATTACAAAAAAAACTTTAAAAAACTTGTCACATAACGTGTGTCATACTCTATTTATTTTAGCTATTTATAGAACTACACGGAGAGCAACAAGACAAGTTTAGCATGAACTACGGTCTGTGACACCCATTTTTTAAGTAAAAAATGTACCCACTTAGCAAGCCAATATAACTTATCAGAACGTCTCATTTTTATAATCAAAGGAAGTACTACACTACAGGAAGTTGGCACTTGTGGTGCTAAAGGGAAAAATCCTATGAGACCTGGTCTATATTCCTGAACGATAGACCCATCTCCATGTATAATGGTTAGGAAAAACACTAATTAACAGATAAAAAACTAGAAAACCAAAAAGACGAACATGTGGCAGACATAGAAGAGGGTCTAGAAATAGACCGGTCTCATATAGGGAGATACTTATTGCACATTTGCATGTTTATTTAAGCTATGGCCGGAGGAGAAGCAACTCGAGCCGGTAAAGATGTGAAAAGCAACCGGAGCTAAACAACCGGTGAAATATAAAATATCGTTTTACAGCTTTGCTTTTAGGATGACTAGTGTACATATAGTTGGTGATAAAAGTCTGAAATTTTCCATGATAAAGATGATGTTCAAGTAATACCTCCGTTTCATAGTATAAAACATTTTAGGCAGGCTAAGGACCAGTTCTTTTGCTGAATAAGCTGTCCCCTCTCAAGCTTCTCTCAGAAGCTGTCCGGCTTATTAGTTAGGGCTTCCAAATTAGTTACCCTATGATTAATTTAGAAGCCTTAAGTAATAAGTTGGACGGCTTATGGGAGAAGCTGGGGAAAGGACAGCTTATTTTTTAAGCCAGCAAAAGAACTGGGCCTAAAACAATGGTAGTAGTACTTGTCTAGGTATTGCCCATAATTTTGGTGTTCTAAGGCTATCTACGACAATCGTAACACCCGATACATGTTTGAGAGTTATGACCAAAAACTATTTGTTTTTGCGTTTTACGACCATTTTCATGAGTTATTACGCATAGTTTTGGGGGTTCCAGTGACATTTACAACGATCATAAGACCCGATACATGTTTGAGGATTATGACCAAAAACTCGTTGTTTTCTCTTTTTATGGTCGTTTTCATTAGCTATTTCCCACGGTTTTGGGCTACCAGAGCGATTTACGAGCACCGTAAGACGCGATCTCATGCTTGAGATTTATGACCAAAAACTGTTTGTTTTTGTGTTTTACCGTCGTTTTCATGAGCTATTGCCCACAATTTTGTGGCTAAGGGGCAATTTGCATGGCCCGTAAGACTCGATATATGTTTGAGAGATATGACCAAAAACTTGTCGATTTCACGTTTGACGACCCTTTTCATGAGCTACTACCTACGATTTTGTGGTTCTAGGGATATTTATAATGACCGTAAGATCTGATACATGTTTGAGAGTTACGACCAAAAACTTGTCGTTTTCTCCTCGTATAGCCATTTTGTTTAGCTATTGCCCATAGTTTTGGGTTACTAGGGAGATTTACCAAGACCGCAAGACCCGATACATGTTTGAGAGTTATGACCAAAAACTCGACGTTTTCGCGTTTTACGACCGTTTTCATGAGATATTGCCCACAGTTTTGGGCCTCCGGGGCGATTTGGATTGCCCGTAAAACGCGGTACATGTTTGAGAGATATGACCAAAATCTCATTGTTTTCTCGATTTATGGTCATTTTCATGAGCTATTGCCCACAGTTTTAGGGGTTCCAGGGATATTTAAAAAGACCGTAAGACTCTATACATGTTTGAGAGTTAAGACCAAAAACTCGTCATTTTCTCGTTTTATGGCCATTTTATTGAGCTATTGACCACATTTTTGGGGTACTAGAACGATTTACGACGACCGGAGGACCCGATACATGTTTGAGAGTTATGACCAAAAACTCGCTGCTTTTATCACCGTTTTCATGAGATATTGCCTACGCTTTGGGCCTCGTATGCATTGATTGCCCGTAAAACGCGATATATGTTTTAGAGATATGACCAAAATCTCATCGTTTTCTTGTTTTATGGTAATTTTCATGAGCTGTTGCCCACTGTTTTGGGGTTATAGGGATATTAAAAACGACCGTAAGACTCGATACATGTTTGAGAGTTAAGACCAAAAACTCGATGTTTTTTCGTTTATTGCTGTTTTTATGAGCTATACCCTACGATTTTGGGATTCTAGTGCGATTTACGACGACCGTAAGACCCAATACATGTTTGAGAGTTATGATCAAAAATTATTTGTTTTTGCGTTTTACCATCGTTTTTATGAGGTATTGCCCACAATTTTGGTGTTTTAAGGCTATCTACGACAATCGTAACACCCGATACATGTTTGAGAGTTATGACCAAAAACTATTTGTTTTTGCGTTTTACGACCATTTTCATGAGTTATTACGCATAGTTTTGGGGGTTCCAGTGACATTTACAACAACCGTAAGACCCGATACATGTTTGAGAGTTATGACCAAAAACTCGTTTTTTTTTTCTGTTTTTATGGTCGTTTTCATGAGCTATTTCCCACGGTTTTGGGGTACCAGAGCGATTTACGAAGACCACAAGACGCGATCTCATGCTTGAGATTTATGACCAAAAACTGTTTGTTTTTGTGTTTTACCGTCGTTTTCATGAGCTATTGCCCACAATTTTGTGGCTCCGGGGCAATTTGCATGGCCCGTAAGACTCGATATATGTTTGAGAGATATGACCAAAAACTTGTCGATTTCACGTTTGACGGCCCTTTTCATGAGCTACTACCTACGATTTTGTGGATATAGGGATATTTATAATGATCGTAAGATCTGATACATGTTTGAGAGTTACAACCAAAAACTTGTCGTTTTCTCCTCGTATAGCCATTTTGTTTAGCTATTGCCCATAGTTTTGGGTTACTAGGGAGATTTACCAAGACCGCAAGACCCGATACATGTTTGAGAGTTATGACCAAAAACTCGACGTTTTCGCGTTTTACGACCGTTTTCATGAGATATTGCCCACAGTTTTGGGCCTCCGGGGCGATTTGGATTGCCCGTAAAACGCGGTACATGTTTGAGAGATATGACCAAAATCTCATCGTTTTCTTGTTTTATGGTCATTTTCATGAGCTGTTGCCCACTGTTTTGGGGTTATAGGGATATTAAAAACGACCATAAGACTCGATACATGTTTGAGAGTTAAGACCAAAAACTCGACGTTTTTTCGTTTATTGCTGTTTTTATGAGCTATAGCCTACGATTTTGGGGTTCTAGTGCGATTCTGACGTAGTAAGACCCAATACATGTTTGAGAGTTATGACCAAAATTGTTTGTTTTGCGTTTTACCATCGTTTTATGAGGTATTGCCCATAATTTTGGGGTTCTAAGGCTATCTCGACAATCGTAATAATTCGATACATGTTTGAGAGTTATGACCAAAAACTATTTGTTTTTGCGTTTTACGACCATTTTCATGAGTTATTACGCATAGTTTTGGGGGTTCCAGTGACATTTACAACGACCGTAAGACCCGATACATGTTTGAGAGTTATGACCAAAAACTCGTTTTTTTCTGTTTTTATGGTCGTTTTCATGAGCTATTTCCCACGGTTTTGGGGTTCCAGAGCGATTTACGAAGACCATAAGACGCGATCTCATGCTTGAGATTTATGACCAAAAACTGTTTGTTTTTGTGTTTTACCGTCGTTTTCATGAGCTATTGCCCACAATTTTGTGGCTCCGGGGCAATTTGCATGGCCCGTAAGACTCGATATATGTTTGAGAGATATGACCAAAAACTTGTCGATTTCATGTTTGACGGCCCTTTTTATGAGCTACTACCTACGATTTTGTGGATCTAGGGATATTTATAATGATCGTAAGATCTGATACATGTTTGAGAGTTACGACCAAAAACTTGTCGTTTTCTCCTCGTATAGCCATTTTGTTTAGCTATTGCCCATAGTTTTGGGTTACTAGGGAGATTTACCAAGACCGCAAGACCCGATACATGTTTGAGAGTTATGACCAAAAACTTCGCGTTTCGCGTTCGACCGTTTTCATGAGATATTGCCCACAGTTTTGGGCCTCCGGGGCGATTTGGATTGCCCGTAAAACGCGGTACATGTTTGAGAGATATGACCAAAATCTCATTGTTTTCTCGATTTATGGTCATTTTCATGAGCTATTGCCCACGGTTTTGGGGGTTCCAGGGATATTTAAAAAGACCGTAAGACTCGATACATGTTTGAGAGTTAAGACCAAAAACTCGTCGTTTTCTCGGTTTATGGGCTTTTTATTGAGCTATCCACATTTTTGGGGTACTAGGGCGATTCTGACGGCCGAGGACCCGATACATGTTTTAGAGTTATGACCAAAAACTCGTCGTTTTCGCGTTTCTGACCGTTTTCATGAGATATTGCCCAGTTTGGGCCTCGAGCATTTGATTGCCGTAAACGCGATATATGTTTTAGAGATATGACCAAAATCTCATCGCTTTTCTTGTTTTATGGTAATTTTCATGAGTTGCCTTGTTTTTTGGGGTTATAGGGATATTAAAAAGCAACCGTAAGACTCGATACATGTTTGAGAGTTAAGACCAAAAACTCGACGTTTTTTCGTTTATTGCTGTTTTTATGAGCTATAGCCTACGATTTTGGGGTTCTAGTGCGATTTACGACGACCGTAAGACCCCGATACATGTTTGAGAGTTATGACCAAAAATTGTTTGGTTTTGCGTTTTACCATCGTTTTTATGAGGTATTGCCCACAATTTTGGTGTTCTAAGGCTATCTACGACAATCGTAACACCCGATACATGTTTGAGAGTTATGACCAAAAACTATTTGTTTTTGCGTTTTACGACCATTTTCATGAGTTATTACGCATAGTTTTGGGGGTTCCAGTGACATTTACAACGACCGTAAGACCCGATACATGTTTGAGAATTATGACCAAAAACTCGTTGTTTTCTCTTTTTATGGTCGTTTTCATGAGCTATTTCCCACGGTTTTGGGGTACC
Organism: Avena insularis; assembly: GCA_023614405.1. Lineage (NCBI taxonomy): Eukaryota > Viridiplantae > Streptophyta > Magnoliopsida > Poales > Poaceae > Avena > Avena insularis. The sequence goes on along the minus strand of CM042693.1, from coordinate 5,826,294 downwards.
AGAGCGATTTACGACCACCGGAAGACGCGATCTCATGTTTGAGATTTATGACCAAAAACTGTTTGTTTTTGTGTTTTACCGTCGTTTTCATGAGCTATTGCCCACAAGTTTGTGGCTCCGGGGCAATTAGCATGGCCCGTAAGACTCGATATATGTTTGAGAGATATGACCAATAACTTGTCAATTTCACGTTTGACGGCCCTTTTCATGAGCTACTACCTACGATTTTGTGGTTCTAGGGTTATTTATAATGACCGTAAGATCTGATACATGGTTGAGAGTTACGACCAAAAACTTGTCGTTTTCTCCTCGTATAGCCATTTTGTTTAGCTATTGCCCATAGTTTTGGGTTACTAGGGAGATTTACCAAGACCACAAGACCCGATACATGTTTGAGAGTTATGACCAAAAACTCGACGTTTTCGCGTTTTACGACCGTTTTCATGAGATATTGCCCACAGTTTTGGGCCTTCGGGGCGATTTGGATTGCCCGTAAAACGCGATATATGTTTTAGAGATATGACCAAAATCTCATCGTTTTCTTGTTTTATGGTAATTTTCATGAGTTGCCTACGCTTTTTGGGGTTATAGGGATATTAAAAACGACCGTAAGACTCGATACATGTTTGAGAGTTAAGACCAAAAACTCGACGTTTTTTCGTTTATTGCTGTTTTTATGAGCTATAGCCTACGATTTTGGGGTTCTAGTGCGATTTACGACGACCATAAGACCCAATACATGTTTGAGAGTTATGACCAAAAATTATTTGTTTTTGCGTTTTACCATCGTTTTTATGAGGTATTGCCCACAATTTTGGGGTTCTAAGGCTATCTACGACAATCGTAACACCCGATACATGTTTGAGAGTTATGACCAAAAACTATTTGTTTTTGCGTTTTACGACCATTTTCATGAGTTATTACGCATAGTTTTGGGGTTCCATGACATTTACAACACGTAAGACCGATACATGTTTGAGAGTTATGACCATAACGTCGTGTTTTTTCATTTTTATGGTCGTTTTCATGAGCTATTTCCACGGTTTTGGGGTACAGACGATTCTAAGACCATAAGACGCGATCTCATGCTTGAGATTTATGACCAAAAACTGTTTGTTTTTGTGTTTTACCGTCGTTTTCACGAGCTATTGCCCACAATTTTGTGGCTCCGGGGCAATTTGCATGGCCCGTAAGACTCGATATATGTTTGAGAGATATGACCAAAAACTTGTCGATTTCACGTTTGACGGCCCTTTTCATGAGCTACTACCTACGATTTTGTGGATCTTGGGATATTTATAATGATCGTAAGATCTGATACATGTTTGAGAGTTACGACCAAAAAATTGTCGTTTTCTCCTCGTATAGCCATTTTGTTTAGCTATTGCCCATAGTTTTGGGTTACTAGGGAGATTTACCAAGACCGCAAGACCCGATACATGTTTGAGAGTTATGACCAAAAACTCGACGTTTTCGCGTTTTACGACCGTTTTCATGAGATATTGCCCACAGTTTTGGGCCTCCGGGGCGATTTGGATTGCCCGTAAAACGCGGTACATGTTTGAGAGATATGACCAAAATCTCATTGTTTTCTCGATTTATGGTCATTTTCATGAGCTATTGCCCACGGTTTTGGGGGTTCCAGGGATATTTAAAAAGACCGTAAGACTCGATACATGTTTGAGAGTTAAGACCAAAAACTCGTCGTTTTCTCGTTTTATGGCCATTTTATTGAGCTATTGACCACATTTTTGGGGTACTAGGGCGATTTACGACGACCGGAGGACCCGATACATGTTTGAGAGTTATGACCAAAAACTCGTCGTTTTCGCGTTTTACGACCGTTTTCATGAGATATTGCCCACAGTTTTGGGCCTCCAGGGCGATTTGATTGCCCGTAAAACGCGATATATGTTTTAGAGATATGACCAAAATCTCATCGTTTTCTTGTTTTATGGTAATTTTCATGAGCTGTTGCCCACTGTTTTGGGGTTATAGGGATATTAAAAACGACCGTAAGACTCAATACATGTTTGAGAGTTAAGACCAAAAACTCGACGTTTTTTCGTTTATTGCTGTTTTTATGAGCTATAGCCTACGATTTTGGGGTTCTAGTGCGATTTACGACGACCGTAAGACCCAATACATGTTTGAGAGTTATGACCAAAAATTGTTTGTTTTTGCGTTTTACCATCGTTTTTATGAGGTATTGCCCATAATTTTGGTGTTCTAAGGCTATCTACGACAATCGTAACACCCGATACATGTTTGAGAGTTATGAAAAACATGATTCTCGTACGGTGGCTTCCGTGTACGGCCACATGCTAAATGGGCTCTGGCTTAGTCAACTACATAGTGGAAGACCCATACATTGGCATCTTCAGGTTAACTAGAATTGTGTAAGGGAACATGAAACCCTACATTGGTGCCTGGATGACAAGCTAGCATTGTGTATTGGGAGGATTTCTATGGAAAGACTTTGTCACATTCTCAATCTGCCAGTACTCCAACTTGGTGAGTACTTATCCAGCGGCCACTGGTGGCATCAAGATGAGATTGTGTCATGTGGGTAAAGTGTACAACTTCTGTAGAAGATCAAAATTCTAAGTACTTAGCCGTGTCCCCGGTTATGGATAATACTGAGCAACTAAGGCCTGAAGCTATGGAAGATCTCGACATTCCAATTTCTCAAAGTAAAACTTGATGGTCAACAAGGGATTTGAAGCACTTGGAGTTTTCCAAGAAGATTAGAATTTTGATAAAAGATCAAAACTATTTTGAAAAGATAGGACAAAACTAAATTGCTTTCCGCAAATGAGCCTAAACCCTACTTAGCCAAATATGCATGTAATGATAGGATCCACTTATTTCTACATAGTAGTGAAACTTGCCAATACAATTCAAGTGTATTGACCCTTGTGGCTGCAACTTATTATGTTGCAGGTTTGTTTGATGTTAGTGAAGTGTGTTGATTAGGATTACAAGTCTACAACCAACATGTTTGCCTGTGGCACTTTGAAGATGAAGGACTCCATGCTATATAGAGATTCTGCTGCATTGTAATGAGATAGCCAAATGAGCTATGTAAGATGTAATGAATTATTTTATTCCTTGTTATAAAGTTGTATTATGACCATTGTTTCTTGATATTACATCTTAACTATGGATGCTAGCTATTGATCCAGGGACTAGCATTGTAAACATAGGGATCTCTACCTTATTAAAGGTTGGGAACCTTACAATATTGCTCACAATTTTGGGCCTTTGGGGCGATTTGGATTGCTTGTAAAACGCGATATATGTTTGAGAGATATGACCAAAATCTCATCGTTTTCTTGTTTTATGGTAATTTTCATGAACTGTTGCCGATGCTTTTGGGGTTCCAGGGATATTTAAAACGACTGTAAGACTCGATACATGTTTGAGAGTTAAGACCAAAAACTCGTCATTTTTTCGTTTATGGTTGTTTTTATGAGCTATATCCCACGATTTTAGGGTTCTAGTGCGATTTACGACGACCGTAAGACCCAATACATGTTTGAGAGTTATGACCAAAAACTGTTTCTTTTCTCGTTTTACCATCTTTTTCATGAGGTATTGCCCATGATTTTGGGGTTCTAATGCGATTTACGACGACCGTAAGACCCGATACATGTTTGAGAGTTATGACCAAAAACTATTTGTTTTTGTGTTTTATGACCATTTTCATGAGTTATTGGGGGTTCTAGCGACACTTACAATGACCGTAAGACCCGATACATGTTTGAGAGTTATGACCAAAAACTCGTTGTTTTCTCTTTTTATGGTCATTTTCATGAGCTATTACCCACGGTTTTGGGGTACCATCGTTTTCATAAGCTATTGCCCACAGTTTTGTGGCTCCGGGGAAATTCGCATGATCTCGATATATGTTTGAGAGATGTGACCAAAAACTTGTCGATTTCGCATTGGACGACCCTTTTCATCAGCTACTATCTACGATATTGTGGTTCTAGGGATATTTATAATGACCGTAAGACCTGGTACATGTTTGAGAGTTACGACCAAAAACTTGTCGTTTTCTTCTCGTATGGCCATTTTGTTCAGCTATTGCCTATAGTTTTGGGTTACTAGGGCGATTTAACACGACCGCAAGACCTGATACATGTTTGAGAGTTATGACCAAAAACTCGTCGTTTTCGCGTTTTACGACCGTTTTCATGAGATATTGCCCACAGTTTTGGGCCTTCGGGGCGATTTGGATTGCCCGTAAAAAGCGATACATGTTTGAGAGATTTGACCAAAATCTCACCATTTTCTCGATTTATGGTTGTTTTCATAAGCTATTGCCCACGGTTTTGGGGTTACAGGGATATTTAAAATGACCGTAAGACTCAATACATGTTTGAGAGTTAAGACCAAAAACTCTTTGTTTTCTCGTTTATGGCTGTTTTTATGAGCTCCCACGATTTGGGGGTTCAGTGTGATTAACGACGATACCGGAAGACTCGATACATGTTTGAGAGTTATGACCAAAAACTGTTTGTTTTCGCGTTTACCATTGTTTTCATGAGCTATTGTCCACAGTTTTGGGGCTCCAGGCAATTTACATTGCCTGTAAGACTCGATGTATGTTTGAGAGATTTGACCAAAAACTCGTCGTTTTCGCGTTTGATGACCGTTTTCATGATCTATGTGCCATAGTTTTGGGGTTGCATGGAGATTTACAATGAGCATCAGACTAGATACACTTTGGAGAGTTATGACCACAAACAGGTCGTTTTCATGTTTTACCAACGTTTTCATGAGCTATTATCGACAGTTTTGACGTTCCATGGAGATTTACGACGACCGTAAGACCCGATACATGTTTGAGAGTTATGACCAAAAACTATTTGTTTTCGCGTTTTACCATTGTTTTCATGAGCTATTGCCCATAGTTTTGGGGCTCCGGGCAATTTGCATTGCCCATAAGACTCGATATATGTTTGAGATATTTGACCAAAAACTCGTCCTTTTCCCGTTTGATGACCGTTTTTTTCAGGACCAATGTGCCATAGTTTTGGGGTTCCAGTGCGATTTACAATGACCGTAAGACCTGATACATGTTTGAGAGATAAGACCAAAATCTCATCGTTTTCTCGTTTTATGGTTGTTTTTCGGGTTCTAGGGAAATTTACAACGAGCGTAAGACTCGATACATGTTAAGACCAAAACCTTGTCGTTTTCTTGTTTATGGTTTTTTATGAGCTATAGCCCATGATTTTGGGGTTCTAGTGCGATTTATGTAAACCGTAACACCAGATACATGTTTGAGAGTTATGACCAAAAACTGTTTGTTTCCATGTTTTACCACCATTATCATTAGCTATTGCCCACAATTTTGGGGCTCTGGAAAATTTGCATGGCCAGTAAGAGTCGATATATGTTTAAGAGATATTACCAAAAACTCTTTGTTTTAGCATTTCATTATCGTTTTCAATAGCTACTAGCTACGATTTTGGGGTTCCGGGGAGATTTATAATGACCGTAAGAAACAATAAATGTTTAAGAGCTACGATAAAAAACTTGTCGTTTTATCGTATTATAGCCATTTTAATGAGCTATTGACCACAGTTTTGGGGTACTAGGGCGATTTACGACGACCGCAAGACCCGATACATGGTTCAGAGTTATGACCAAAAACTCGTCGTTTTCGTGTTTTACGACCGTTTCCATGAGATATTTCTCACAATTTTGGGCCTTTGGGGTGATTTGGATTGCCCGTAAAACGCGATATATGTTTGAGAGATATGACCAAAATCTCATTGTTTTCTTTTTTTTATGGTAATTTTCATGAGCTGTTGCCGATGCTTTTGGGGTTCTAGGGATATTTAAAACGACTATAAGACTCGATACATGTTTGAGAGTTAAGACCAAAAACTCGTCATTTTTCCGTTTATGGTTATTTTTATGAGCTATATCCCACGATTTTGGGGTTCTAGTGCGATTTACGACGACCGTAAGACCCAATACATGTTTGAGAGTTATGACCAAAAACTATTTCTTTTCCCGTTTTACCATCGTTTTCATGAGGTATTGCCCATGATTTTGGGGTTCTAAGGCGATTTACGACGACCGTAAGACCCGATACATGTTTGTGAGTTATGATCAAAATCTATTTGTTTTTGTGTTTTATGAACATTTTCATGAGTTATTACCCATAGTTTTGGGGGTTCTAGCGACATTTACAATGACCGTAAGACCCGATACATGTTTGAGAGTTATAACCAAAAACTCGTTGTTTTCTCTTTATATGGTTGTTTTCATGAGCTATTGCCCACAGATTTGGGGTACCAGAGCGATTTACGACGACCGTAAGACGCGATCTCATGTTTGGGATTTATGACCAAAAACTGTTTGTTTTTGTGTTTTACCATCGTTTTCATGAGCTATTGCCCACAATTTTTTGGCTCCGGGGAAATTTGCATGGACTCGATATATGTTTGAGAGATGTGACCAAAATCTTGTCGATTTCGCGTTGGACGACCCTTTTCATCAGCTACTACCTACGATTTTGTGGTTCTAGGGATATTTATAATGACCGTAAGACCTAATACATGTTTGAGAGTTACGACCAAAAACTTGTCGTTTTCTCGTCGTATGGCCATTTTGTTCAGCTATTGCCTATAGTTTTGGGTTACTAGGGCGACTTAACACGACCACAAGACCTGATACATGTTTGAGAGTTATGACCAAAAACTCGTCGTTTTCGCGTTTTACGACCGTTTTCATGAGATATTGCCCACGGTTTTGGTCCTCCGGGGTGATTTGGATTTCCCGTAAAACGTGATACATGTTTGAGAGATATGACCAAAATCTCATCGTTTTCTCGATTTATGGTCGTTTTCATGAGCTATTTCCCATGGTTTTGGGGTTCCAGGGATATTTAAAATGAACGTAAGACTCGATACATGTTTGAGAGTTAAGACCAAAAACTCGTCGTTTTATCATTTTATGGCTGTTTTATTGAGATATAGCCCACGATTTGGGGGTACTAGGGCGATTTATGACAACCACAAGACCCGATACATGTTTGAGAGTTATGAACAAAAACTCGTCGTTTTCGCGTTTTACGGCCGTTTTCATGAGATATTGCCCATAGTTTTGGGCCTCTGGGCGATTTGGGTTGCCCGTAAAATACGATATATGTTTTAGAGATATGACCAAAAACTAATCGTTTTCTTGTTTTATGGTAATTTTCAGGAGCTGTTGCAGATGGTTTTGGGGTTCCAGGGATATTTAAAATGACCGTAAGACTCGATACATGTTTGAGAGTTAAGACCAAAAACTCGTCGTTTTCTCGTTTATGGCTGTTTTTATGAGCTATAGTCCACGATTTTGGGGTTCTAGTGCGATTTACGATGACCGTAAGACACGATACATGTTTGAGACTATGACCAAAAACTGTTAGTTTTTGTGTTTTTCCATCGTTTTCATGAGGTATAGCCCACGATTTTGGGGTTCTAGGGCGACTTACGACGATCGTAAGACCCGATACATGTTTGAGAGTTATGACCAAAAACTATTTGTTTTCGCGTTTTACGACCATTTTCATGAGTTATTACCCATAGTTTTTGGGTTCCAGTAACATTTACAACGACCGTAAGACCCGATACATGTTTAAGAGTTATGACCAAAAACTCGTTGTTTTCTCTTTTTATGGTCGTTTTCATGAGTTTTTGCCAATGGTTTTGGGGTACCAGAGCGATTTACGACGACCGTAAGACGTGATCTCATGTATGAGATTTATGGCCAAAAACTGTTTGTTTTCGTGTTTTACCGCCATTTTCATGAGCTATTGCCCACAATTTTGTTGCTCCAGGGCAATTTGCATGGCCCGTAAGACTCGATATATGTTTGAGAGATGTGACCAAAAAGTTGTCGATTTCGCGTTGGACGACCCTTTTCATGAGCTACTACCTACGATTTTGTGGTTCTAGGGATATTTATAATGACCATAAGACCTGATACATGTTTGAGAGTTACGACCAAAAACTTGTCATTTTCTCGTCGTATGGCCATTTTGTTCAGCTATTGCCTATAGTTTTGGGTTACTAGGGCGATTTAACACGACCGCAAGACCTGATACATGTTTGAGAGTTATGACCAAAAACTCGTCGTTTTCGCGTTTTATGACCGTTTTCATGAGATATTGCCCACAGTTTTGGGTCCCCGGGGCGATTTGGATTGCCCGTAAAACGCGATACAAGTTTGAGAGATATGACCAAAATCTCACCATTTCTCGATTTATGGTCCTTTTCATAAGATATTGCCCACGGTTTTGGGGTTCCAGGGATATTTAAAACGATCGTAAGACTCAATACATATTTGAGAGTTAAGACCAAAAACTCTTTGTTTTCTCGTTTATGGTTGTTTTTATGAGCTATAGCCCACGATTTGGGGGTTCTAGTGTGATTAACGACGATACCGGAAGACTTGATACATGTTTGAGAGTTATGACCAAAAACTGTTTGTTTTCGCGTTTACCATCGTTTTCATGAGCTATTGTCCATAGTTTTGGGGCTCCGGGCAATTTACATTGCCTGTAAGACTCGATGTATGTTTGTGAGATTTGACCAAAAACTCGTCGTTTTCGCGTTTGATGACCGTTTTCATGATCTACGTGCCATAGTTTTGGGGTTGCATGGAGATTTACAATGACCATCAGACTAGATACACTTTTGAGAGTTATGACCACAAACTAGTCGTTTTCATGTTTTACCACCGTTTTCATGAGCTATTATCGACAGTTTTGACGTTCCATAGAGATTTACGACGACCATAAGACCCGATACATGTTTGAGAGTTATGACCAAAAACTATTTGTTTTCGCGTTTTACCATTGTTTTCATGAGCTATTGCCCACAGTTTTGGGGCTCCGGGCAATTTGCATTGCCCATAAGACTCGATATATGTTTGAGATATTTGACCAAAAACTCGTCCTTTTCCCGTTTGATGACCGTTTTTTTCATGACCAATGTGCCATAGTTTTGGGGTTCCAGTGCGATTTACAACGAATGTAAGACCTGATACATGTTTGAGAGATAAGACCAAAATCTCATCGTTTTCTCGTTTTATGGTCGTTTTCATGAGCTATTGCCCACAATTTTTAGGACTCTAGGGAGATTTACAACGAGCGTAAGACTCGATACATGTTAAGACCAAAACCTTGTCGTTTTCTCGTTTATGGTTTTTTATGAGCTATAGCCCATGATTTTGGGGTTCTAGTGCGATTTATGACAACCGTAACACCAGATACATGTTTGGGAGTTATGACCAAAAACTGTTTGTTTCCATGTTTTACCACCATTATCATTAGCTATTGCCCACAATTTTGGGGCTCTGGAAAATTTGCATGGCCAGTAAGAGTCGATATATGTTTAAGAGATATTACAAAAAACTCTTCGTTTTAGCGTTTCATTATCGTTTTCAATAGCTACTAGCTACGACATTGGGGTTCCGGGGAGATTTATAATGACCGTAAGAAACGATACATGTTTAAGAGCCACGATAAAAAACTTGTCATTTTCTCGTATTATGGCCATTTTAATGAGCTATTGACCACAATTTTGGGGTACTAGGGCGATTTACGACGACCGCAAGACCCGATACATGTTTGAGAGTTATGACCAAAAACTCGTCGTTTTCATGTTTTACCACCGTTTCCATGAGATATTTCTCACAATTTTGGGCCTTAGGGGCGATTTGGATTGCCCGTAAAACGCGATATATGTTTGAGAGATATGACCAAAATCTCATCGTTTTCTTTTTTTTATGGTAATTTTCATGAGCTGTTGCCGATGCTTTTGGGATTCCAGGGATATTAAAAACAACTGTAAGACTCGATACATGTTTGAGAGTTAAGACCAAAAACTTGTCATTTTTTCGTTTATGGTTGTTTTTATAAGCTATATCCCACGATTTTGGGGTTCTAGTGCGATTTACGACGACCGTAAGACCCAATACATGTTTGAGAGTTATGACCCAAAACTGTTTCTTTTCGCGTTTTACCATCGTTTTCATGAGGTATTGCCCATGATTTTGGGGTTCTAAGGCGATTTATGACGACATTAAGACTCGATACATGTTTGAGAGTTATGACCAAAATCTATTTGTTTTTGTGTTTTATGACCATTTTCATGAGTTATTACCCATAGTTTTGGGGGTTCCAGCGACATTTACAATGACTATAAGACCCGATACATGTTTGAGAGTTATGACCAAAAACTCGTTGTTTTCTCTTTTTATGGTTGTTTTCATGAGATATTGCCCACGGTTTTGGGGTACCAGAGCGATTTACGATGACTGTAAGACGCGATCTCATGTTTGAGATTTATGACCAAAAACTATTTGTTTTTGTTTTTTACCATCGTTTTCATGAGCTATTGCCCACAAATTTGTGGTTCCAGGGAAATTTGCATGGACTCGATATATGTTTGAGAGATGTGACCAAAAACTTGTCGATTTCCGTTGGACGACCCTTTTCATGAGCTACTACCTACGATTTTGTGGTTCTAGGGATATTTATAATGACCGTAAGACCTGATACATGTTTGAGAGTTACGACCAAAAACTTGTCGTTTTCTCGTCGTATGGCCATTTTGTTCACCTATAGCCTATAGTTTTGGGTTACTAGGGCGATTTAACACGACCGCAAGACCTGATACATGTTTGAGAGTTATGACCAAAAACTCGTCGTTTTCGCGTTTTACGACCGTTTTCATGAGATATTGCCCACAGTTTTGGGTCCCCGGGGCGATTTGGATTGCACGTAAAACGCGATACATGTTTGAGAGATATGACCAAAATCTCACCATTTCTCGATTTATGGTCGTTTTCATAAGCTATTGCCCACGGTTTTGGGGTTCCAGGGATATTTAAAACGACCGTAAGACTCAATACATGTTTGAGAGTTAAGACCAAAAACTCTTTGTTTTCACGTTTATGGCTGTTTTTATGAGCTATAGCCCACGATTTGGGGGTTCTAGTGTGATTAACGATGATACCAGAAGACTCGATACATGTTTGAGAGTTATGACCAAAAACTATTTGTTTTCGCGTTTACCATCGTTTTCATGAGCTATTGTCCATAGTTTTAGGGCTCCGGGCAATTTACATTGCGTGTAAGACTCGATGTATGTTTGAGAGATTTGACCAAAAACTCGTCGTTTTCGCGTTTGATGACCGTTTTCATGATCTACGTGCCATAGTTTTGGGGTTGCATGGAGATTTACAATGACCATCAGACTAGATACACTTTTGAGAGTTATTACAACAAACTGGTCGTTTTCATGTTTTACCACCGTTTTCATGAGCTATAATCGACAGTTTTGACATTCCATGGAGATTTACGACGACCGTAAGACCCGATACATGTTTGAGAGTTATGGCCAAAAACTATTTGTTTTCGCGTTTTACCATTGTTTTCATGAGTTATTGCCCACAGATTTGGGGCTCCGGGCAATTTGCATTGCCCATAAGACTCGATATATGTTTGAGATATTTGACCAAAAACTCGTCCTTTTCCCGTTTGATGACCGTTTTTTTCATGACCAATGTGCCATAGTTTTGGGGTTCCAGTGCGATTTACAACGAATGTAAGACCTGATACATGTTTGAGAGATAAGACCAAAATCTCATCGTTTTCTCGTTTTATGGTCGTTTTCATGAGCTATTGCCCACAATTTTTAGGATTCTAGGGAGATTTACAACGAGCGTAAGACTCGATACATGTTAAGACCAAAACCTTGTCGTTTTCTCGTTTATGGTTTTTTATGAGCTATAGCCCATGATTTTGGGGTTCTAGTGCGATTTATGACAACCGTAACACCAGATACATGTTTGGGAGTTATGACCAAAAACTGTTTGTTTCCATGTTTTACCACCATTATCATTAGCTATTGCCCACAATTTTGGGGCTCTGGAAAATTTGCATGGCCAGTAAGAGTCGATATATGTTTAAGAGATATTACAAAAAACTCTTCGTTTTAGCGTTTCATTATCGTTTACAATAGCTACTAGCTACGACATTGGGGTTCCGTGGAGATTTATAATGACCGTAAGAAACGATACATGTTTAAGAGCCACGATAAAAAACTTGTCATTTTCTCGTATTATGGCCATTTTAATGAGCTATTGACCAAAATTTTGGGGCACAAGGGCGATTTACGACGACCGCAAGACCCGATACATGTTTGAGAGTTATGACCAAAAACTCGTCGTTTTCATGTTTTACCACCGTTTCCATGAGATATTTCTCACAATTTTGGGCCTTAGGGGCGATTTGGATTGCCCGTAAAACGTGATATATGTTTGAGAGATATGACCAAAATCTCATCGTTTTCTTTTTTTTTATGGTAATTTTCATGAGCTGTTGCTGATGCTTTTGGGGTTCCAGGGATATTAAAAACAACTGTAAGACTCGATACATGTTTGAGAGTTAAGACCAAAAACTTGTCATTTTTTCGTTTATGGTTGTTTTTATAAGCTATATCCCACGATTTTGGGGTTCTAGTGCGATTCTGACGTAGTAAGACCCAATACATGTTTGAGAGTTATGACCCAAAACTGTTTCTTTTCGCGTTTTACCATCGTTTTCATGAGGTATTGCCCATGATTTTGGGGTTCTAAGGCGATTTATGACGACCGTAAGACCCGATACATGTTTGAGAGTTATGACCAAAATCTATTTGTTTTTGTGTTTTATGACCATTTTCATGAGTTATTACCCATAGTTTTGGGGGTTCCAGCGACATTTACAATGACCGTAAGACCCGATACATGTTTGAGAGTTATGACCAAAAACTCGTTGTTTTCTCTTTTTATGGTTGTTTTCATGAGCTATTGCCCACGGTTTTGGGGTACCAGAGCGATTTATGATGACTGTAAGACGCGATCTCATGTTTGAGATTTATGACCAAAAACTATTTGTTTTTGTTTTTTACCATCGTTTTCATGAGCTATTGCCCACAAATTTGTGGTTCCAGGGAAATTTGCATGGACTCGATATATGTTTGAGAGATGTGACCAAAAACTTGTCGATTTCCGTTGGACGACCCTTTTCATGAGCTACTACCTACGATTTTGTGGTTCTAGGGATATTTATAATGACCGTAAGACCTGATACATGTTTGAGAGTTACGACCAAAAACTTGTCGTTTTCTCGTCGTATGGCCATTTTGTTCACCTATAGCCTATAGTTTTGGGTTACTAGGGCGATTTAACACGCAGCAAGACCTGATACCTGTTTGCGAGTTAGGACCACAACCTCGTCGTTTTCGCGTTTTACGACCGTTTTCATGAGATATTGCCCACAGTTTTGGGTCCCCGGGGCGATTTGGATTGCACGTAAAACGCGATACATGTTTGAGAGATATGACCAAAATCTCACCATTTCTCGATTTATGTTCGTTTTCATAACCTATTGCCCACGGTTTTGGGTTTCCAGGTATATTTAAAACGACCGTAAGACTCAATACATGTTTGAGAGTTAAGACCAAAAACTCTTTGTTTTCTCGTTTATGGCTGTTTTTATGAGCTATAGCCCACGATTTGGGGGTTCTAGTGTGATTAACGATGATACCAGAAGACTCGATACATGTTTGAGAGTTATGACCAAAAACTATTTGTTTTCGCGTTTACCATCGTTTTCATGAGCTATTGTCCATAGTTTTAGGGCTCCGCAATTTAAATTGCATGTAAGAATCGATCTATGTTTTAGAGATTTGAACAAAACTCGTTTCGCTTGATGACCGTTTTCATGATCTACGTGCCATAGTTTTGGGGTTGCATGGAGATTTACAATGACCATCAGACTAGATACACTTTTGAGAGTTATTACAACAAACTGGTCGTTTTCATGTTTTACCACCGTTTTCATGAGCTATAATCGGCGCTTGACGTTCCATGGAGATTCTGACGGCCGTAAGACCCGATACATGTTTGAGAGTTATGGCCAAACACTATTTGTTTTCGCGTTTTACCACTGTTTTCATGAGCTATTGCCCACAGATTTGGGGCTCCGGGCAATTTGCATTGCCCATAAGACTCGATATATGTTTGAGATATTTGACCAAAAACTCTTCCTTTTCCCGTTTGATGACCGTTTTTTTCATGACCAATGTGCCATAGTTTTGGGGTTCCAGTGCGATTTACAACGACTGTAAGACTTGATACATGTTTGAGAGATAAGACCAAAATCTCATTGTTTTCTCGTTTTATGGTCGTTTTCATGAGCTATTGCCCATGATTTTTAGGGTTCTAGGGAGATTTACAACGAGCGTAAGACTCGATACATGTTAAGACCAAAACCTTGTCGTTTTCTCGTTTATGGTTTTTTATGAGCTATAGCCCATGATTTTGGGGTTCGATTGCTATTTATGACAACCGTAACACCAGATACATGTTTGAGAGTTATGACCAAAAACTGTTTGTTTCCATGTTTTACCACCATTATCATTAGCTATTGCCCATAATTTTGGGGCTCTGGTAAATTTGCATGCCCGTAAGAGTCGATATATGTTTAAGAGATATTACCAAAAACTCTTCGTTTTAGCGTTTCATTATCCTTTTCAATAGCTACTAGCTACGATTTTGGGGTTCCGGGGAGATTTATAATGACAGTAAGAAACGATACATGTTTAAGATCTACGATAAAAAACTTGTCGTTTTCTCGTATTATGGCCATTTTAATGAGCTATTGACCACAGTTTTGGGGTACTAGGACGATTTACGATGACCGCAAGACCCGACACATGTTTGAGAGTTAAGACCAAAAACTCGACGTTTTTTCGTTTATTGCTGTTTTTATGAGCTATAGTCTACGATTTTGGGGTTCTAGTGCGATTTACGACGACCGTAAGACCCAATACATGTTTGAGAGTTATGACCAAAAATTGTTTGTTTTTGCGTTTTACAATCGTTTTTATGAGGTATTGCCCACAATTTTGGTGTTCTAAGGCTATCTACGACAATCGTAACACCCGATACATGTTTGAGAGTTATGACCAAAAACTATTTGTTTTTGCGTTTTACGACCATTTTCATGAGTTATTACGCATAGTTTTGGGGGTTCCAGTGACATTTACAACGACCGTAAGACCCGATACATGTTTGAGAATTATGACCAAAAACTCGTTGTTTTCTCTTTTTATGGTCGTTTTCATGAGCTATTTCCCACGGTTTTGGGGTACCAGAGCGATTTACGACCACCGTAAGACTCGATCTCATGTTTGAGATTTATGACCAAAAACTGTTTGTTTTTGTGTTTTACCGTCGTTTTCATGAGCTATTGCCCACAATTTTGTGGCTCCGGGGCAATTTGCATGGCCCGTAAGACTCGATATATGTTTGAGAGATATGACCAAAAACTTGTCGATTTCACGTTTGACGGCCCTTTTCATGAGCTACTACCTACGATTTTGTGGTTCTAGGGATATTTATAATGACCGTAAGATCTGATACATGTTTGAGAGTTACGACCAAAAACTTGTCGTTTTCTCCTCGTATAGCCATTTTGTTTAGCTATTGCCCATAGTTTTGGGTTACTAGGGAGATTTACCAAGACCGCAAGACCCGATACATGTTTGAGAGTTATGACCAAAAACTCGACGTTTTCATGAGATATTGCCCACAGTTTTGGGCCTCCGGGGCGATTTGGTTTGCCAGTAAAACGCGGTACATGTTTGAGAGATATGACCAAAATCTCATCGTTTTCTTGTTTTATGGTAATTTTCATGAGCTGTTGCCCACTGTTTTGGGGTTATAGGGATATTAAAAACGACCATAACACTCGATACATGTTTGAGAGTTAAGACCAAAAACTCGACGTTTTTTCGTTTATTGCTGTTTTTATGAGCTATAGCCTACGATTTTGGGGTTCTAGTGCGATTTACGACGACCGTAAGACCCAATACATGTTTGAGAGTTATGACCAAAAATTGTTTGTTTTTGCGTTTTACCATCGTTTTTATGAGGTATTGCCCACACTTTTGGGGTTCTAAGGCTATCTACGACAATCGTAACACCCGATACATGTTTGAGAGTTATGACCAAAAACTATTTGTTTTTGTGTTTTACGACCATTTTCATGAGTTATTACGCATAGTTTTGGCGGTTCCAGTGACATTTACAACGACCGTAAGACCCGATACATGTTTGAGAGTTATGACCAAAAACTCGTTTTTTTCTGTTTTTATGGTCGTTTTCATGAGCTATTTCCCACGGTTTTGGGGTACCAGAGCGATTTACGAAGACCATAAGACGCGATCTCATGCTTGAGATTTATGAACAAAAACTGTTTGTTTTTGTCTTTTACCGTCGTTTTCATGAACTATTGCCCACAATTTTGTGGCTCCGGGGCAATTAGCATGGCCCGTAAGACTCGATATATGTTTGAGAGATATGACCAAAAACTTGTCAATTTCACGTTTGACGGCCCTTTTCATGAGCTACTACCTCCGATTTTGTGGTTCTAGGGATATTTATAATGACCATAAGATCTGATACATGTTTGAGATTTACGACCAAAAACTTGTCGATTTAAACTCATATATCCATTTTGTTTAGCTATTGCCCATAGTTTTGGGTTACTAGGGAGATTTACCAAGACCGCAAGACCCGATACATGTTTGAGAGTTATGACCAAAAACTCGACGTTTTCGCGTTTTACGACCGTTTTCATGAGATATTGCCCACTGTTTTGGGCCTCCGGGGCGATTTGGTTTGCCCGTAAAACGCGATATATGTTTTAGAGATATGACCAAAATCTCATCGTTTTCTTGTTTTATGGTAATTTTCATGAGCTGTTGCCCACTGTTTTGGGGTTATAGGGATATTAAAAACGACCATAACACTCGATACATGTTTGAGAGTTAAGACCAAAAACTCGCTTTTTTCGTTTATTCTCGCTTTTATGAGCTATAGCCTACGATTTTTGGGTTCTAGTGCGATTTACGACGACCGTAAGACCCAATACATGTTTGAGAGTTATGACCAAAAATTGTTTGTTTTTGCGTTGTACCATCGTTTTTATGAGGTATTGCCCACAATTTTGGGGTTCTAAGGCTATCTACGACAATCGTAACACCCGATACATGTTTGAGAGTTATGACCAAAAACTATTTGTTTTTGCGTTTTACGACCATTTTCATGAGTTATTACGCATAGTTTTGGGGGTTCCAGTGACATTTACAACGACCGTAAGACCCGATACATGTTTGAGAGTTATGACCAAAAACTTCTTTTTTACATTTTTATGGTCGCTTTTCATGAGCTATTTCCCACGGTTTTGGGGTACTAGAGCGATTTACGAAGACCATAAGACACGATCTCATGCTTGAGATTTATGACCAAAAACTGTTTGTTTTTGTGTTTTACCATCGTTTTCATGAGCTATTGCCCACAATTTTGTGGCTCCGGGGCAATTAGCATGGCCCGTAAGACTCGTTATATGTTTGAGAGATATGACCAAAAACTTGTCGATTTCACGTTTGACGGCCCTTTTCATGAGCTACTACCTCCGATTTTGTGGTTCTAGGGATATTTATAATGACCGTAAGATCTGATACATGTTTGAGAGTTACGACCAAAAACTTGTCGTTTTCTCCTCGTATAGCCATTTTGTTTAGCTATTGCCCATAGTTTTGGGTTACTAGGGAGATTTACCAAGACCGCAAGACCCGATACATGTTTGAGAGTTATGACCAAAAACTCGACGTTTTCATGAGATATTGCCCACAGTTTTGGGCCTCCGGGGCGATTTGGTTTGCCAGTAAAACGCGGTACATGTTTGAGAGATATGACCAAAATCTCATCGTTTTCTTGTTTTATGGTAATTTTCATGAGCTGTTGCCCACTGTTTTGGGGTTATAGGGATATTAAAAACGACCATAACACTCGATACATGTTTGAGAGTTAAGACCAAAAACTCGACGTTTTTTCGTTTATTGCTGTTTTTATGAGCTATAGCCTACGATTTTGGGGTTCTAGTGCGATTTACGACGACCGTAAGACCCAATACATGTTTGAGAGTTATGACCAAAAATTGTTTGTTTTTGCGTTTTACCATCGTTTTTATGAGGTATTGCCCACACTTTTGGGGTTCTAAGGCTATCTACGACAATCGTAACACCCGATACATGTTTGAGAGTTATGACCAAAAACTATTTGTTTTTGTGTTTTACGACCATTTTCATGAGTTATTACGCATAGTTTTGGCGGTTCCAGTGACATTTACAACGACCGTAAGACCCGATACATGTTTGAGAGTTATGACCAAAAACTCGTTTTTTTGCTTTTATGGTCGCTTTTCATGAGCTATTTCCCACGGTTTTGGGGTACCAGAGCGATTCTGAAGACCATAAGACGCGATCTCATGCTTGAGATTTATGAACAAAAACTGTTTGTTTTTGTCTTTTACCGTCGTTTTCATGAACTATTGCCCACAATTTTGTGGCTCCGGGGCAATTAGCATGGCCCGTAAGACTCGATATATGTTTGAGAGATATGACCAAAAACTTGTCAATTTCACGTTTGACGGCCCTTTTCATGAGCTACTACCTCCGATTTTGTGGTTCTAGGGATATTTATAATGACCATAAGATCTGATACATGTTTGAGATTTACGACCAAAAACTTGTCGTTTTCTCCTCGTATAGCCATTTTGTTTAGCTATTGCCCATAGTTTTGGGTTACTAGGGAGATTTACCAAGACCGCAAGACCCGATACATGTTTGAGAGTTATGACCAAAAACTCGCTTTTCGCTTTACTGACCGTTTCATGAGATATTGCCTTTGCTTTGGGCCTCAGGCGATTTGGTTTGCAGTAAACGCGATATATGTTTTAGAGATATGACCAAAATCTCATCGTTTTCTTGTTTTATGGTAATTTTCATGAGCTGTTGCCCACTGTTTTGGGGTTATAGGGATATTAAAAACGACCATAACACTCGATACATGTTTGAGAGTTAAGACCAAAAACTCGACGTTTTTTCGTTTATTGCTGTTTTTATGAGCTATAGCCTACGATTTTTGGGTTCTAGTGCGATTTACGACGACCGTAAGACCCAATACATGTTTGAGAGTTATGACCAAAAATTGTTTGTTTTTGCGTTGTACCATCGTTTTTATGAGGTATTGCCCACAATTTTGGGGTTCTAAGGCTATCTACGACAATCGTAACACCCGATACATGTTTGAGAGTTATGACCAAAAACTATTTGTTTTTGCGTTTTACGACCATTTTCATGAGTTATTACGCATAGTTTTGGGGGTTCCAGTGACATTTACAACGACCGTAAGACCCGATACATGTTTGAGAGTTATGACCAAAAACTCGTTTTTTTCTGTTTTTATGGTCGTTTTCATGAGCTATTTCCCACGGTTTTGGGGTACTAGAGCGATTTACGAAGACCATAAGACACGATCTCATGCTTGAGATTTATGACCAAAAACTGTTTGTTTTTGTGTTTTACCATCGTTTTCATGAGCTATTGCCCACAATTTTGTGGCTCCGGGGCAATTAGCATGGCCCGTAAGACTCGTTATATGTTTGAGAGATATGACCAAAAACTTGTCGATTTCACGTTTGACGGCCCTTTTCATGAGCTACTACCTCCGATTTTGTGGTTCTAGGGATATTTATAATGACCGTAAGATCTGATACATGTTTGAGAGTTACGACCAAAAACTTGTCATTTTCTCCTCGTATAGCCATTTTGTTTAGCTATTGCCCATAGTTTTGGGTTACTAGGGAGATTTACCAAGACCGCAAGACCCGATACATGTTTGAGAGTTATGACCAAAAACTCGACGTTTTCGTGTTTTACGACCGTTTTCATGAGATATTGCCCACAGTTTTGGGCCTCTGGGGCGATTTGGATTGCCCGTAAAACGCGGTATATGTTTGAGAGATACGACCAAAATCTCATTGTTTTCTCGATTTATGGTCATTTTCATGAGCCATTGCCCACGGTTTTGGGGGTTCCAGGGATATTTAAAAAGACCGTAAGACTCGATACATGTTTGAGAGTTAAGACCAAAAACTCGTCGTTTTCTCGTTTTATGGCCATTTTATTGAGCTATTGACCACATTTTTGGGGTACTAGGGCGATTTATGACGACCGGAGGACCCGATATATGTTTGAGAGTTATGACCAAAAACTCGTCGTTTTCGCGTTTTATGACCGTTTTCATGAGATATTGCCCACAGTTTTGGGCCTCCAGGGCGATTTGATTCCCCGTAAAACACGATATATGTTTTAGAGATATGACCAAAATCTCATCGTTTTCTTGTTTTATGGTAATTTTCATGTTTGTTGCCTTTGTTTTTGGGGTTATAGGGATATTAAAAACGACCGTAAGACTCGATACATGTTTGAGAGTTAAGACCAAAAACTCGACGTTTTTTCGTTTATTGCTGTTTTTATGAGCTATAGCCTACGATTTTGGGGTTCTAGTGCGATTTACGACGACCGTAAGACCCAATACATGTTTGAGAGTTCTGACCAAAAAATGTTTGTTTTTGCGTTTTACCATCGTTTTTATGAGGTACTGCCCACAATTTTGGTGTTCTAAGGCTATCTACGACAATCGTAACACCCGATACATGTTTGAGATTTATGACCAAAAACTATTTGTTTTTGCGTTTTACGACCATTTTCATTAGTTATTACTCATAGTTTTGGGGGTTCCAGTGACATTTACAATGACCGTAAGACCCCATACATGTTTGAGAATTATGACCAAAAACTCGTTGTTTTCTGTTTTTATGGTCGTTTTCATGAGCTATTTCCCACGGTTTTGGGGTACCAGAGCGATTTACGACCACCGTAAGACGCGATCTCATGTTTGAGATTTATGACCAAAAACTGTTTGTTTTTGTGTTTTACCGTCGTTTTCATGAGCTATTGCCCACAATTTTGTGGCTCCGGGGCAATTTGCATGGCCCGTTAGACTCGATATATGTTTCAGAGATATGACCAAAAACTGGTCGATTTCACATTTGACGGAACTTTTCATGAGCTACTACCTACGATTTTGTGGTTCTAGGGATATTTATAATGACCGTAAGATCTGATACATGTTTGAGAGGTACGACCAAAAACTTGTCGTTTTCTCGTCGTATAGCCATTTTGTTTAGCTATTACCCATAGTTTTGGGTTACTAGGGAGATTTACCAAGACCGCAAGACCCGATACATGTTTGAGAGTTATGACCAAAAACTCGACGTTTTCGCGTTTTACAACCGTTTTCATGAGATATTGCCCACAGGTTTGAGCCTCCGGGGCGATTTGGATTGCCCTAAAACGCGGTACATGTTTGAGAGATATGACCAAAATCTGATTGTTTTCTCGATTTATGGTCGTTTTCATGAGCTATTGCCCATGGTTTTGGGGGTTCTAGGGATATTTCAAAAGACCGTAAGACTCGATACATGTTTGAGAGTTAAGACCAAAATGTCGACGTTTTCTCGTTTTATGGCCATTTTAATGAGCTATTGACCATAGTTTTGGGTTACTAGGGAGATTTACGATGACCGCAGGACCCGATACATGGTTGAGAGTTATGACCAAAAACTCGACGTTTTCGCGTTTTACGACCGTTTTCATGAGATATTGCCCACAGTTTTGGGCCTCCGGGGCGATTTGGATTGCCCGTAAAACGCGATATATGTTTTAGAGATATGACCAAAATCTCATCGTTTTCTTGTTTTATGGTAATTTTCATGAGCTGTTGCCCACTGTTTTGGGGTTATAGGGATATTAAAAACGACCGTAAGACTCGATACATGTTTGAGAGTTAAGACCAAAAACTCGACGTTCTTTCGTTTATTGCTGTTTTTATGAGCTATAGCCTACGATTTTGGGGTTCTAGTGCGATTTACGACGACCATAAGGCCCAATACATGTTTGAGAGTTACGACCAAAAAATGTTTGTTTTTGCGTTTTACCATCGTTTTTATGAGGTATTGCCCACAATTTTGGGGTTCTAAGGCTATCTACGACAATTGTAACAGCCGATACATGTTTCAGAGTTATGACCAAAAACTATTTGTTTTTGCGTTTTACGACCATTTTCATGAGTTATTACGCATAGTTTTGGGGGTTCTAGTGACATTTACAACGACCGTAAGACCCGATACATGTTTGAGAGTTATGATAAAAGCCTGCTTTTTTGCTTTTTATGGTCGCTTTTTCATGAGCTATTTCCCACGGTTTTGGGGTACCAGAGCGATTCTGAAGACCATAAGACGCGATCTCATGCTTGAGATTTATGACCAAAACTGTTTGTTTTGTGTTTTACCGTCGTTTTCATGAGCTATTGCCCACAATTTTGTGGCTCGGCAATTAGCATGGCGTGAAGACTCGATATATGTTTGAGAGATATGACCAAAAACTTGTCGATTTCACGTTTGACGGCCCTTTTCATGAGCTACTACCTACGATTTTGTGGTTCTAGGGATATTTATAATAACCGTAAGATCTGATACATGTTTGAGAGTTACGACCAAACACTTGTCATTTTCTCGTCGTATAGCCATTTTGTTTAGCTATTGCCCATAGTTTTGGGTTACTAGGGAGATTTACCAAGACCGCAAGACCCGATACATGTTTGAGAGTTATGACCAAAAACTCGACGTTTTCGCGTTTCGCTTTTCATGAGATATTGCCTACGCTTTTGGGCCTCCGGCGATTTGATTGCTCAGAAACGCGATATATGTTTTAGAGATATGACCAAAATCTCATCGTTTTCTTGTTTTATGGTAATTTTCATGAGCTGTTGCCCACTGTTTTGGGGTTATAGGGATATTAAAAACGACCGTAAGACTCGATACATGTTTGAGAGTTAAGACCAAAAACTCGACGTTCTTTCGTTTATTGCTGTTTTGATGAGCTATAGCCTACGATTTTAGGGTTCTAGTGCGATTTACGACGACCATAAGACCCAATACATGTTTGAGAGTTATGACCAAAAATTGTTTGTTTTTGCATTTTACCATCGTTTTATGAGGTATTGCCCACAATTTTGGGGTTCTAAGGCTATCTACGACAATCGTAACAGCCGATACATGTTTCAGAGTTATGACCAAAAACTATTTGTTTTTGCGTTTTACGACCATTTTCATGAGTTATTACGCATAGTTTTGGGGGTTCTAGTGACATTTACAACGACCGTAAGACCCGATACATGTTTGAGAGTTATGACCAAAAACTCGTTTTTTCTGTTTTTATGGTCGTTTTCATGAGCTATTTCCCACGGTTTTGGGGTACCAGAGCGATTTACGAAGACCATAAGACGCGATCTCATGCTTGAGATTTATGACCAAAACCGCTTTGTTTTGTGTTTTCTGCGTCGTTTCATGAGCTATTGCCCACAATTTTGTGGCTCCGGGGCAATTAGCATGGCCCGTAAGACTCGATATATGTTTGAGAGATATGACCAAAAACTTGTCGATTTCACGTTTGACGGCTCTTTTCATGAGCTACTACCTACAATTTTGTGGTTCTAGGGATATTTATAATGACTGTAAGATCTGATACATGTTTGAGATTTACGACCAAAAACTTGTCGTTTTCTCCTCGTATAGCCATTTTGTTTAGCTATTGCCCATAGTTTTGGGTTACTAGGGAGATTTACCAAGACCGCAAGACCCGATACATGTTTGAGAGTTATGACCAAAAACTCGACGGTTTCGCGTTTTACGACCGTTTTCGTGAGATATTGCCCACAGTTTTGGGCCTCCGGGGCGATTTGGATTGCCCGTAAAACGCGATATATGTTTTAGAGATATGACCAAAATCTCATCGTTTTCTTGTTTTATGGTAATTTTCACATTTGTTGCCCTTTGTTTTGGGGTTATAGGGATATTAAAAACGACCGTAAGACTCGATACATGTTTGAGAGTTAAGACCAAAAACTCGACGTTTTTTCGTTTATTGCTGTTTTTATGAGCTATAGCCTACGATTTTGGGGTTCTAGTGCGATTTACGACGACCGTAAGACCCAATACATGTTTGAGAGTTATGACCAAAAATTGTTTGTTTTTGCGTTTTACCATCGTTTTTATGAGGTATTGCCCACAATTTTGGGGTTCTAAGGCTATCTACGACAATCGTAACAGCCGATACATGTTTCAGAGTTATGACCAAAAACTATTTGTTTTTATGCTTTTACACCATTTTCATGAGTTATTACGCATAGTTTTGGGGGTTCTAGTGACATTTACAACGACCGTAAGACCCGATACATGTTTGAGAGTTATGACCAAAAACTCGTTTTTTCTGTTTTTATGGTCGTTTTCATGAGCTATTTCCCACGGTTTTGGGGTACCAGAGCGATTTACGAAGACCATAAGACGCGATCTCATGCTTGAGATTTATGACCAAAAACTGTTTGTTTTTGTGTTTTACCGTCGTTTTCATGAGCTATTGCCCACAATTTTGTGGCTCCGGGGCAATTTGCATGGCCCGTAAGACTCGATATATGTTTGAGAGATATGACCAAAAACTTGTCGATTTCACGTTTGACGGCCCTTTTCATGAGCTACTACCTACGATTTTGTGGTTCTAGGGATATTTATAATAACCGTAAGATTGATACATGTTTGAGATTTACGACCAAAAACTTGTCGTTTTCTCCTCGTATAGCCATTTTGTTTAGCTATTGCCCATAGTTTTGGGTTACTAGGGAGATTTACCAAGACCGCAAGACCCGATACATGTTTGAGAGTTATGACCAAAAACTCGACGTTTTCGCTTTTACTTAATTGCTTTTCATGAGATATTGCCTGCTTTGGGCCTCCGCGAAAGCGTTTGGATTGATCAGAAACGCGATATATGTTTTAGAGATATGACCAAAATCTCATCGTTTTCTTGTTTTATGGTAATTTTCATGAGCTGTTGCCCACTGTTTTGGGGTTATAGGGATATTAAAAACGACCGTAAGACTCGATACATGTTTGAGAGTTAAGACCAAAAACTCGACGTTCTTTCGTTTATTTCTGTTTTTATGATCTATAGCCTACGATTTTGGGGTTCTAGTGTGATTTACGACGACCATAAGACCCAATACATGTTTGAGAGTTACGACCAAAAATTGTTTGTTTTTGCGTTTTACCATCGTTTTTATGAGGTATTGCCCACAATTTTGGGGTTCTAAGGCTATCTACGACAATCGTAACAGCCGATACATGTTTAAGAGTTATGACCAAAAACTATTTGTTTTTGCGTTTTACGACCATTTTCATGAGTTATTATGCATAGTTTTGGGGGTTCTAGTGACATTTACAATGACCGTAAGACCCGATACATGTTTGAGAGTTATGACCAAAAACTCGTTTTTTCTGTTTTTATGGTCGTTTTCATGAGCTATTTCCCACGGTTTTGGGGTACCAGAGCGATTCTGAAGACCATAAGACGCGATCTCATGCTTGAGATTTATGACCAAAAACTGTTTGTTTTTGTGTTTTACCGTCGTTTTCATGAGCTATTGCCCACAATTTTGTGGCTCCGGGGCAATTAGCATGGCCCGTAAGACTCGATATATGTTTGAGAGATATGACCAAAAACTTGTCGATTTCACGTTTCACGGCCCTTTTCATGATCTACTACCTACAATTTTGTGGTTCTAGGGATATTTATAATGACTGTAAGATCTGATACATGTTTGAGATTTACGACCAAAAACTTGTCGTTTTCTCCTCGTATAGCCATTTTGTTTAGCTATTGCCCATAGTTTTGGGTTACTAGGGAGATTTACCAAGACCGCAAGACCCGATACATGTTTGAGAGTTATGACCAAAAACTCGACGTTTTCGCGTTTTACGACCGTTTTCATGAGATATTGCCCACAGTTTTGGGCCTCCGGGGCGATTTGGATTGCCCGTAAAACGCGATATATGTTTTAGAGATCTGACCAAAATCTCATCGTTTTCTTGTTTTATGGTAATTTTCATGAGCTGTTGCCTTTGTTTTTGGGGTTATAGGGATATTAAAAACGACCGTAAGACTCGATACATGTTTGAGAGTTAAGACCAAAAACTCGACGTTCTTTCGTTTATTGCTGTTTTTATGAGCTATAGCCTACGATTTTGGGGTTCTAGTGCGATTTACGACGACCATAAGACCCAATACATGTTTGAGAGTTACGACCAAAAATTGTTTGTTTTTGCGTTTTACCATCGTTTTTATGAGGTATTGCCCACAATTTTGGGGTTCTAAGGCTATCTACGACAATCGTAACAGCCGATACATGTTTCAGAGTTATGACCAAAAACTATTTGTTTTTGCGTTTTACGACCATTTTCATGAGTTATTACGCATAGTTTTGGGGGTTCTAGTGACATTTACAACGACCGTAAGACCCGATACATGTTTGAGAGTTATGACCAAAAACTCGTTTTTTCTGTTTTTATGGTCGTTTTCATGAGCTATTTCCCACGGTTTTGGGGTACCAGAGCGATTTACGAAGACCATAAGACGCGATCTCATGCTTGAGATTTATGACCAAAAACTGTTTGTTTTTGTGTTTTACCGTCGTTTTCATGAGCTATTGCCCACAATTTTGTGGCTCCGGGGCAATTAGCATGGCCCGTAAGACTCGATATATGTTTGAGAGATATGACCAAAAACTTGTCGATTTCACGTTTGACGGCCCTTTTCATGAGCTACTACCTACGATTTTGTGGTTCTAGGGATATTTATAATAACCGTAAGATCTGATACATGTTTGAGAGTTACGACCAAACACTTGTCATTTTCTCGTCGTATAGCCATTTTGTTTAGCTATTGCCCATAGTTTTGGGTTACTAGGGAGATTTACCAAGACCGCAAGACCCGATACATGTTTGAGAGTTATGACCAAAAACTCGACGTTTTCGCGTTTTACGACCGTTTTCATGAGATATTGCCCACAGTTTTGGGCCTCCGGGGCGATTTGGATTGCCCGTAAAACGCGATATATGTTTTAGAGATATGACCAAAATCTCATCGTTTTCTTGTTTTATGGTAATTTTCATGAGCTGTTGCCCACTGTTTTGGGGTTATAGGGATATTAAAAACGACCGTAAGACTCGATACATGTTTGAGAGTTAAGACCAAAAACTCGACGTTCTTTCGTTTATTTCTGTTTTTATGATCTATAGCCTATGATTTTGGGGTTCTAGTGCGATTTACGACGACCATAAGACCCAATACATGTTTGAGAGTTACGACCAAAAATTGTTTGTTTTTGCGTTTTACCATCGTTTTTATGAGGTATTGCCCACAATTTTGGGGTTCTAAGGCTATCTACGACAATCGTAACAGCCGATACATGTTTCAGAGTTATGACCAAAAACTATTTGTTTTTGCGTTTTACGACCATTTTCATGAGTTATTACGCATAGTTTTGGGGGTTCTAGTGACATTTACAACGACCGTAAGACCCGATACATGTTTGAGAGTTATGACGAAAAACTCGTTTTTTCTGTTTTTATGGTCGTTTTCATGAGCTATTTCCCACGGTTTTGGGGTACTAGAGCGATTTACGAAGACCATAAGACGCGATCTCATGCTTGAGATTTATGACCAAAAACTGTTTGTTTTTGTGTTTTACCGTCGTTTTCATGAGCTATTGCCCACAATTTTGTGGCTCCGGGGCAATTAGCATGGCCCGTAAGACTCGATATATGTTTGAGAGATATGACCAAAAACTTGTCGATTTCACGTTTGACGGCTCTTTTCATGAGCTACTACCTACAATTTTGTGGTTCTAGGGATATTTATAATGACTGTAAGATCTGATACATGTTTGAGATTTACGACCAAAAACTTGTCGTTTTCTCCTCGTATAGCCATTTTGTTTAGCTATTGCCCATAGTTTTGGGTTACTAGGGAGATTTACCAAGACCGCAAGACCCGATACATGTTTGAGAGTTATGACCAAAAACTCGACGTTTTCGCGTTTTACGACCGTTTTCATGAGATATTGCCCACAGTTTTGGGCCTCCGGGGCGATTTGGATTGCCCGTAAAACGCGATATATGTTTTAGAGATATGACCAAAATCTCATCGTTTTCTTGTTTTATGGTAATTTTCATGAGTCATTGCCTTTGTTTTGGGGTTATAGGGATATTAAAAACGACCGTAAGACTCGATACATGTTTGAGAGTTAAGACCAAAAACTCGACGTTCTTTCGTTTATTTCTGTTTTTATGATCTATAGCCTATGATTTTGGGGTTCTAGTGCGATTTACGACGACCATAAGACCCAATACATGTTTGAGAGTTACGACCAAAAATTGTTTGTTTTTGCGTTTTACCATCGTTTTTATGAGGTATTGCCCACAATTTTGGGGTTCTAAGGCTATCTACGACAATCGTAACAGCCGATACATGTTTGAGAGTTATGACCAAAAACTATTTGTTTTTGCGTTTTACGACCATTTTCATGAGTTATTACGCATAGTTTTGGGGGTTCTAGTGACATTTACAACGACCGTAAGACCCGATACATGTTTGAGAGTTATGACCAAAAACTCGTTCTTTTCTCTTTTTATGGTCGTTTTCATGAGCTATTTCCCACGGTTTTGGGGTACCAGAGCGATTTACGAAGACCATAAGACGCGATCTCATGCTTGAGATTTATGACCAAAAACTGTTTGTTTTTGTGTTTTACCGTCGTTTTCATGAGCTATTGCCCACAATTTTGTGGCTCCGGGGCAATTTGCATGGCCCGTAAGACTCGATATATGTTTGAGAGATATGACCAAAAACTTGTCTATTTCACGTTTGACGACCGTTTGCATGAGCTACTACCTACAATTTTGTGGTTCTAGGGATATTTATAATGACCGTAAGATCTGATACATGTTTGAGAGTTATGACCAAAAACTTGTCGTTTTCTCGTCGTATAGACATTTTGTTAGCTATTGCCCATAGTTTTGGGTTACTAGGGAGATTTACCAAGACCGCAAGATCCGATACATGTTTGAGAGTTATGACCAAAAACTCGACGTTTTAGCGTTTTACGACCGTTTTCATGAGATATTGCCCATAGTTTTGGGCCTCCGCGGCGATTTTGATTGCCCGTAAAACGCGGTACATTTTCGAGAGATATGACCAAAATCTCATTGTTTTCTCGATTTATGGTCATTTTCATGAGCTATTGCCCATGGTTTTGGGGGTTCCAGGGATATTTAAAAAGACCGTAAGACTCGATACATGTTTGAGAGTTAAGACCAAAAACTCGTCGTTTTCTCGTTTTATGGCCATTTTATTGAGCTATTGACCACATTTTTGGGGTACTAGGGCGATTTACGACGACCGGAGGACCCGATACATGTTTGAGAGTTATGACCAAAAACTAAATCGTTTTTCGCTTTCTGCTTTTCATGATATATTGACCACAGTTTTGGTCCTCCAGGGCGAGATTGTCCGTAAAACTCTATATATGTTTTACAGATATGACCAAAATCTCATCTTTTTCTTGTTTTATGGTAATTTTCATGAGTTACCTTTGTTTTGGGTTTATTGGTATATAAAAAACGACCGTAAGACTCGATACATGTTTGAGAGTTAAGACCAAAAACTCGACGTTTTTTCGTTTATTGCTGTTTTTATGAGCTATAGCCTACGATTTTGGGGTTCTAGTCGATTCTGACGATCGTAAGACCCAATATATGTTTGAGAGTTATGACCAAAAATTGTTTGTTTTTGCGTTTTACCATCGTTTTTATGAGGTATTGCCCACAATTTTGGTGTTCTAAGGCTATCTACGACAATCGTAAATAATTCGATACATGTTTGAGAGTTATGACCAAAACTATTTGTTTTTATGCTTTTTACCATTTTCTTGAGTTATTACGCATAGTTTTGGGGGTTCCATGACATTTACAACGCTGTAAGACCCGATACATGTTTGAGAGTTATGACCAAAAACTCGTTGTTTTCTCTTTTTATGGTCGTTTTCATGAGCTATTTCCCACGGTTTTGGGGTACCAGAGCGATTTACGAAGACCATAAGACGCGATCTCATGCTTGAGATTTATGACCAAAACTGCTTTGTTTTTTGTTTTACCGTCGTTTTCATGAGCTATTGCCCACAATTTTGTGGCTCCGGGGCAATTTGCATGGCCCGTAAGACTCGATATATGTTTGAGAGATATGACCAAAAACTTGTCTATTTCACGTTTGACGACCGTTTGCATGAGCTACTACCTACAATTTTGTGGTTCTAGGGATATTTATAATGACCGTAAGATCTGATACATGTTTGAGAGTTATGACCAAAAACTTGTCGTTTTCTCGTCGTATAGACATTTTGTTAGCTATTGCCCATAGTTTTGGGTTACTAGGGAGATTTACCAAGACCGCAAGATCCGATACATGTTTGAGAGTTATGACCAAAAACTCGACGTTTTAGCGTTTTACGACCGTTTTCATGAGATATTGCCCATAGTTTTGGGCCTCCGCGGCGATTTTGATTGCCCGTAAAACGCGGTACATTTTCGAGAGATATGACCAAAATCTCATTGTTTTCTCGATTTATGGTCATTTTCATGAGCTATTGCCCATGGTTTTGGGGGTAACAGGGATATTTAAAAAGACCGTAAGACTCGATACATGTTTGAGAGTTAAGACCAAAACTTCTGCTTTTGCTTTTATGGCCATTTTATTGAGCTATTGACCATTTTTGGGGTACTAGGGCGATTTACTGATTTACCGGAGGACCCGATACATGTTTGAGAGTTATGACCAAAACTTCGTCGCTTTCGCTTTTACGACCGCTTTTCATGATATATTGCCTACGCTTTGGGCCTCTGTATAGATTGTCCTTAAAACGCTATATATGTTTTACAGATATGACCAAAATCTCATCGTTTTCTTGTTTTATGGTAATTTTCATGAGCTGTTACCCACTGTTTTGGGGTTATAGGGATATTAAAAACGACCGTAAGACTCGATACATGTTTGAGAGTTAAGACCAAAAACTCGACGTTTTTTCGTTTATTGCTGTTTTTATGAGCTATAGCCTACGATTTTGGGGTTCTAGTGCGATTTACGACGATCGTAAGACCCAATATATGTTTGAGAGTTATGACCAAAAATTGTTTGTTTTTGCGTTTTACCATCGTTTTTATGAGGTATTGCCCACAATTTTGGTGTTCTAAGGCTATCTACGACAATCGTAACACCCGATACATGTTTGAGAGTTATGACCAAAAACTATTTGTTTTTGCGTTTTACGACCATTTTCTTGAGTTATTACGCATAGTTTTGGGGGTTCCAGTGACATTTACAACGACCGTTAGACCCGATACATGTTTGAGAGTTATGACCAAAAACTCGTTCTTTTCTCTTTTTATGGTCGTTTTCATGAGCTATTTCCCACGGTTTTGGGGTACCAGAGCGATTTACGAAGACCATAAGACGCGATCTCATGCTTGAGATTTATGACCAAAAACTGTTTGTTTTTGTGTTTTACCGTCGTTTTCATGAGCTATTGCCCACAATTTTGTGGCTCAGGGCAATTGCATGGCCCGTAAGACTCGATATATGTTTGAGAGATATGACCAAAAACTTGTCTATTTCACGTTTGACGACCGTTTGCATGAGCTACTACCTACAATTTTGTGGTTCTAGGGATATTTATAATGACCGTAAGATCTGATACATGTTTGAGAGTTATGACCAAAAACTTGTCGTTTTCTCGTCGTATAGACATTTTGTTAGCTATTGCCCATAGTTTTGGGTTACTAGGGAGATTTACCAAGACCGCAAGATCCGATACATGTTTGAGAGTTATGACCAAAAACTCGACGTTTTAGCGTTTTACGACCGTTTTTATGAGATATTGCCCATAGTTTTGGGCCTCCGCGGCGATTTTGATTGCCCGTAAAACGCGGTACATTTTCGAGAGATATGACCAAAATCTCATTGTTTTCTCGATTTATGGTCATTTTCATGAGCTATTGCCCATGGTTTTGGGGGTTCCAGGGATATTTAAAAAGACCGTAAGACTCGATACATGTTTGAGAGTTAAGACCAAAAACTCGTCGTTTTCTCGTTTTATGGCCATTTTATTGAGCTATCCACATTTTTGGGGTACTAGGCGATTCTTAATCGAGGACCCGATACATGTTTGAGAGTTATGACCAAAACTCGCTGCTTCGCTTTACTTAACCGCTTTTCATGATATATTGCCCACGCTTTGGGCCTCTGCGAGATTGTCCAGAAACGCGATATATGTTTTACGATATGACCAAAATCTCATCGCTTTTCTTGTTTTATGGTAATTTTCATGAGTCATACCTTTGCTTTTGGGGTTATAGGGATATTAAAAACGACCGTAAGACTCGATACATGTTTGAGAGTTAAGACCAAAAACTCGACGTTTTTTCGTTTATTGCTGTTTTTATGAGCAATAGCCTACGATTTTGGGGTTCTAGTGATTCTGACCAAGTAA
Source organism: Avena insularis (assembly GCA_023614405.1). NCBI lineage: Eukaryota > Viridiplantae > Streptophyta > Magnoliopsida > Poales > Poaceae > Avena > Avena insularis. The sequence goes on along the minus strand of CM042693.1, from coordinate 5,793,828 downwards.
GACCCAATATATGTTTGAGAGTTATGACCAAAATTGTTTGTTTTTATGCTTTTACCATCGCTTTTATGAGGTATTGCCCATAATTTTGGTGTTCTAGGCTATCTCGACAATCGTAATAATTCCGATACATGTTTGAGAGTTATGACCAAAACTATTTGTTTTTTGCTTTTACACCATTTTCTTGAGTTATTACGCATAGTTTTGGGGTTCCAGACATTTACAACGGCCGCTAATTCGATACATGTTTGAGAGTTATGACCAAAAACTTCGTTGTTTTCTTTTTATGGTCGTTTTCATGAGCTATTTCCCACGGTTTTGGGGTACCAGAGCGATAGACGCGATCTCATGTTTGAGATGTATGACCAAAAACTGTTTGTTTTTGTGTTTTATCGTCGTTTTCATGAGCTATTGCCCACAATTTTGTGGCTCCGGGGCAATTTGCATGGCCCGTAAGACTGGATATATGTTTGAGAGATATGACCCAAAACTTGTTGATTTCACGTTTGACGACCCTTTTCATGAGCTACTACCTACGATTTTGTGATTCTAGGGATATTTATAATGACCGTAAGATCTGATACATGTTTGAGAGTTACGCCCAAAATCTTGTCGTTTTCTCGTCGTATGGCCATTTTGTTTAGCTATTGCCCATAGTTTTGGGTTACTAGGGAGATTTACCAAGACCGCAAGACCCGATACATGTTTGAGAGTTATGACCAAAAACTCGATGTTTTCGCGTTTTACGACCGTTTTCATGAGATATTGCCCACAGTTTTGGGCCTCATGGCGATTTGATCGATTGCAGAAACACCAGTACATGTTTGAGAGAAAATCTCATTGTTTTCTCGATTTATGGTCGTTTTCATGAGATATTTCCCACGGTTTTGGGGGTTCCACGGATATTTAAAAAGACGGTAAGACTCGATACATGTTTGAGAGTTACGACCAAAAACCCGTCGTTTTCTCGTTTTATATTCATTTTAATTAGCTATTTACCAAATTTTTGGGGTACTAGGGAGATTTACGATGACCACAGGACCCGATACATGTTTGAGAGTTATGACCAAAAACTCGTTTTCGCTGCTTTTAACCGCTTTTCATGAGATATTGCCCACATTTTTGGGCCTCTGGGGCGATTTGATTGCCCATAAAACGCGATATATGTTTGAGAGATATGACCAAAATATCATCGTTTTCTTGTTTTATGGTAATTTTCATGAGCTGTTGCCCACTGTTTTGGGGTTACAGGGATATTAAAAATGACCGTAAGACTCGATACATGTTTGAGAGTTAAGACCAAAAACTCGACGTTTTTTCGTTTATTGCTGTTATTATGAGCCATAGCCTACGATTTTGGGGTTCTAGTGCGATTTACGGCGACCGTAAGATCCAATACATGTTTGAGAGTTATGACCAAAAATTGTTTGTTTTTGCGTTTGACCATCGTTTTTATGAGGTATTGCCCACGATTTTGGGGGTTCGAAGTAGATCTACGACAATCGTAACACACGATACATGTTTGAGAGTTTTGACCAAAAACTATTTTATTTTGCGTTTTACGATCATTTTCATGAGTTATTACGCATAGTTTTGGGGGTTTCCAGTGACATTTACAACGACCGTAAGACCCGATACATGTTTGAGAGTTATGACCAAAAACTCGTTTTTTCTGTTTTTATGGTCGTTTTCATGAGCTATTTCCCACGGTTTTGGGGTACAGGCGATTTATTTAGAAGACCATAAGACGCGATCTCATGCTTGAGATTTATGACCAAAAACTGTTTGTTTTTGTGTTTTACCGTCGTTTTCATGAGCTATTGCCCACAATTTTGTGGCTCCGGGGCAATTAGCATGGCCCGTAAGACTCGATATATGTTTGAGAGATATGACCAAAAACTTGTCAATTTCACGTTTGACGGCTCTTTTCATGAGCTACTACCTACAATTTTGTGGTTCTAGGGATATTTATAATGACTGTAAGATCTGATACATGTTTGAGATTTACGACCAAAAACTTGTCGTTTTCTCCTCGTATAGCCATTTTGTTTAGCTATTGCCCATAGTTTTGGGTTACTAGGGAGATTTACCAAGACCGCAAGACCCGATACATGTTTGAGAGTTATGACCAAAACTTCAGCGTTTCGCTTTTCGACCGTTTTCATGAGATATTGCCCACGCTTTTGGGCCTCCGGGCATTGGATTGCAGTAAACGCGATATATGTTTTAGAGATATGACCAAAATCTCATCGCTTTCTTGTTTTATGGTAATTTTCATGAGTCATCCACTTTGCTTTGGGGGTTATTGGTATATTAAACACGACCGTAAGACTCGATACATGTTTGAGGGTTAAGACCAAAAACTCGACGTTCTTTCGTTTATTGCTGTTTTTATGAGCTATAGCCTACGATTTTGGGGTTCTAGGATTTATTTATGACCATAAGACCCAATACATGTTTGAGAGTTACGACCAAAAATTGTTTGTTTTTATGCTTTTACCATCGCTTTTTATGAGGTATTGCCCACAATTTTGGGGTTCTAAGGCTATCTACGACAATCGTAATAAACGATACATGTTTGAGTTATGACCAAAAACTATTTGTTTTTGCGTTTTACGACCATTTTCATGAGTTATTACGCATAGTTTTGGGGGTTCTAGTGACATTTACAACGACCGTAAGACCCGATACATGTTTGAGAGTTATGACCAAAAACTCGATGTTTCTTGTTTTATGGACGTTTTCATGAGCTATTTCCCACGGTTTTGGGGTACTAGAGCGATTTACGAAGACCATAAGACACGATCTCATGCTTGAGATTTATGACCAAAACTGTTTGTTTTTGTGTTTTACCTGCGTCGTTTTCATGAGCTATCGCCCACAATTTTGTGGCTCCGGGGCAATTAGCATGGCCCGTAAGACTCGATATATGTTTGAGAGATATGACCAAAAACTTGTCGATTTCACGTTTGACGGCTCTTTTCATGAGCTACTACCTACAATTTTGTGGTTCTATGGATATTTATAATGACTGTAAGATCTGATACATGTTTGAGATTTGACCAAAACTTGTCGCTTTCTCCTCAGATAGCCATTTTGTTTAGCTATTGCCCATAGTTTTGGGTTACTAGGAGATTTACCAAGACCGCAAGACCCGATACATGTTTGAGAGTTATGACCAAAACTCGCTGCTTTTCGCTTTCGACCGCTTTCATGAGATATTGCCCACATTTTTGGGCCTCCGGGCGATTTGATTGCCCAGAAACGCGATATATGTTTTAGAGATATGACCAAAATCTCATCGCTTTCTTGTTTTATGGTAATTTTCATGAGTCGTTGCCTTTGCTTTTGGGGTTATAGGGATATTAAAAACGACCGTAAGACTCGATACATGTTTGAGAGTTAAGACCAAAAACTCGACGTTCTTTCGTTTATTTCTGTTTTTATGATCTATAGCCTACGATTTTGGGGTTCTAGTGTGATTTACGACGACCATAAGACCCAATACATGTTTGAGAGTTACGACCAAAATTGTTTGTTTTTATGCTTTTACCATCGCTTTTATGAGGTATTGCCCACAATTTTGGGGTTCTAAGGCTATCTCGACAATCGTAATGTAGATACATGTTTGAGAGTTATGACCAAAACTATTTGTTTTTGCTTTCGACCATTTTCATGAGTTATTACGCATAGTTTTGGGGGTTCTAGTGACATTTACAACGACCGTAAGACCCGATACATGTTTGAGAGTTATGACCAAAAACTCGTTTTTTCTGTTTTTATGGTCGTTTTCATGAGCTATTTCACGGTTTTGGGGGTACCAGAGCGATTCTGAAGACCATAAGACGCGATCTCATGCTTGAGATTTATGACCAAAAACTGTTTGTTTTTGTGTTTTACCGTCGTTTTCATGAGCTATTGCCCACAATTTTGTGGCTCCGGGGCAATTAGCATGGCCCGTAAGACTCGATATATGTTTGAGAGATATGACCAAAAACTTGTCGATTTCACGTTTGACGGCTCTTTTCATGAGCTACTACCTACAATTTTGTGGTTCTATGGATATTTATAATGACTGTAAGATCTGATACATGTTTGAGATTTACGACCAAAAACTTGTCGTTTTCTCCTCGTATAGCCATTTTGTTTAGCTATTGCCCATAGTTTTGGGTTACTAGGGAGATTTACCAAGACCGCAAGACCCGATACATGTTTGAGAGTTATGACCAAAAACTCGTCGTTTTCGCGTTTTACGACCGTTTTCATGAGATATTGCCCACATTTTTGGGCCTCCGGGGCGATTTGGATTGCAGAAACGCGATATATGTTTTAGAGATATGACCAAAATCTCATCGCTTTCTTGTTTTATGGTAATTTTCATGAGCTGTTCACCTGCTTTTGGGTTTATAGGTATATTAAACACGACCGTAAGACTCGATACATGTTTGAGAGTTAAGACCAAAAACTCGACGTTCTTTCGTTTATTTCTGTTTTTATGATCTATAGCCTATGATTTTGGGGTTCTAGTGCGATTTACGACGACCATAAGACCCAATACATGTTTGAGAGTTACGACCAAAAATTGTTTGTTTTTATGCTTTTACCATCGCTTTTATGAGGTATTGCCCACAATTTTGGGGGTTCTAAGGCTATCTCGACAATCGTAACAGCCGATACATGTTTGAGAGTTATGACCAAAAACTATTTGTTTTTGCGTTTTACGACCATTTTCATGAGTTATTACGCATAGTTTTGGGGGTTCTAGTGACATTTACAACGACCGTAAGACCCGATACATGTTTGAGAGTTATGACCAAAAACTCGTTTTTTCTGTTTTTATGGTCGTTTTCATGAGCTATTTCCCACGGTTTTGGGGTACCAGAGCGATTTACGAAGACCATAAGACGCGATCTCATGCTTGAGATTTATGACCAAAAACTGTTTGTTTTTGTTTTACCGCTGCTTTTCATGAGCTATTGCCACAATTTTGTGGCTCCGGGGCAATTAGCATGGCCCGTAAGACTCGATATATGTTTGAGAGATATGACCAAAAACTTGTCGATTTCACGTTTGACGGCTCTTTTCATGAGCTACTACCTACAATTTTGTGGTTCTAGGGATATTTATAATGACTGTAAGATCTGATACATGTTTGAGATTTACGACCAAAAACTTGTCGTTTTCTCCTCGTATAGCCATTTTGTTTAGCTATTGCCCATAGTTTTGGGTTACTAGGGAGATTTACCAAGACCGCAAGACCCGATACATGTTTGAGAGTTATGACCAAAAACTCGATGTTTTCGTGCTTTATGACCGTTTTCATGAGATATTGCCTACGCTTTTGGGCCTCCAGGGCGATTTGATTGCCCGTAAAACGCGATATATGTTTTAGAGATATGACCAAAATCTCATCGTTTTCTTGTTTTATGGTAATTTTCATGAGCTGTTGCCCACTGTTTTGGGGTTATAGGGATATTAAAAACGACCGTAAGACTCGATACATGTTTGAGGGTTAAGACCAAAAACTCGACGTTCTTTCGTTTATTGCTGTTTTTATGAGCTATAGCCTACGATTTTGGGGTTCTAGTGCGATTTACGATGACCATAAGACCCAATACATGTTTGAGAGTTACGACCAAAAATTGTTTGTTTTTGCGTTTTACCATCGTTTTTATGAGGTATTGCCCACAATTTTGGGGTTCTAAGGCTATCTACGACAATCGTAACAGCCGATACATGTTTCAGAGTTATGACCAAAAACTATTTGTTTTTGCGTTTTACGACCATTTTCATGAGTTATTACGCATAGTTTTGGGGGTTCTAGTGACATTTACAACGACCGTAAGACCCGATACATGTTTGAGAGTTATGACGAAAAACTCGTTTTTTCTGTTTTTATGGTCGTTTTCATGAGCTATTTCCCACGGTTTTGGGGTACTAGAGCGATTCTGAAGACCATAAGACGCGATCTCATGCTTGAGATTTATGACCAAAAACTGTTTGTTTTTGTGTTTTACCGTCGTTTTCATGAGCTATTGCCCACAATTTTGTGGCTCCGGGGCAATTAGCATGGCCCGTAAGACTCGATATATGTTTGAGAGATATGACCAAAAACTTGTCGATTTCACGTTTGACGGCTCTTTTCATGAGCTACTACCTACAATTTTGTGGTTCTAGGGATATTTATAATGACTGTAAGATCTGATACATGTTTGAGATTTACGACCAAAAACTTGTCGTTTTCTCCTCGTATAGCCATTTTGTTTAGCTATTGCCCATAGTTTTGGGTTACTAGGGAGATTTACCAAGACCGCAAGACCCGATACATGTTTGAGAGTTATGACCAAAAACTCGACGTTTTCGCGTTTTACGACAGTTTTCATGAGATATTGCCCACAGTTTTGGGCCTCCGGGGCGATTTGGATTGCCCGTAAAACGCGATATATGTTTTAGAGATATGACCAAAATCTCATCGTTTTCTTGTTTTATGGTAATTTTCATGAGCTGTTGCCCACTTTTTTGGGTTTATTGGTATATTAAAAACGACCGTAAGACTCGATACATGTTTGAGAGTTAAGACCAAAAACTCGACGTTCTTTCGTTTATTTCTGTTTTTATGATCTACAGCCTATGATTTTGGGGTTCTAGTGCGATTTACGACGACCATAAGACCCAATACATGTTTGAGAGTTACGACCAAAAATTGTTTGTTTTTGCGTTTTACCATCGTTTTTATGAGGTATTGCCCACAATTTTGGGGTTCTAAGGCTATCTACGACAATCGTAACAGCCGATACATGTTTCAGAGTTATGACCAAAAACTATTTGTTTTTGCGTTTTACGACCATTTTCATGAGTTATTACGCATAGTTTTGGGGGTTCTAGTGACATTTACAACGACCGTAAGACCCGATACATGTTTGAGAGTTATGACCAAAAACTCGTTTTTTCTGTTTTTATGGTCGTTTTCATGAGCTATTTCCCACGGTTTTGGGGTACCAGAGCGATTCTGAAGACCATAAGGCGATCTCATGCTTGAGATTTATGACCAAAAACTGTTTGTTTTTGTGTTTTACCATCGTTTTCATGAGCTATTGCCCACAATTTTGTGGCTCCGGGGCAATTAGCATGGCCCGTAAGACTCGATATATGTTTGAGAGATATGACCAAAAACTTGTCGATTTCACGTTTGACGGCTCTTTTCATGATCTACTACCTACAATTTTGTGGTTCTAGGGATATTTATAATGACTGTAAGATCTGATACATGTTTGAGATTTACGACCAAAAACTTGTCGTTTTCTCCTCGTATAGCCATTTTGTTTAGCTATTGCCCATAGTTTTGGGTTACTAGGGAGATTTACCAAGACCGCAAGACCCGATACATGTTTGAGAGTTATGACCAAAAACTCGTCGTTTTCGCGTTTTACGACCGTTTTCATGAGATATTGCCCACAGTTTTGGGCCTCCGGGGCGATTTGGATTGCCCGTAAAACGCGGTACATGTTTGAGAGATATGACCAAAATCTCATTGTTTTCTCGATTTATGGTCATTTTCATGAGCTATTGCCCACGATTTTGGGGGTTCCAGGGATATTTAAAAAGACCGTAAGACTCGATACCTATTTGAGAGTTAAGACCAAAAACTCGTCGTTTTCTCGTTTTATGGCCATTTTATTGAGCTATTGACCACATTTTTGGGGTACTAGGGCGATGTAAGACGACCGGAGGACCCGATACATGTTTGAGAGTTATGACCAAAAACTCGTCGTTTTCGCGTTTTACGACCGTTTTCATGATATATTGCCCATAGTTTTGGGCCTCCAGGGCGAGATTGTCCGTAAAACGCGATATATGTTTTACAGATATGACCAAAATCTCATCGTTTTCTTGTTTTATGGTAATTTTCATGAGCTGTTACCCACTGTTTTGGGGTTATAGGGATATTAAAAACGACCGTAAGACTCGATACATGTTTGAGAGTTAAGACCAAAAACTCGACGTTTTTTCGTTTATTGCTGTTTTTATGAGCTATAGCCTACGATTTTGGGGTTCTAGTCACGATTCTGACGTAGTAAGACCCAATATATGTTTGAGAGTTATGACCAAAAATTGTTTGTTTTTGCGTTTTACCATCGTTTTTATGAGGTATTGCCCATAATTTTGGTGTTCTAAGGCTATCTACGACAATCGTAACACCCGATACATGTTTGAGAGTTATGACCAAAAACTATTTGTTTTTGCGTTTTACGACCATTTTCTTGAGTTATTACGCATAGTTTTGGGGGTTCCAGTGACATTTACAACGACCGTTAGACCCGATACATGTTTGAGAGTTATGACCAAAAACTCGTTGTTTTCTCTTTTTATGGTCGTTTTCATGAGCTATTTCCCACGGTTTTGGGGTACCAGAGCGATAGACGCGATCTCATGTTTGAGATGTATGACCAAAAACTGTTTGTTTTTGTGTTTTAACGTCGTTTTCATGAGCTATTGCCCACAATTTTGTTGCTCCGGGGCAATTTGCATGGCCCGTAAGACTCGATATATGTTTGAGAGATATGACCATAAACTTGTCGATTTCACGTTTGACGACCGTTTTCATGAGCTACTACCTACGATTTTGTGGTTCTAGGGATATTTATAATGACCGTAAGATCTGATACATGTTTGAGAGTTACGACCAAAAACTTGTCGTTTTCTCGTCGTATGGCCATTTTGTTTAGCTATTGCCCATAGTTTTGGGTTACTTGGGAGATTTACCAAGACCGCAAGACCCAATACATGTTTGAGAGTTATGACCAAAAACTCGACGTTTTCGCGTTTTACGACCGTTTTCATGAGATATTGCCCACAGTTTTGGGCCTCCGCGGCGATTTGGATTGCCCGTAAAACACGGTACATGTTTGAGAGAAAATCTCATTGTTTTCTCGATTTATGGTCGTTTTCATGAGATATTTCCCACGGTTTTGGGGGTTCCACGGATATTTAAAAAGACGGTAAGACTCGATACATGTTTGAGAGTTACGACCAAAAACCCGTCGTTTTCTCGTTTTATGTTCATTTTAATTAGCTATTGACCACATTTTTGGGGTACTAGGGAGATTTACGATGACCACAGGACCCGATACATGTTTGAGAGTTATGACCAAAAACTCGTCGTTTTCGCGTTTTACGACCGTTTTCATGAGATATTGCCCACATTTTTGGGCCTCTGGGGCGATTTGATTGCCCATAAAACGCGATATATGTTTGAGAGATATGACCAAAATATCATCGTTTTCTTGTTTTATGGTAATTTTCATGAGCTGTTGCCCACTGTTTTGGGGTTACAGGGATATTAAAAATGACCGTAAGACTCGATACATGTTTGAGAGTTAAGACCAAAAACTCGACGTTTTTTCGTTTATTGCTGTTTTTTATGAGCTATAGCCTACGATTTTGGGGTTCTAGTGCGATTTACGACGACCAGAAGACCCAATACATGTTTGAGAGTTATGACCAAAAATTGTATGTTTTTGCGTTTGACCATCGTTTTTATGAGGTATTGCCCACGATTTTGGGGGTTCGAAGTAGATCTACGACAATCGTAACACCCGATACATGTTTGAGAGTTATGACCAAAAACTATTTTATTTTGCGTTTTACGATCATTTTCATGAGTTATTACGCATAGTTTTGGGGGTTTCCAGTGACATTTACAACGACCGTAAGACCCGATACATGTTTGAGAGTTATGACCAAAAACTCGTTTTTTCTGTTTTTATGGTCGTTTTCATGAGCTATTTCTACGGTTTTGGGGTACGAGCGATTCTGAAGACCATAAGACGCGATCTCATGCTTGAGATTTATGACCAAAAAGCTTTGTTTTTGTGTTTCTGCGTCGTTTTCATGAGCTATTGCCCACAATTTTGTGGCTCCGGGGCAATTAGCATGGCCCGTAAGACTCGATATATGTTTGAGAGATATGACCAAAAACTTGTCAATTTCACGTTTGACGGCTCTTTTCATGAGCTACTACCTACAATTTTGTGGTTCTAGGGATATTTATAATGACTGTAAGATCTGATACATGTTTGAGATTTACGACCAAAAACTTGTCGTTTTCTCCTCGTATAGCCATTTTGTTTAGCTATTGCCCATAGTTTTGGGTTACTAGGGAGATTTACCAAGACCGCAAGACCCGATACATGTTTGAGAGTTATGACCAAAAACTTCGGCGTTTTACGTTTCTGACCGTTTTCATGAGATATTGCCCACAGTTTTGGGCCTCCGGGGCGATTTGGATTGCCCGTAAAACGCGATATATGTTTTAGAGATATGACCAAAATCTCATCGTTTTCTTGTTTTATGGTAATTTTCATGAGCTGTTGCCCACTGTTTTGGGGTTATAGGGATATTAAAAACGACCGTAAGACTCGATACATGTTTGAGAGTTAAGACCAAAAACTCGACGTTCTTTCGTTTATTTCTGTTTTTATGATCTATAGCCTACGATTTTGGGGTTCTAGTGCGATTCTGATGACCATAAGACCCTATACATGTTTGAGAGTTAAGACCAAAAATTGTTTGTTTTTGCGTTTTACCATCGTTTTTATGAGGTATTGCCCACAATTTTGGGGTTCTAAGGCTATCTCGACAATCGTAATAGATACATGTTTGAGTTATGACCAAAACTATTTGTTTTTGCGTTTCGACCATTTTCATGAGTTATTACGCATAGTTTTGGGGTTCTAGTGACATTTACAACGCCGTAAGACCCGATACATGTTTGAGAGTTATGACGAAAAACTCGTTTTTTCTGTTTTTATGGTCGTTTTCATGAGCTATTTCCCACGGTTTTGGGGTCCTAGAGCGATTAACGAAGACCATAAGACGCGATCTCATGCTTGAGATTTATGACCAAAACCTGTTTGTTTTTGTGTTTTACCGTCGTTTTCATGAGCTATTGCCCACAATTTTGTGGCTCCGGGGCAATTAGCATGGCCCGTAAGACTCGATATATGTTTGAGAGATATGACCAAAAACTTGTCGATTTCACGTTTGACGGCTCTTTTCATGAGCTACTACCTACAATTTTGTGGTTCTAGGGATATTTATAATGACTGTAAGATCTGATACATGTTTGAGATTTACGACCAAAAACTTGTCGTTTTCTCCTCGTATAGCCATTTTGTTTAGCTATTGCCCATAGTTTTGGGTTACTAGGGAGATTTACCAAGACCGCAAGACCCGATACATGTTTGAGAGTTATGACCAAAAACTCGTCGTTTTCATACGACCGTTTTCATGAGATATTGCCCACAGTTTTGGGCCTCCGGGGCGATTTGGATTGCCCGTAAAACGCGATATATGTTTTAGAGATATGACCAAAATCTCATCGTTTTCTTGTTTTATGGTAATTTTCATGAGCTGTTGCCCACTGTTTTGGGGTTATAGGGATATTAAAAACGACCGTAAGACTCGATACATGTTTGAGAGTTAAGACCAAAAACTCGACGTTCTTTCGTTTATTTCTGTTTTTATGATCTATAGCCTATGATTTTGGGGTTCTAGTGCGATTTACGACGACCATAAGACCCAATACATGTTTGAGAGTTACGACCAAAAATTGTTTGTTTTTGCGTTTTACCATCGTTTTTATGAGGTATTGCCCACAATTTTGGGGTTCTAAGGCTATCTACGACAATCGTAACACCCGATACATGTTTGAGAGTTATGACCAAAAACTATTTGTTTTTGCGTTTTACGACCATTTTCATGAGTTATTACGCATAGTTTTGGGGGTTCTAGTGACATTTACAACGACCGTAAGAACCGAAACATGTTTGAGAGATAAGACCAAAAACTCGTTTTTTCTGTTTATGGTCGTTTTCATGAGCTATTTCCACGGTTTTGGGGGTACCAGAGCGATTCTGAAGACCATAAGACGCGATCTCATGCTTGAGATTTATGACCAAAACTGTTTGTTTTTGTGTTTCTGCGTCGTTTTCATGAGCTATTGCCCACAATTTTGTGGCTCCGGGGCAATTAGCATGGCCCGTAAGACTCGATATATGTTTGAGAGATATGACCAAAAACTTGTCGATTTCACGTTTGACGGCTCTTTTCATGAGCTACTACCTACAATTTTGTGGTTCTAGGGATATTTATAATGACTGTAAGATCTGATACATGTTTGAGATTTACGACCAAAAACTTGTCGTTTTCTCCTCGTATAGCCATTTTGTTTAGCTATTGCCCATAGTTTTGGGTTACTAGGGAGATTTACCAAGACCGCAAGACCCGATACATGTTTGAGAGTTATGACCAAAAACTCGACGTTTTCGCGTTTTACGACCGTTTTCATGAGATATTGCCCACAGTTTTGGGCCTCCGGGGCGATTTGGATTGCCCGTAAAACGCGATATATGTTTTAGAGATATGACCAAAATCTCATCGTTTTCTTGTTTTATGGTAATTTTCATGAGCTGTTGCCCACTGTTTTGGGGTTATAGGGATATTAAAAACGACCGTAAGACTCGATACATGTTTGAGGGTTAAGACCAAAAACTCGACGTTCTTTCGTTTATTGCTGTTTTTATGAGCTATAGCCTACGATTTTGGGGTTCTAGTGCGATTTACGATGACCATAAGACCCAATACATGTTTGAGAGTTACGACCAAAAATTGTTTGTTTTTGCGTTTTACCATCGTTTTTATGAGGTATTGCCCACAATTTTGGGGTTCTAAGGCTATCTACGACAATCGTAACAGCCGATACATGTTTGAGTTATGACCAAAAACTATTTGTTTTTGCGTTTTAAGACCATTTTCATGAGTTATTACGCATAGTTTTGGGTTTCTAGTGACATTTACAACGACCGTAAGACCCGATACATGTTTGAGAGTTATGACGAAAAACTCGTTTTTTCTGTTTTTATGGTCGTTTTCATGAGCTATTTCCCACGGTTTTGGGGTACTAGAGCGATTTACGAAGACCATAAGACGCGATCTCATGCTTGAGATTTATGACCAAAAACTGTTTGTTTTTGTGTTTTACCGTCGTTTTCATGAGCTATTGCCCACAATTTTGTGGCTCCGGGGCAATTAGCATGGCCCGTAAGACTCGATATATGTTTGAGAGATATGACCAAAAACTTGTCGATTTCACGTTTGACGGCTCTTTTCATGAGCTACTACCTACAATTTTGTGGTTCTAGGGATATTTATAATGACTGTAAGATCTGATACATGTTTGAGATTTACGACCAAAAACTTGTCGTTTTCTCCTCGTATAGCCATTTTGTTTAGCTATTGCCCATAGTTTTGGGTTACTAGGGAGATTTACCAAGACCATAAGACCGATACATGTTTGAGAGTTATGACCAAAAACTTCGCGTTTTTCGCGTTCTGACGTTTTCATGAGATATTGCCCAGTTTTGGGCCTCGGGCGATTTGGATTGCAGTAAACGCTATATTTGTTTTTGACTTAGCCCCAAAATCTCATGTTTTTGTTTTTTTATGTTATTTTTCTTGAGCTTTTGCCCACTTTTTTGGGGTTATTGGGATATTAAAAACGACCGTAAGACTCGATACATGTTTGAGAGTTAAGACCAAAAACTCGACGTTCTTTCGTTTATTTACATTTTATGATCTACCTATGATTTTGGGGTTCTAGTGCGATTCTGACGACCATAAGACCCAATACATGTTTGAGATTTACGACCAAAAATTGTTTGTTTTTGCGTTTTACCATCGTTTTATGAGGTGCCCACAATTTTGGGGTTCTAAGGCTATCTCGACAATCGTAACTTAGATACATGTTTGAGTTATGACCAAAAACTATTTGTTTTGCGTTTTGACCATTTTCATGAGTTATTACGCATAGTTTTGGGGTTCTAGTGACATTTACAACCGTAAGACCCGATACATGTTTGAGAGTTATGACCAAAAACTTCGTTTTTTTCTTTTTATGGTCGTTTTCATGAGCTATTTCCACGGTTTTGGGGTACAGGCGATTCTGAAGACCATAGGACGCGATCTCATGTTTGGGATTTATGACCAAAAACTGTTTGTTTTTTGTTTTACCGTCGTTTCCATGAGCTATTGCCCACAATTTTGTGGCTAAGGGGCAATTTGCATGGCCCGTAAGACTTGATATACGTTTGAGAGATATGACCAAAAACTTGTCGATTTCACGTTTGACGACCCTTTTCATGAGCTACTACGTACGATTTTGTGGTTCTAGGGATATTTATAATGAATGTAAGATCTGATACATGATTGAGAGTTACTACCAAAAACTTGTCTTTTTCTCTCCGTATGGCCATTTTTTTTAGCTATTGCCCATAGTTTTGGGTTACTAGGAAGATTTACCAAGACCGCAAGACCCGATACATGTTTGAGAGTTATGACCAAAAACTTCGGTTTTTCGTTTCGACCGTTTCATGAGATATTGCCCAGTTTTGGGCCTCCGAAGCGATTTGGATTGCAGTAAAGCAGATACATGTTTGAGATATGACCAAAATCTAATTGTTTTGTCTATTTATGGTCATTTTCATTAGCTATTGCCCAATATTTTTTTGTTTCCAGGGATATTTAAAAAGTCCGTAAGACTCGATACCTAATTGAGAGTTAAGACCAAAAACTTCGTTTTCGTTTTATGGCCATTTTATTGAGCTATTGACCACATTTTTGGGGTACTAGGGCGATTCTGACGGACCGGAGGACCCGATACATGTTTGAGTTATGACCAAAAACTTCGTCGTTTAGCGTTTTTGCGTTTTCATGATATATTGCCCATAGTTTTGGGCCTCGAGCGAGATTGCCGTAAAAGCGCGATATATGTTTCTGATATGACCAAAATCTCATCGTTTTCTTGTTTTATGGTAATTTTCATGAGTGTTACCTTGTTTTGGGGTTATAGGGATATTAAAAGCACCGTAAGACTCGATACATGTTTGAGAGTTAAGACCAAAACTTCGGCGTTTTTTCGTTTATTGCTGTTTTTATGAGCTATAGCCTACGATTTTGGGGTTCTAGTGCGATTTACGACGATCGTAAGACCCAATATATGTTTGAGAGTTATGACCAAAAATTGTTTGTTTTTGCGTTTTACCATCGTTTTTATGAGGTATTGCCCACAATTTTGGGGTTCTAAGGCTATCTACGACAATCGTAACACACGATACATGTTTGAGAGTTATGACCAAAAACTATTTGTTTTTGCGTTTTACGACCATTTTCATGAGTTATTACGCATAGTTTTGGGGGTTCTAGTGAAATTTACAACGACCGTAAGACCCGATACATGTTTGAGAGTTATGACCAAAAACTCGTTGTTTTCTCTTTTTATGGTCGTTTTCATGAGCTATTTCCACGGTTTTGGGGTACCAGGCGATTCTGAAGACCATAAGACGCGATCTCATGCTTGAGATTTATGACCAAAAACTGTTTGTTTTTGTGTTTTACCGTCGTTTTCATGAGCTATTGCCCACAATTTTGTGGCTCCGGGGCAATTTGCATGGCCCGTAAGACTCGATATATGTTTGAGAGATATGACCAAAAACTTGTCTATTTCACGTTTGACGACCGTTTTCATGAGCTACTACCTACAATTTTGTGGTTCTAGGGATATTTATAATGACCGTAAGATCTGATACATGTTTGAGAGTTATGACCAAAAACTTGTCGTTTTCTCCTCGTATAGACATTTTGTTAGCTATTGCCCATAGTTTTGGGTTACTAGGGAGATTTACCAAGACCGCAAGATCCGATACATGTTTGAGAGTTATGACCAAAAACTCGACGTTTTAGCGTTTTACGACCGTTTTCATGAGATATTGCCCATAGTTTTGGGCCTCCGCGGCGATTTGGATTGCCCGTAAAACGCGGTACATTTTTGAGAGATATGACCAAAATCTCATTGTTTTCTCGATTTATGGTCATTTTCATGAGCTATTGCCCACGGTTTTGGGGGTTCCAGGGATATTTAAAAAGACCGTAAGACTCGATACATGTTTGAGAGTTAAGACCAAAAACTCGTCGTTTTCTCGTTTTATGGCCATTTTATTGAGCTATTGACCACATTTTTGGGGTACTAGGGCGATTTACGACGACCGGAGGACCCGATACATGTTTGAGAGTTATGACCAAAAACTCGTCGTTTTCGCGTTTTACGACCGTTTTCATGATATATTGCCCACAGTTTTGGGCCTCCAGGGCGAGATTGTCCGTAAAACGCGATATATGTTTTACAGATATGACCAAAATCTCATCGTTTTCTTGTTTTATGGTAATTTTCATGAGCTGTTACCCACTGTTTTGGGGTTATAGGGATATTAAAAACGACCGTAAGACTCGATACATGTTTGAGAGTTAAGACCAAAAACTCGACGTTTTTTCGTTTATTGCTGTTTTTATGAGCTATAGCCTACGATTTTGGGGTTCTAGTGCGATTTACGACGACCGTAAGACCCAATATATGTTTGAGAGTTATGACCAAAAATTGTTTGTTTTTGCGTTTTACCATCGTTTTTATGAGGTATTGCCCACAATTTTGGTGTTCTAAGGCTATCTACGACAATCGTAACACCCGATACATGTTTGAGAGTTATGACCAAAAACTATTTGTTTTTGCGTTTTACGACCATTTTCTTGAGTTATTACGCATAGTTTTGGGGGTTCCAGTGACATTTACAACGACCGTAAGACCCGATACATGTTTGAGAGTTATGACCAAAAACTCGTTGTTTTCTCTTTTTATGGTCGTTTTCATGAGCTATTTCCCACGGTTTTGGTTTACCAGAGCGATAGACGCGATCTCATGTTTGAGATGTATGACCAAAAACTGTTTGTTTTTGTGTTTTAACGTCGTTTTCATGAGCTATTGCCCACAATTTTGTTGCTCCGGGGCAATTTGCATGGCCCGTAAGACTCGATATATGTTTGAGAGATATGACCATAAACTTGTCGATTTCACGTTTGACGACCGTTTTCATGAGCTACTACCTACGATTTTGTGGTTCTAGGGATATTTATAATGACCGTAAGATCTGATACATGTTTGAGAGTTACGACCAAAAACTTGTCGTTTTCTCGTCGTATGGCCATTTTGTTTAGCTATTGCCCATAGTTTTGGGTTACTTGGGAGATTTACCAAGACCGCAAGACCCAATACATGTTTGAGAGTTATGACCAAAAACTCGACGTTTTCGCGTTTTACGACCGTTTTCATGAGATATTGCCTGTTTTGGGCCTCATGGCGATTTGGATTGCCCGTAAAACGCGGTACATGTTTGAGAGAAAATCTCATTGTTTTCTCGATTTATGGTCGTTTTCATGAGATATTTCCCACGGTTTTGGGGGTTCCACGGATATTTAAAAAGACGGTAAGACTCGATACATGTTTGAGAGTTACGACCAAAAACCCGTCGTTTTCTCGTTTTATATTCATTTTAATTAGCTATTGACCACATTTTTGGGGTACTAGGGAGATTTACGATGACCACAGGACCCGATACATGTTTGAGAGTTATGACCAAAAACTCGTCGTTTTCGCGTTTTACGACCGTTTTCATGAGATATTGCCCACATTTTTGGGCCTCCGGGGCGATTTGATTGCCCCTAAAACGCGATATATGTTTGAGAGATATGACCAAAATATCATCGTTTTCTTGTTTTATGGTAATTTTCATGAGTTTGCCTTTGTTTTGGGGTTCTGAGGATATTAAAAAATGACCGTAAGACTCGATACATGTTTGAGAGTTAAGACCAAAAACTCGACGTTTTTTCGTTTATTGCTGTTTTTTATGAGCTATAGCCTACGATTTTGGGGTTCTAGTGCGATTTACGACGACCAGAAGACCCAATACATGTTTGAGAGTTATGACCAAAAATTGTATGTTTTTGCGTTTGACCATCGTTTTTATGAGGTATTGCCCACGATTTTGGGGGTTCGAAGTAGATCTACGACAATCGTAACACCCGATACATGTTTGAGAGTTATGACCAAAAACTATTTTATTTTGCGTTTTACGATCATTTTCATGAGTTATTACGCATAGTTTTGGGGGTTTCCAGTGACATTTACAACGACCGTAAGACCCGATACATGTTTGAGAGTTATGACCAAAAACTTGTTGTTTTCTCTTTTCATGGTCGTTTTCAAGAGCTATTTCCCACGGTTTTGGGGTACCAGAGCGATTTACGACCACCGTAAGACGCGATCTCATGTTTGAGATTTATGACCAAAAACTGTTTGTTTTTGTGTTTTACCGTCGTTTTCATGAGCTATTGCCCACAATTTTGTGGCTCCGGGGCAATTTGCATGGCCCATAAGACTCGATATATGTTTGAGAGATATGACCAAAAACTTGTCGATTTCACGTTTGACGGCCCTTTTCATGAGCTACTACCTACGATTTTGTGGTTCTAGGTATATTTATAATGACCGTAAGATCTTATACATGTTTGAGAGTTACGACCAAAAACTTGTCGTTTTCTCGTCGTATAGCCATTTTATTTAGCTATTGCCCATAGTTTTGGGTTATTAGGGAGATTTACCAAGACCGCAAGACCCGATACATGTTTGAGAGTTATGACAAAAAACTCGACGTTTTCGCGTTTTACGACCGTTTTCATGAGATATTGCCCACAGTTTTGAGCCTCCGGGGCAATTTGGATTGCCCTAAAACGCGGTACATGTTTGAGATATATGACCAAAATCTCATTGTTTTCTCGATTTATGGTCGTTTTCATGAGCTATTGCCCACGGTTTTGGGGGTTCCAGGGATATTTAAAAAGACCATAAGACTCGATACATGTTTGAGAGTTAAGACCAAAAACTCGTAGTTTTCTCGTTTTATGGCCATTTTAATGAGCTATTGACCACATTTTTGGGGTACTAGGGCGATTTACGATGACCGCAGGACCCGATACATCTTTGAGAGTTATGACCAAAAACTCGTCGTTTTCGCGTTTTCTGACCGTTTTCATGAGATATTGCCCACAGTTTTGGGCCTCCGGGGCGATTTGATTGCCCGTAAAACGCGATATATGTTTGAGAGATATGACCAAAATCTCATCGTTTTCTTGTTTTATGGTAATTTTCATGAGTTGCCTTTGTTTTGGGGTTCTGAGGATATTAAAATGACCGTAAGACTTCGATACATGTTTGAGAGTTAAGACCAAAAAATCGACGTTTTTTCGTTTATTGCTGTTTTTATGAGCTATAGCCTACGATTTTGGGGTTCTAGTGCGATTTACGACGACCATAAGACCCAATACATGTTTGAGAGTTATGACCAAAAATTGTTTGTTTTTGCGTATTACCATCGTTTTTATGAGGTATTGCCCACGATTTTGGGGTTCTAAGGCGATCTACGACAATCGTAACAGCCGATACATGTTTGAGAGTTATGACCAAAAACTATTTGTTTTTGCGTTTTACGACCATTTTCATGAGTTATTACGCATAGTTTTGGGGGTTCCAGTGACATTTACAATGACCGTAAGACCCGATACATGTTTGAGAATTATGACCTAAAACTCGTTGTTTTCTCTTTTCATGGTCGTTTTCAAGAGCTATTTCCCACGGTTTTGGGGTACCAGAGCGATTTACGACCACCGTAAGACGCGATCTCATGTTTGATATTTATGACCAAAAACTGTTTGTTTTTGTGTTTTACCGTCGTTTTCATGAGCTATTGCCCACAATTTTGTGGCTCCGGGGCAATTTGCATGGCCCGTAAGACTCGATATATGTTTCGGATATATGACCAAAAACTGGTCGATTTCACGTTTGACGGCCCTTTTCATGACCTACTACCTACGATTTTGTGGTTCTAGGGATATTTATAATGACCGTAAGATTTGATACATGTTTGAGAGTTACGACCAAAAACTTGTCGTTTTCTCGTCGTATAGCCATTTTATTTAGCTATTGCCCATAGTTTTGGGTTACTAGGGAGATTTACCAAGACCACAAGACCCGATACATGTTTGAGAGTTATGACAAAAAACTCGACGTTTTCGCGTTTTACGACCGTTTTCATGAGATATTGCCCACAGTTTTGAGCCTCCGGGGCGATTTGGATTGCCCTAAAACGCGGTACATGTTTGAGAGATATGACCAAAATCTCATTGTTTTCTCGATTTATGGTCGTTTTCATGAGCTATTGCCCACGGTTTTGGGGGTTCCAGGGATATTTAAAAAGACCATAAGACTCGATACATGTTTGAGAGTTAAGACCAAAAACTCGTAGTTTTCTCGTTTTATGGCCATTTTAATGAGCTATTGACCACATTTTTGGGGTACTAGGGCGATTTACTATGACCGCAGGACCCGATACATGTTTGAGAGTTATGACCAAAAACTCGTCGTTTTCGCGTTTTCTGACCGTTTTCATGAGATATTGCCCACAGTTTTGGGCCTCCGGGGCGATTTGATTGCCCGTAAAACGCGATATATGTTTGAGAGATATGACCAAAATCTCATCGTTTTCTTGTTTTATGGTAATTTTCATGAGCTGTTGCCCACTGTTTTGGGGTTACAGGGATATTAAAAATGACCGTAAGACTCGATACATGTTTGAGAGTTAAGACCAAAAAATCGACGTTTTTTCGTTTATTGCTGTTTTTATGAGCTATAGCCTACGATTTTGGGGTTCTAGTGCGATTTACGACGACCATAAGACCCAATACATGTTTGAGAGTTATGACCAAAAATTGTTTGTTTTTGCGTATTACCATCGTTTTTATGAGGTATTGCCCACGATTTTGGGGTTCTAAGGCGATCTACGACAATCGTAACAGCCGATACATGTTTGAGAGTTATGACCAAAAACTATTTGTTTTTGCGTTTTACGACCATTTTCATGAGTTATTACGCATAGTTTTGGGGGTTCCAGTGACATTTACAATGACCGTAAGACCCGATACATGTTTGAGAATTATGACCTAAAACTCGTTGTTTTCTCTTTTCATGGTCGTTTTCAAGAGCTATTTCCCACGGTTTTGGGGTACCAGAGCGATTTACGACCACCGTAAGACGCGATCTCATGTTTGATATTTATGACCAAAAACTGTTTGTTTTTGTGTTTTACCGTCGTTTTCATGAGCTATTGCCCACAATTTTGTGGCTCCGGGGCAATTTGCATGGCCCGTAAGACTCGATATATGTTTCGGATATATGACCAAAAACTTGTCGATTTCACGTTTGACGGCCCTTTTCATGACCTACTACCTACGATTTTGTGGTTCTAGGGATATTTATAATGACCGTAAGATCTGATACATGTTTGAGAGTTACGACCAAAAACTTGTCGTTTTCTCGTCGTATAGCCATTTTATTTAGCTATTGCCCATAGTTTTGGGTTACTAGGGAGATTTACCAAGACCACAAGACCCGATACATGTTTGAGAGTTATGACAAAAAACTCGACGTTTTCGCGTTTTACGACCGTTTTCATGAGATATTGCCCACAGTTTTGAGCCTCCGGGGCGATTTGGATTGCCCTAAAACGCGGTACATGTTTGAGAGATATGACCAAAATCTCATTGTTTTCTCGATTTATGGTCGTTTTCATGAGCTATTGCCCACGGTTTTGGGGGTTCCAGGGATATTTAAAAAGACCATAAGACTCGATACATGTTTGAGAGTTAAGACCAAAAACTCGTAGTTTTCTCGTTTTATGGCCATTTTAATGAGCTATTGCCCATAGTTTTGGGGTAATAGGGGCGATTTACCACGACCGCACGACCCGATACATGTTTGAGAGTTATGACCAAAAACTCGTCGTTTTTGTGTTTTACGACTGTTTTCATGAGATATTGCCCACAGTTTTTGGTCCCCGGGGCGATTTGGATTGCCCGTAAAACGCGGTACATGTTTGAGAGATATGACCAAAATCTCACCATTTTCTCGATTTATGGTCGTTTTCATGAGCTATTGCCCACGGTTTTGGGGTTCCAGGGATATTTAAAACGACCGTAAGACTCAATACATGTTTGAGAGTTAAGACCAAAAACTCTTTGTTTTCTCGTTTATGGCTGTTTTTATGAGCTATAACCCACGATTTGGGGGTTCTAGTGTGATTAACGACGATACCGGAAGACTCGATACATGTTTGAGAGATATGACCAAAAACTGTTTGTTTTCGCGTTTACCATCGTTTTCATGAGCTATTGTCCACAATTTTGGGGCTCCGGGCAATTTACATTGCCTGTAAGACTCGATGTATGTTTGGGAGATTTGACCAAAAACTCGTCGTTTTCGCGTTTGATGACCGTTTTCATGATCTACGTGCCATAATTTTGGGGTTGCATGGAGATTTACAATGACCATCAGACTAGATACACTTTGGAGAGTTATGACCAGAAATTGGTCGTTTTCATGTTTTACCACCGTTTTCATGAGCTATTATCGACAGTTTTGACGTTCCATGGAGATTTACGACAACTGTAAGACCCGATACATGTTTGAGAGTTATGACCAAAAACTATTTGTTTTCGTGTTTTACCATTGTTTTCATGAGCTATTGCCCACAGTTTTGGGGCTCCGGGCAATTTGCATTGCCCATAAGACTCGATATATGTTTGAGATATTTGACCAAAAACTCGTACTTTTCCCGTTTGATGACCGTTTTTTCATGACCAATGTGCCATAGTTTTGGGGTTCCAATGCAATTTACAACGACCGTAAGACCTGATACATGTTTGAGAGATAAGACCAAAATCTCATCGTTTTCTCATTTTATGGTCGTTTTCATGAGCTATTGCCCACGATTTTTGGGGTTCTAGGGAGATTTACAACGAGCGTAAGACTCGATACATGTTAAGACCAAAACCTTGTCGTTTTCTTGTTTATGGTTTTTTATGAGCTATAGCCCATGATTTTGGGGTTCTAGTGCGATTTATGAAAACCGTAACACCAGATACATGTTTGAGAGTTATGACCAAAAACTGTTTGTTTCCATGTTTTACCACCATTATCATTAGCTATTGCCCACAATTTTGGGGCTCTGGAAAATTTGCATGGCGATGAAATCGATATATGTTTAAGAGATATTACCAAAAACTCTTCGTTTTAGCGTTTCGTTATCGTTTTCAATAGCTACTAGCTACGATTTTGGGGTTCCGGGGAGATTTATATTGACCGTAAGAAACGATACATGTTTAAGAGCTACGATAAAAAACTTGTCGTTTTCTCGTATTATGGCCTTTTTAATGAGCTATTGACCACGATTTTGGGGTACTAGGGCGATTTACGACGACCGCAAGACCCGATACATGTTTGAGAGTTATGACCAAAAACTCGTTGTTTTCGTGTTTTACGACCGTTTCCATGAGATATTTATCACATCCCATAATTTTCCAAATTTTGAAATGTGAAAAATAAATAAACAAATAAACAATTGTTGATTTTTAGGGTGAGAAGAAACTTTTTGATTCCATTTGGAAATATCAAAAACTATTTTGATCAAATAAAATCTTAAAGGAATTTAAAAAGATAAACAAATAATAAATAAAGTTATAATAGTTGGAATCATTATTTTTGGATCTTTCAATAAAATGATTTGGTTTTCAAAAGCAAAGGTAGAATATTAAATAAGGATTATTTTATAGAGACAAATTAAACCTTGGCCAAGCTTTTGAAATAAAATATTTTGTTTTGATAAAATGAGTAAAAGTTATTTGAATAAAATAATGAGGATTTATTAATATCCAATTTTATTAAAGTAAAGACTTTTCCATTTTAAATAAACACTAAAACTTGTTAATTTATTTTAAATAAGTTTTCCAAGTGTTTTATTTATTCAAATAAACCCTACTGAAATGGTTTTGATATTATTTTAGATTTAAAATAGAGTTTTTAAAAAATCAAATCCTATTTGAATTAATGACTAAGGTCCATTTATTTAATTAAAAATGGATCCTAAAAAGAATAAAAAATTATTTTGTTTTGGACATTGGATTGTGTTGTTAAACAGAATAAAATTAAATACAAAGTTTGGTGGTGCTTTGACTTGAATTGGTGTTTGAATTATTTGATTGAAAATCAAAACAGAAAATCCAAATAGAAAAAGAAAAAAAACAATCTGTATAAAAAAGTGAAACAAACAGATCCAACCCAACTGGCCCAACAAGGCCCAGTCCAGCCCACCTACTCACCCCACGTGTGAAACGTTTTTCACTGAGTGATCTACCTGCTGAGACGCAGACAAGTGGACCCCACTCTTTCTCTCCCACCTCACTGACGAACGAACCCCACGCCACCTCATCGTCGTTCTCACCCGCGCCGGCCGTTTTCCCCCTCCTCGCCGTTTACTGCCGCGATTAAAACCACTTAAATTCGCGTCAATGAGCGATCAATTCTCGTCAGTGATCACGCGTACATTAACGCCTTGCCCTCTCCTCCGTTTCCCCCAAACAACATCTCCTCCCTGCCCCTAGGCTGCTCTAATTGCGAGCTCGAGCTCTCTATGCTCCGACGAGCTCCTCCGTCGATTCTGGCAGGACAGTCTCCCCCTCGGCCCCTGCTTCATACGGGATTCATCAGCAGCCTCTTGCGCACCTCCCTGTGCCAACCGCTTGACCTCGCCCACTCCACAACGAAGACAACCACGATTCTAAACACCACCGGTGTCTGCCATTACTCCGACGAACCTTTCTAGTTGATGCTCCCATGATCCCAGAACAGTGCGCATCTAACCGTACCTTCCGTTTACCTTAGGGCGTTCTGCAACCTCACCTCCGACAGCAAGCAGAACCGCCTGACGCCGACACCGTCTCCGGTGAGCAATCGTCGTCGCGTCTGAGTGCCCCTTGCCTCCTCACGACCACGTTGAGCATCGCCACGATCCCCTGATCACGGTGAGCTACTTCCCCCTCTTCCTCGCTTCCTGTATCGCCAGCTCTGCCGCGAGCAGAGCGTGCTCCGCCAGCCGCCGCGCAGCGCCGCCAGTTTATGTCCAGTCGATGTGAGCCGTTGGATTTTGATCATGCGTACACGATAGAATGACTTAAACGAACCGGTACGCTCAATCTGTGCCGTGCATCGCTAGTTAGATCTGACGGCCAGTATTTCTCAATCCGAACGAAGCGGTATCACCCAATGAGGTTAAGACACGTGGCCAGACTCAGGATTAAAAATAGAAAATGTTCTATTAGATTTGCAAATTTGTAAAATTCATAACTTTAGTTCTACACGTCCAAATTTTGCAAATTCTATATAAATGGATTCAGCAGAACAAGTACTTTGCAACCATGCACTTTGTTTAATGATTTGCTTCTGGAAAATTGGTTGAAATTGCAGAAACATGTGTAGGCTTATTTTGAATATAAAAATTGTTCTAGATATAATTTTAATGTGAAATCTTTGCAAAATGGTTTGTTGTGAACCTACTGACCCTAGAAACCAACTTATGGATTTAAAAATGTATTTTGTGAAGTTTAGAAATAAATATTTGAGTTAGCTCATTTCTAGTCAAATAAAAATATTGATTATGATTTAGAAATGATTTTTTTGAGTAAAACCTTTGGGAAATGATTTGATTCAAACCTTCTGACCCTAAACACCAACTTTTGAGAATTAAAATATATTTGGTGAACCCTTTAAATAATATTGCTTTGCTAAAAGCATTTTCAACCACATAAAATATTGATTTGATTTTAAAAATGGTATATAGATAAAACCTTTTGCAAATGTTTTACCACTTTAGTAAATGACCACTTTGAACATTATAATGTTTAGAGCCTAGTAGAAACCACTTTTGCAAGTAAAACTATCTTTTGCATGCTTGCATGCATGACCTTGTTTCTATTATTTTATGTGTGATAAATTGGTTGGAATGCTAGTTGAAATTATGTTTGTTTGATTGATTTGTAGTGAAATTAGAAGAGTGTGATATTAGGAAGATCAAGAAGTGAACCAACATTCTCTACTAAAAAGGCAAGTGACACTATCATCCAAGTCCTACTATTTTCATTACACTTAGTGGATTTTTGTAACATGCATGAAAAGGATTTCTATATTTTATGCTATGCTAAATCCTAATAGGATACCCTTATATATTCCTTAGTGGAAACAATGTAGTTGTAGTATGCTTAGCCCTGCTATATATTGGGATGGGATACATGTTATGATTATATGAAGAGTTGAAAAGATATATGTTTTATATAATAAAACAAGTACTCAATGAACCACCTGGGTGGACAAGGATACTCAAGTTTTGGACAAGGTGGCAACAAAAGGAACCATGTTTATATGGCCATCTCTTTTTGTATGTGCACTAGAAGAAAACCACCCAGGGACTTAGAGATTGAACATGTTTCTCGTACGGTGGCTTCCGTGTACAGCCACATGCTAAATGGGCTCTGGCTTAGTCAACTACATAGTGGAAGACCCATACATTGGCATCTTCAGGTTAACTAGAATTGTGTAAGGGAACTTGAAACCCTACATTGGTGCCTGGATGACAAGCTAGCATTGTGTATTGGGAGGACTTCTATGGAAAGACTTTGTCACATTCTCAATCTGCCAGTACTCCAACTTGGTGAGTACTTATCCAATGCCACCTTTGGTGGCATCAAGATGAGATTGTGTCATGTGGGTAAAGTGTACAACTTCTGTAGAAGATCAAAATTCTAAGTACTTAGCCGTGTCCCCGGTTATGGACAATACTGAGCAACTAAGGCCTGAAGCTATGGAAGATCTCGACATTCCAATTTCTCAAAGTAAAACTTGATGGTCAACAAGGGATTTGAAGCACTTGGAGTTTTCCAAGAAGATTAGAAAGATTTTGATAAAAGATCAAAACTATTTTGAAAAGATAGGACAAAACTAAATTGCTTTCCGCAAATGAGCCTAAACCCTACTTAGCCAAATATGCATGTAATGATAGGATCCACTTATTTCTACATAGTAGTGAAACTTGCCAATACAATTCAAATGTATTGACCCTTGTGGCTGCAACTTATTATGTTGCAGGTTTGTTTGATGTTAGTGAAGTGTGTTGATTAGGATTACAAGTCTACAACCAACATGTTTGCCTGTGGCACTTTGAAGATGAAGGACTCCATGCTATATAGAGATTCTACTGCATTGTAATGAGATAGCCAAATGAGCTATGTAAGATGTAATGAATTATTTTATTCCTTGTTATAAAGTTGTATTATGACCTTTGTTTCTTGATATTACATCTTAACTATGGATGCTAGCTGTTGATCCAGGGACTAGCATTGTAAACACAGGGATCTCTACCTTATTAAAGGTTGGGAACCTTACAATATTGCTCACAATTTTGGCCCTTTGGGGCGATTTGGATTGCTTAGAAAAACCGCGATATATGTTTGAGAGATATGACCAAAATCTCATTGTTTTCTTGTTTTATGGTAATTTTCATGAGCTGTTGCTGATGCTTTTGGGGTTCCAGGGATATTTAAAAGGACTGTAAGACTCGATACATGTTTGAGAGTTAAGACCAAAAACTCGTCATTTTTTCGTTTATGGTTGTTTTTATGAGCTATATCCCACGATTTTAGGGTTCTAGTGCGATTTACGACGACCGTAAGACCCAATACATGTTTGAGAGTTATGACCAAAAACTGTTTCTTTTCTCGTTTTACCATCTTTTTCATGAGGTATTGCCCATGATTTTGGGGTTCTAATGCGATTTACGACGACCGTAAGACCCGATACATGTTTGAGAGTTATGACCAAAAACTATTTGTTTTTGTGTTTTATGACCATTTTCATGAGTTATTGGGGGTTCCAGCGACACTTACAATGACCGTAAGACCTGATACATGTTTGAGAGTGATGACCAAAAACTCGTTGTTTTCTCTTTATGGTCATTTTCATGAGCTATTACCCACGGTTTTGGGGTACCATCGTTTTCATAAGCTATTGCCCACAGTTTTGTGGCTCCGGGGCAATTCGCATGAACTCGATATATGTTTGAGAGATGTGACCAAAAACTTGTCGATTTCGTGTTGGACGACCCTTTTCATGAGCTACTACCTACGATTTTGTGGTTCTATGGATATTTATAATGACCGTAAGACCTGATACATGTTTGAGAGTTACGACCAAAAACTTGTCGTTTTCTCGTCGTATGGCCATTTTGTTCAGCTATTGCCTATAGTTTTGGGTTACTAGGGCGATTTAACACGATGGCAAGACCTGATACATGTTTGAGAGTTATGACCAAAAACTCGTCGTTTTCGCATTTTACGACCGTTTTCATGAGATATTGCCCACAGTTTTGGGTCCCCGGGGCGATTTGGATTGCCCGTAAAACGCGATACATGTTTGAGAGATATGACCAAAATCTCACCATTTCTCGATTTATGGTCCTTTTCATAAGCTATTGCCCACGGTTTTGGGGTTCCAAGGATATTTAAAACGATCGTAAGACTCAATACATGTTTGAGAGTTAAGACCAAAAACTCTTTGTTTTCTCGTTTATGGTTGTTTTCATGAGCTATAGCCCATGATTTGGGGGTTCTAGTGTGATTAACGATGATACCGGAAGACTTGATACATGTTTGAGAGTTATGACCAAAAACTGTTTGTTTTCGCGTTTACCATCGTTTTCATGAGCTATTGTCCACAGTTTTGGGGCTCCGGGCAATTTACATTGCCTGTAAGACACGATGTATGTTTGGGAGATTTGACCAAAAACTCGTCGTTTTCGCGTTTGATGACTGTTTTCATGATCTACGTGCCATAGTTTTGGGGTTGCATGTAGATTTACAATGACTATCAGACTAGATACACTTTTGAGAGTTATGACCACAAACTGGTCGTTTTCATGTTTTACCACCGTTTTCATGAGCTATTATCGACAGTTTTGACGTTCCATAGAGATTTACGACGACCGTAAGACCCGATACATGTTTGAGAGTTATGACCAAAAACTATTTGTTTTCGCGTTTTACCAATGTTTTCATGAGCTATTGCCCACAGTTTTGGGTCTTCGGGCAATTTGCATTGCCCATAAGACTCGATATATGTTTGAGATATTTGACCAAAAACTCGTCCTTTTCCCGTTTGATGACCGTTTTTTCATGACCAATGTGCCATAGTTTTGGGGTTCCAGTGCGATTTACAACGACTGTAAGACCTGATACATGTTTGAGAGATAAGACCAAAATCTCATCGTTTTCTCGTTTTATGGTCGTTTTCATGAGCTATTGCCCACAATTTTTGGGGCTCTAGGGAGATTTACAACGAGCATAAGACTCGATACATGTTAAGACCAAAACCTTGTCGTTTTCTTGTTTATGGTTTTTTATGAGCTATAGCCCATGATTTTGGGGTTCTAGTGCGATTTATGAAAACCGTAACACCAGATACATGTTTGAGAGTTATGACCAAAAACTGTTCGTTTCCATGTTTTACCACCATTATCATTAGCTATTGCCCACAATTTTGGGGCTCTGGAAAATTTGCATGGCCAGTAAGAGTCGATATATGTTTAAGAGATATTACCAAAAACTCTTCGTTTTAGCATTTCATTATCGTTTTCAATAGCTACTAGCTACGATTTTGGGGTTCCGAGGAGATTTATAATGACCGTAAGAAACGATACATGTTTAAGAGCTACGATAAAAAAACTTGTCGTTTTATCGTATTATGGCCATTTTAATGAGCTATTGACCACAATTTTGGGGTACTAGGGCGATTTACGACGACCGCAAGACCCGATACATGGTTCAGAGTTATGACCAAAAACTCGTCGTTTTCGTGTTTTAATACCGTTTCCATGAGATATTTCTCACAATTTTGGGCCTTTGGGGCGATTTGGATTGCCCGTAAAACGCGATATATGTTTGAGAGATATGACCAAAATCTCATCGTTTTCTTTTTTTTATGGTAATTTTCATGAGTTGTTGCCGATGCTTTTGGGGTTCCAGGGATATTTAAAACGACTATAAGACTCGAAACATGTTTGAGAGTTAAGACCAAAAACTCGTCATTTTTTCGTTTATGGTTATTTTTATGAGCTATATCCCACGATTTTGGGGTTCTAGTGCGATTTACGACGACCGTAAGACCCAATACATGTTTGAGAGTTATGGCCAAAAACTGTTTCTTTTCCCGTTTTACCATCGTTTTCATGAGGTATTGCCCATGATTTTGGGGTTCTAAGGCGATTTACGACGACCGTAAGACCCGATACATGTTTGAGAGTTATGATCAAAATCTATTTGTTTTTGTGTTTTATGAACATTTTCATGAGTTATTACCCATAGTTTTGGGGGTTCCAGCGACATTTACAATGACCGTAAGACCCGATACATGTTTGAGAGTTATGACCAAAAACTCGTTGTTTTCTCTTTTTATGGTTGTTTTCATGAGCTATTGCCCACAGATTTGGGGTACCAGAGCGATTTACGACGACCGTAAGACGCGATCTCATGTTTGAGATTTATGACCAAAAACTATTTGTTTTTGTGTTTTACCATCGTTTTCATGAGCTATTGCCCACAATTTTTTGGCTCCGGGGAAATTTGCATGGACTCGATATATGTTTGAGAGATGTGACCAAAAGCTTGTCCATTTCGCGTTGGACGACCCTTTTCATCAGCTACTACCTACGATTTTGTGGTTCTAGGGATATTTATAATGATCGTAAGACCTAATACATGTTTGAGAGTTACGACCAAAAACTTGTCGTTTTCTTGTCATATGGCCATTTTGTTCAGCTATTGCCTATAGTTTTGGGTTACTAGGGCGATTTAACACGACCACAAGACCTGATACATGTTTGAGAGTTATGACCAAAAACTCGTCGTTTTCGCGTTTTACGACCATTTTCATGAGATATTGCCCACCGTTTTGGTCCTCCGGGGTGATTTGGATTTCCCGTAAAACGTGATACATGTTCGAGAGATATGACCAAAATCTCATCGTTTTCTCGATTTATGGTCGTTTTCTTGAGCTATTGCCCACAGTTTTGGGGTTCCAGGGATATTTAAAATGACCGTAAGACTCGATACATGTTTGAGAGTTAAGACCAAAAACTCGCCGTTTTCTTATTTTATGGCTGTTTTATTGAGATATAGCCCATGATTTGGGGGTACTAGGGCGATTTATGACAACCACGAGACCCGATACATGTTTGAGAGTTATGAACAAAAACTCGTCGTTTTCGTGTTTTACGGCCGTTTTCATGAGATATTGCCCATAGTTTTGGGCCTCTGGGCGATTTGGGTTGCCCGTAAAATACGATATATGTTTGAGAGATATGACCAAAAACTAATCGTTTTCTTGTTTTATGGTAATTTTCATGAGCTGTTGCTGTTGGTTTTGGGGTTCCAGGGATATTTAAAACGACCGTAAGACTTGATACATGTTTGATAGTTAAGACCAAAAACTCGTCGTTTTCTCGTTTATGGCTGTTTTTATGAGCTATAGTCCACGATTTTGGGGTTCTAGTGCGATTTACGATGACCATAAGACACGATACATGTTTGAGACTATGACCAAAAACTGTTAGTTTTTGCGTTTTTCCATCTTTTTCATGAGGTATAGCCCACGATTTTGGGGTTCTAGGGCGACTTACGACGATCATAAGACCCGATACATGTTTGAGAGTTATGACCAAAAAGTATTTGTTTTCGCGTTTTACGACTATTTTCATGAGTTATTACCCATAGTTTTTGGGTTCCAGTAACATTTACAACGACCGTAAGACCCGATACATGTTTAAGAGTTATGACCAAAAACTCGTTGTTTTCTCTTTTTATGGTCGTTTTCATGAGTTTTTGCCAATGGTTTTGGGGTACAGGCGATTCTGACGGCAATAGTAGGCGTGATCTCATGTATGAGATTTATGGCCAAAAACTGTTTGTTTTCGTGTTTTACCGCCGTTTTCATGAGCTATTGCCCACAATTTTGTTGCTCCAGGGCAATTTGCATGGCCCGTAAGACTCGATATATGTTTGAGAGATGTGACCAAAAACTTGTCGATTTCGCGTTGGACGACCCTTTTCATGAGCTACTACCTACGATTTTGTGGTTCTATGGATATTTATAATGACCGTAAGACCTGATACATGTTTGAGAGTTACGACCAAAAACTTGTCGTTTTCTCGTCGTATGGCCATTTTGTTCAGCTATTGCCTATAGTTTTGGGTTACTAGGGCGATTTAACACGACCGCAAGACCTGATACATGTTTGAGAGTTATGACCAAAAACTCGTCGTTTTCGCGTTTTATGACCGTTTTCATGAGATATTGCCCACAGTTTTGGGTCCCCGGGGCGATTTGGATTGCCCGTAAAACGCGATACATGTTTGATAGATATGACCAAAATCTCACCATTTCTCGATTTATGGTCCTTTTCATAAGCTATTGCCCACGGTTTTGGGGTTCCAAGGATATTTAAAACGATCGTAAGACTCAATACATGTTTGAGACTTAAGACCAAAAACTCTTTGTTTTCTCGTTTATGGTTGTTTTTATGAGCTATAGCCCACGATTTGGGGGTTCTAGTGTGATTAACGACGATACCGGAAGACTTGATACATGTTTGAGAGTTATGACCAAAAACTGTTTGTTTTCGTGTTTACCATCGTTTTCATGAGCTATTGTCCACAGTTTTGGGGCTCCGGGCAATTTACATTGCCTGTAAGACTCGATGTATGTTTGGGAGATTTGACCAAAAACTCGTCGTTTTCGCGTTTGATGACCGTTTTCATGATCTACGTGCCATAGTTTTGGGGTTGCATGGAGATTTACAATGACCATCAGACTAGATACACTTTTGAGAGTTATGACCACAAACTGGTCGTTTTCATGTTTTACCACCGTTTTCATGAGCTATTATTGACAGTTTTGACGTTCCATAGAGATTTACGACGACCGTAAGACCCGATACATGTTTGAGAGTTATGACCAAAAACTATTTGTTTTCGCGTTTTACCAATGTTTTCATGAGCTATTGCCCACAGTTTTGGGGCTCCGGGCAATTTGCATTGCCCATAAGACTCGATATATGTTTGAGATATTTGACCAAAAACTCGTCCTTTTCCCGTTTGATGACCGTTTTTTTCATGACCAATGTGCCATAGTTTTGGGGTTCGGTCACGATTTACTTGTTGTAAGACTTGATACATGTTTGAGAGATAAGACCAAAATCTCATCGTTTTCTCGTTTTATGGTGTTTTTCATGAGCTATTGCCCACAATTTTTAGGGTTCTAGGGAGATTTACAACAAGCGTAAGACTCGATACATGTTAAGACCAAAACCTTGTCGTTTTCTCGTTTATGGTTTTTTATGATCTATAGCCCATGATTTTGGGGTTCTAGTGCGATTTATGACAACCGTTACACCAGATACATGTTTGGGAGTTATGACCAAAAACTGTTTGTTTCCATGTTTTACCACCATTATCATTAGCTATTGCCCACAATTTTTGGGCTTTGGAAAATTTGCATGGCCAGTAAGAGTCGATATATGTTTAAGAGATATTACAAAAAACTCTTCGTTTTAGCGTTTCATTATCGTTTTCAATAGCTACTAGCTACGATTTTGGGGTTCCGGGGAGATTTATAATGACCGTAAGAAATGATACATGTTTAAGAGCCACGATAAAAAACTTGTCATTTTCTCGTATTATGGCCATTTTAATGAGCTATTGACCACAATTTTGGTGTACATGGCGATTTACGACGACCGCAAGACCCGATACATGTTTGAGAGTTATGACCAAAAACTCGTCGTTTTCATGTTTTACCACCGTTTCCATGAGATATTTCTCACAATTTTGGGCCTTTGGGGCGATTTGGATTGCCCGTAAAACACGATATATGTTTGAGAGATGTGACCAAAAACTTGTCGATTTCCGTTGGACGACCCTTTTCATGAGCTACTACATACGATTTTGTGGTTCTAGGGATATTTATAATGACCGTAAGACCTGATACATGTTTGAGAGTTACGACCAAAAACTTGTCGTTTTCTCGTCGTATGGCCATTTTGTTCACCTATAGCCTATAGTTTTGGGTTATTAGGGCGATTTAACACGACCGCAAGACCTGATACATGTTTGAGAGTTATGACCAAAAACTCGTCGTTTTCGCATTTTACGACCGTTTTCATGAGATATTGCCCACAATTTTGGGTCCCCGGGGCGATTTGGATTGCCCATAAAACGCGATACATGTTTGAGAGATATGACCAAAATCTCACCATTTCTCGATTTATGGTCGTTTTCATAAGCTATTGCCCACGGTTTTGGGGTTCCAGGGATATTTAAAACGACCGTAAGACTCAATACATGTTTGAGAGTTAAGACCAAAAACTCTTTGTTTTCTCGTTTATGGCTGTTTTATGAGCTATAGCCCACGATTTGGGGGTTCTAGTGTGATTAACGAAGATATCGGAAGACTCGATACATGTTTGAGAGTTATGACCAAAAACTGTTTGTTTTCGCGTTTACCATCGTTTTCATGAGCTATTGTCCATAGTTTTAGGGCTCCGGGCAATTTACATTGCGTGTAAGACTCGATGTATGTTTGAGAGATTTGACCAAAAACTCGTCATTTTCGCGTTTGATGACCGTTTTCATGATCTACGTGCCATAGTTTTGGGGTTGCATGGAGATTTACAATGACCATCAGACTAGATACACTTTTGAGAGTAATTACCACAAACTGGTCGTTTTCATGTTTTACCACCGTTTTCATGAGCTATAATCGACAGTTTTGACGTTCCATGGAGATTTACGACGACCGTAAGACCCGATACATGTTTGAGAGTTATGGCCAAAAACTATTTGTTTTCGCGTTTTACCATTGTTTTCATGAGCTATTGCCCACAGATTTGGGGCTCCGGGCAATTTGCATTGCCCATAAGACTCGATATATGTTTGAGATATTTGACCAAAAACTCGTCCTTTTCCCGTTTGATGACCGTTTTTTTCATGACCAATGTGCCATAGTTTTGGGGTTCCAGTGCGATTTACAATGACTGTAAGACTTGATACATGTTTGAGAGATACGACCAAAATCTCATCGTTTTCTCGTTTTATGGTCGTTTTCATGAGCTATTGCCCATGATTTTTAGGGTTCTAGGGAGATTTACAACGAGCGTAAGACTCGATACATGTTAAGACCAAAACCTTGTCGTTTTCTCGTTTATGGTTTTTTATGAGCTATAGCCCATGATTTTGGGGTTCGAGTGCTATTTATGACAACTGTAACACCAGATACATGTTTGAGAGTTATGACCAAAAACTGTTTGTTTCCATGTTTTACCACCATTATCATTAGCTATTGCCCATAATTTTGGGGCTCAGGTAAATTTGCATGGCCAGTAAGAGTTGATATATGTTTAAGAGATATTACCTAAAACTCTTCGTTTTAGCGTTTCATTATCCTTTTCAATAGCTACTAGCTACGATTTTGGGGTTCCGGGGAGATTTATAATGACAGTAAGAAACGATACATGTTTAAGATCTACGATAAAAAACTTGTCGTTTTCTCGTATTATGGCCATTTTAATGAGCTATTGACCATAGTTTTGGGGTACTAGGGCGATTTACGATGACAGCAAGACCCGACACATGTTTGAGAGTTATGACCAAAAACTCGTCGTTTTCGTGTTTTACGACCGTTTCCATGAGATATTTCTCACAATTTTGGGCCTTTGGGCGATTTGGATTGCCCGTAAAACACGATATATGTTTGAGAGATATGACCAAAATCTCATCGTTTTCTTTTTTTATGGTAATTTGCATGAGCTATTGCCGATGCTTTTGGGGTTCCAGGGATATTTAAAACGACTGTAAGACTCGATACATGTTTGAGAGTTAAGACCAAAAACTCGTCATTTTTTCGTTTATGGTTGTTTTTATGAGCTATATCCCACGATTTTGGGGTTCTAGTGCGATTTACGACGACCGTAAGACCCAATACATGTTTGAGAGTTATGACCCAAAACTGTTTCTTTTCGCGTTTTACCATCGTTTTCATGAGGTATTGCCCATGATTTTGGAGTTCTAAGGCGATTTATGACGACCGTAAGACCCGATACATGTTTGAGAGTTATGACCAAAATCTATTTGTTTTTGTGTTTTATGACCATTTTCATGAGTTATTACCCATAGTTTTGGGGGTTCCAGCGACATTTACAATGACCGTAAGACCCGATACATGTTTGAGAGTTATGACCAAAAACTCGTTGTTTTCTATTTTTATGGTTGTTTTCCTGAGCTATTGCCCACGGTTTTGGGGTACCAGAGCGATTTACGACGACCGTAAGACACGATCTCATGTTTGAGATTTATGACCAAAAACTGTTTGTTTTTGTGTTTTACCATCGTTTTCATGAGCTATTGCCCACAATTTTGTGGCTCCGGGGAAATTTGCATGGACTCGATATATGTTTGAGAGATGTGACCAAAAACTTGTCAATTTCGTGTTGGACGACCCTTTTCATGAGCTACTACTTATGATTTTGTGGTTCTAGAGATATTTATAATGACCGTAAGACCTGATACATGTTTGAGAGTTACGACCAAAAACTTGTCGTTTTCTCGTCGTATGGCCATTTTGTTCAGCTATTGCCTAAAGTTTTGGGTTACTAGGGAGATTTAACACGAGCGCAAGACCTAATACATGTTTGAGAGTTATAACCAAAAACTCGTCGTTTTCGTGTTTTACGACCGTTTTCATGAGATATTGCCCATGATTTTTATGGTTCTAGGGAGATTTACAACGAGCGTAAGACTCGATACATGTTAAGACCAAAACCTTGTCGTTTTCTTGTTTATGGTTTTTATGAGCTATAGCCCATGATTTTGGGGTTCTAGTGCGATTTATGACAACCGTAACACCAGATACATGTTTGAGAGTTATGACCAAAAACTGTTTGTTTCCATGTTTTACCACCATTATCATTAGCTATTGCCCACAATTTTGGGGCTCTGGAAAATTTGCATGGCCAGTAAGAGTCGATATATGTTTAAGAGATATTACCAAAAACTCTTCGTTTTAGCGTTTTGTTATCGTTTTCAATAGCTACTAGCTACGATTTTGGGGTTCCGGGGAGATTTATAATGACCGTAAGAAACGATACATGTTTAAGAGCTACGATAAAAAACTTGTCTTTTTCTCGTATTATGGCCATTTTAATGAGCTATTGACCACATTTTTGGGGTACTAGGGCGATTTACGATGACCGCAAGACCCGATAAATGTTTGAGAGTTATGACCAAAAACTCGTCGTTTTCGTGTTTTACGACCGTTTCCATGTGACATGGTTATACCCTACGGGTACGTGACTTCAGCATACCTGGTCTAGCCCAAGGAAGGCCCACAGCAGATATACACTGGCCCATGAAGATTTTCGGGTGGCCAAGGCCCATGACGTCTTCGGATCCTTGGAGAGCAAGACTAGCGGAGATAGGAAATTCAAAGGGGTTAAACCCTAGAACTTGTAACCGACTAGGACTATGCCCGGGACCTGCTTAAGTCTATATAAAGGCTAGGAGGGCACGTCCTAGATCTCTCGACTCATAGTCTCGCACACGCATCCACACCAGATCGAATCTGCGCACCAGGGGTACCTTCGGTTCTGCCGTAATCAAGAGCAGACAAGCAGGAGTAGGGTTTTCCCTCCGGGGGCCTGAACCTGGGTAAATCTCGTGTCCCCTGGTTGCTTGTCTGTTAACCGTGCCACGATCTCCAGCATCCCCATCTTCTCCAAAACCCAAGTCCATAACAATGGGCATTGACGAGATTAAACCTCGTCACCATGAGATATTTCTCACAAGTTTGGGCCTTTGGGGCGATTTGGATTGCCCGTAAAACGCGATATATGTTTGAGAGATATGACCAAAATCTCATCGTTTTCTTTTTTTATGGTAATTTTCATGAGTTGTTGCCGATGCTTTTGGGGTTCCAGGGATATTTAAAACGACTGTAAGACTCGATACATGTTTGAGAGTTAAGACCAAAAACTCGTCATTTTTTCGTTTATGGTTGTTTTTATGAGCTATATCCCACGATTTTGGGGTTCTAGTGCGATTTACGACAACTGTAAGACCCAATACATGTTTGAGAGTTATGACCCAAAACTGTTTCTTTTCGCGTTTTACCATCGTTTTCATGAGGTATTGCCCATGATTTTGGGGTTCTAAGGCGATTTATGACGACCGTAAGACCGGATACATGTTTGAGAGTTATGACCACAAACTAGTCGTTTTCATGTTTTACCACCGTTTTCATGAGCTATTATCGACAGTTTTGACGTTCCATGGAGATTTACGACAACCGTAAGACCCGATACATGTTTGAGAGTTATGACCAAAAACTATTTGTTTTCGCGTTTTACCATTGTTTTCATGAGCTATTGTCCACAGTTTTGGGGCTCCAGGAAATTTACATTGCCTGTAAGACTGGATGTATGTTTGAGATATTTGACCAAAAACTCGTCGTTTTCGTGTTTGATGACCGTTTTCATGACCTACGTGTCATAGTTTTGGGGTTGCATGGAGGTTTACAATGAGCATCAGACTAGATACCCTTTTGAGAGTTATGACCACAAACTGGTCCTTTTCATGTTTTACCACCGTTTTCATGAGCTATTATCGACTGTTTTGACGTTCCATGGAGATTTACGACGACCGTAAGACGCGAGCTCATGTTTGAGATTGATGACCAAAAACTGTTTGTTTTTGTGTTTTACCATCGTTTTCATGAGCTATTGCCCACAATTTTGTGGCTCCGGGGAAATCTGCATGGACTCGATATATGTTTGAGAGATGTGACCAAAAACTTGTCGATTTCGCGTTGGACGACCCTTTTCATGAGCTACTACCTATGATTTTGTGGTTCTAGGGATATTTATAATGACCGTAAGACCTGATACATGTTTGAGAGTTACGACCAAAAATTTGTCGTTTTCTCGATGGCCATTTTGTTCAGCTATTGCCTATAGTTTTGGGTTACTATGGAGATTTAACACGACCGTAAGACCTGATACATGTTTGAGAGTTATGACCAAAAACTCGTCGTTTTCGTGTTTTACGACCGTTTTCATGAGATATTGCCCACAGTTTTGGTCCTCCGGGGCGATTTGGATTTCCCGTAAAACGTGATACATGTTTGAGAGATATGACCAAAATCTAAACGTTTTCTCGATTTATGGTCGTTTTCATGATCTATTGCCCACGTTTGTGGGGTTCTAGGGATATTTATAATGACCGTAAGACCCGATAAATGTTTGAGAGTTATGACCAAAACTCGCTGCTTTTTTTGTTTTAAGACCGTTTCCATGAGATATTTCTCACAATTTTGGGCATTCACAATGACCGTAAGACCCGATACATGTTTGAGAGTTATGACCAAAAACTCGTTGTTTTCTCTTTTTATGGTTGTTTTCATGAGCTATTGCCCATGGTTTTGGGGTACCAGAGCGATTTACGACGACCGTAAGACGCGATCTCATTTTTGAGATTTATGAGAGTTAAGACCGTAATACGCAATACATGTTTGAGAGTTAAGACCAAAAACACTTTGTTTTCTCATTTTACCATTGTTTTCATGAGCTATTGCCCACAGTTTTGGGGCTCCGGGCAATTTGCATTGCCCATAAGACTCGATATATGTTTGAGATATTTGACCAAAAACTCGTCCTTTTCCCGTTTGATGACCGTTTTTTTCATGACCAATGTGCCATAGTTTTGGGGTTCCAGTGCGATTTACAACGACTGTAAGACCTGATACATGTTTGAGAGATAAGACCAAAATCTCATCGTTTTCTCGTTTTATGGTCGTTTTCATGAGCTATTGCCCATGATTTTTAGGGTTCTAGGGAGATTTACAACGAGCGTAAGACTCGATACATGTTAAGACCAAAACCTTGTCGTTTTCTCGTTTATGGTTTTTTATGAGCTATAGCCCATGATTTTGGGGTTCTAGTGCGATTTATGACAACCGTAACACCAGATACATGTTTGAGAGTTATGACCAAAAACTGTTTGTTTCCATGTTTTACCACCATTATCATTAGCTATTGCCCACAATTTTGGGGCTCTGGAAAATTTGCATGGCCAGTAAGAGTCGATATATGTTTAAGAGATATTACCAAAAACTCTTCGTTTTAGCGTTTCGTTATCGTTTTCAATAGCTACTAGCTACGATTTTGGGGTTCCGGGGAGATTTATAATGACCGTAAGAAACGATACATGTTTAAGAGCTACGATAAAAAACTTGTCTTTTTCTCGTATTATGGCCATTTTAATGAGCTATTGACCACAGTTTTGGGGTACTAGGGCGATTTACGATGACCGCAAGACCCGATACATGTTTGAGAGTTATGACCAAAAACTCGTCGTTTTCGTGTTTTACGACCGTTTCCATGTGACATGGTTATACCCTACGGGTACGTGACTTCAACATACCTGGTCCAGCTGAAGGAAGGCCCACAACAGATATACACTGGCCCATGAAGATTTTCGGGTGGCCAAGGCCCATGACGTCTTCGGATCCTTGGAGAGCAAGACTAGCGGAGATAGGAAATTCAAAGGGGTTAAACCCTAGAACTTGTAACCGACTAGGACTATGCCCGGGACCTGCCTAAGTCTATATAAAGGCCAGGAGGGCACGTCCTAGATCTCTCGACTCATACTCTCGCACACGCATCCACGCCAGATCGAATCTGCGCACCAGGGGTACCTTCGGTTCCGCCGTAATCAAGAGCAGACAAGCAGGAGTAGGGTTTTCCCTCCGGGGGCCTGAACCTGGGTAAATCTCGTGTCCCCTGGTTGCTTGTCTGTTAACCGTGCCACGATCTCCAGCATCCCCATCTTCTCCAAAACCCAAGTCCATAACAATGGGCATTGACGAGATTAAACCTCGTCACCATGAGATATTTCTCACAATTTTGGGCCTTTGGGGCAATTTGGATTGCCCGTAAAACGCGATATATGGTTGAGAGATATGACCAAAATCTCATCGTTTTCTTTTTTATGGTAATTTTCATGAGTTGTTGCCGATGCTTTTGGGGTTCCAGGGATATTTAAAACGACTGTAAGACTCGATACATGTTTGAGAGTTAAGACCAAAAACTCGTCATTTTTTCGTTTATGGTTGTTTTTATGAGCTATATCCCACGATTTTGGGGTTCTAGTGCGATTTACGACAACTGTAAGACCCAATACATGTTTGAGAGTTATGACCCAAAACTGTTTCTTTTCGCGTTTTACCATCGTTTTCATGAGGTATTGCCCATGATTTTGGGGTTCTAAGGCGATTTATGACGACCGTAAGACCGGATACATGTTTGAGAGTTATGACCACAAACTGGTCGTTTTCATGTTTTACCACCGTTTTCATGAGCTATTATCGACAGTTTTGACGTTCCATGGAGATTTACGACAACCGTAAGACCCGATACATGTTTGAGAGTTATGACCAAAAACTATTTGTTTTCGCGTTTTACCATTGTTTTCATGAGCTATTGTCCACAGTTTTGGGGCTCCAGGAAATTTACATTGCCTGTAAGACTGGATGTATGTTTGAGATATTTGACCAAAAACTCGTCGTTTTCGTGTTTGATGACCGTTTTCATGACCTACGTGTCATAGTTTTGGGGTTGCATGGAGATTTACAATGAGCATCAGACTAGATACCCTTTTGAGAGTTATGACCACAAACTGGTCCTTTTCATGTTTTACCACCGTTTTCATGAGCTATTATCGACTGTTTTGACGTTCCATGGAGATTCTGACGGCCAGTAAGACGCGAGCTCATGTTTGAGATTGATGACCAAAAACTGTTTGTTTTTGTGTTTTACCATCGTTTTCATGAGCTATTGCCCACAATTTTGTGGCTCCGGGGAAATCTGCATGGACTCGATATATGTTTGAGAGATGTGACCAAAAACTTGTCGATTTCGCGTTGGACGACCCTTTTCATGAGCTACTACCTATGATTTTGTGGTTCTAGGGATATTTATAATGACCGTAAGACCTGATACATGTTTGAGAGTTACGACCAAAAATTTGTCGTTTTCTCGATGGCCATTTTGTTCAGCTATTGCCTATAGTTTTGGGTTACTATGGAGATTTAACACGACCGTAAGACCTGATACATGTTTGAGAGTTATGACCAAAACCTCGTCGTTTTCGTGTTTTACGACCGTTTTCATGAGATATTGCCCACAGTTTTGGTCCTCCGGGGCGATTTGGATTTCCCGTAAAACGTGATACATGTTTGAGAGATATGACCAAAATCTAAACGTTTTCTCGATTTATGGTCGTTTTCATGATCTATTGCCCACGTTTGTGGGGTTCCAGGGATATTTATAATGACCGTAAGACCCGATAAATGTTTGAGAGTTATGACCAAAAACTCGTCGTTTTTTTGTTTTACGACCGTTTCCATGAGATATTTCTCACAATTTTGGGCATTCACAATGACCGTAAGACCCGATACATGTTTGAGAGTTATGACCAAAAACTCGTTGTTTTCTCTTTTTATGGTTGTTTTCATGAGCTATTGCCCATGGTTTTGGGGTACCAGAGCGATTTACGACGACCGTAAGACGCGATCTCATTTTTGAGATTTATGAGAGTTAAGACCGTAATACGCAATACATGTTTGAGAGTTAAGACCAAAAACACTTTGTTTTCTCGTTTTACCATTGTTTTCATGAGCTATTGCCCACAGATTTGGGGCTCCGGGCAATTTGCATTGCCCATAAGACTCGATATATGTTTGAGATATTTGACCAAAAACTCGTCCTTTTCCCGTTTGATGACCGTTTTTTCATGACCAATGTGCCATAGTTTTGGGGTTCCAGTGCGAT
Organism: Avena insularis; assembly: GCA_023614405.1. Classification (NCBI taxonomy): domain Eukaryota; kingdom Viridiplantae; phylum Streptophyta; class Magnoliopsida; order Poales; family Poaceae; genus Avena; species Avena insularis. The sequence continues at coordinate 5,751,022 of CM042693.1, read as the reverse complement.
TTACAACGACTGTAAGACCTGATACATGTTTGAGAGATAAGACCAAAATCTCATCGTTTTCTCGTTTTATGGTCGTTTTCATGAGCTATTGCCCATGATTTTTAGGGTTCTAGGGAGATTTACAACGAGCGTAAGACTCGATACATGTTAAGACCAAAACCTTGTCGTTTTCTCGTTTATGGTTTTTTATGAGCTATAGCCCATGATTTTGGGGTTCTAGTGCGATTTATGACAACCGTAACACCAGATACATGTTTGAGAGTTATGACCAAAAACTGTTTGTTTCCATGTTTTACCACCATTATCATTAGCTATTGCCCACAATTTTGGGGCTCTGGAAAATTTGCATGGCCAGTAAGAGTCGATATATGTTTAAGAGATATTACCAAAAACTCTTCGTTTTAGCGTTTCGTTATCGTTTTCAATAGCTACTAGCTACGATTTTGGGGTTCCGGGGAGATTTATAATGACCGTAAGAAACGATACATGTTTAAGAGCTACGATAAAAAACTTGTCTTTTTCTCGTATTATGGCCATTTTAATGAGCTATTGACCACAGTTTTGGGGTACTAGGGCGATTTACGATGACCACAAGACCCGATACATGTTTGAGAGTTATGACCAAAAACTCGTCGTTTTCGTGTTTTACGACCGTTTCCATGTGACATGGTTATACCCTACGGGTACGTGACTTCAACATACCTGGTCCAGCTGAAGGAAGGCCCACAACAGATATACACTGGCCAATGAAGATTTTCGAGTGGCCAAGGCCCATGACGTCTTCGGATCCTTGGAGAGCAAGACTAGCGGAGATAGGAAATTCAAAGGGGTTAAACCCTAGAACTTGTAACCGACTAGGACTATGCCCGGGACCTGCCTAAGTCTATATAAAGGCCAGGAGGGCACGTCCTAGATCTCTCGACTCATACTCTCGCACACGCATCCACGCCAGATCGAATCACAGACCTCAGAACCTTCGGTTCTGCCGTAATCAAGAGCGCATAAGCAGGAGTAGGGTTTTCTCCGGGCTCGAACTGGGTAAATCTCGTGTCCCCTGGTTGCTTGTCTGTTAACTGTGCCACGATCTCCAGCATCCCCATCTTCTCCAAAACCCAAGTCCATAACAATGGGCATTGACGAGATTAAACCTCGTCAATTGGCGCCGTCTGTGGGAAGAGGGGCTGCTGATTGTGCGATCGTGACGGTTCCGACCCGACCGATCTACAACTCCGCGGCGACGGAGAATCACCTCCCCTTCGGCGCTTTCGACTTCACCGCCCACTCGCCGGCCGCCATGAAGAATTTCGAGCCCGTAGGCGACGGACTCGAAATTTTATTCGGGAGCTTCGCCTGTGTGGGTCAACCGCACCTCCGCCTCCCTGAGCGGGTGCCCATGCCGTCAATCAGGCCCGCCTCGTGGGCTCCACACCCCGTGCTACGCACGTCACCATCAACATATGAGTTTTACGGCGGAAGAACTCTCCGATCTCAGGCGATCCACCTTCGGATGAAGGGACCTACGGTTCCGGATCCGAAAGCTGCAGCAGTAGCCAACCAATCTACGAGCGCTATCTATGCGCCATAGTCATCCAAACCGACGAGGAAACACCTAACCCGCCGCCCAACCGAAACGGCGAAAACGGCGAAAACAGAAGAAGCCAGTCCCCCCACCCAACGGGGAAAACAATGGCCACGTCATCCAACTTAGAAAAGAAGGATGGGTCGAGGCGCGCCGTGCCATTGCAGGCGACATCGTCTTACCTGCAGATGCCTCACGTGACCTACTGATGGCATACCACTACCTCCTCATCGAGGAGCACAAGAAACAAGTCAAGATGCAGGAGACGCTCGACAAACGCAAGCAAGCAGCCTCTGAGTCCAGCGTGCGACGAGCTGCGCTCTCCGCCATGGCACCCGGCTCTAGCACAAACGGAAACCAGGGAAACAAGCACCGCTCGCGGGTGGAAAACATGGATCCCAAGGAGCGGCGTGACGTGACCCCGAACTCTCCACACATCGTTCATGGATATGGATGCCGACGGCAACATCATCCCGAAGACGCCACAAGCTGCGATCATGGCAGCCACTGCGTATCTTGCGGCTCACCCACCTCCGGAGGGGGACCCGAAAAGGGCCATGCATAGGTCCGCACTCACCGGACTAGGACTAATCGGAGCTGCGCTCCACGAGGACGCTCCTGCGGAGCCGAAGAAGAAAGCTCCGGCCAGGCGCGACCGGAGCCCCACCCCCTCATCCGAAGAGGAAGAAGAGCACGATCTTCCTCGAAGAAAAAAGAGCTCGCACCGCCATAAACGCGACTACGACGCCAGAGACAAGCTCACACAGCGCAAGATCAACAAAGCACGCGCCAAACGCGCATGCTCGTCTGAATCTGAGATGGATGAAGACGAAGGAGAACTCTGCAGGGCCCGATGCTTCAGCAGATCTGTTCGGCGAACACAGATGCCACGCAACTTGAAGCTTCCTTCGGATACTCCGAAGTTCAACGGAACGCAAGATCCAAAATCCTGGCTCAGTGACCATCTGTCATCCATCAAGCTTCACGGAGGCAACAAAGAAACCGCCATGCAATGCCTTGTTTGCACGAAATGACAAAGGCGGCGAGTCCTGGCTCAGCGCCTATCATCGATCCATCCGTTGGGAGGAGCTTGCTTACAGCTTCATCCGAAATTTCAAAGGCACCAGCAAGAGGCCCGCCTCAATCGAAGAGTTGCGAGCCTGCACTCAAAGAACGGGTGAATCTATTCGCTCGTACATACTATGCTGGTCTAAAACCAAGAACTCCGTAGCACACATCTCCGAAGAGAGGGCCATCGACGCCTTCAGGGACGGCGTCAAGCGCCAAGACTTCAAGGAGGAACTTGGGCGTGTAAAGCCCAAAACACTCGACCACCTCATGGAAATCGCCAACAGTTGGGAAGACGGCGAAGATTGCATCCAGCGAGCGCAATCAGATGAAGAGGACGACTACGGCCGAAGACGTAAACGCCGCAACAAGAGGAGATCGCGCGTCTACGAGGACCGCGATGGACCCGACATGGTCGCGGCCGCGGCCACCGCCGAACAACAGCCGCAACAGCGGAGGATACCGCGGCGGAAACTTCCGCGACAACGGACGACCAACGCAGTCGTGGCAATGCCGTGACCGCGACAACGGACCCTCAGCATTCGACAAACTTTCGGGTCCATGCACCATCCACTTCTACATCGACAAACGGGATGGCAAAAAGAAAGCCAGCCACATGCTCAAAGATCGCGCGAGTTCCGTAAACTCAGCGAGGGCATGGTGCGATGAGGCAACAAGCTCCAATCCTGCGTTGAAACGCACTGCGCTTGTGAAATAGCACACGAGCTCCTCCACCGCCACCTATTGGAGGCCCAACCAACGATCGCACCAAGAAAACAATGCCGGGGTCGGATACCCCCCACCAAAGGGAGCACTAAATATGATCCAGAAGGGACGCCCCACAAACAGGGTGCAGAAGCAAATCACCCGACAAATCAACTTGGCCGTGGCAACTCCGCCTGCAATCCCTGAGTACCTCAGCGGATCGGAGTCCTGCATCACATTCACTCGCGCAAATCACCCTTGCCAGATCCCTCGCCCAGGTCATGCTGCCCTGGTGCTGGAGGCGCAGATCGGAGGCTTCGAGATGAGTCGCGTCTTCATGGACGGCGGCAGCGGCATCAACCTAATGTTCGCAAGCACTCTAGCAGCTATGCGGATCCCGCAATGCAGCCTGGAACAATCAGACACAATGTTCCACGGCATTGTCCCAGGAAAGGGCATATTCCCCCTGGGCAAAATAGGACTCGACGTCATCTTTGGGAAGCCGGACAACTTTCGGCAGGAGCGCCTAGAATTCGAAGTGGTGGACTGGCCATCGCAATACCACGCCATCCTGGGGCATGTAGCATTCGCAAGGTTCCTGGCCGTCCCACACTACGCATACCTACTACTCAAGATGCCAGGACCAAGGGGCGTCATCACAGTCCACGGGAGCTTCACCCGATCGGATCAATGCGACAGGGATTTCAACAAAATCTCTAGTCTTTCGGCATGCAAGACGAGCTCGTAAGGCTCCACGAGGTGACGGACAATGGGCTACCCCCAGTCACAAGGCAGAACGCACCTGACATGTCCTTCGACTCCACCGTCAACACCAAGAAAGTACAGGTCCATCCAACGGATGCCTCCAAGACGGCCTTGATCGCCAATGACCTCAGCATCAAGATAGAAGGCGCTTCGTCAATTCCTCCGTGGCTGGAAATCTTCCGGTGTCCCGGACATGCCAGAGTTCCTGTGGAATTCGCCGAGCACGCACTCAACGTCTTTCCAGACACCAAGCCAGTCAAGCAGTCCATCCGAAGACTGTCGGAGCCACGGGCCGAAGCTATCGGCAAGGAAATCAACAGATTACTCGCAGCAGACTTCATCCGGGAAATCAAGGAAAGCGAGTGGCTAGAAAACACGGTGATGGTCCCGAAGAAGGACACAGACATCCTGCAGATGTGCGTAGACTTCACGTCACTAAATAAGCATTGCCCAAAGGACCACTTCCCTCTTCCACGGATCGACCAGATCATCGATTCGACTGCAGGTTCCGAGAAACTCTCCTTCCTCGACGCCTACTCAGGCTATAACCATATTCGACTCAAGGTCGAAGATCAAGAGAAAACGGCGTTCATCACACCGTTCGGAGTATTCTGCTACAACACAATGCCCTTCGGGCTAAAGAACGCGGGTGCCACGTACCAGCGATGCATGCAGGCCTGCCTCAAGGACCAGATCGGTCGCAACGTCCAAGTCTATGTCGACGACATAGTAATAAAAACCAAGGAGGCAAGGACACTTATCGACAATCTCCGCGAGACGTTCGACAACCTTGATCGCTACAGGATCAAGCTCAATCCAGAAAAGTGCGCCTTCGACGTCACCTCGGGTCAGCTGCTCGGGTACTTCATCTCTCAACGAGGGATTGAGGCGAACCCGAAGAAAATCAGAGCCATCATGACAATGCAGAAGCCGAAAAACCTCAAGGGCGTTCAGCAGCTCGTAGGACGAGTAGCGGCACTAAGCAGGTTCATCAGCCGTATGGGCGAGAAGGCCCTACCATTCTACCAGCTGCTGCGTAAAGCAGACAAGTTCGAGTGGACACCAGAAGCCAATGACGCATTCGAAAGCCTCAAGCGTCTCCTCTCCACCTCGCCCGTTTTGGTCACGCCAAAGGAGCGCGAGCCCCTGCTGCTGTACATAGAAGCCACACACCAGGTGGTCAAGACTGCATTTGTGGTCGAACGACCCGAAGAAGGCAAGACCCACGGGGTCCAACGCCCAATTTACTACCTCAGCGAGGTTCTCACTCCAACAAAGCAGCGGTACCCACACTACCAAAAGCTAGCCTACAGCGTGTTCATGATGGCTCGACGGTTGAGCCACTACTTCCAGGAGCATCAGGTGATGGTCGTCAACGAGGCACCCCTGAACAGCATCCTGAATAACCCGGAGGCCACAGGACGGGTGGCCCTGTGGGGCATCGAACTATCACCCTTGGACATCGTCTACGAGAAGCGACACACAATAAAATCTCATGTCCTTCTGGACTTCCTGGTGCACTGGATGGAGCTGCAGCTGCCAGATACCCCGGACATGTCGCAATCATGGACGATGCACTTCGACGGCTCCAAGAGAGAAGCTGGGGCAGGAGCAGGGGTCATACTGACCTCCCCCCAAGGAGACAAAATGAAGTACGTTCTCTAGATGAAATTCAGATCCTCCAATAACGAGGCCGAATACGAAGCCCTCATCCATGGCATGAGGATGGCAAAGATATGCGGCGCAACCTATGGTGACTCCAACCTCGTCGTCCAGCAGACGATGAATGAGTGTGATGCACACGCCGAAAACATGATAGCGTACCGCGCGCTCTACAACGCACTCGAAGGAGAATTCGACGGCTGCGAGCTTCGACACGTCGGAAGAGAAAGCAACGAGGAAGCCGACAGACTCGCCAACATTGGCTCCACTTGCGCAAAGGTGCCACCAGGTGTGTTCCTCGAACAGATCTGCGTGCCATCCATCAAGCGGAAATTCCCCAAGGGATCACCCGAAGAAGCAGAACACTCGGGGGCTACGCTACCCGAAGGTCATGAAGGACCCGAAAAGTTGGATACCGAAGTTGCCATGATCAACCTGATGCAGGTCATGGAAGTGGAAGAAACTTGGACGCGACCATACCTCCAATTCCTGATAAACGGAGAACTACCTGACAGCCCGACAGATGCCCGGCGCATATCTCGTCGGTCAAAAGCCTTCACCATCATCAACGGCGAACTGTACAAACGCAGCATCACGGGTGTACTACAACGGTGCGTCACCATCAACGACGGCAAAGCCATACTCCAAGACATACATGAGGGCATCTGCGGCCACCACGCAGGCAGCCGCTCCCTTGTCGCCAAAGCTCTACGAGTAGGATTCTACTGGCCAACGGCCATGAGCGACGCGAAGGACATCGTCCGAAGATGCAACGGGTGCCAACGGTTCGCCGACAAACCGCACGCACCTGGGTCCGAACTTCGACCCATACCCATAGTCTGGCCTTTTTCCCAATGGGGCCTCGACATGATCGGCAAACTGCCAAAGTCCTCGAAAGGGGGACACATCTTCCTCCTGGTCGCAGTCGACAAATTCACCAAGTGGATAGAGGCCATGCCAGTAACCAACCAGAAGGGCAAAACCGCCGTCAAATTCTTCGAATCCATTGTCTACAGGTTCGGCGTACCGCATAGCATCATCACCGACAACGGATCAAACTTCATCTCCGAAGAATTCCAGGACTTCTGCGAAGGCCTCGGGATCAACATCATGTATGCCTCAGTGGCACACCCGCAAACAAACGGGCAAGTGGAAAAGGCCAACGGCCTAATTGGCACCGGCATCAAGAAGCGCCTCATGAGCTCACTCGAGCACAAAGCTGGAAACTGGACGAAAGAGCTACTGTCCGTCATGTGGAGCTTACGGACTACGCCAAACAGCTCCACCGGCTACACACCGTTCTTCATGGTGCACGGAGATGAGGCCATGCTACCAGCCGAAGTGCGCCACCAGGCTCCACGAGTCGTCGCTTACAGCGAAGCCGAATCCACGGCTGCACTCAAAGATGCCGTCGACACACTCGACGAAGCACGGGATATAGCAGCAGCTCGATCAGCGGTGTACCAGCAAAGTCTCCGCAACTACCACAGCCGCCGGCTGCGCCCAAGGTCCTTCGTCGAAGGAGACCTCGTCTTACGACTCAAGCAAAAGCGACCGAACAAATTCGAGTCACCATGGGAAGGACCCTACGTCATCACCGAAGTGATCCCAGGTGGCGCCTATCGCCTCAAGCACGTGGAGTCTGGAGTCGCATACTCCAACCCATGGAATATCTCGCACCTGCGACGATTCTACCGGTAGCAACCTACCCCCTTTTACTTTCAATAAGGCTTTTAGACAAGGCTACTCAGCCGAACCATGTACCTCCTCCATTACGATATAAATAAAGCTAAGTGTCTCGCCCCCAAACTTCGGTTGACTATTTTTCTGCAACTTTATTACATGCTACAAACGCACTCGGGGGCTCCCCCCACCTCACGATTTCATCGACTGAGGACCACACGTGTACACCTGAGTAGCTGACCACGTCAGGCAAACGAAAAGGACACGTATTCAATCAAAGCACTGCGTGCTCATAAACAAGCAAACCTTTACAACAAAGGGCACAAAACGCCCAGCCGAAATATACAAATTTCACATCTATCTGTTTATTTTCAGGTCCTACCTATTCTGAAGAATAACCTGAGCACGCTGCTCAAACAAATCTTCAATCAGGCATCTGCTACATACCGCGTAATCTTGGACGCATGTTCCACTCGCCACCATCCGGTCGAAGAGGTGGCCCGGCTGCCACAGCAGCCAAATCACGTCGGTGCACCCTCACAAGAGACAAGGCGACCTTCACTGCTGCCGCACCAGCTCCTTGACATTGCTGGCACTCCGAAACTTCGATAGAAGACCTGCAAGTGTCGTCGGCATGGCATCCAAAGGAAACATGACGTGCAGCACCGAGGAAAGTGATGTCTGCACCTGGCGGAGCACCCGCGAAACTTGATAAACACGATCCTGCACCGTTGCCAGAACCATGGCGCGATCGCGATCCATCCAAAAGAAGCCGCCGGCCTCCATGTCCTGTTGAGTCAAGCAATTGACCCGGACAGCGACACGCTCCTTTTCTTCCCTGGGAGCAAGATTGACACCTGCAACAATCGCACAAAACAAGAATAAGTCCAGCAGGCTCACCAAGAAGCGAGCTACCCAAACAAGGATCAACTTACATTGCAGCTGCTCGGACAGCCGACCCAGCTCCGCCATCAAGTACTCCTCTCTGTCTGCACCACGATCTGCCTTGGATTTCCAAACGTCAGCGCGACCACGTAACCCGAGCAATTCCCTCTCCAAGCTGCGCACGCGATCTCGAAGGAAAGCGAGCTGCGAGGAATCATCCAACGATGGTCGCAAGGTCTTTGCGGATGAAGTGTCAACTGGGTCAGCACCCGAAGGAACCTATAGCAGCAGAAAAAAGAAGGCACACAGACATTCAGCCAAGGATAAAGCACAACTCGGAGGAATTCATTAAATATATAAGGCCACTACGTGGCACAAGGATGGTATCCCTCAAGATATTTACAACAAAAGTAGACTACAAACTACCCAACGTCTACTATACCTAAGGTGCGAGACCGAGTCGCCTCGAGCGGGCGCCTAGCTTTGGCCTCGCCTTGCTGCCGCAGTGCGTACTCAGACAACAAGTCAATGAGCTTGGGCCCATATCGTCTGCAACGAGCGGAGTAGGCAGCGAAGGCTAACTCGGATCCATCCGCAGCCGTCGGCATCCAAGAGGTGATATGGGGAAAGTCCAGCTCCGCTCTAGCCGCCAAGGCCATCACTAGCCCGACGGACGCGCCGATGCCCATACGCTGGCGCTTATGCGCGCGGTACCGACAGAGCCTGCCAGAGTGTCCACATCATCAAGGGCGCCCTTGGGAAAAACTCTGGTAGAAGCGACCAAGGACCTCTTCGCCTTGCCAAGGAGTTGATGGTGCGCGGCGGTCTTCGACCGCCACAGTGGCATCATCTAGAGCACTCCCGTGCTCTAGAGCACCACGGTCGAACTCGATGCCTGCGGCATATGAGACAAAAATGAAGAAAAGCATGAAGAAAGGCAGCATAGAAGAAGACCCGCAGAAAAAGAAACAAGTACAAAAAACTAGCACTCACCCGAAATAGCCTTGGCAGCAGCCATGAGCTTAGCCACCCCTCTTTCACGGCGGCAGCCAGCGGTGGCCAGCTGCTCCTCACGATCTGCGGGCTCCTGCTGCAGGCGCTCCCTCGCTGCCTTCGGCGCTCTAGGTCAGCGCTCTTTAGCGGCAATGACTTCGGCTTGACGCTCACGATTGGCCAAGGCTCTTTTTAAGAGTGTCGACCTCACGGAGAGAGTCGTTATGCTCCTCTGCATTTAAGACAAGCAAGTGTCAAAGAACAGGACCAGGATAAACAAGAGAGGTATTAAAAGGCAGACAGATACCTTGAAGCTGCCGAAGTTTCGCCTCCAGCGCCAGGCGCTCCCTCACCAGCCGTTTGGCCTCCTGTACAAAAGGCTGCAGAAAAAATAGCGATGAAAAGGACTGGGGCTCGCCCAGCATAAAGGAGTAAAAACAACATTAGCACACGAAGACACTCGGGGGCTTCCCCCGTGACATGAAGCAGAAAACTTACATGCTCCGATGGTGACCCCGAAGCCCCGCCTGCGAAATTCTGAGGCGCAACCACCAGCACCTCCCGCACAGGAGGATCTGGAGCGGCGCCACCCGAAGTCACCACCGTCTGAGGAGGAGGCGACACAATGTTCGACTCCCCCATCCTTTCCCGCGCACCATCACTAGAGTCGTGGGAGGATTGCCTGCATATGAAGCCAATCAACACAGGTGCAAACATCATAAAGGGAAAAGGACAACAGTACAACAAGAAAACTTACGAGCCCAATGCGCTCAGGTCGAAGATAGGAGAAGCCCTTCGGGCCCTCTTCTCCTCTTTCTTCTCTTCCTTCTTCTTCTCCTCCTTCTTTTCTTCCTTCTTCCGCTTTCTTTGGCGGGTCTTATGCAACAACACCTGCAGGAATGGCAGGAAGGGGAGAGGAAGAACCTCCATGACCATCACTATGACGCTCAAGGCCTAGAGGATTTCTGGGAGTCGGAGGAGTCGAGGCATCCGAAGACTCGCTGGAGCTCCGTGATCGCTTGCGCGTATGGTCCTCACTCGACTCGTCAGCATCCTCCGCCGGAGATCGCGCCGACGGAAGCTCGGACACGGAATCAACCACTTCATTATCCGGGGCATTTGGATACCTTTCGGGCAATGGTGGTACCATGCCCGGCACTTTGAAGCTCTACAAGATGAGAAGGAACTTTGTTAGCAAACAAAGGAAACAAATACACACCCAACAAAAAAAAGGGAGAGCACTACGTGCACAAATCTACACCTTCGGCACGACCAACATCGAAGAAAAGGGAGGAGTCAGCGACTTCCCCTGGATTTCTTCTCCGGCCTTGAACTTCAGCAGAGCGCGAAGATCCTTGTCAAGATTCCCCTCGGAGATTTTCTCACTCGAAACTCTCGTCGGATCGCGGCACCCAGAATAAAGAAACATTGTGTGCGCCCTCGCTTGGAGAGGCTGCACCCGACGCTCAAGAAACGTCCGGATGATGTCCACACCGTTCACCTCCTTCTCAGGAATCAGTTGGAGATCCTCCACCCGACGGTAAAGGGCCTCTATCTCCGCCACCTCACCGTCTAAGATTTGGTTTTTCCAAGACCTTTTCTTCTCAATCTTTTGGGAGGGGTCAAAGGGAACAAGACCAAAATCTTGCCCGGGCAATACGAAGTCGCGGATATAAAACCATCGCCTATGCCAGTACTGGACAGATTCGGACATGGAAAAGGAAAAGAATTGCAGATTGGGACTGAGGGAGATGATGAAACCCCCAATGGGATACACACCATCCGAACCAGATTGCCTCTTCACGGAATAAAGCTTCCGGAAGAGGCCAAAGTGCGGCTCAATGCCAAGCCAACACTCGCAAAATGTGATAAAACACGCAATGTGGAGAAGCGAATTGGGAGACAGATGATGAAGCTGAACCCCATAGAAGAAGAGCAGTCCACGGAGGAAGTCTTGGACCGGAAAAGAAAACCCGCGCACCACGAAGGCAAGAAACATGACCCGGTACCCAGATGGGGGACGGGGGATTACCTCATTGCCAGGGAGCTTGACGTCCGTCGTATCTTGCGGGATCAGGCCCCGCTTGTGCAGTTTGCAGAGATCGCTCTCCCGCGTCTCTGATCGCCGCCAGCCACCATCGGTGACGCGAGCAGCGGCGGTGCCCTTCTTGCCTCCGGCGGCGCTGGTCCAAACCGCAGATGAAGACTTCTTTGTTTTCCCCATTGCGCTGCGGCGGTGGTGGCGATGTCAACGCAGAAAGAACGAAGGAAATGTGGAAGGAAATCTCAGCGCGCAACAAGAATCGCTCAAGAACAAGGAGGCAGTGAACAGATGAACTGGTGCGGTGAAAACAAACCACGGTCTCTCCCAATGATTATAACAGCGAAGACGACGCACGGCAGCTGTCCATCCAGAAGACCTAACGCCAACGGCAGATCTGGCCGTACACGTGTCAGCATCACAACGAACCGTCGTTACCACGCCATCCACTACGCGCGGAAATCGAGGAGACGCCGTAATTATCTCCACGCCGTGCGTGACCGGTCAATTCAAAGTCAATAAGTGGGACCCACGCTTCGTCCAGTCAAGTCATCTCTGGCGTAGCAGACGCTTGAGGTCATCAATCGTCAGCACTGACGTCATCAAAATCTATACTAGCACAAACTTCGGCTCCACAACTAAGAGTACTCACTCGAATCTACGATTCGACTAAATACTCGGGGGCTACTCCTATCAGGAGCGCTGGCCGCGCACCCGGCAGAACAAATGAGGACAAATTTCTTCTCTGAGTCCTACGTCGAGTCTACGACTCCACTGCGGACTCGGGGGCTACTCCCATAGGAAGGATGGGTTTAAGCATCCGAAAATTTTTGAGTCCTGCGGACCTAACGACTGAAACAATTTTGAACTAAAGTCTCCGTTCGAGTCTACGACTCGAACAGACACTTGGGGGCTACTCCCATAGGGAGCGCTGGTGCACCCTATGAAATCTTCGACTGCGATCTTACGGGTTAGCACGCAAAAACTTTTTGGCAACTTTGCCCCAAAAAAACGGCCGAGTGAGCGACAATCTCCTAGGCCACCCGAAGCACCTCCGTGGTGATAAATGTTGGATCTTTGTGTGCGTGCGCAAAGATAAGACCTCGGATATCATCGATGGCACAGCAACGCACTTTTATGCGCTCTGCTAGTATGAATCCGTACCAGTAGGTACGATGAAAAATCCCGACGGACGTGTTGGGTACACCAATTAAAATCACTGGAATTCCACTCCTGTAAGTCTCCCGCGGCCTAAGTCGAATTACGCCAACATATGTTCCAGGTTCGGGTTGAGGGACTCGAACCTGAAGAAGATCGTGTCGTTTCGTCCTAAGACAGTTAACTGACCCTGATCCGTCGGGTGAGTCGAACTGCGCATCAACAATCCCTACACATATACTATTAAAATATAGTGGCACCGAAGGATGGAAGAGTCCTCGGTAGAATCTACGATTGGCCCGATCACTCGAGACTCTTGACATGGTTATACCCTACGGGTGCGTGACTTGACATACCTGGTCCAGCCAAGGAAGGCCCACAGAGATATACTGGCCCATGAAGATTTTCGGGTGGCCAAGGCCCATGACGTCTTCGGATCCTTGGAGAGCAAGACTAGCGGAGATAGGAAATTCAAAGGGGTTAAACCCTAGAACTTGTAACCGACTAGGACTATGCCCGGGACCTGCCTAAGTATATATAAAGGCTAGGAGGGCACGTCCTAGATCTCTCGACTCATACTCTCGCACACTCATCCACGCCAGATCGAATCTGCGCACCCTGTAACCTTCGGTTCTGCCGTAATCAAGAGCAGACAAGCAGGAGTAGGGTTTTCCCTCCGGGGGCCTGAACCTGGGTAAATCTCGTGTCCCCTGGTTGCTTGTCGTTTAACCGTGCCACGATCTCCAGCATCCCCATCTTCTCCAAAACCCAAGTCCATAACAATGGGCATTGACGAGATTAAACCTCGTCACCATGAGATATTTCTCACAATTTTGGGCCTTTGGGGCAATTTGGATTGCCCGTAAAACGCGATATATGTTTGAGAGATATGACCAAAATCTCATCGTTTTCTTTTTTTATGGTAATTTTCATGAGTTGTTGCCGATGCTTTTGGGGTTCCAGGGATATTTAAAACGACTGTAAGACTCGATACATGTTTGAGAGTTAAGACCAAAAACTCGTCATTTTTTCGTTTATGGTTGTTTTTATGAGCTATATCCCACGATTTTGGGGTTCTAGTGCGATTTACGACAACTGTAAGACCCAATACATGTTTGAGAGTTATGACCCAAAACTGTTTCTTTTCGCGTTTTACCATCGTTTTCATGAGGTATTGCCCATGATTTTGGGGTTCTAAGGCGATTTATGACGACCGTAAGACCGGATACATGTTTGAGAGTTATGACCAAAATCTATTTGTTTTTGTGTTTTATGACCATTTTCATGAGTTATTACCCATAGTTTTGGGGGTTCCAGCGACATTTACAATGACCGTAAGACCCGATACATGTTTGAGAGTTATGACCAAAACCTCGTTGTTTTCTCTTTTTATGGTTGTTTTCATGAGCTATTGCCCACGGTTTTGGGGTACTAGAGCGATTCTGACGGCCAATGGTAGCGATCTCATGTTTGAGATTTATGACCAAAAACTGTTTGTTTTTGTGTTTTACCATCGTTTTCATGAGCTATTGCCCACAATTTTGTGGCTCCGGGGAAATTTGCATGGACTCGATATATGTTTGAGAGATGTGACCAAAAACTTGTCGATTTCGCGTTGGACGACCCTTTTCATGAGCTACTACCTACGATTTTGTGGTTCTAGGGATATTTATAATGACCGTAAGACCTGATACATGTTTGAGAGTTACGACCAAAAACTTGTCATTTTCTCGTCGTATGGCCATTTTGATCAGCTATTGCCTATAGTTTTGGGTTACTAGGGCGATTTAACACGACCGCAAGACCTGATACATGTTTGAGAGTTATGACCAAAAACTCGTCGTTTTCGCGTTTTACGACCGTTTTCATGAGATATTGCCCACAGTTTTGGGTCCCTAGGGCGATTTGGATTGCCCGTAAAATGCCATACATGTTTGAGAGATATGACCAAAATCTCACCATATCTCGATTTATGGTCGTTTTCATAAGCTATTGCCCACGGTTTTGGGGTTCCAGGGATATTTAAAACGACCGTAAGACTCAATACATGTTTGAGAGTTAAGACCAAAAATTCTTTGTTTTCTCATTTATGGCTGTTTTTATGAGGTATAGCCCACGATTTGGGTGTTCTAGTGTGATTAACGACGATACCGGAAGACTCGATACATGTTTGAGAGTTATGACCAAAAACTATTTGTTTTCGCGTTTACCATCATTTTCATGAGCTATTGTCCATAGTTTTGGGGCTCCGGGCAATTTACATTGCCTGTAAGACTCGATGTATGTTTGAGAGATTTGACCAAAATTCGTCGTTTTCGCGTTTGATGACCGTTTTCATGATCTACGTGCCATAGTTTTGGGGTTGCATGGAGATTTACAAAGACCATCAGACTAGATACACTTTTGAGAGTTATGACCACAAACTGGTCGTTTTCATGTTTTACCAACGTTTTCATGAGCTATTATCGATAGTTTTGACGTTCCATGGAGATTTACGACGACCGTAAGACCCGATACATGTTTGAGAGTTATGACCAAAAACTATTTGTTTTCGCGTTTTACCATTGTTTTCATGATCTATTGCCCACAATTTTGGGGTTCCGGGCAATTTGCATTGCCCATAAGACTCGATATATGTTTGAGATATTTGACCAAAAACTCGTCCTTTTCCCGTTTGATGACCGTTTTTTTCATGACCAATGTGCCATAGTTTTGGGGTTCTAGTGCGATTTACAACGACTTTAAGACCTGATACATGATTGAGAGATAAGACCAAAATCTCATCGTTTTCTCGTTTTATGGATGTTTTCATGAGCTATTGCCCATGATTTTTAGGGTGCTAGGGAGATTTACAACGAGCGTAAGACTCGATACATGTTCAGACCAAAACCTTGTCGTTTTCTCGTTTATGGTTTTTTATGAGCTATAACCCATGATTTTGGGGTTCTAGTGCGATTTATGACAACCGTAACACTAGATACATGTTTGAGAGTTATGGCCAAAAACTGTTTGTTTCCATGTTTTAGCTATTGCCCACAATTTTGGGGCTCTGGAAAAATTGCATGGCCAGTAAGAGTCGATATATGTTTAAGAGATATTACCAAAAACTCTTCGTTTTAGCGTTTCATTATCGTTTTCAATAGCTACTAGCTACGATTTTGGGGTTCCGGGGAGATTTATAATGACCGTAAGAAACGATACATGTTTAAGAGCTACGATAAAAAACTTGTCCTTTTCTCGTATTATGGCCATTTTAATGAGCTATTGACCACAGTTTTGGGGTTCTAGGGAGATTTACGATGACCGCAAGACCCGATACATGTTTGAGAGTTATGACCAAAAACTCGTCGTTTTCGTGTTTTACGACCGTTTCCATGAGATATTGCTCACAATTTTGGGCCTTTGGGGCGATTTGGATTGCCCGTAAAACGCGATATATGTTTGAGAGATATGACCAAAATGTGATCGCTTTCTTGTTTTATGGTAATTTTCATGAGCTGTTGCCGATGGTTTTGGGGTTCCAGGGATATTTAAAACGACTGTAAGACTCGATACATGTTTGAGAGTTAAGAACAAAAACTCGTCATTTTTTCGTTTATGGTTGTTTTTATGAGCTATATCCCACGATTTTGGGGTTCTAGTGCGATTTATGACGACCGTAAGACCCAATACATGTTTGAGAGTTATGACCCAAAACTGTTTCTTTTCGCGTTTTACCATCGTTTTCATGAGGTATTGCCCATGATTTTGGGGTTCTAAGGCGATTTATGACGACCGTAAGACCCGATACATGTTTGAGAGTTATGACCAAAATCTATTTGTATTTGTGTTTTATGACCATTTTCATGAGTTATTACCCATAGTTTTGGGGGTTCCAGCGACATTTACAATGACCGTAAGACCCGATACATGTTTGAGAGTTATGACCAAAAACTCGTTGTTTTCTCTTTTTATGGTTGTTTTCATGAGCTATTGCCCACGGTTTTGGGGTACTAGAGCGATTCTGACGGCCGTGGTAGCGATCTCATGTTTGAGATTTATGACCAAAAACTGTTTGTTTTTGTGTTTTACCATCGTTTTCATGAGCTATTGCCCACAATTTTGTGGCTCCGGGGAAATTTGCATGGACTCGATATATGTTTGAGAGATGTGACCAAACACTTGTCAATTTCGCATTGGACGACCCTTTTGATGAGCTACTACCTACGATTTTGTGGTTCTAGGGATATTTATAATGACCATAAGACCTGATACATGTTTGAGAGTTACGACCAAAAACTTGTCGTTTTCTCGTCGTATGGCCATTTTGTTCAGCTATTGCCCATAGTTTTGGGTTACTAGGGCGATTTTAACACGACCGCAAGACCTGATACATGTTTGAGAGTTATGACCAAAAACTCGTCGTTTTTGCGTTTTACGACCGTTTTCATGAGATATTGCCCACAGTTTTGGGTCCCCGGGGAGATTTGTATTGCCCGTAAAATGCCATACATGTTTGAGAGATATGACCAAAATCTCACCATTTCTCGATTTATGGTCGTTTTCATAAGCTATTGCCCATGGTTTTGGGATTCCAGGGATATTTAAAACGACCGTAAGACTCAATACATGTTTGAGAGTTAAGACCAAAAACTCTTTGTTTTCTCGTTTATGGCTGTTTTTATGAGTTATAGCCCACGATTTGGGGGTTCTAGTGTGATTAACAACGATACCGGAAGACTCGATACATGTTTAAGAGTTATGACCAAAAACTGTTTGTTTTCGTGTTTACCGTCGTTTTCATGAGCTATTGTCCACAGTTTTGGGTCTCCGAGCAATTTACATTACCTGTAAGACTCGATGTATGTTTGAGAGATTTGACCAAAAACTCGTCGTTTTCGCGTTTGATGACCGTTTTCATGATCTACGTGCCATAGTTTTGGGGTTGCATGGAGATTTACAATGACCATCAGACTAGATACACTTTTGAGAGTTATGACCAGAAACTGGTCGTTTTCATGTTTTACCACCGTTTTCATGAGCTATTATCGACAGTTTTGACGTTCCATGGAGATTTACGACGACCGTAAGACCCGATACATGTTTGAGAGTTATGACCAAAATCTATTTGTTTTCGCGTTTTACCATTGTTTTCATGAGCTATTGCCCACAGTTTTGGGCGCCGGGTAATTTGCATTGCCCATAAGACTGGATATATGTTTGAGATATTTGACCAAAAACTCGTCCTTTTCCCGTTTGATGACCGTTTTTTTCATGACCAATGTGCCATAGTTTTGGGGTTCGGTCACGATTTACTTGTTGTAAGACCTGATACATGTTTGAGAGATAATACCAAAATCTCATCGTTTTCTCGTATTATGGTCGTTTTCATGAGCTATTGCCCATGATTTTTAGGGTTCTGGGGATATTTACAACGAGCGTAAGACTCGATACATGTTAAGACCAAAACCTTGTCATTTTCTCGTTTATGGTTTTTTATGAGCTATAGCCCATGATTTTGGGGTTCTAGTGCGATTCATGACAACCGTAACACCAGATACATGTTTGAAAGTTAGGACCAAAAACTATTTGTTTCCATGTTTTACCACCATTATCATTAGCTATTGCCCACAATTTTGGGGCTCTTGAAATAAATTTTCATGGCCAGTAAGAGTCGATATATGTTTAAGAGATATTACCAAAAACTCTTCGTTTTAGCGTTTCATTATCGTTTTCAATAGCTACTAGCTACGATTTTGGGGTTCCGGGGAGATTTATAATAACCGTAAGAAACGATACATGTTTAAGAGCTACGATAAAAAACTTGTCGTTTTCTCATATTATGGCCATTTTAATGAGCTATTGACCATAGTTTTGGGATACTAGGGCGATTTACGACGACCGCAAGACCCGATACATGTTTGAGAGTTATGACCAAAAACTCGTTGTTTTCGTGTTTTACGACCGTTTCCATGAGATATTGCTCACAATTTTGGGCCTTTGGGGCGATTTGGATTGCCCGTAAAACGCGATATATGTTTGAGAGATATGACCAAAATCTCATCGTTTTCTTGTTTTATGGAAATTTTCATGAGCAGTTGCCGATGGTTTTTTGGTTCCAGGTATAATTAAAACGACTGTAAGACTCGATACATGTTTGAGAGTTAAGACCAAAAACTCGTCGTTTTCTCGTTTGTGTCTGTTTTTATGAGCTATAGCCCACGATTTGGGGGTTCTAGCGTGATTAACAACGATACTAGAAGACTCGATACATGTTTGAGAGTGATGACCAAAAACTGTTTGTTTTCGTGTTTACCATCGATTTCATGAGCTATTGTCCACAGTTTTGGGGCTCCGGGAAATTTACATTGCCTGTAAGACTCCATGCATGTATGTTTGAGAGATTTGACCAAAAACTCGTCGTTTTCGCGTTTGATGACCGTTTTCATGATCTACGTGCCATAGTTTTGGGGTTGCATGGAGATTTACAATGACCATCAGACTAGATACACATTTGAGAGTTATGACCACAAACTAGTCGTTTTCATGTTTTACCACCGTTTTCATGAGCTATTATCGACAGTTTTGACGTTCCATGGAGATTTACGACAACCGTAAGACTCGATACATGTTTGAGAGTTATGACCAAAAACTATTTGTTTTCGCGTTTTACCATTGTTTTCTAGAGCTATTGCCCACAGTTTTGGGGCTCCGGGCAATTTGCATTGCCCATAAGACTCGATATATGTTTGAGATATTTGACCAAAAACTCGTCCTTTTCCCGTTTGATGACCGTCTTTTTCATGACCAATGTGCCATAGTTTTGGGGTTCGGTCGATTTACTTGTTGTAAGACCTGATACATGTTTGAGAGATAAGACCAAAATCTCATCGTTTTCTCGTATTATGGTCGTTTTCATGAGCTATTGCCCATGATTTTTCGGGTTCTAGGGAGATTTACATCGAGCGTAAGACTCGATACATGTTAAGACCAAAACCTTGTCGTTTTCTCATTTATAGTTTTTTATGAGCTATAGCCCATGATTTTGGGGTTCTAGTGCGATTTATGACAACCGTAACACCAGATACATGTTTGAGAGTTATGACCAAAAACTATTTGTTTCCATGTTTTACCACCATTATCATTAGCTATTGCCCACAATTTTGGGGCTCTGGAAATAAATTTGCATGGCCATTAAGAGTCGATATATGTTTAAGAGATATTACCAAAAACTGTTCGTTTTAGCGTTTCATTATCGTTTTCAATAGCTACTAGCTAGGATTTTGGGGTTCCGGGGAGATTTATAATAACCGTAAGAAACGATACATGTTTAAGAGCTACGATAAAAAACTTGTCGTTTTCTCGTATTATGGCCATTTTAATGAGCTATTGACCATAGTTTTGGGGTACTAGGGCGATTTACGACGACCGCAAGACCCGATACATGTTTAAGAGTTATGACCAAAAACTCGTTGTTTTCGTGTTTTACGACCGTTTCCATGGGATATTGCTCACAATTTTGGGCCTTTGGGTCGATTTGGATTGCCCGTAAAATGCGATATATGTTTGAGAGATATGACCAAAATGTCATCGTTTTCTTGTTTTATGGTAATTTTCATGAGCAGTTGCCGATGGTTTTGGGGTTCCAGGGATATTTAAAACGACTGTAAGACTCGATACATGTTTGAGAGTTAAGACCAAAAACTCGTCGTTTTCTCGTTTATGGCTGTTTTTATGAGCTATAGCCCACGATTTGGGGGTTCTAGTGTGATTAACGACGATACCGGAAGACTCGATACATGTTTGAGAGTTATGACCAAAAACTGTTTCTTTTCGTGTTCTACGACCATTTTCATGAGTTGTTAACCATAGTTTTTGGGGTTCTAAGGCGATTTACGACGACCGTAAGACCCGATACTTGTTTGAGAGTTATGACCAAAATCTATTTGTTTTGTGTTTTATGACCATTTTCATGAGTTATTACCCATAGTTTTGGGGTTCCTGACATTTACAATGACCGTAAGACCCGATACATGTTTGAGAGTTATGACCAAAAACTCGTTGTTTTCTCTTTTTATGGTCGTTTTCATGAGCTATTGCCCATGGTTTTGGGGTACCAGAGCGATTTACAACGACCGTAAGACGCGATCTCATGTTTCAGATTTATGACCAAAAACTGTTTGTTTTTGTGTTTTACCATCATTTTCATGAACTATTGCCCACAATTTTGTGGCTCCGGCGAATTTTGCATGGACTCGATATATGTTTGAGAGATGTGACCAAAAACTTGTTGTTTTCGCGTTGGACGACCCTTTTCATGAGCTACTACCTACGATTTTGTGGTTCTAGGGATATTTATAATGACCGTAAGACCTGATACATGTTTGAGAGTTACGACCAAAAACTTGTCGTTTTCTCGTCGTATGGCCATTTTGTTCAGCTTTTGCCTATAGTTTTGGGTTACTAGGGCGATTTAACACGACCGCAAGACCTGATACATGTTTGAGAGTTATGACCAAAAACTTGTCGTTTTCCCGTTTTACGACCGTTTTCATGAGATATTGCCCACAGTTTTGGGTCCCCGGGGCGATTTGGATTGCCCGTAAAACGCGATACATGTTTGAGAGATATGACCAAAATCTCACCATTTCTCGATTTATGGTCGTTTTCATGAGCTATTGCCCACGGTTTTGGGGTGCCAGGGATATTTAAAACGACCGTAAGACTCAATACATGTTTGAGAGTTAAGACCAAAAACTCTTTGTTTTCTCGATTGTGGCTATTTTTATGAGCTATAGCCGACGATTTGGAGGTTCTAGTGTGATTAACGACGATACCAGAAGACTCGATACATGTTTGAGAGATATGACAAAAAAACTGTTTGTTTTCACGTTTACCATCATTTTCATAAGCTATTGTCCACAGTTTTGGGGCTCCGGGCAATTTACATTGCCTGTAAGACTCGTGATTGAGAGATTTGACCAAAAACTCATCGTTTTCGCGTTTGATGACCGTTTTCATGATCTACGTGCCATAGTTTTGGGGTTGCATGGAGATTTACAATGACCATCAGACTAGATACACTTTTGAGAGTTATGACCACAAACTGGTCGTTTTCATGTTTTACCACCGTTTTCATGAGCTATTATCGACAGTTTTGACATTCCATGGAGATTTAGGACGACCGTAAGACCCGATACATGTTTGAGAGTTATGACCAAAAACTATTTGTTTTCGCGTTTTACCATTGTTTTCATGAGCTATTGCCCACAGTTTTGGGGCTCCGGGCAATTTGCATTGCCCATAAGACTCGATATATGTTTGAGATATTTGACCAAAAACTCGTCCTTTTCCCGTTTGAAGACCGTTTTTTCATGACCAATGTGCCATAGTTTTGGGGTTCAAGTGCGATTTACAACGACCGTAAGACCTGATACATGTTTGAGAGATAAGACCAAAATCTCATCATTTTCTCGTTTTATGGTCGTTTTCATGTGCTATTGCCCATGATTTTTAGGGTTCTAGGGAGATTTAAAACGAGCGTAAGACTCGATACATGTTAAGACCAAAACCTTGTCGTTTTATCGTTTATGGTTTTTTATGAGCTATAGCCCATGATTTTGGGGTTCTAGTGCGATTTATGACAACTGTAACACCAGATACATGTTTGAGAGTTATGACCAAAAACTATTTGTTTCCATGTTTTACCACCATTATCATTAGCTATTGCCCACAATTTTGGGGCTCTGGAAATAAATTTGCATGGCCAGTAAGAGTCGATATATGTTTAAGAGATATTACCAAAAACTGTTCGTTTTAGCGTTTCATTATCGTTTTCAATAGCTACTAGCTACGATTTTGGGGTTCCGGGGAGATATATAATAACCGTAAGAAACGATATATGTTTAAGAGCTACGATAAAAAACTTGTCGTTTTCTCGTATTATGGCCATTTTAATGAGCTATTGACCATAGTTTTGGGGTACTAGGGCGATTTACGACGACCGCAAGACCCGATACATGTTTGAGAGTTATGACCAAAAACTCGTTGTTTTCGTGTTTTACGACCGTTTCCATGAGATATTGCTCACAATTTTGGGCCTTTGGGGCGATTTGGATTGCAGTAAAAGCGATATATGTTTGAGAGATATGACCAAATGTGATCGTTTTCTTGTTTTATGGTAATTTTCATGGCGATTCCGATGGTTTTGGGGTTCCAAGGATATTTAAAGCATTTGTAAGACTCGATACATGTTTGAGAGTTAAGACCAAAAACTCGTCGTTTTCTCGTTTATGGCTGTTTTTATGAGCTATAGCCCATGATTTGGGGGTTCTAGTGTGATTAACGACGATACCGGAAGACTCAATACATGTTTGAGAGTTATGACCAAAAACTGTTTCTTTTCGCGTTCTACGACCATTTTCATGAGTTGTTACCCATAGTTTTTGGGGTTCTAAAGGCGATTCTGACGTAGTAAGACCCGATACTTGTTTGAGAGTTATGACCAAAATCTATTTGTTTTGTGTTTTATGACCATTTTCATGAGTTATTACCCATAGTTTTGGGGTTCGGTGACATTTACAATGGCCGTAAGACCCGATACATGTTTGAGAGTTATGACCAAAAACTCGTTGTTTTCTCTTTTTATGGTTGTTTTCATGAGCTATTGCTTACGGTTTTTGGGGTACAGGCGATTCTGACGGCCAAGTAAGACGCGATCTCATGTTTCAGATTTATGACCAAAAACTGTTTGTTTTTGTGTTTTACCATCATTTCATGAACTATTGCCCACAATTTTGTGGCTCCGGCGAATTTTGCATGGACTCGATATATGTTTGAGAAATGTGACCAAAAACTTGTTGATTTCGTGTCGGACGACCCTTTTCATGAGCTACTACCTACGATTTTGTGGTTCTAGGGATACTTATAATGACCGTAAGACCTGATACATGTTTGAGAGTTACGACCAAAAACTTGTCGTTTTCTCGTCGTATGGCCATTTTGTTCAGCTTTTGCCTATAGTTTTGGGTTACTAGGGCGATTTAACACGACCGCAAGACTTGATACATGTTTGAGAGTTATGACCAAAAACTTGTTGTTTTCGCGTTTTACGACCGTTTCATGTGATATTGCCCACAGTTTTGGGTCCCCGGGGCGATTTGGATTGCTCGTAAAACGCGATACATGTTTGAGAGATATGACCAAAATCTCACCATTTCTCGATTTATGGTCGTTTTCATAAGCTATTGCCCACGGTTTTGGGGTCCCAGGGATATTTAAAACGACCGTAAGACTCAATACATGTTTGAGAGTTAAGACCGAAAACTCTTTGTTTTCTCGTTTATGGCTATTTTTATGAGCTATAACCCACGATTTGGGGGTTCTAGTGTGATTAACAACGATACCAGAAGACTCGATACATGTTTGAGAGATATGACCAAAAACTATTTGTTTTCACGTTTACCATCGTTTTCATGAGCTATTGTCCACAGTTTTGGGGCTCCGGGCAATTTACATTGCCTGTAAGACTCGTGTTTGAGAGATTTGACCAAAAACTCGTCGTTTTCGCGTTTGATGACCGTTTTCATGATCTACGTGCCATAGTTTTGGGGTTGCATGGAGATTTACAATGACCATCAGACTAGATACACTTTTGAGAGTTATGACCACAAACTGGTCGTTTTCATGTTTTACCACCATTTTCATGAGCTATTATCGACAGTTTTGATGTTCCATGGAGATTTAGGACGACCGTAAGACCCGATACATGTTTGAGAGTTATGACCAAAAACTATTTGTTTTCGCGTTTTACCATTGTTTTCATGAGCTATTGCCCACAGTTTTGGGGCTCCGGGCAATTTGCATTGCCCATAAGACTCGATATATGTTTGAGATATTTGACCAAAAACTCGTCCTTTTCCCGTTTGATGACCGTTTTTTCATGACCAATGTGCCATAGTTTTGGGGTTCCAGTGTGATTTACAACGACCATAAGACCTGATACATGTTTGAGAGATAAGACCAAAATCTCATCGTTTTCTCGTTTTCTAGTCGTTTTCATGTGCTGTTGCCCATGATTTTTAGGGTTCTAGGGACATTTAAAACGAGCGTAAGACTCGATACATGTTAAGACCAAAACCTTGTCGTTTTCTCGTTTATGGTTTTTTATGAGCTATAGCCCATGATTTTGGGGTTCTAGTGCGATTTATGACAACCGTAACACCAGATACATGTTTGAGAGTTATGACCAAAAACTGTTAGTTTCCATGTTTTACCACCATTGTCATTAGCTATTGCCCACAATTTAGGGGCTCTGGAAAATTTTCATGGCCAGTAAGAGTCGATATATGTTTAAGAGATATTACCAAAAACTTTTCGTTTTAGCGTTTCATTATCGTTTTCAATAGCCACTAGCTACGATTTTGGGGTTCCGGGGAGATTTATAATGACCGTAAGAAACGATACATGTTTAAGAGCTACGATAAAAAACTTGTCGTTTTCTCGTATTATGGCCATTTTAATGAGCTATTGACCACAGTTTTGGGGTACTAGGGCTATTTACGACGACCGCAAGACCCGATACATGTTTGAGAGTTATGACCAAAAACTGTTTCTTTTCGCGTTTTACCATCCTTTTCATGAGGTATTGCCCATGATTTTGGGGTTCTAAGGCGATTTATGACGACCGTAAGACCCGATACATGTTTGAGAGTTATGACCAAAATCTATTTGTATTTGTGTTTTATGACCATTTTCATGAGTTATTACCCATAGTTTTGGGGTTCGGTGACATTTACAATGGCCGTAAGACCGATACATGTTTGAGAGTTATGACCAAAAACTTCGTTGTTTTCTCTTTTATGGTTGTTTTCATGAGCTATTGCCTTACGGTTTTGGGGTACTAGGCGATTCTGACGCAAGTAGTAGCGATCTCATGTTTGAGATTTATGACCAAAAACTGTTTGTTTTTGTGTTTTACCATCGTTTTCATGAGCTATTGCCCACAATTTTGTGGCTCCGGGGAAATTTGCATGGACTCGATATATGTTTGAGAGATGTGACCAAACACTTGTCAATTTCGCATTGGACGACCCTTTTGATGAGCTACTACCTACGATTTTATGGTTCTAGGGATATTTATAATGACCATAAGACCTGATACATGTTTGAGAGTTACGACCAAAAACTTGTCGTTTTCTCGTCGTATGGCCATTTTGTTCAGCTATTGCCCATAGTTTTGGGTTACTAGGGCGATTTTAACACGACCGCAAGACCTGATACATGTTTGAGAGTTATGACCAAAAACTCGTCGTTTTTGCGTTTTACGACCGTTTTCATGAGATATTGCCCACAGTTTTGGGTCCCCGGGGAGATTTGTATTGCCCGTAAAATGCCATACATGTTTGAGAGATATGACCAAAATCTCACCATTTCTCGATTTATGGTCGTTTTCATAAGCTATTGCCCACGGTTTTGGGATTCCAGGGATATTTAAAACGACCGTAAGACTCAATACATGTTTGAGAGTTAAGACCAAAAACTCTTTGTTTTCTCGTTTATGGCTGTTTTATGAGTTATAGCCCACGATTTGGGGGTTCTAGTGTGATTAACAACGATACCGGAAGACTCGATACATGTTTAAGAGTTATGACCAAAAACTATTTGTTTTCGTGTTTACCGTCGTTTTCATGAGCTATTGTCCACAGTTTTGGGTCTCCGAGCAATTTACATTGCCTGTAAGACTCGATGTATGTTTGAGAGATTTGACCAAAAACTCGTCGTTTTCGCGTTTGATGACCGTTTTCATGATCTACGTGCCATAGTTTTGGGGTTGCATGGAGATTTACAATGACCATCAGACTAGATACACTTTTGAGAGTTATGACGAAGCGGTCGTTTTCATGTTTTACCACCGTTTTCATGAGCTATTATCGGCAGTTTGGCGTTCCATGGAAATTCTGACGGCCGTAAGACCCGATACATGTTTGAGAGTTATGACCAAAATCTATTTGTTTTCGCGTTTTACCATTGTTTTCATGAGCTATTGCCCACAGTTTTGGGCGCCGGGTAATTTGCATTGCCCATAAGACTGGATATATGTTTGAGATATTTGACCAAAAACTCGTCCTTTTCCCGTTTGATGACCGTTTTTTTCATGACCAATGTGCCATAGTTTTGGGGTTCCAGTGCGATTTACAACGACTGTAAGACCTGATACATGTTTGAGAGATAATACCAAAATCTCATCGTTTTCTCGTATTATGGTCGTTTTCATGAGCTATTGCCCATGATTTTTAGGGTTCTGGGGATATTTACAACGAGCGTAAGACTCGATACATGTTAAGACCAAAACCTTGTCATTTTCTCGTTTATGGTTTTTTATGAGCTATAGCCCATGATTTTGGGGTTCTAGTGCGATTCATGACAACCGTAACACCAGATACATGTTTGAAAGTTAGGACCAAAAACTATTTGTTTCCATGTTTTACCACCATTATCATTAGCTATTGCCCACAATTTTGGGGCTCTTGAAATAAATTTTCATGGCCAGTAAGAGTCGATATATGTTTAAGAGATATTACCAAAAACTCTTCGTTTTAGCGTTTCATTATCGTTTTCAATAGCTACTAGCTACGATTTTGGGGTTCCGGGGAGATTTATAATAACCGTAAGAAACGATACATGTTTAAGAGCTACGATAAAAAACTTGTCGTTTTCTCATATTATGGCCATTTTAATGAGCTATTGACCATAGTTTTGGGATACTAGGGCGATTTACGACGACCGCAAGACCCGATACATGTTTGAGAGTTATGACCAAAAACTCGTTGTTTTCGTGTTTTACGACCGTTTCCATGAGATATTGCTCACAATTTTGGGCCTTTGGGGCGATTTGGATTGCCCGTAAAACGCGATATATGTTTGAGAGATATGACCAAAATCTCATCGTTTTCTTGTTTTATGGAAATTTTCATGAGCAGTTGCCGATGGTTTTTTGGTTCCAGGTATAATTAAAACGACTGTAAGACTCGATACATGTTTGAGAGTTAAGACCAAAAACTCGTCGTTTTCTCGTTTGTGTCTGTTTTTATGAGCTATAGCCCACGATTTGGGGGTTCTAGCGTGATTAACAACGATACTAGAAGACTCGATACATGTTTGAGAGTGATGACCAAAAACTGTTTGTTTTCGTGTTTACCATCGATTTCATGAGCTATTGTCCACAGTTTTGGGGCTCCGGGAAATTTACATTGCCTGTAAGACTCCATGCATGTATGTTTGAGAGATTTGACCAAAAACTCGTCGTTTTCGCGTTTGATGACCGTTTTCATGATCTACGTGCCATAGTTTTGGGGTTGCATGGAGATTTACAATGACCATCAGACTAGATACACATTTGAGAGTTATGACCACAAACTAGTCGTTTTCATGTTTTACCACCGTTTTCATGAGCTATTATCGACAGTTTTGACGTTCCATGGAGATTTACGACAACCGTAAGACTCGATACATGTTTGAGAGTTATGACCAAAAACTATTTGTTTTCGCGTTTTACCATTGTTTTCTAGAGCTATTGCCCACAGTTTTGGGGCTCCGGGCAATTTGCATTGCCCATAAGACTCGATATATGTTTGAGATATTTGACCAAAAACTCGTCCTTTTCCCGTTTGATGACCGTCTTTTTCATGACCAATGTGCCATAGTTTTGGGGTTCCAGTGCGATTTACAACGACTGTAAGACCTGATACATGTTTGAGAGATAAGACCAAAATCTCATCGTTTTCTCGTATTATGGTCGTTTTCATGAGCTATTGCCCATGATTTTTCGGGTTCTAGGGAGATTTACATCGAGCGTAAGACTCGATACATGTTAAGACCAAAACCTTGTCGTTTTCTCATTTATAGTTTTTTATGAGCTATAGCCCATGATTTTGGGGTTCTAGTGCGATTTATGACAACCGTAACACCAGATACATGTTTGAGTGTTATGACCAAAAACTATTTGTTTCCATGTTTTACCACCATTATCATTAGCTATTGCCCACAATTTTGGGGCTCTGGAAATAAATTTGCATGGCCATTAAGAGTCGATATATGTTTAAGAGATATTACCAAAAACTGTTCGTTTTAGCGTTTCATTATCGTTTTCAATAGCTACTAGCTAGGATTTTGGGGTTCCGGGGAGATTTATAATAACCGTAAGAAACGATACATGTTTAAAACTACGATAAAAACTTGTCGTTTTCTCGTATTATGGCCATTTTAATGAGCTATTGACCATAGTTTTGGGGTACTAGAGGCGATTCTGACGGCATATGACCGATACATGTTTAAGAGTTATGACCAAAAACTCGTTGTTTTCATGTTTTACGACCGTTTCCATGGGATATTGCTCACAATTTTGGGCCTTTGGGTCGATTTGGAT
Source organism: Avena insularis (assembly GCA_023614405.1). Classification (NCBI taxonomy): domain Eukaryota; kingdom Viridiplantae; phylum Streptophyta; class Magnoliopsida; order Poales; family Poaceae; genus Avena; species Avena insularis. Next base: position 5,722,078 of record CM042693.1, on the reverse strand, counting down.
TGCCCGTAAAATGCGATATATGTTTGAGAGATATGACCAAAATGTCATCGTTTTCTTGTTTTATGGTAATTTTCATGAGCAGTTGCCGATGGTTTTGGGGTTCCAGGGATATTTAAAAGCGTTGTAAGACTCGATACATGTTTGAGAGTTAAGACCAAAAACTCGTCGTTTTCTCGTTTATGGCTGTTTTTATGAGCTATAACCCACGATTTGGGGGTTCTAGTGTGATTAACGACGATACCGGAAGACTCGATACATGTTTGAGAGTTACGACCAAAAACTGTTTCTTTCCACGTTCTACGACCATTTTCATGAGTTATTACCCATAGTTTTTGGGGTTCTAAGGCGATTCTGACGGTAGTAAGACCCGATACTTGTTTGAGAGTTATGACCAAAATCTATTTGTTTTGTGTTTTATGACCATTTTCATGAGTTATTACCCATAGTTTTGGGGGTTCCAGCGACATTTACAATGACCGTAAGACCCGATACATGTTTGAGAGTTATGACCAAAAACTCGTTGTTTTCTCTTTTTATGGTCGTTTTCATGAGCTATTGCCCATGGTTTTGGGGTACCAGAGCGATTTACAACGCCAAGTATAACGATCTCATGTTTCAGATTTATGACCAAAAACTGTTTGTTTTTGTGTTTTACCATCATTTTCATGAACTATTGCCCACAATTTTGTGGCTCCGGCGAATTTTGCATGGACTCGATATATGTTTGAGAGATGTGACCAAAAACTTGTTGTTTTCGCGTTGGACGACCCTTTTCATGAGCTACTACCTACGATTTTGTGGTTCTAGGGATATTTATAATGACCGTAAGACCTGATACATGTTTGAGAGTTACGACCAAAAACTTGTCGTTTTCTCGTCGTATGGCCATTTTGTTCAGCTTTTGCCTATAGTTTTGGGTTACTAGGGCGATTTAACACGACCGCAAGACCTGATACATGTTTGAGAGTTATGACCAAAAACTTGTCGTTTTCCCGTTTTACGACCGTTTTCATGAGATATTGCCCACAGTTTTGGGTCCCCGGGGCGATTTGGATTGCCCGTAAAACGCGATACATGTTTGAGAGATATGACCAAAATCTCACCATTTCTCGATTTATGGTCGTTTTCATGAGCTATTGCCCACGGTTTTGGGGTGCGAGGGGATTTAAAAAGCAAGTAAGACTCAATACATGTTTGAGAGTTAAGACCAAAAACTCTTTGTTTTCTCGATTGTGGCTATTTTTATGAGCTATAGCCGACGATTTGGAGGTTCTAGTGTGATTAACGACGATACCAGAAGACTCGATACATGTTTGAGAGATATGACAAAAAACTGTTTGTTTTCACGTTTACCATCATTTTCATAAGCTATTGTCCACAGTTTTGGGGCTCCGGGCAATTTACATTGCCTGTAAGACTCGTGATTGAGAGATTTGACCAAAAACTCGTCGTTTTCGCGTTTGATGACCGTTTTCATGATCTACGTGCCATAGTTTTGGGGTTGCATGGAGATTTACAATGACCATCAGACTAGATACACTTTTGAGAGTTATGACCACAAACTGGTCGTTTTCATATTTTAACACCGTTTTAATGATCTATTATAGACAGTTTTAACGTTACATTGAGATTTAAGACGACCGTAAGACCCGATACATGTTTCAGAGTTATGACCAAAAACTATTTGTTTTCGCGTTTTACCATTGTTTTCATGAGCTATTGCCCACAGTTTTGGGGCTCCGGGCAATTTGCATTGCCCATAAGACTCGATATATGTTTGAGATATTTGACCAAAAACTCGTCCTTTTCCCGTTTGAAGACCGTTTTTTCATGACCAATGTGCCATAGTTTTGGGGTTCAAGTGCGATTTACAACGACCGTAAGACCTGATACATGTTTGAGAGATAAGACCAAAATCTCATCGTTTTCTCGTTTTATGGTCGTTTTCATGTGCTATTGCCCATGATTTTTAGGGTTCTAGGGAGATTTAAAACGAGCGTAAGACTCGATACATGTTAAGACCAAAACCTTGTCGTTTTATCGTTTATGGTTTTTTATGAGCTATAGCCCATGATTTTGGGGTTCTAGTGCGATTTATGACAAGCAGACCAGATACATGTTTGAGAGTTATGACCAAAAACTATTTGTTTCCATGTTTTACCACCATTATCATTAGCTATTGCCCACAATTTTGGGGCTGAAATAAATTTGCATGGCGATGAAGTCGATATATGTTTAAGAGATATTACCAAAACTATTCGTTTTAGCGTTTCATTATCGTTTTCAATAGCTACTAGCTACGATTTTGGGGTTAGGGAGATATATAATACTTAGTAAGCGATACATGTTTAAAACTACGATAAAAAACTTGTCGTTTTCTCGTATTATGGCCATTTTAATGAGCTATTGACCATAGTTTTGGGGTACTAGGGCGATTTACGACGACCGCAAGACCCGATACATGTTTGAGAGTTATGACCAAAAACTCGTTGTTTTCGTGTTTTACGACCGTTTCCATGAGATATTGCTCACAATTTTGGGCCTTTGGGGCGATTTGGATTGCCCGTAAAACGCGATATATGTTTGAGAGATATGACCAAAATGTGATCGTTTTCTTGTTTTATGGTAATTTTCATGAGCAGTTGCCGATGGTTTTGGGGTTCCAAGGATATTTAAAACGACTGTAAGACTCGATACATGTTTGAGAGTTAAGACCAAAAACTCGTCGTTTTCTCGTTTATGGCTGTTTTTATGAGCTATAGCCCATGATTTGGGGGTTCTAGTGTGATTAACGACGATACCGGAAGACTCAATACATGTTTGAGAGTTATGACCAAAAACTGTTTCTTTTCGCGTTCTACGACCATTTTCATGAGTTGTTACCCATAGTTTTTGGGGTTCTAAGGCGATTTACGACGACCGTAAGACCCGATACTTGTTTGAGAGTTATGACCAAAATCTATTTGTTTTGTGTTTTATGACCATTTTCATGAGTTATTACCCATAGTTTTGGGGGTTCCAGCGACATTTACAATGACCGTAAGACCCGATACATGTTTGAGAGTTATGACCAAAAACTCGTTGTTTTCTCTTTTTATGGTTGTTTTCATGAGCTATTGCCCACGGTTTTGGGGTACAGGCGATTCTGACGGCCGTAAGACGCGATCTCATGTTTCAGATTTATGACCAAAAACTGTTTGTTTTTGTGTTTTACCATCATTTCATGAACTATTGCCCACAATTTTGTGGCTCCGGCGAATTTTGCATGGACTCGATATATGTTTGAGAGATGTGACCAAAAACTTGTTGATTTCGTGTCGGACGACCCTTTTCATGAGCTACTACCTACGATTTTGTGGTTCTAGGGATACTTATAATGACCGTAAGACCTGATACATGTTTGAGAGTTACGACCAAAAACTTGTCGTTTTCTCGTCGTATGGCCATTTTGTTCAGCTTTTGCCTATAGTTTTGGGTTACTAGGGCGATTTAACACGACCGCAAGACTTGATACATGTTTGAGAGTTATGACCAAAAACTTGTTGTTTTCGCGTTTTACGACCGTTTCATGAGATATTGCCCACAGTTTTGGGTCCCCGGGGCGATTTGGATTGCTCGTAAAACGCGATACATGTTTGAGAGATATGACCAAAATCTCACCATTTCTCGATTTATGGTCGTTTTCATAAGCTATTGCCCACGGTTTTGGGGTCCCAGGGATATTTAAAACGACCGTAAGACTCAATACATGTTTGAGAGTTAAGACCGAAAACTCTTTGTTTTCTCGTTTATGGCTATTTTTATGAGCTATAACCCACGATTTGGGGGTTCTAGTGTGATTAACAACGATACCAGAAGACTCGATACATGTTTGAGAGATATGACCAAAAACTATTTGTTTTCACGTTTACCATCGTTTTCATGAGCTATTGTCCACAGTTTTGGGGCTCCGGGCAATTTACATTGCCTGTAAGACTCGTGTTTGAGAGATTTGACCAAAAACTCGTCGTTTTCGCGTTTGATGACCGTTTTCATGATCTACGTGCCATAGTTTTGGGGTTGCATGGAGATTTACAATGACCATCAGACTAGATACACTTTTGAGAGTTATGACCACAAACTGGTCGTTTTCATGTTTTACCACCATTTTCATGAGCTATTATCGACAGTTTTGATGTTCCATGGAATTTAGGACGTAGTAAGACCCGATACATGTTTGAGAGTTATGACCAAAAACTATTTGTTTTCGCGTTTACCATTGTTTTCATGAGCTATTGCACAGTTTTGGGGCTCCGGGCAATTGCATTGCCCATAAGACTCTTTATATGTTTTATATATTTGACCAAAAACTCGTCCTTTTCCCGTTTGATGACCGTTTTTTCATGACCAATGTGCCATAGTTTTGGGGTTCCAGTGTGATTTACAACGACCATAAGACCTGATACATGTTTGAGAGATAAGACCAAAATCTCATCGTTTTCTCGTTTTTCGTTTATGGTTTTTATGAGCTATAGCCCATGATTTTGGGGTTCTAGTGCGATTTATGACAACCGTAACACCAGATACATGTTTGAGAGTTATGACCAAAAACTGTTAGTTTCCATGTTTTACCACCATTGTCATTAGCTATTGCCCACAATTTAGGGGCTCTGGAAAATTTTCATGGCCAGTAAGAGTCGATATATGTTTAAGAGATATTACCAAAAACTTTTCGTTTTAGCGTTTCATTATCGTTTTCAATAGCCACTAGCTACGATTTTGGGGTTCCGGGGAGATTTATAATGACCGTAAGAAACGATACATGTTTAAGAGCTACGATAAAAAACTTGTCGTTTTCTCGTATTATGGCCATTTTAATGAGCTATTGACCACAGTTTTGGGGTACTAGGGCTATTTACGACGACCGCAAGACCCGATACATGTTTGAGAGTTATGACCAAAAAATCGCCGTTTTCGTGTTTTACAACCGTTTCCATGAGATATTGCTCTCAATTTTGGGCCTTTGGGGCGATTTAGATTGCCCGTAAAACGCGATATATGTTTGAGAGATATGACCAAAATCTCATCGTTTTCTTGTTATATGGTAATTTTCATGAGCTATTGCCGATGGTTTTGGGGTTCCAGGGATATTTAAAACGACTGTAAGACTCGATACATGTTTGAGAGTTAAGACCAAAAACTCGTCGTTTTCTCGTTTATGGATGTTTTTATGAGCTATAGCCCACGATTTGGGGGTTCTAGTGTGATTAACGACGATACCGGAAGACTCGATACATGTTTGAGAGTTATGACCAAAAACTGTTTCTTTTCGCGTTCTACGACCATTTTCATGAGTTATTACCCATAGTTTTTGGGGTTCTAAGGCGATTCTGACGGCCAAGTAAGACCCGATACTTGTTTGAGAGTTATGACCAAAATCTATTTGTTTTGTGTTTTATGACCATTTCATGAGTTATTACCCATAGTTTTGGGGTTCAATGACATTTACAATGGCCGTAAGACCCGACACATGTTTGAGAGTTATGACCAAAAACTTCGTTGTTTTCTCTTTTATGGTTGTTTTCATGAGCTATTGCCCATGGTTTTGGGGGTACCAAGGCGATTCTGACGGCCGTAAAGCGCGATCTCATGTTTGAGATTTATGACCAAATTTGTTTTGTGTTTTACCATCGTTTTCATGAGCTATTGCCCACAATTTTGTGGCTCCGGGGAAATTTGCATGGAATCGAGATATGTTTGAGAGATGTGACCAAAAACTTGTCGATTTCGCGTTGGACGACCCTTTTCATGAGCTACTACCTACGATTTTGTAGTACTAGGGATATTTATAATGACCGTAAGACCTGATACATGTTTGAGAGTTACGACCAAAAATTGTCGTTTTCTCGTCGTATGGCCATTTTGTTCAGCTATTGCCTATAGTTTTGGGTTACTAGGTCGATTTAACACGACCGCAAGACCCGATACATGTTTGAGAGTTATGACCAAAAACTCGTCGTTTTCGCGTTTTACGACCGTTTTAATGAGATATTGCCCACAGTTTTGGTCCTCCGGGGCGATTTGGATTTCCCGTAAAACATGATACATGTTTGAGAGATATGACCAAAATCTCACCATTTTCTCGATTTATGGTCGTTTTCATGAGCTATTGCCCATGGTTTTGGGGTTCCAGTGATATTTAAAACGACCGTAAGACTCAATACATGTTTGAGAGTTCAGACCAAAAACTCTTTGTTTTCTCGTTTATGGCTGTTTTTATGAGCTATAGCCCATGATTTGGGGGTTCTAGTGTGCTTAACGACGATACCGGAAGACTCGATACATGTTTGAGAGTTATGACCAAAAACTGTTTGTTTTCGCGTTTACCATCGTTTTCATGAGCTATTGTCCACAGTTTTGGGACTCCGGGAAATTTACATTGCCTGTAAGACTCGATGTATGTTTGAGAGATTTCACCAAAAACTCGTCGTTTTCTCGTTTGATGACCGTTTTCATGATCTACGTGCCATAGTTTTGGGGTTGCATGGAGATTTACATTGACCATCAGACTAGATACACTTTTGAGAAATATGACCACAAACTAGTCGTTTTCATGTTTTACCACCGTTTTCATGAGCTATTATCGATTTTGGCGTTCCATGGAATTCTGACGACCGTAAGACCCGATACATGTTTGAGAGTTATGACCAAAAACTATTTGTTTTTGCGTTTTACCATTGTTTTCATGAGCTATTGCCCACAGTTTTGGGGCTCCGGGCAATTTGCATTGCCCATAAGACTCGATATGTGTTTGAGATATTTGACCAAAAACTCGTCCTTTTCCCGTTCGATGACCGTTTTTTTCATGACCAATGTGCCATAGTTTTGGGGTTCCCGTGCTATTTACAACGACCATAAGACCTGATACATGTTTGAGAGATAAGACCAAAATCTCATCGTTTTCTCGTTTTATGGTCGTTTTCATGAGCTATTGCCCATGATTTTTAGGGTTCTAGGGAGATTTAAAACGAGCGTAAGACTCGATACATGTTAAGACCAAAACCTTGTCGTTTTCTCGTTTATGCTTTTTTATGAGCTATAGCCCATAATTTTGGGGTTCTAGTGCGATTTATGACAACCGTAACACCAGATACATGTTTGAGAGTTATGACCAAAAACTGTTTGTTTCCATGGTTTACCACCATCATCATTAGCTATTGCCCACAATTTTGGGGCTCTGGAAAATTTTCATGGCCAGTAAGAGTCGATATATGTTTAAGAGGTATTACTAAAAACTCTTCGTTTTAGCGTTTCATTATGGTTTTCAATAGCTACTAGCTACGATTTTGGGGTTCCGGGGAGATTTATAATGACCGTAAGAAACGATACATGTTTAAGAGCTATGATAAAAAACTTGTCGTTTTCTCGTATTATGGCCATTTTAATGAGCTATTGACCACAGTTTTGGGGTACTAGGGCGATTTACAACGACCTCAAGACCCGATACATGTTTGAGAGTTATGACCAAAAAATCGTCATTTTCGTGTTTTACGACCGTTTCCATGAGATATTGCTCACAATTTTGGGCCTTTGGGGCAATTTAGATTGCCCGTAAAACGCGATATATGTTTGAGAGATATGACCAAAATATCATCGTTTTCTTGTTATATGGTAATTTTCATGAGCTGTTGCCGATGGTTTTGGGGTTCCAGGGATATTTAAAACGACTGTAAGACTCGATACATGTTTGAGAGTTAAGACCAAAAACTCGTCGTTTTCTCATTTATGGCTGTTTTTATGAGCTATAGCCCACGATTTGGAGGTTCTAGTGTGATTAACGACGATACCGGAAGAATCGATACATGTTTGAGAATTATGACAAAAACTATTTCTTTTCACGTTCTACGACCATTTTCATGAGTTATTTCCCATAGTTTTTGGGGTTCTAAGGGGATTTACGACGACCGTAAGACCCGATACTTGTTTGAGAGTTATGAACAAAATCTATTTGTTTTTGTGTTTTATGACCATTTTCATGAGTTATTACCCATAGCTTTGGGGGTTCCAGCGACATTTATAATGACCGTAAGACCCGATACATGTTTGAGAGTTACGACCAAAAACTCGTTGTTTTCTCTTTTTATGGTTGTTTTCATGAGCTATTGCCCACGGTTTTGGGGTACCAGAGCGATTTACGACGATCGTAAGACGCGATCTCATGTTTGAGATTTATGACCAAAAACTGTTTGTTTTTGTGTTTTACCATCCTTTTCATGAGCTATTGCCCACAATTTTGTGGCTCCAGGGAAATTTGCATGGACTCGATATATGTTTGAGAGATGTGACCAAAACTTGTCGATTTCGCGTTGGACGACCCTTTTCATGAGCTACTACCTACGATTTTGTACTTCTAGGGATATTTATAATGACCGTAAGACCTGATACATGTTTGAGAGTTACGACCAAAAACTTGTCGTTTTCTCGTCGTATGGACATTTTGTTCAGCTATTGCCTATAGTTTTGGGTTACTAGGTCGATTTAACACGACCGCAAGACCTGATACATGTTTGAGAGTTATGACCAAAAACTCGTCGTTTTCGCGTTTTACGACCATTTTCATGAGATATTGCCCACAGTTTTGGGTCCCCGGGGTGATTTGGATTGCCCGTAAAACGCGATACATGTTTGAGAGATATGACCAAAATCTCACCATTTTCTCGATTTATGGTCGTTTTCATGAGCTATTGCCCATGGCTTTGGGGTTCCAGGGATATATAAAACGACCGTAAGACTCAATACATGTTTGAGAGTTAAGACCAAAAACTCTTTGTTTTCTCGTTTATGGCTGTTTTTATGAGCTATAGCCCACGATTTGGGGGTTCTAGTGTGATTAACAACGATACCGGAAGACTCGATACAGGTTTGAGAGTTATGACCAAAAACTGTTTGTTTTCGCGTTTACCATCGTTTTCATGAGCTATTGTCCACAGTTTTGGGACTTCGGGCAATTTACATTGCCTGTAAGACTCGATGTATGTGTTGAGAGATTTGACCAAAAACTCGTCGTTTTCGCGTTTGATGACCGTTTTCATGATCTACGTGCCATAGTTTTGGGGTTGCATGGAGATTTACAATGACCATCAGACTAGATACACTTTTGAGAAATATGACCACAAACTGGTCATTTTCATGTTTTACCATCGTTTTCATGAGCTATTATCGACAGTTTTGACGTTCCATGGAGATTTACGACGACCGTAAGACCCGATACATGTTTGAGAGTTATGACAAAAAACTATTTGTTTTCGCGTTTTACCATTGTTTTCATGAGCTATTGCCGACAGATTTGGGGCTCCGGGCAGTTTGCATTGCCCATAAGACTCGATATATGTTTGAGATATTTGACCAAAAACTCTTCCTTTTCCCGTTTGATGACCATTTTTTTCATGACCAATGTGCCATAGTTTTGGGGTTCCATGGCGATTTACAACGACCGTAAGACCTGATACATGTTTGAGAGATAAGACCAAAATCTCATCGTTTTGTCGTTTTATGGTCGTTTTCATGAGCTATTGCCCACGATTTTTGGGGTTCTAGGGAGATTTAAAACGAGCGCAAGACTCGATACATGTTAAGACCAAAACCTTGTCGTTTTCTCGTTTATGGTTTTTTATGAGCTATAGCCCATGATTTTGGGGTTCTAGTGCGATTTATGACAACCGTAACACCAGATACATGTTTGAGAGTTATGACCAAAAACTGTTTGTTTCCATGTTTTACCGCCATTATCATTAGCTATTGCCCACAATTTTGGGGCTCTGGAAAATTTGCATGGCCAGTAAGAGTCGATATATGTTTAAGAGATATTACCAAAAACTCTTCGTTTTAGCGTTTCATTATCGTTTTCAATAGCTACTAGCTACGATTTTGGGGTTCCGGGGAGATTTATAATGACTGTAAGAAACGATACATGTTATAGAGCTACGATAAAAAACTTGTCGTTTTCTCGTATTATGGCTGTTTTTATGAGCTATAGCCCACGATTTGGGGGTTCTATTGTGATTAATGGATTTATACTGGAAGACACGATACATGTTTGAGAGTTATGAAAACTTGCATTTCTTTTCCGTTCTATAGCCATTGTTTGACTATTGCCTATAGTTTTGTTTAGGGTCGATTTGGGTTTTAACATGACCGCAAGACCCGATACATGTTTGAGAGTTATGACCAAAAACTCGTTTTTCGTTTTACGACCGTTTTCATGAGATATTGCCCACAGTTTGGGTCCTCCGGGGCGATTTGGATTTCCCGTAAAACATGATACATGTTTGAGAGATATCACCAAAATCTCACCATTTTCTCGATTTATGGTCGTTTTCATGAGCTATTGCCCATGGTTTTGGGGTTCCAGGGTATTTAAAATGGCCGTAAGACCCGATACATGTTTGAGAGTTACGACCAAAAACTCTTTGTTTTCTCTTTTTATGGTTGTTTTATGAGCTATAGCCCACGATTTGGGGGTTCTAGTGTGATTAACGGCAATCGGGAAGACTCGTCTGAGTTTGAGAGTTATGACCAAAAAGCTTTGTTTTCGCATTTACCATCGTTTTCTGAGCTATTGTCCACAGTTTTGGGACTCGGCAATTTACATTGCGTAAGACTCGATGTATGTTTGAGAGATTTGACCAAAACTTCGTCGTTTTCGCGTTTGATGACCGTTTTCATGTTCTACGTGCCATAGTTTTGGGGTTGCATGGAGATTTACAATGACCATCAGACTAGATACACTTTTGAGAAATATGACCACAAACTGGTCGTTTTCATGTTTTAACAACGTTTTCATGAGCTATTATAGACAGTTTTTGCGTTCCATGGAGGAATTTCTGACGGTAAGACCCGATACATGTTTGAGAGTTATGACCAAAAACTATTTGTTTTCGCGTTTTACCATTGTTTTCATGAGCTATTGCCCAGATTTGGGGCTCCGGGCAATTTGCATTGCCCATAAGACTCGATATATGTTTGAGATATTTGACCAAAAACTCTTCCTTTTCCCGTTTGATGACCGTTTTTTATGACCAATGTGCCATAGTTTTGGGGTTCCATGGCGATTTACAACGACCGTAAGACCTGATACATGTTTGAGAGATAAGACCAAAATCTCATCGTTTTGTCGTTTTATGGTCGTTTTCATGAGCTATTGCCCATGATTTTTAGGGTTCTAGGGAGATTTAAAACGAGCGCAAGACTCGATACATGTTAAGACCAAAACCTTGTTGTTTTCTCGTTTATGGTTTTTTATGATCTATAGCCCATGATTTTGGGGTTCTAGTGCGATTTATGACAACCGTAACACCAGATACATGTTTGAGAGTTATGACCAAAAACTGTTTGTTTCCATGTTTTACCGCCATTATCATTAGCTATTGCCCACAATTTTGGGGCTCTAGAAAATTTGCATGGCTAGTAAGAGTCGATATATGTTTAAGAGATATTACCAAAAACTCTTCGTTTTAGCGTTTCATTATCGTTTTCAATAGCTACTAGCTACGATTTTGGGGTTCCCGGGAGATTTATAATGACCGTAAGAAACGATACATGTTATAGAGCTACGATAAAAAACTTGTCGTTTTCTCGTATTATGGCTGTTTTTATGAGCCATAGCCCACGATTTGGGGGTTCTAGTGTGATTAACGACGATACCGGAAGACTCGATACATGTTTGAGAGTTATGACCAAAAACTGTTTCTTTCCATGTTCTACGACCATTTTCAAGAGTTATTACCCATAGTTTTTGGGGTTCTAAGGCGATTTACGACGACCGTAAGACCCGATACTTGTTTGAGAGTTATGACCAAAATCTATTTTGTTTTTGTGTTTTATGACCATTTTCATGAGTTATTACCCATAGTTTTGGGGGTTCTAGCGACATTTACAATGACCGTAAGACCCGACACATGTTTGAGAGTTATGTCCAAAAACTCGTTGTTTTCTCTTTTTATGGTTGTTTTCATGAGCTATTGCCCATGGTTTTGGGGTACCAGAGCGATTTACGACGACCGTAAGACGCGATCTCATGTTTGAGATTTATGACCAAAAACTGTTTGTTTTTGTGTTTTACCGTCGTTTTCATGAGCTATTGCCCAAAATTTTGTGGCTCCGGGGAAATTTGCATGGACTCGAGATATGTTTGAGAGATGTGACCAAAAACTTGTCGATTTCGCGTTGGACGACCCTTTTCATGAGCTACTACCTATGATTTTGTAGTTCTAGGGATATTTATAATGACCGTAAGACCTGATACATGTTTGAGAGTTACGACCAAAAACTTGTCGTTTTCTTGTCGTATGGCCATTTTGTTCAGCTATTGCCTATAGTTTTGGGTTACTAGGTCGATTTAACATGACCGCAAGACCCGATACATGTTTGAGAGTTATGACCAAAAACTCGTCGTTTTCGCGTTTTACGACCGTTTTCATGAGATATTGCCCACAGTTTTGGTCCTCCGGGGCGATTTGGATTTCCCGTAAAACATGATACATGTTTGAGAGATATGACCAAAATCTCACCATTTTCTCGATTTATGGTCATTTTCATGAGCTATTGCCCATGGTTTTGGGGTTCCAGGGATATTTAAAACGACCGTAAGACTCAATACATGTTTGAGAGTTAAGACCAAAAACTCTTTGTTTTCTCGTTTATGGCTGGTTTTATGAGCTATAGCCGACGATTTGGGGGTTCTAGTGTGATTAACGATGATACCGGAAGACTCGATACAGGTTTGAGAGTTATGACCAAAAACTGTTTGTTTTCACGTTTACCATCGTTTTCATGAGCTATTGTCCACAGTTTTGGGACTCCGGGCAATTTACATTGCCTGTAAGACTCGATGTATGTTTGAGAGATTTGACCAAAAACTCGTCGTTTTCGCGTTTGATGACCGTTTTCATGTTCTACGTGCCATAGTTTTGGGGTTGCATGGAGATTTACAATGACCATCAGACTAGATACACTTTTGAGAAATATGACCACAAACTGGTCGTTTTCATGTTTTACCACCGTTTTCATGAGCTATTATCGACAGTTTTGACGTTCCATGGAGATTTACGATGACCGTAAGACCCGATACATGTTTGAGAGTTATGACCAAAAACTATTTGTTTTCGCGTTTTACCATTGTTTTCATGAGCTATTGCCCACAGTTTTGGGGCTCCGGGCAATTTGCATTGCCCATAAGACTCGATATATGTTTGAGATATTTGACCAAAAACTCTTCCTTTTCCCGTTTCATGACCGTCTTTTTCATGACCAATGTGCCATAGTTTTGGGGTTCCATGGCGATTTACAACGACCGTAAGACCTGATCCATGTTTGAGAGATAAGACCAAAATCTCATCGTTTTGTCGTTTTATGGTCGTTTTCATGAGCTATTGCCCATGATTTTTAGGGTTCTAGGGAGATTTAAAACGAGCGCAAGACTCGATACATGTTAAGACCAAAACCTTGTCGTTTTCTCGTTATGGTTTTTTATGAGCTATAGCCCATGATTTTGGGGTTCTAGTGCGATTTATGACAACCGTAACACCAGATACATGTTTGAGAGTTATGACCAAAAACTGTTTGTTTCCATGTTTTACCGCCATTATCATTAGCTATTGCCCACAATTTTGGGGCTCTGGAAAATTTGCATGGCCAGTAAGAGTCGATATATGTTTAAGAGATATTACCAAAAACTCTTCGTTTTAGCGTTTCATTATCGTTTTCAATAGCTACTAGCTATGATTTTGGGGTTCCGGGGAGATTTATAATGACCGTAAGAAACGATACATGTTATAGAGCTACGATAAAAAACTTGTCGTTTTCTCGTATTATGGCTGTTTTTATGAGCTATAGCCCACGATTTGGGGGTTCTAGTGTGATTAACGACGATACCGGAAGACTCGATACATGTTTGAGAGTTACGACCAAAAAGCTTTTTTCCACGTTCTACGACCATTTTCATGAGTTATTACCCATAGTTTTTGGGGTTCTAAGGCGATTTACGACGACCGTAAGACCCGATACTTGTTTGAGAGTTATGACCAAAATCTATTTGTTTTTGTGTTTTATGACCATTTTCATGAGTTATTACCCATAGTTTTGGGGGTTCCAGCGACATTTACAATGACCGTAAGACCCGACACATGTTTGAGAGTTATGACCAAAAACTCGTTGTTTTCTCTTTTTATGGTTGTTTTCATGAGCTATTGCCCATGGTTTTGGGGTACCAGAGCGATTTACGACGACCGTAAGACGCGATCTCATGTTTGAGATTTATGACCAAAAACTGTTTGTTTTTGTGTTTTACCATCGTTTTCATGAGCTATTGCCCAAAATTTTGTGGCTCCGGGGAAATTTGCATGGACTCGAGATATGTTTGAGAGATGTGACCAAAAACTTGTCGATTTCGCGTTGGACGACCCTTTTCATGAGCTACTACCTATGATTTTGTAGTTCTAGGGATATTTATAATGACCGTAAGACCTGATACATGTTTGAGAGTTACAACCAAAAACTTGTCGTTTTCTTGTCGTATGGCCATTTTGTTCAGCTATTGCCTATAGTTTTGCGTTACTAGGTCGATTTAACATGACCGCAAGACCCGATACATGTTTGAGAGTTATGACCAAAAACTCGTCGTTTTCGCGTTTTACGACCGTTTTCATGAGATATTGCCCACAGTTTTGGTCCTCCGGGGCGATTTGGATTTCCCGTAAAACATGATACATGTTTGAGAGATATCACCAAAATCTCACCATTTTCTCGATTTATGGTCGTTTTCATGAGCTATTGCCCATGGTTTTGGGATTCCAGGGGTATTTAAAACGACCGTAAGACTCAATACATGTTTGAGACTTAAGACCAAAAACTCTTTGTTTTCTCGTTTATGGCTGTTTTTATGAGCTATAGCCCACGATTTGGGGGTTCTAGTGTGATTAACGATTTATACCGGAAGACTCGTCTGAGTTTGAGAGTTATGACCAAAAACTGTTTGTTTTCGCATTTACCATCGTTTTCATGAGCTATTGTCCACAGTTTTGGGACTCCGGGCAATTTACATTGCCTGTAAGACTCGATGTATGTTTGAGAGATTTGACCAAAAACTCGTCGTTTTCGCGTTTGATGACCGTTTTCATGTTCTACGTGCCATAGTTTTGGGGTTGCATGGAGATTTACAATGACCATCAGACTAGATACACTTTTGAGAAATATGACCACAAACTGGTCGTTTTCATGTTTTACCACCGTTTTCATGAGCTATTATCGACAGTTTTGACGTTCCATGGAGATTTACGACGACCGTAAGACCCGATACATGTTTGAGAGTTATGACCAAAAACTATTTGTTTTCGCGTTTTACCATTGTTTTCATGAGCTATTGCCCACAGTTTTGGGGCTCCGGGCAATTTGCATTGCCCATAAGACTCGATATATGTTTGAGATATTTGACCAAAAACTCTTCCTTTTCCCGTTTGATGACCGTTTTTTATGACCAATGTGCCATAGTTTTGGGGTTCCATGGCGATTTACAACGACCGTAAGACCTGATACATGTTTGAGAGATAAGACCAAAATCTCATCGTTTTGTCGTTTTATGGTCGTTTTCATGAGCTATTGCCCACGATTTTTAGGGTTCTAGGGAGATTTAAAACGAGCGCAAGACTCGATACATGTTAAGACCAAAACCTTGTTGTTTTCTCGTTTATGGTTTTTTATGATCTATAGCCCATGATTTTGGGGTTCTAGTGCGATTTATGACAACCGTAACACCAGATACATGTTTGAGAGTTATGACCAAAAACTGTTTGTTTCCATGTTTTACCGCCATTATCATTAGCTATTGCCCACAATTTTGGGGCTCTAGAAAATTTGCATGGCTAGTAAGAGTCGATATATGTTTAAGAGATATTACCAAAAACTCTTCGTTTTAGCGTTTCATTATCGTTTTCAATATCTACTAGCTACGATTTTGGGGTTCCCGGGAGATTTATAATGACCGTAAGAAACGATACATGTTATAGAGCTACGATAAAAAACTTGTCGTTTTCTCGTATTATGGCTGTTTTTATGAGCTATAGCCCACGATTTGGGGGTTCTAGTGTGATTAACGACGATACCGGAAGACTCGATACATGTTTGAGAGTTATGACCAAAAACTGTTTCTTTCCACGTTCTACGACCATTTTCAAGAGTTATTACCCATAGTTTTTGGGGTTCTAAGGCGATTTACGACGACCGTAAGACCCGATACTTGTTTGAGAGTTATGACCAAAATCTATTTTGTTTTTGTGTTTTATGACCATTTTCATGAGTTATTACCCATAGTTTTGGGGGTTCTAGCGACATTTACAATGACCGTAAGAACGGCTACATGTTTGAGAGTTATGTCCAAAAACTCGTTGTTTTCTCTTTTTATGGTTGTTTTCATGAGCTATTGCCCATGGTTTTGGGGTACCAGAGCGATTTACGACGACCGTAAGACGCGATCTCATGTTTGAGATTTATGACCAAAAACTGTTTGTTTTTGTGTTTTACCATCGTTTTCATGAGCTATTGCCCACAATTTGGTGGCTCCGGGGAAATTTGCATGGAATCGAGATATGTTTGAGAGATGTGACCAAAAACTTGTCGATTTCGCGTTGGACGACCCTTTTCATGAGCTACTACCTATGATTTTGTAGTTCTAGGGATATTTATAATGACCGTAAGACCTGATACATGTTTGAGAGTTACGACCAAAAACTTGTCGTTTTCTTGTCGTATGGCCATTTTGTTCAGCTATTGCCTATAGTTTTGGGTTACTAGGTCGATTTAACATGACCGCAAGACCCGATACATGTTTGAGAGTTATGACCAAA
Source organism: Avena insularis (assembly GCA_023614405.1). Taxonomy (NCBI): domain Eukaryota; kingdom Viridiplantae; phylum Streptophyta; class Magnoliopsida; order Poales; family Poaceae; genus Avena; species Avena insularis. The sequence continues at coordinate 5,705,201 of CM042693.1, read as the reverse complement.
AACTCGTCGTTTTCGCGTTTTACGACCGTTTTCATGAGATATTGCCCACAGTTTTGGTCCTCCGGGGCGATTTGGATTTCCCGTAAAACATGATACATGTTTGAGAGATATGACCAAAATCTCACCATTTTCTCGATTTATGGTCATTTTCATGAGCTATTGCCCATGGTTTTGGGGTTCCAGGGATATTTAAAGCAGTAAGACTCAATACATGTTTGAGAGTTAAGACCAAAAACTCTTTGTTTTCTCGTTTATGGCTGTTTTTATGAGCTATAGCCGACGATTTGGGGGTTCTAGTGTGATTAACGATGATACCGGAAGACTCGATACAGGTTTGAGAGTTATGACCAAAAACTGTTTGTTTTCACGTTTACCATCGTTTTCATGAGGTATTGTCCACAGTTTTGGGACTCCGGGCAATTTACATTGCCTGTAAGACTCGATGTATGTTTGAGAGATTTGACCAAAAACTCGTCGTTTTCGCGTTTGATGACCGTTTTCATGTTCTACGTGCCATAGTTTTGGGGTTGCATGGAGATTTACAATGACCATCAGACTAGATACACTTTTGAGAAATATGACCACAAACTGGTCGTTTTCATGTTTTACCACCGTTTTCATGAGCTATTATCGACAGTTTTGACGTTCCATGGAGATTTACGATGACCGTAAGACCCGATACATGTTTGAGAGTTATGACCAAAAACTATTTGTTTTCGCGTTTTACCATTGTTTTCATGAGCTATTGCCCACAGTTTTGGGGCTCATTTGGCATTGCCATAAGACTCGATATATGTTTGAGATATTTGACCAAAACTCTTCCTTTTCCGTTTCATGACCGCTTTTCATGACCAATGTGCCATAGTTTTGGGGTTCCATGGCGATTTACAACGACCGTAAGACCTGATCCATGTTTGAGAGATAAGACCAAAATCTCATCGTTTTGTCGTTTTATGGTCGTTTTCATGAGCTATTGCCCACGATTTTTAGGGTTCTAGGGAGATTTAAAACGAGCGCAAGACTCGATACATGTTAAGACCAAAACCTTGTCGTTTTCTCGTTATGGTTTTTTATGAGCTATAGCCCATGATTTTGGGGTTCTAGTGCGATTTATGACAACCGTAACACCAGATACATGTTTGAGAGTTATGACCAAAAACTGTTTGTTTCCATGTTTTACCGCCATTATCATTAGCTATTGCCCACAATTTTGGGGCTCTGGAAAATTTGCATGGCCAGTAAGAGTCGATATATGTTTAAGAGATATTACCAAAAACTCTTCGTTTTAGCGTTTCATTATCGTTTTCAATAGCTACTAGCTACGATTTTGGGGTTCCGGGGAGATTTATAATGACCGTAAGAAACGATACATGTTATAGAGCTACGATAAAAAACTTGTCGTTTTCTCGTATTATGGCTGTTTTTATGAGCTATAGCCCACGATTTGGGGGTTCTAGTGTGATTAACGACGATACCGGAAGACTCGATACATGTTTGAGAGTTACGACCAAAAACTGTTTCTTTCCACGTTCTACGACCATTTTCATGAGTTATTACCCATAGTTTTTGGGGTTCTAAGGCGATTTACGACGACCGTAAGACCCGATACTTGTTTGAGAGTTATGACCAAAATCTATTTGTTTTTGTGTTTTATGACCATTTTCATGAGTTATTACCCATAGTTTTGGGGGTTCCAGCGACATTTACAATGACCGTAAGACCCGACACATGTTTGAGAGTTATGACCAAAAACTCGTTGTTTTCTCTTTTTATGGTTGTTTTCATGAGCTATTGCCCATGGTTTTGGGGTACCAGAGCGATTTACGACGACCGTAAGACGCGATCTCATGTTTGAGATTTATGACCAAAAACTGTTTGTTTTTGTGTTTTACCATCGTTTTCATGAGCTATTGCCCACAATTTCGTGGCTCCGGGGAAATTTGCATGGACTCGAGATATGTTTGAGAGATGTGACCAAAAACTTGTCGATTTCGCGTTGGACGACCCTTTTCATGAGCTACTACCTATGATTTTGTAGTTCTAGGGATATTTATAATGACCGTAAGACCTGATAGATGTTTGAGAGTTACGACCAAAAACTTGTCGTATGGCCATTTTGTTCAGCTATTGCCTATAGTTTTGGGTTACTAGGTCGATTTAACATGACCGCAAGACCCGATACATGTTTGAGAGTTATGACCAAAAACTCGTCGTTTTCGCGTTTTACGACCGTTTTCATGAGATATTGCCCACAGTTTTGGTCCTCCGGGGCGATTTGGATTTCCCGTAAAACATGATACATGTTTGAGAGATATGACCAAAATCTCACCATTTTCTCGATTTATGGTCGTTTCCATGAGCTATTGCCCATGGTTTTGGGGTTCCAGGGATATTTAAAACGACCGTAAGACTCAATACATGTTTGAGAGTTAAGACCAAAAACTCTTTGTTTTCTCGTTTATGGCTGTTTTTATGAGCTATAGCCCACGATTTGGGGGTTCTAGTGTGATTAACGACGATACCGGAAGACTCGATACATGTTTGAGAGTTATGACCAAAAACTGTATGTTTTCGCGTTTACCATCGTTTTCATGAGCTATTGTCCACAGTTTTGGGACTCCGGGCAATTTACATTGCCTATAAGACTCGATGTATGTTTGAGAGATTTGACCAAAAACTCGTCGTTTTCGCGTTTGATGACCGTTTTCATGTTCTACGTGCCATAGTTTTGGGGTTGCATGGAGATTTACAATGACCACCAGACTAGATACACTTTTGAGAAATATGACCACAAACTGGTCGTTTTCATGTTTTACCACCGTTTTCATGAGCTATTATCGACAGTTTTGACGTTCCATGGAGATTTACGACGACCGTAAGACCCGATACATGTTTGAGAGTTATGACCAAAAACTATTTGTTTTCGCGTTTTACCATTGTTTTCATGAGCTATTGCCCACAGCTCTGGGGCTACGGGCATTTTGCATTGCCCATAAGACTCGATATATGTTTGAGATATTTGACCAAAAACTCTTCCTTTTCCCGTTTGATGACCGTTTTTTTATGACCAATGTGCCATAGTTTTGGGGTTCCATGGCGATTTACAACGACCGTAAGACCTGATACATGTTTGAGACATAAGACCAAAATCTCATTGTTTTCTCGTTTTATGGTCGTTTTCATGAGCTATTGCCCATGATTTTTAGGGTTCTAGGGAGATTTAAAACGAGCGCAAGACTCGATACATGTTAAGACCAAAACCTTGTCGTTTTCTCGTTTATGGTTTTTTATGAGCTATAGCCCATGATTTTGGGGTTCTAGTGCGATTTATGACAACCGTAACACCAGATACATGTTTGAGAGTTATGACCAAAAACTGTTTGTTCCCATGTTTTACCGCCATTATCATTAGCTATTGCCCACAATTTTGGGGCTCTGGAAAATTTGCATGGCCAGTAAGAGTCGATATATGTTTAAGAGATATTACCAAAAACTCTTCGTTTTAGCGTTTCATTATCGTTTTCAATAGCTACTAGCTACGATTTTGGGGTTCCGGGGAGATTTATAATGACCGTAAGAAACGATACATGTTATAGAGCTACGATAAAATACTTGTCGTTTTCTCGTATTATGGCTGTTTTTATGAGCTATAGCCCACGATTTGGGGGTTCTAGCGTGATTAACGACGATACCGGAAGACTCGATACATGTTTGAGAGTTATGATTAAAAACTGTTTCTTTTCACGTTCTACGACCATTTTCATGAGTTATTACCCATAGTTTTTGGGATTCTAAGGCGATTTACGATGACTGTAAGACCCGATACTTGTTTGAGAGTTATGACCAAAATCTATTTGTTTTTGTGTTTTATGACCATTTTCATGAGTTATTACCCATAGTTTTGGGGGTTCCAGCGACATTTACAATGACCGTAAGACCCGATACATGTTTGAGAGTTACGACCAAAAACTTGTTGTTTTCTCTTTTTATGGTTGTTTTCATGAGCTATTGCCCATGGTTTTGGGGTACCAGAGCGATTTATGACGACCGTAAGACGCAATCTCATGTTTGAGATTTATGACCAAAAACTGTTTGTTTTTGTGTTTTACCATTGTTTTCATGAGCTATTGCCCACAGTTTTGGGGCTCCGGGCAATTTGCATTGCCCATAAGACTCGATATATGTTTGAGATATTTGACCAAAAACTCTTCCTTTTCCCGTTTGATGACCGTTTTTTTATGACCAATGTGCCATAGTTTTGGGGTTCCATGGCGATTTACAACGACCGTAAGACCTGATACATGTTTGAGAGATAAGACCAAAATCTCATCGTTTTGTCGTTTTATGGTCGTTTTCATGAGCTATTGCCCACGATTTTTAGGGTTCTAGGTAGATTTAAAACAAGCGCAAGACTCGATACATGTTAAGACCAAAACCTTGTCGTTTTCTCGTTTATGGTTTTTTATGATCTATAGCCCATGATTTTGGGGTTCTAGTGCGATTTATGACAACCGTAACACCAGATACATGTTTGAGAGTTATGACCAAAAACTGTTTGTTTCCATGTTTTACCGCCATTATCATTAGCTATTGCCCACAATTTTGGGGCTCTAGAAAATTTGCATGGCTAGTAAGAGTCGATATATGTTTAAGAGATATTACCAAAAACTCTTCGTTTTAGCGTTTCATTATCGTTTTCAATAGCTACTAGCTACGATTTTGGGGTTCCCGGGAGATTTATAATGACCGTAAGAAACGATACATGTTATAGAGCTACGATAAAATACTTGTCGTTTTCTCGTATTATGGCTGTTTTTATGAGCTATAGCCCACGATTTGGGGGTTCTAGTGTGATTAACGACGATACCGGAAGACTCGATACATGTTTGAGAGTTACGACCAAAAACTGTTTCTTTCCACGTTCTACGACCATTTTCATGAGTTATTACCCATAGTTTTTGGGGTTCTAAGGCGATTTAGGACGACCATAAGACCCGATACTTGTTTGAGAGTTATGACCAAAATCTATTTGTTTTTGTGTTTTATGACCATTTTCATGAGTTATTACCCATAGTTTTGGGGGTTCCAGCGACATTTACAATGACCGTAAGACCCGACACATGTTTGAGAGTTATGACCAAAAACTCGTTGTTTTCTCTTTTTATGGTTGTTTTCATGAGCTATTGCCCATGGTTTTGGGGTACAGGCGAAGGTTTATTTACGATCAGTAAGACGCGATCTCATGTTTGAGATTTATGACCAAAACCGCTTTGTTTTGTGTTTTACCATCGTTTTCATGAGCTATTGCCCACAATTTCGTGGGTTCGGGAAATTTGCATGGACTCGAGATATGTTTGAGAGATGTGACCAAAAACTTGTCGATTTCGCGTTGGACGACCCTTTTCATGAGCTACTACCTATGATTTTGTCGTTCTAGGGATATTTATAATGACCGTAAGACCTGATACATGTTTGAGAGTTACGACCAAAAACTTGTCATTTTCTCGTCGTATGGCCATTTTGTTCAGCTATTGCCTATAGTTTTGGGTTACTAGGTCGATTTAACATGACCGCAAGACCCGATACATGTTTGAGAGTTATGACCAAAAACTCGTCGTTTTCGCGTTTTACGACCGTTTTCATGAGATATTGCCCACGCTTTTGGTCCTCAAGGCGATTTGGATTTCCCGTAAAACATGATACATGTTTGAGAGATATGACCAAAATCTCACCATTTTCTCGATTTATGGTCGTTTCCATGAGCTATTGCCCATGGTTTTGGGGTTCCAGGGATATTTAAAACGACCGTAAGACTCAATACATGTTTGAGAGTTAAGACCAAAAACTCTTTGTTTTCTCGTTTATGGCTGTTTTTATGAGCTATAGCCCACGATTTGGGGGTTCTAGTGTGATTAACGACGATACCGGAAGACTCGATACAGGTTTGAGAGTTATGACCAAAAACTGTTTGTTTTCGCATTTACCATCGTTTTCATGAGCTATTGTCCACAGTTTTGGGACTCCGGGCAATTTACATTGCCTATAAGACTCGATGTATGTTTGAGAGATTTGACCAAAAACTCGTCGTTTTCGCGTTTGATGACCGTTTTCATGATCTACGTGCCATAGTTTTGGGGTTGCATGGAGATTTACAATGACCATCAGACTAGATACACTTTTGAGAAATATGACCACAAACTGGTCGTTTTCATGTTTTACCACCGTTTTCATGAGCTATTATCGACAGTTTTGACGTTCCATGGAGATTTACGACGACCGTAAGACCCGATACATGTTTGAGAGTTATGACCAAAAACTATTTGTTTTCGCGTTTTACCATTGTTTTCATGAGCTATTGCCCACAGTTTTGGGGCTCCGGGCAATTTGCATTCCCCATAAGACTCGATATATGTTTGAGATATTTGACCAAAAACTCTTCCTTTTCCCGTTTGATGACCGTTTTTTTATGACCAATGTGCCATAGTTTTGGGGTTCCATAGCGATTTACAACGACCGTAAGACCTGATACATGTTTGAGAGATAAGACCAAAATCTCATCGTTTTCTCGTTTTATGGTCGTTTTCATGAGCTATTGCCCACGAGTTTTAGGGTTCTAGGGAGATTTAAAACGAGCGCAAGACTCGATACATGTTAAGACCAAAACCTTGTCGTTTTCTCATTTATGGTTTTTTATGAGCTATAGCCCATGATTTTGGGGTTCTAGTGCGATTTATGACAACCATAACACCAGATACATGTTTGAGCGTTATGACCAAAAACTGTTTGTTTCCATGTTTTACCGCCATTATCATTAGCTATTGCCCACAATTTTGGGGCTCTGGAAAATTTGCATGGCCAGTAAGAGTCGATATATGTTTAAGAGATATTACCAAAAACTCTTCGTTTTAGCGTTAATTATCGTTTTCAATAGCTACTAGCTACGATTTTGGGGTTCCGGGGAGATTTATAATGACCGTAAGAAACGATACATGTTATAGAGCTACGATAAATAACTTGTCGTTTTCTCGTATTATGGCTGTTTCTATGAGCTATAGCCCACGATTTGGGGGTTCTAGTGTGATTAACGACGATACCGGAATACTCGATACATGTTTGAGAGTTATGACAAAAAATTGTTTCTTTTCACGTTCTACGACCATTTTCATGAGTTATTACCCATAGTTTTTGGGGTTCTAAGGCGATTTACGACGACCGTAAGACCCGATACTTGTTTGAGAGTTATGACCAAAATCTATTTGTTTTTGTGTTTTATGACCATTTTCATGAGTTATTACCCATAGTTTGGGGGGTTCCCGCGACATTTACAATGACCGTAAGACCCGATACATGTTTGAGAGTTACGACCAAAAACTCGTTGTTTTCTCTTTTTATGGTTGTTTTCATGAGCTATTGCCCATGGTTTTGGGGTACCAGAGCGATTTACGACGACCATAAGACGCAATCTCATGTTTGAGATTTATGACCAAAAACTGTTTGTTTTTGTGCTTTACCATCGTTTTCATGAGCTATTGCCCACAATTTTGTGGCTCCGGGGAAATTTGCATGGACTCGAGATAGGTTTGAGAGATGTGACCAAAAACTTGTCGATTTCGTTGATTAATTCTTTTCATGAGCTACTACCTATGATTTTGTAGTTCTAGGGATATTTATAATGACCGTAAGACCTGATACATGTTTGAGAGTTACGACCAAAAACTTGTCGTTTTCTCGTCGTATGGCCATTTTGTTCAGATATTGCCTATAGTTTTGGGTTACTAGGTCGATTTAACATGACCGCAAGACCCGATACATGTTTGAGAGTTATGACCAAAAACTCTTCGTTTTCGCGTTTTACGACCGTTTTCATGAGATATTGCCCACAGTTTTGGTCCTCCGGGGCGATTTGGATTTCCCGTAAAACATGATACATGTTTGAGAGATATGACCAAAATCTCACCATTTTCTCGATTTATGGTCGTTTTCATGAGCTATTGCCCATGGTTTTGGGGTTCCAGGGATATTTAAAACGACCGTAAGACTCAATACATGTTTGAGAGTTAAGACCAAAAACTCTTTGTTTTCTCGTTTATGGCTGTTTTTATGAGCTATAGCCCACGATTTGGGGGTTCTAGTGTGATTAACGACGATACCGGAAGACTCGATACATGTTTGAGAGTTATGACCAAAAACTGATTGTTTTCGCGTTTACCATCGTTTTCATGAGCTATTGTCCACAGTTTTGGGACTCCGGGCAATTTACATTGCCTGTAAGACTCGATGTATGTTTGAGAGATTTGACCGAAAACTCGTCGTTTTCGCGTTTGATGACCGTTTTCATGATCTACGTGCCATAGTTTTGGGGTTGCATGGAGATTTACAATGTCCATCAGACTAGATACACTTTTGAGAAATATGACCACAAACTGGTCGTTTTCATGTTTTACCACCGTTTTCATGAGCTATTATCGACAGTTTTGACGTTCCATGGAGATTTACGACGACCGTAAGACCCGATACATGTTTGAGAGTTATGACCAAAAACTATTTGTTTTCGCGTTTTACCATTGTTTTCATGAGCTATTGCCCACAGTTTTGGGGCTACGGGCAATTTGCATTGCCCATAAGACTCGATATATGTTTGAGATATTTGACCAAAAACTCTTCCTTTTCCCGTTTGATGACCGTTTTTTTATGACCAATGTGCCATAGTTTTGGGGTTCTAGTGCGATTTACAACGACCGTAAGACCTGATACATGTTTGAGAGATAAGACCAAAATCTCATTGTTTTCTCGTTTTATGGTCGTTTTCATGAGCTATTGCCCATGATTTTTAGGGTTCTAGGGAGATTTAAAACGAGCGTAAGACTCGATACATGTTAAGACCAAAACCTTGTCGTTTTCTCTTTTATGGTTTTTTATGAGCTATAGCCCATGATTTTGGGGTTCTAGTGCGATTTATGACAACCGTAACACCAAATACATGTTTGAGAGTTATGGCCAAAAACTGTTTGTTTCCATGTTTTACCGCCATTATCATTAGCTATTGCCCACAATTTTGGGGCTCTGGAAAATTTGCATGGCCAGTAAGAGTCGATATATGTTTAAGAGATATTACCAAAAACTCTTCATTTTAGCGTTTCATTATCGTTTTCAATAGCTACTAGCTACAATTTTGGGGTTCCGGGGAGATTTATAATGACCGTAAGAAACGATACATGTTATAGAGCTACGATAAAAAACTTGTTGTTTTCTCGTATTATGGCTGTTTTTATGAGCTATAGCCCACGATTTGGGGGTTCTAGTGTGATTAACGACGATACCGGAAGACTCGATACATGTTTGAGAGTTATGACCAAAAACTGTTTCTTTTCACGTTCTACGACCATTTTCATGAGTTATTACCCATAGTTTTTGTGGTTCTAAGGCGATTTACGACGACTGTAAGACCCGATACTTGTTTGAGAGTTATGACCAAAATCTATTTGTTTTTACGTTTTATGACCATTTTCATGAGTTATTACCCATAGTTTTGGGGGTTCCAGCGACATTTACAATGACCGTAAGACCCGATACATGTTTGAGAGTTACGACCAAAAACTCGTTGTTTTCTCTTTTTATGGTTGTTTTCATGAGCTATTGCCCATGGTTTTGGGGTACCAGAGCGATTTACGACGGCCATAAGATGCAATCTCATGTTTGAGATTTATGACCAAAAACTGTTTGTTTTTGTGTTTTACCATCGTTTTCCTGAGCTATTGCCCACAATTTTGTGGCTCCGGGGAAATTTGCATGGACTCGATATATGTTTGAGAGATGTGACCAAAAAATCATCGTTTTCGCGTTTGATGATCGTTTTCATGATCTACGTGCCATAGTTTTGGGGTTGCATGGAGATTTACAATGACCATCAGACTAGATACACTTTTGAGAAATATGACCACAAACTGGTTGTTTTCATGTTTTACCACCGTTTTCATGAGCTATTATCGACAGTTTTGACGTTCCATGGAGATTTACGACGACCGTAAGATCCGATACATGTTTGAGAGTTATGACCAAAAACTATTTGTTTTCGCGTTTTACCATTGTTTTCATGAGCTATTGCCCACAGTTTTGGGGCTACGGGCAATTTGCATTGCCCATAAGACTCGATATATGTTTGAGATATTTGACCAAAAACTCTTCCTTTTCCCGTTTGATGACCGTTTTTTTCATGACCAATGTGCCATAGTTTTGGGTTTCTAGTGCGATTTACAACGACCGTAAGACCTGATACATGTTTGAGAGATAAGACCAAAATCTCATTGTTTTCTCGTTTTATGGTCGTTTTCATGAGCTATTGCCCATGATTTTTGGGGTTCTAGGGAGATTTAAAACGAGTGTAAGACTCGATACATGTTAAGACCAAAACCTTGTCGTTTTCTCTTTTATGGTTTTTTATGAGCTATAGCCCATGATTTTGGGGTTCTAGTGCGATTTATGACAACCGTAACACCAGATACATGTTTGAGAGTTATGACCAAAAACTGTTTGTTTCCATGTTTTACCGCCATTATCATTAGCTATTGCCCACAATTTTGGGGCTCTGGAAAATTTGCATGGCCAGTAAGAGTCGATATATGTTTAAGAGATATTACCAAAAACTCTTCGTTTTAGCGTTTCATTATCGTTTTCAATAGCTACTAGCTACAATTTTGGGGTTCCGGGGAGATTTATAATGACCGTAAGAAACGATCCATGTTATAGATCTACGATAAAAAACTTGTGGTTTTCTCGTATTATGGCTGTTTTTATGACCTATAGCCCATGATTTGGGGGTTCTAGTGTGATTAACGACGATACCGGAAGACTCGATACATGTTTGAGAGTTATGACCAAAAACTGTTTCTTTTCACGTTCTACGACCATTTTCATGAGTTATTACCCATAGTTTTTGGGGTTCTAAGGCGATTTACGACGACTGTAAGACCCGATACTTGTTTGAGAGTTATGACCAAAATCTATTTGTTTTTACGTTTTATGACCATTTTCATGAGTTATTACCCATAGTTTTGGGGGTTCCAGCGACATTTACAATGACCGTAAGACCCGATACATGTTTGAGAGTTACGACCAAAAACTCGTTGTTTTCTCTTTTTATGGTTGTTTTCATGAGCTATTTGCCCATGGTTTTGGGGTACCAGAGCGATTTACGACGACCATAAGATGCAATCTCATGTTTGAGATTTATGACCAAAAACTGTTTGTTCTTGTGTTTTACCATCGTTTTCCTGAGCTATTGCCCACAATTTTGTGGCTCTGGGGAAATTTGCATGGACTCGATATATGTTTGAGAGATGTGACCAAAAACTCGTCGTTTTCGCGTTTGATGACCGTTTTCGTGATCTACGTGCCATAGTTTTGGGGTTGCATGGAGATTTACAATGACCATCAGACTAGATACACTTTTGAGAAATATGACCACAAACTGGTTGTTTTCATGTTTTACCACCGTTTTCATGAGCTATTATCGACAGTTTTGACGTTCCATGGAGATTTACGACGACCGTAAGACCCGATACATGTTTGAGAGTTATGACCAAAAACTATTTGTTTTCGCGTTTTACCATTGTTTTCATGAGCTATTGCCCACAGTTTTGGGGCTACGGGCAATTTGCATTGCCCATAAGACTCGATATATGTTTGAGATATTTGACCAAAAACTCTTCCTTTTCCCGTTTGATGACCGTTTTTTTCATGACCAATGTGCCATAGTTTTGGGGTTCTAGTGCGATTTACAATGACCGTAAGACCTGATACATGTTTGGGAGATAAGACCAAAATCTCATTGTTTTCTCGTTTTATGGTCGTTTTCATGAGCTATTGCCCACGATTTTTAGGGTTCTAGGGAGATTAAAACGAGCGTAAGACTCGATACATGTTAAGACCAAAACCTTGTCGTTTTCTCTTTTATGGTTTTTTATGAGCTATAGCCCATGATTTTGGGGTTCTAGTGCGATTTATGACAACCGTAACACCAAATACATGTTTGAGAGTTATGGCCAAAAACTGTTTGTTTCCATGTTTTACCGCCATTATCATTAGCTATTGCCCACAATTTTGGGGCTCTGGAAAATTTGCATGGCCAGTAAGAGTCGATATATGTTTAAGAGATATTACCAAAAACTCTTCATTTTAGCGTTTCATTATCGTTTTCAATAGCTACTAGCTACAATTTTGGGGTTCCGGGGAGATTTATAATGACCGTAAGAAACGATACATGTTATAGAGCTACGATAAAAAACTTGTTGTTTTCTCGTATTATGGCTGTTTTTATGAGCTATAGCCCACGATTTGGGGGTTCTAGTGTGATTAACGACGATACCGGAAGACTCGATACATGTTTGAGAGTTATGACCAAAAACTGTTTCTTTTTCACGTTCTACGACCATTTTCATGAGTTATTACCCATAGTTTTTGGGGTTCTAAGGCGATTTACGACGACTGTAAGACCCGATACTTGTTTGAGAGTTATGACCAAAATCTATTTGTTTTTGTGTTTTATGACCATTTTCATGAGTTATTACCCATAGTTTTGGGGGTTCCAGCGACATTTACAATGACCGTAAGACCCGATACATGTTTGAGAGTTACGACCAAAAACTCGTTGTTTTCTCTTTTATGGTTGTTTTCATGAGCTATTGCCCATGGTTTTGGGGTACCAGAGCGATTTACGACGACCATAAGATGCAATCTCATGTTTGAGATTTATGACCAAAAAATGTTTGTTTTTGTGTTTTACCATCGTTTTCATGAGCTATTGCCCACAATTTTGTGGCTCCGGGGAAATTTGCATGGACTCGATATATGGTTGAGAGATGTGACCAAAAACTCGTCGTTTTCGTGTTTGATGGCCGTTTTCATGATCTACGTGCCATAGTTTTGGGGTTGCATGGAGATTTACAATGACCATCAGACTAGATACACTTTTGAGAAATATGACCACAAACTGGTTGTTTTCATGTTTTACCACCGTTTTCATGAGCTATTATCGACAGTTTTGACGTTCCATGGAGATTTACGACGACCGTAAGACCCGATACATGTTTGAGAGTTATGACCAAAAACTATTTGTTTTCGCGTTTTACCATTATTTTCATGAGCTATTGCCCACAGTTTTGGGGCTATGGGCAATTTGCATTGCCCATAAGACTCGATATATGTTTGAGATATTTGACCAAAAACTCTTCCTTTTCCCGTTTGATGACCATTTTTTTCATGACCAATGTGCCATAGTTTTGGGGTTCTAGTGCGATTTACAACGACCGTAAGACCTGATACATGTTTGAGAGATAAGACCAAAATCTCATTGTTTTCTCGTTTTATGGTCGTTTTCATGAGCTATTGCCCACGATTTTTAGGGTTCCAGGGAGATTTAAAACGAGCGTAAGACTCGATACATGTTATGACCAAAACCTTGTCGTTTTCTCTTTTATGGTTTTTTATGAGCTATAACCCATGATTTTGGGGTTCTAGTGCGATTTATGACAACCGTAACAACAGATACATGTTTGACAGTTATGACCAAAAACTGTTTGTTTCCATGTTTTACCGCCATTATCATTAGCTCTTGCCCACTATTTTGGGGCTCTGGAAAATTTGCATGGCCAGTAAGAGTCGATATATGTTTAAGAGATATTACCATAAACTCTTCGTTTTAGCGTTTCGTTATCGTTTTCAATAGCTACTAGCTATGATTTTCGGGTTCCGGGGAGATTTATAATGACCGTAAGAAACGATACATGTTATAGAGCTACGATAAAAAACTTGTTGTTTTCTCGTATTATGGCTATTTTTATGAGCTATAGCCCACGATTTGGGGGTTCTAGTGTGATTAACGACGATACCGGAAGACTCGATACATGTTTGAGAGTTATGATTAAAAACTGTTTCTTTTCACGTTCTACGACCATTTTCATGAGTTATTACCCATAGTTTTTGGGGTTCTAAGGCGATTTACGATGACTGTAAGACCCGATACTTGTTTGAGAGTTATGACCAAAATCTATTTGTTTTTTTGTTTTATGACCAATTTCATGAGTTATTACCCATAGTTTTGGGGGTTCCAGCGACATTTACAATGACCGTAAGACCCGATACATGTTTGAGAGTTACGACCAAAAACTCGTTGTTTTCTCTTTTTATGGTTGTTTTCATGAGCTATTGCCCATGGTTTTGGGGTACCAGAGCGATTTACGACGACCATAAGACGCAATCTCATGTTTGAGATTTATGACCAAAAACTGTTTGTTTTTGTGTTTTACCATCGTTTTCATGAGCTATTGCCCACAATTTTGTGGCTCCGGGGAAATTTGCATGGACTCGATATATGTTTGAGAGATGTGACCAAAAACTTGTCGATTTCGCGTTGGACGACCCTTTTCATGAGCTACTACCTACGATTTTGTAGTTCTAGGGATATTTATAATGACCGTAAGACACTGGTGGAAACAGCCCTATTGGTCCCGGTTGGTAAGGGGCTTTAGTCCCGGTTTCCCAACAGGGACGGGGCAATCGCGAGTAAAGCCCTAACCTTTAGTCCCGGTTGCCCCACCAACCGGGACAAATGGGTGCACACGTGGCAGCGGCAGAGGGCGAGGGGGTGGAGAATTAGTGTCGGTTCGTAACACGAACCGGGACTAATAACCTTCTGCCGTGGCATTTTCGCCACTTTTTGTGCTGTGGCAGAGAATTCATTTAGGTTGTTTTATTTTTTATTTAGTGTTTTGCACTTATCAATGAACGAACCTTATATTCCACAAGATCATCATGACAATATTACATTCAATACACGGATCGAGTTCATGCACTACATACAAAAGTTGCTATTCGATGCTACCGGCCAATTCCTTCAAAGTTGCTATTTTTACAATCCCTATTGTCTATACATAGCCGAATAGTATTCCCCTTTTGGGTTTAGGACTTCTGCATCCAAGAATCCCGCCAATTCCTCCTAAATTGCTCGTACACGATCCTTTGGCAGAAGACCGTCCCGTAGGCGTTCGATCTGATTTAAAAAAGGAGTCAGTCTATATGAATGAAACTAAACACAATTTGTTTGTAATTAAAAACTATAGAAATTGTTTACGTACGTGGAGTTGCTCTAAATTTCTGCCCTTCTCATCGCACGTCTGCCAAATGAAATCGCAAACATAGTATCCACATAGATCGTTACCTGGTCCCTGCGTCAGGCACTTTACGAGAACAGAGTTCAATCAAAATAATAATCAAGAATGATAATAACTGTATCAAAACTAGAATCAAAGAGATGCGCGTGTATAGCTAGTGGTGCTTACATTTAGTGATTGAAATTTAAGCTCCTCTTTCCAAACACCCCTAGCCTTATTGGTGAACCGTTTCCAAGCGCTGCCCGGCAAAGAAAACGAATAAAAGAAGTTATTAATTACTTGATATCATAAAATTCATTTAACGCTTTGATATAGTGTCGTAATGATTAGAATTACCGCTGGAGAAGCATCTGCATGTCCTTCCACGTCTCAAGGGGTTTATGTTTCGAGTCCATGACTAGTACACGCCCTTTGTCAAGTTGAATGATTAACAGAATATAGTGGAAGCTGCGAATGCATAACTAATCAGTTATATACTTAACATCGAGTAAGCGAAATAGGAAGTGTATACAAGACAATAACACTCACTCGAAGTTGTAAGGAAAAAGTATTTCCCTTCTGGTTTCTTGAAACCTTAACGCGTGTATTATATTATCCTCCGTATCCTGGGGGCTTGTTTTGAGATTAGCTTCATGAACCCAATATGGGTCAATGAAGCCAATGTCATAGATTTGTCCTCTGCTGCATTCGAGAATCTTCATTCTGCATATTACAGTATGATTATATACATGCAATAAACAAGGTGAGATAGCTGGAGACTAAATTAATTACAGAATTAGTACTTACAGTCAATAGGCATTGATGATCGATTTGTCCAAGGCGTCTTGATTGAATAATTGAAATAGTTCATCAAATTCAATGGATATCATGTCATCCTTTTCTTTCCTATGATGCTTTTTTGTAACCCTCAGCACTATCCAGTTAGCCCTGGCCTTTGTGGCATGCATGTACCAGTTATGCAATCTTCGCATTTTTGTTGGAAGATTGTTTACCTCCTCAGGTTTGACGAGAGGTTTGCCGTACTGGTATTTGTATGCTACTTCACTCACAGGGAAGAACTCTAATCGGATAAGTCTGGCAATACTCATACCTTGAGCAGCGCAGCTTCTCAGATTGCAGTAACTACTGGATCATACTGCTCTTCGGCCCCATATTTGCTCGACCCCACATTGGTTTGGAAAATCACCTTGAGAGGGGCGCAAGTCTGTTTTGCTTGTTCTCCGAGCTGGGCAACAGATTTCTCGCTTACATCAGTACTGCTCTTCGAGGCTTTTTGTGCCGCATGTGACTTGAGAATAGAACGCTCATAGTCTGATGACAGCTTTGGCTCGGGTTGATGAAGAGTCTTTAGAATTTTCAACAATTTGGCTTTTTCTTCTTTGGTGTTGGGGAACTCTGGCTCTTTCGGCCGCCTCAGCTTAGCTTAAAAATCGTTTCCGCATCAGATCAACGATCGTCTCCTCTTCAGTACATTCATAAGCTCTCTTGGGAGGAACCTTTGGTACTTTTGGAAGAGGCTCTTGTTTATGTTTCGGCGATCGCTTACCACGACGCACAGTAGCGGTACTCTTACGCTTTTTATCCTGAGGCGCCGGCAATGGCTCCCGTGGCGATGGCTGCGCCGGAGATTGGTGAGGCGACGGAGCCGGGTGAGGCGACGAAGACGGCTGCCGCGGCGGCGACGACCTCGCTGGAGACGGGTGAGGCGGCGGCGAAGATGGCCTTGGCATGTGATTTCGAAGCACGATACATTCCTTCGGCCATAGAATGGTGATGTTTTTTGCGTCTCCCAGTACAGTCACATCCCCTTCACCTGCAGGGTAGTGAAGATCCAAAACTTCAAAGGTGGGCATGATTTCATCCACCGCGACAATAGTGTAGCCCTCTGGAACCAGACGACAGTGGTAAGTTGGTGTTGGTCCAATTGGTAAGGCATAGCCGACCGCCACCTTCATTGATATGTTCACAACTTTGACATGTAGCTCGCAGTGTGTCATCTCTGTGATATCATCCACTGGGTAGCCAACAGAGCCATCGCTTGCACCATCATCGCCATTGTCATCACCCGGGACCTCGGTGGAAGCCACACTGCTTTTTCGATTATTCGATAGGCCGGTAGCATCGAATGTAGTGTGCTGCTGAGATGGGCCGGTAGTACTTTGCTCTTTAAGTGCGTTAATTTCATCTTGTTGTTGCTTTAATCGTTCTTCAATTAAACGCATTCGGTCTTTCTGACTATCTGCTTCAACTTCCGCCCTGTCCTTTCTCCTCTGACGGCTTCTATCAGGATATTTCTTCCTCTCTTCGGGAAACCCAGTCCTCCATGGTCGGGAGCCTCTTGTGCCTCGTGTTCGTACATCATGTTCCTTATTTCCAAGGGCGAGTGTGAGCTCATCATTCTCTCTATCGGGAATGAAGTCCCCATCTTTAACAGCCTTTATTGCTTTTCTCATCCTCTCGATTGGCAAGGGGTCTTCTTTATGTCGTATGTTATATATACACCTCCCTTTCGAGTCCAACGTTCCCCCATGCCCGTAAAACCAATTCCTTGCACGTTCTACCCAATCGTATGTCTCTAGGGTGATCTTTTTAGCACGCAGTTCATTCTCAAGTTTCTCCCACTTAGGAATGTCATCCCTGTAGCCACATTGCCCCATAGTATGGTGATACTTCTTGTTAGCAGCATTCAGCTTATTCGTTGCAGACATTTTCTTAGCTTTTTCTGATGTCTTGTATTCCACAAACTCAGCCCAGAATGGTTTTATCTTCTCAAACTTAATATTCTTGAAATCGGGAGTCTTCTCTTTCACGACATAGTCAAGGTGCAATCTTTTCATCTAGTTGGTGAAACACTGGGCCATCTTCTTCAAAGCCCACTCCCTGACCTTAGCCTCCATGGCTTTCCCATGTTGTAAGGCGTTCTCAACTAGATCCTCCACATTTGGATCCAGCTCTATCTTCGGTAGTTTAAAATTAACCATGAGCCTCTTCCACAGTAAATCTTTGGCGTGGTTAGGGACAAATAAACATGTTCCCTCTTCATCCGCATTAGCAGGCCTATTCCAATTTCTAATGGTGATCGGGATTAAGTCCCTAACGACATTCGCATTGTGCCACAAATTTGTTTGCGACAACTTCGGGAGCCGTCGGTTTGCCGTCTTCAGCGACATCTTCGATCCTAAACCTCTCATGGTCTTGCAACTTTTTGGTTGGGCCTCGTCTTCTCTTTTCAGTAGATTCCTTCGATTCGGAGGGCTAAAAGAAGAAAGATCGTCGTTACTATTTCTATATAGATAGAAGATGATTAATTAATGAATTGATTGTATTACATGCACCTCGCCGGAGTGGTCGTCTTCTCGATTACACAAGGCATCGCCTTCTCCCTCGCGGAAGGCAACACCTTCAACCTCAAACAAGTCGTATATTCCGGTAAAAAGAGGATCACCCTCACCGGAGTTGTTCAGAAACGTTGATACGTCTAAATTTTCTTCCCCACGGATCACACCTTGGATCAACTCTTCCTTTTCTTCGTCTCTGACGTGTGGGTCCATATTTTCTGCATATGTGGAAAAACTAATAAGTCAAAGTGGCTAAAGGAGAAAGTTAGGTACTTTGTTGAGAGATATAAACCCTAATTCAGAGAAACACTAATATATACATACACAATAATAAAAATGAAGAGAAACCCTAAACCCTAAACCTAGCTACAAAAAGGAAACCGTGTAGTAGATAGGTAACTCTAGCTAAAATCAACTAAAATCAATATTCCGGAGTTCCGAGGGGTGTAAAACCTAGTTCGGAGAAACCTCGGATGCATATGAGTGGGGATCATGAGTATAAGGCTACAAAAGGGAAACTATCCAGCAGATAGGTAACACTAGATACTAACAAAATACCATATTGGAATCGATATAAGAGGGTTCGGAATGCCCTGGCGAAGGCACATCGTCGAACCCACATGCACCTAAGGGGTATTAATGATTCATTATCTAAGATAGGGCTTTTAAGTTGCTTGACAATGAATCGGTGCTGGGCTACCCAAGGATGGCCACTGTAAATAAGACCAATAATACCAAACTAATTAATAAACCTAATAATACCTAACTAATAATAAACCTAATAATCCAAACACCGAAAAGAAAGGGAAACAATCAACACATGGCATCGATGCAATGCTCAAGCAAGTATGATGATATGACAACTTAATTTGCATTTTGAATGTAAAAGAAAGACATGCTCGATTTGACCGGGGTTCCGAGGGGTGAAAACCCTAACTCGGGGAAACTCCGGAACATATGAGAGGGGTGCATTTGTTCTTCTAATTATACTTGTCATTTAAGTTGTTGAACAATGCATTATTATAGGTTAAATAGATAGGTTTCATTTTTCTGAACAATTTGATATATTATTTGTATTTTCTGACTTATAAACAATAAGTTATTGATTTTACAATATTAAATCATTTTCTGGAATTAAAAACAAAAAGGCAAATAGTTGATTTTACAATATTAAATCATTTTCTAATGATAATGGTTTGAATAAATTAACTATCAAAAAAGCATTACACACCGAAGAATTATTTTTCAATACAAAACTAAATACAAAAAAGAAAAACAGAGAAATTAAAAGTGGAGCTCACAATTATTTTTCAATACAAAACTAAATACAAAACTAAATACAAAAAAGAAAAACAGAGAAATTAAAAGTGGAGCTAAAGTGGAGATGGCGGCGTGGTGGCGTGCGAGGGCGGCGCAGATGGCTGGCAAGGTAGCGTGGCGCTGGCGACACCTGGCCAGGATGGGCGTGGGAGGCGCGGGCCGATGGAAGCAGCGGAGAGCCTGCCCAGCAGGGCGCCAGGAAGCGGCTCGTGGACGTGCGTGGACACTGGCGCAGTGCGGCGGGCGACGGCGTGGCGCTCCGGCGGACGATCGGGATCGGCATGGCGTCTCCTCATTACACTGTGGTGGCGTCGGTTTGCAGAGAAGTGAGATGGGGAAGAAGAAGAAGAACAGGTGTGCAAGTTATAAAGGAAGGGCCTTTTGTCCCGGTTGGTGGCTCCAAGGACTATGAATCATACGTCGGTTGGAGCCACCAACCGGGACGTATACTCCAATTTTTTCAGCAGACCAAGGGTTGGCGCGCAGGGGTCTTTAGTCCTGGTTGGTGTCTCCAACCGGGACGTATTCCCCTGTTTTCAAATTTTTTCAGGTATTTTCTCTCTGTTCCCGCCTTATTTTTTATTTTGGGGTTTAAATTTGTAATGTTTTTAAATGATAATTAATTTGGAAGTTAGAAAACTTTTAAAATATAAAGTGTTTGGATTTGAATAAATAATTCAAAACCATTTTCTGTTTTAAAAAACAATTAATGTAACCATTTAAAATATGAACCATTTACAATTAAGAATGAATTAACTTATATTTTTTTAATATCAATTTGGAATTTAGAAAAACTTTAAACATAAAAGTGTATGGATTTGAATAAATAATCCAAAACCATTTTCTATTTTTAAAAAATAATTAATGTAACCATTTAAAATTAAAAATGAATTAACTTATATTTTTTTAATATCAATTTGGAATTTAGAAAAACTTTAAACATAAAAAGTGTATGGATTTGAATAAATAATCCAAACCAATTTTATATTTTTAAAAAATAATTAATGTATCCATTCAAAATTAAAAATGAATTAACTTATATTTTTTGAATATTAATTGGGAATTTAGAAAAACTTTAAACATAAAAAGTGTTTGGATTTGAATAAATAGTTAAAAACCATTTTCGGTTTTAAAAAATAATTAATGTAACCATTTAAAATATGAACCATTTACAATTCAAAATGAATTAACTTATATTTTTTTAATATCAATTTGGAATTTAGAAAAACTTTAAACATAAAAAGTGTTTGGATTTGAATAAGTAATTCAAAACTATTTTCTGTTTTTAATGGGCGGAAAAAAAGGACGGAAAATAATGGGCGGAAAGAAACTTTGATTAGGATAAAACTGGAATTAAAGTACACAACGCAACTAACACAAAGTTACATAGAAGAACTGAAAATTAAGATACATGGTCAGATTAAGCCACAATCGGCCGAACTTGTTTTGCAATGTTGGAATAATTCAGTCATGCTCCTTCCTATACCTGTAATACTCGCCACTGTAGTTGTCGTACTTGTCGCGGCCATCATCGCTATCGTTGTCGGGGTCGCCGTAGTTGAACCTTGAAGGTTGAGTACGAGTGGGCTGAACTTGAGGGTAGCGCAGGCGGGGGCTAGAGTCGGCGGCCGTGTCGTAGGCCATGACGCTCTGGAGAGTCCGGCCGCACCACCACAGCCGACGGCCGGCCTCGTTAAAGTTCGGAGGAGGTGGGCCCTCCTCCTCATGCCTGGCGAGTGCCCTCTCACGCCGATCCACGAAGAAGGCTTCCCAAGTCGGGAAATAGTCGGGATGCCATCTAGGATTCCTCCGCTGCTCCGGCGTGAGCTCGAAGTAGTAGTGGTTCGTGATGGCCATCCGACGCGCCACACCTAGAGGGACAGGAGGAACCGGCACGCCTCCGGCTCTCAGCATCCAGCCGACGGGGACACAGTAGCCCGGTGGACAAGGGTAGTTCGAGGCGCAAAGCGCCTCCGCCTCCCTGGGAGTTAGTGCTCTGGTGGAAGCCATGGGAAAGAGTGATGAGGTTGCAGATATGAGTCTAGAGATGTGCAATGACAATGGAGGCCAACCCTACATATATATATAGTGAAGAACTGGCGGGAAGAACTGGAGGGAAAAACTGGCGGGAAGAAAAATGGCGGGAAAAATGGCGTGTCGACATTATGTCTTGAAATGTAGCATCCTTGATGGTGTCACCAACCAGGACTAAAGATGAACCTTTAGTCCCGGTTGGAGACACCAACCGGGACAAAACACGAGTGAGCACTAATAATAGGGGTGAGTGTCGGAAAATGGAAAAGGGCTTTTCCGTGCGACAAAAACGAAAACTTCCTCCTGCAACATTGTTCTCCATACCAATGTCCACACACATGCATAATATGGGCACAACATCACAAACTATGCCGTGATTCAGCACATTACATCGGTCATTTGGACCGAAAGCCATGAAACCTCGAACATGATAGGTCATTTTGTGAAGGTTTTTTCAAAACATGATCAATATACCAAGTCTGGTATTTTTCCTTTCAACTATGTAACATAATATGACACCACACGAAGGATTTTCATTGTTCGGATTTTTTTGAATTTATTATGCCCGTTTTGAATTATCTGAATTTCTAACTATGGTCGAACCGGTGAGCATGAAGATAGGGGACGAGAAACGTTAGAACTTGCATTGGATCTCTGAAGAAACCACATATTGCGAGTCTAAAAATGATTTTTTCAAAAAATCACGGGTGATAGATCATGTACCTGTAGTACAAACTGGACCCACTTCCTACCGATTCGGCAGACATTTGTCCTTTTTACCCAGGATGGACGAAAAGGTTTGAGATGTCCTGGTTGGGAGATAGTCCATGTAAGGTGGTCTAGTATTTTAGGAAAATGGGACGGTAGCATTCTGAAACAGCATTTTGGTGGTTACTTCACAAAACGACCCGTTTTTTGATCTCGGAAAATGGAAATGGGCTTTTCCGTGCGACAAAAAGGAAAACTTCCTCCTGCAACATTGTTCTCCATACCAATGTCCACACACATGCATAATATGGGCACAACATTATGTCGACATTATGTCGTGCGGCGTGTACCTTGTCCCGGATGGTGTCACCAACCGGGACTAAAGATCAACATGTAGTCCCGGTTGGAGACACCAACCGGGACAAAACATGAGTCAACACTAATGATAGGGGTGAGTGTCGACACTATGCCGAGCTGCTTGTACTATAAATAGGCATCTTTGTGAGTCCAGTCCTCCAGCCAGTTTGAGGCATCTCCAAGATGGTTTTCGAGAGCAGGGACACCACTGCGGCCAGTTTCAGGGAGATGCCGATGGAGCCCAGTCCTCCAGCATCTCCGAGAAACTGGTCATAGAGGCACTCCCTAATATGTGAAATTAGTTAGCTCCGAGGCGTATTGATCTAGTTAGAGAAGTTACAAGCTGCAAGATGGTTTTCGAGAGCAGGGACACCATTGCGGCCGATTTGAGGAGATGCCGAGCCCAGTCCTCCGGCATCTCCGAAAATGGTCATAGAGGCACTCCTAATATGTGAAATTAGTTAGCTCGGCGTATTGATCTAGTTAGAGAAGTTACAAGCTGCAAGATGGTTTCGAGCGAGGACACCACGACCAGTTTTAGGGAGATGCGTCGGATCCCAGTCCTCGGCATCTCCAAGAAATCGGTCATAGAGGCACTCCTAATATGTGATTGCTGCGTTTGGAGATTAGATCTTAATGGTAAGTACGAATCGGACAACTTCTTCATAGTCCCGTCCGTGCACAAACAGGACTAACACTCAAGACATTTATTAATATTAAAACTGAGACTACAAAACCAGGA
Organism: Avena insularis; assembly: GCA_023614405.1. Lineage (NCBI taxonomy): Eukaryota > Viridiplantae > Streptophyta > Magnoliopsida > Poales > Poaceae > Avena > Avena insularis. The sequence continues at coordinate 5,681,535 of CM042693.1, read as the reverse complement.
CTAAAGGCCACAAACCGAAAGATATCCTTGGTCAAGCCACAAACCGAAAGAAATGAACTAGAGTTACATAATATGAGCATGAACTTCTTGGCATATGTCCTTCCTTATGATCGTTTCAGACGTAACCATGGAGCATCTTCTTTACTTAACGGAATGCTTGGGTCAGTTTTCACTGTGAAGGGCGGAATTTCATCAAACTTATTATAATCTTCTGACATGTCTGTCTTGTCCTCGATTCCCACGATGTTTCTTTTCCTGAAAGAACTATGTGGCCTTTGGCTCATCATATGATGTATTCGTTTGCATATTTTTCTTTTTTTTGATGCGGAGGACATGCCCTTCACATAGAAAACACGAGACACATCATTGGCTAGGACGAATGGTTCATCTCTATGACCAAGATTGTTGAGATCCTTGTTGTCATTCCGCATAACCTGGTCTATCTTTACCCCTTCCCCATTCAGGTTGACCCATCCGCCTGAAACAAAGGGACCTTAAAAGAGACTCCATAGTCTAGTTCCCATATCTCCTCTATGTAACCATAATATGTGTCCTTTTGTCCATTCTCGTCTATTGCATCAAAGCGGACACCACTATTTTGGTTGGTGCTCTTTTTATCTTGGGTGATCTTGTAGAATGTATTCCCATTTATTTCGTACCCTTGGAAATTCAATACAGTAGAAGATGGTGACGCGGCCAACAAGTATAGCTGATATCCAACAGTGGTGTCATTCAAGAGATGTGTCCGCATCCAAACACCGAAAGACTTCATGTGTTCATCTGTAATCCATGATTCAGGCTTCCCCGGGTTTTTGGAGCGTACAATATTTTTGTGTTCCTCGATATACGGAGCTGCCAAGGTGGAATTATGTAGAACTATGTAGTGTGCGTTAGTGAAAGAATCCCCATCCCTACATATCATTGCTTTCTTTATCAGCGTGCCTTTTCCACTTAGTCTTCCCTCATGCCGCGAGTCAGAAACACCAATCGGCTTAAGGTCAGGAATAAAGTCAACATAAAACTCAATGACCTCCTCTGTTCCATATCCCTTGGATATGCTTCCTTCTGGTCTAGCACGGTTATGAACATATTTCTTTAAGACTCCCATGAACCTCTCAAAGGGGAACATATTGTGCAGAAATACCGGACCGAGAATGGCAATCTCTTCCACTAGATGAACCAGGAGATGCGTCATAATATTGAAGAAGGATGGTGGGAACACCAATTCAAAACTAACAAGACATTGCACCACATCCTTTTGTGACCTTCGCAGAATATCTGGATTGATTACCTTCTGAGATATTGCATTGAGGAATGCACACAGCTTCACAATGGGTACTCGAACATTTTCCGGTAGAAGCCCCCTCAATGCAATCGGAAGCAACTGCGTCATAATCACGTGACAGTTATGAGACTTCAGGTTTTGGAACTTTTTCTCTGCCATATTTATTATCCCCTTTATATTAGATGACAAACCCGACGGCACCTTGATACTGTAAAGGACTTCAAAAAAGATTTCCTTCTCTGCTTTGGTAAGAGCATAGCTGGCACGACTTAAGGGACGCCCTTTATCCGTCTTGTTATGTGTATGCATGTTCTTTGGGTCTTTCATAATTTGTTGGTCCTCCCGTGCTTTAGGTGTATCTTTTGTCTTCCCATACACGCCTAGGAATCCTAGCAGGTTCACGCAAAGATTCTTCGTCACGTGCATCACGTTGATTGAAGAGCGGACACGCAGGACTTTCCAATATGGTAGCTCCCAAAATATAGATTTCTTCTTCCACATGGGTGCGTGTCCTATAGCGACGTCGTTCGGAACTGATTGACCACCGGGACCCTTTCCAAAGATTACTTCTATGTCCTTGACCATACCAAATACATCATCACCAGTAGGGAGTTCAGGCTTCTTCCGGTGATCTGCCTCACCTTTGAAATGCTTGCCTTTCTTTCTTATGGGGTGATTGGTCGGTAGAAATCATCGATTCACCAGGTACACAACCTTCTTGCATTTATGCAAATATGTACCTTCAGTCTTATCTAAACAGTGGGTGCATGCCTTATATCCCTTGTTTGTCTGTCCTGAAAGGTTACAAAGAGCAGGCCAATCATTGATGGTTACGAATAACAACCCTCGTAGATCAAATGGCTCCTGTTTGTTCTCATCCCATGCACGTACACCTGGTTTGCCCCACAACTGTAAGAGTTCTTCAACTAATGGACTAAGGTACACATCAATGTCGTTGCCCGGTTGCTTCGGGCCTTGGATGAGAACTGGCATCATAATGAACTTACGCTTCATGCACAACCAAGGAGGCAGGTTGTAGATACATAGAGTCACGGGCCAGGTCTTTGGATCAGCTCTGCTCCCCAAAAGGATTCATGCCATCCGTACTTAGACCAAACCATAAGTTCCTTGCGTCACCTGCAAAGTCTGGGAAGTCTCTCTTGATTTTTCTCCACTGTGACCCATCAGCAGGGTGTCTCAACTTCCCGTATTTCTTACGGTCTTCTTTGTGCCATCGCAACAACCTGGCATGCTCCTTGTTTCTAAACATGCGTTTCAACCTTGGTATTATAGGAGCATACCACATAACCTTAGCAGGAACCCTCTTCCGCAGGGGCTCTCCCTCAACATCACCAGGGTCATCTCGTCTGATCTTATACCGCAACGCTTTGCATACCGGGCATTTATCTAAATTCTCATACTCCTTATCATGTAGAGGATGCATCATTAATGCATGCATGTATCTTTTGCACATCTAATCCTGGAGGATGGAGAGTCTTCTTTGCTTCGTAGGTACCCTCGGAAGTTCGTTATGTTTTGGAAACTTTGGCTTCATTATTTTCAGCATCTTTTCAAATGAGGAGTCGGTTAGACCACACTCGCCTTCCATCGCAACAATTCCAAAGGTGGTACCGAGCTTTGTGCTGCCATCTTCACAATTTGGGTACAACAATTTCTTGTGATCTTCTAACATGCCCTCTAACTTCAACTTCTCATTTTCTGTTTCACAGTCTCGCTTTGCATCAGAAATGACCCTACCAAGTTCATCAGCCGGCTCATCTGATGCCCGTTCTTCACCTCTTTCCTCTCCATTGTCTTCCATTGCAGTACCACTTTATTCAGGAAACATATGATGATAGTTGTTATCATCATCTTCTTCTTCACCATCTTCCATCATAACCCCTCTTTCCCCGTGCTTGGTCCAGCAATTATAGTTGGGCATGAAACCTTTCATAATAAGGTGGCCGCGAATGATTTTCGAGGAAGAGTACTCCTTGTTGTTCCGACATTGAACACATGGACAACGTATAAAACCATTCTCTTTGTTTGCCGTAGCCACATCCATAAATTTATCCACGCCTTTCATATACCCGGCTACGCGTCGGTCACTGTACATCCATTCCCGACCGTTCATCTGCATCATATAAGTAAGTTTATCAAAAAACAGGACATCATAAATAGTGAAATAACCAATTCACATCGACACATGAATTGTATCAATGACAGAGAAAAGATAAGATTGCTAACCCCGATCGAGGGAAATAAAGAGAAGAAAGCTCAAGTGCGTCTCGGACACCTTCTATATTTTTGTTCTATGAGAAATTGAATGGGATTATTCACTCAAACATTTCATCAAACACCTTCAATGCATGCATAGAAGACAAAAAACTAGCACACCCCTCACACCTTCCACCAAGAGAAAAAAGCAGTGGGCGAGGAGGGGCTGCGTGCATTTATAGAGGCGGAGAATACGTCCGGTTGGAGCCAAGAACGGGACTAAAGTGTGTGCCACGCCACGTGGTCGGTTAAACCTTTAGTCCCGGTTGGTGGCTCTAACCGGACGATGCCCTTACCAACCGGGACGCATGCCTCTGCCCGTGCGTCCGCCGAACCCGGACGGCAGTGCAAGATTAGTCGGTTGGTGTCGCAACCGTTACTAATGCTCTGAGGGGGCGCGAACGGATGGCCCTTTTTCCACTAGTGAGACCTGATACATGTTTGAGAGTTACGACCAAAAACTTGTCGTTTTCTCGTCGTATGGCCATTTTGTTCAGCTATTGCCTATAGTTTTGGGTTACTAGGGTGATTTAACACGACCGCAAGACCCGATACATGTTTGAGAGTTATGACCAAAAACTCGTCGTTTTCGTGTTTTACGACCGTTTTCATGAGATATTGCCCAGAGTTTTGGTCCTCCGGGGCGATTTGGATTTCCCGTAAAACGTGATACATGTTTGAGAGATATGACCAAAATCTCACCATTTTCTCGATTTATGGTCGTTTTCATGAGCTATTGCCCATGGTTTTGGGGTTCCAGGGATATTTAAAACGACCGTAAGACTCAATACATGTTTGAGAGTTAAGACCAAAAACTCTTTGTTTTCTCGTTTATGGTTGTTTTTATGAGCTATAGCCCACGATTTGGGGGTTCTAGTGTGATTAACGACGATACCGGAAGACTCGATACATGTTTGAGAGTTATGACCAAAAACTGTTTGTTTTCGCGTTTACCATCGTTTTCATGAGATATTGTCCACAGTTTTGGGGCTCCGGGCAATTTACATTGCCTGTAAGACTCGATGTATGTTTGAGAGATTTGACCAAAAACTCGTCGTTTTCGCGTTTGATGACCGTTTTCATTATCTACGTGCCATAGTTTTGGGGTTGCATGGAAATTTACAATGACCATCAGACTAGATACACTTTTGAGAGTTATGACCACAAACTGGTCGTTTTCATATTTTACCACCGTTTTCATGAGCTATTACCGACAGTTTTCACGTTCCATGGAGATTTACGACGACCGGAAGAGTCGATACATGTTTGAGAGTTATGACCAAAAACTATTTGTTTTCGCGTTTTACCATTGTTTTCATGAGCTATTGCCCACAGTTTTGGGGCTCCGGGCAATTTGGATTGCCCATAAGACTCGATATATGTTTGAGATATTTGACCAAAAACTCGTCCTTTTCCCGTTTGATGACCGTTTTTTTCATGACCAATGTGCCATAGTTTTGGGGTTCCAGTGCGATTTACAACGACTGTAAGACCTGATACATGTTTGAGAGATAAGACCAAAATCTCATCGTTTTCTTGTTTTATGGTCGTTTTCATGAGCTATTGCCCACGATTTTTGGGGTTCTAGGGAGATTTACAACGAGCGTAAGACTCGATACATGTTAAGACCAAAACCTTGTCGTTTTCTCGTTTATGGTTTTTTATGAGCTATAGCCCATGATTTTGGGGTTCTAGTGCGATTTATGACGACCGTAACACTAGATACATGTTTGAGAGTTATGACCAAAAACTGTTTGTTTCCATGTTTTACCACCATTATCATTAGCTATTGCCCACAATTTTGGGGCTCTGGAAAAGTTGCATGGCCAGTAAGAGTCGATATATGTTTAAGAGGTATTACCAAAAACTCTTTGTTTTACCGTTTCATTATCGTTTTCAATAGCTACTAGCTACGATTTTGGGGTTCCGGGGAGATTTATAATGACCGTAAGAAACGATACATGTTTAAGAGCTACGATAAAAAACTTGTCGTTTTCTCGTATTATGGCAATTTTAATGAGCTATTGACCACAGTTTTGGGTTACTAGGGCGATTTACGACGACCGCAAGACCCGATACATGTTTGAGAGTTATGACCAAAAACTCGTCGTTTTCGTGTTTTACGACCGTTTCCATGAGATATTGCTCACAATTTTGGGCCTTTGGGGCGATTTGGATTGCCCGTAAAACGCGATATATGTTTGAGAGATATGACCAAAATATCATCGTTTTCTTGTTTTATGGTAATTTTCATGAGCTGTTGCTGATGGTTTTGGGGTTCCAGGGATATTTAAAACGACTGTAAGACTCGATACATGTTTGAGAGTTAAGACCAAAAACTCGTCGTTTTCTCGTTTATTGCTGTTTTTAAGAGCTATAGCCCACTATTTGGGGGTTCTAGTGTGATTAACGACGATACCGGAAGACTCGATACATGTTTGAGAGTTATGACCAAAAACTGTTTCTTTTCGTGTTCTATGACCATTTCATGAGTTATTACCCATAGTTTTTGGGGTTCTAAGGTGATTTACGACGACCGTAAGACCCAATACTTGTTTGAGAGATATGACCAAAATCTATTTGTTTTTGTGTTTTATGACCATTTTCATGAGTTATTACCCATAGTTTTGGGGGTTCCGGCGACATTTATAATGACCGTAAGACCCGATACATGTTTGAGAGTTATGACCAAAAACTCGTTGTTTTCTCTTTTTATGGTTGTCTTCATGAGCTATTGTCCACGGTTTTGGGGTACCAGAGAGATTTACGACGACCGTAAGACGCGATCTCATGTTTCAGATTTATGACCAAAAACTGTTTGTTTTTGTGTTTTACCATCGTTTTCATGAGCTATTGCCCACAATTTTGTGGCTCCGAGGAAATTTGCATTGACTCGATATATGTTTGAGAGAGGTGACCAAAAACTTGTCGATTTCGTTGACTAACCCTTTTCATGAGCTACTACCTACGATTTTGTGGTTCTAGGGATATTTATAATGACCGTAAGACCTGATACATGTTTGAGTGTTACGACCAAAAACTTGTCGTTTTCTCGTCGTATGGCCATTTTGTTCAGCTATTGCCTATAGTTTTGGGTTACTAGGGCGCTTTAAAACGACCGCAATACCTTATACATGTTTGAGATTTTTGACCAAACACTTGTTGTTTTCGCGTTTTACGACCGTTTTCATGAGATATTGCCCACAGTTTTGGGTCCCCGGGGCGATTTGGATTGCCCATAAAACTCGATACATGTTTGAGAGATATGACCAAAATCTCACCATTTCTCGATTTATGGTCGTTTTCATAAGCTATTGCCCACGGTTTTGGGGTTCCAGGGATATTTAAAACGACCGTAAGACTCAATACATGTTTGAGAGTTAAGACCAAAAACTCTTTGTTTTCTCGTTTATGGTTGTTATTATGAGCTATAGCCCACGATTTGGGGGTTCTAGTGTGATTAACGATGATACCGGAAGAGTTGATACATGTTTGAGAGTTATGACCAAAAACTTTTAGTTTTCGCGTTTACCATCATTTTCATGAGATATTGTCCACAGTTTTGGGGCTCCGGGCAATTTACATTGCTTGTAAGACTCGATGTATGTTTGAGAGATTTGACCAAAAACTCGTTGTTTTCACGTTTGATGACCGTTTTCATGATCTACGTGCCATAGTTTTGGGGTTGCATGGAGATTTACAATGACCATCAGACTAGATACACTTTTGAGAGTTATGACCACAAACTGGTCGTTTTCATGTTTTACCACCGTTTTCATGAGCTATTATCGACAGTTTTCACGTTCCATGGAGATTTACGATGACCGTAAGACCCGATACATGTTTGAGAGTTATGACCAAAACTATTTGTTTTCGCGTTTTACCATCGTTTTCATGAGCTATTGCCCACAATTTTGTGGCTCCGAGGAAATTTGCATTGACTCGATATATGTTTGAGAGAGGTGACCAAAAACATGTCGATTTCGCGTTGGACGACCCTTTTCATGAGCTACTACCTACGATTTTGTGGTTCTAGGGATATTTATAATGACCGTAAGACCTGATACATGTTTGAGTGTTACGACCAAAAACTTGTCGCTTTCGTTTTATGGTCGCTTTCATGAGCTATTGCCTATATTTTTGGGGTTCTAGGAGATTTAATACATGTTAAGACCAAAACTTTGTCAAGTTTTCTTGTTTTTTTTAGAGCTAAGCTCTATGATTTGTGGGGTTCTAGTGCGATTTATATGAACCGTAAACACTAGATACATGTTTGAGATTTATGACCAAACACTGCTTTGTTTCATGTTTTACCACCATTATCATTAGATATTGCCCACAATTTTGGGGCTCGAAAATTTGGATGGCCAATAAGAGTCGATACATGTTTAAGAGATATGACCAAAAACTCTTTGTTTTAGCTGTTCATTATCGCTTAATAGCTACTAGCTACGATTTTGGGGTTCGGAGATTTATAATGACCATAAGAAACTGATACATGTTTAAGAGTTAAGATAAAAAACTTGTCATTTTCAGATTATGGCCATTTTAGTGAGCTATCGACTACGCTTTGGGGTTCTAGGGCGATTTACTTAATTCTGGGAAGACTTGATACATGTTTGAGAGTTATGACCAAAAACTCATGTTTTCGTGTTTTACCATCGCTTCCATGAGATATTTCACAATTTTGGGCCTTTGGGGCGATTTGATTGCCCAGAAACGCGATATATGTTTGAGAGATATGACCAAAATCTCATCGCTTTTTGTTTTATGGTAATTTTCATGATCTCACGATGGTTTTGGGGTTCCATGGATATTTAAAACGACTGTAAGACTAGATACATGTTTGACAGTTATGACCCAAAACTCGTTGCTTTCTCGCTTATTTGTTTTAAGAGCTATAGCCCACTATTTGGGGGTTCTGATTAAAAGACTCGATACATGTTTGAGAGTTATGACCAAAACTGCTTTCTTTTCGTGTTTTACCATTTCATGAGTTATTACCTATAGTTTTGGGGTTCCATTTACTAAGACCCGATACATGTTTGAGAGATATGACCAAAATCTATTAGTTTTTGTGTTTTAAGACCATTTTCATGAGATATTACCCATAGTTTTGGTGGTTCCGGCGAAATTTACAATGACCGTAATACACGATACATGTTTGAGAGTTAAGACCAAAACTCGTTGTTTTCTTTTTATGGTTGTTTTTATGAGCTATTGCCCACGATTTTGGGGTTCTAGAGATTTACGACGGTAAGATGCGATCTCATGTTTCAGATTTATGACCAAAACCGCTTGTTTTTGTGTTTTACCATCGCTTTCATGAGCTATTGCCCACAATTTTGTGGTTCGGGAAATTTGCATCGACTCGATATATGTTTGAGAGGTGACCAAAACTTGTCGATTTCATGCTGACTAACCCTTTTCATGAGCTACTACCTACGATTTTGTGGTTCTAGGATATTTATAATGACCGTAAGACCGATACATGTTTGAGTGTTACGACCAAAACTTGTCGCTTTCGTCAGATGGCCATTTTGTTCAGCTATTGCCTATAGTTTTGGGTTACTAGGGATTTAAAACGACCGCAAGACCTTATACATGTTTGAGATTTATGACCAAAAACTTGTCGCTTTTTATTAATACGACCGCTTTTCATGAGATATTGCCCACAGTTTTGGGTCCCCGGGGCGATTTGGATTGCCCATAAAACTCGATACATGTTTGAGAGATATGACCAAAATCTCACCATTTCTTGATTTACGGTCGTTTTCATAAGCTATTGCCCACGGTTTTGGGGTTCCAGGGATATTTAAAATCACCGTAAGACTCAATTCATGTTTGAGAGTTAAGACCAAAAACTCTTTGTTTTCTCGTTTATGGTTGTTATTATGAGCTATATCCCACGATTTGGGGGTTCTAGTGTGATTAATGATGATACCGGAAGAGTCGATACATGTTTGAGAGTTATGACCAAAAACTTTTAGTTTTCGCGTTTACCATCGTTTTCATGAGCTATTGTCCACGCTTTAGCTCCGCAATTTACATTGCTTGTAAGACTCGATGTATGTTTGAGAGATTTGACCAAAACTCTTGCTTTCACGCTTGATGACCGCTTTTCATGATCTACGTGCCATAGTTTTGGGGTTGCATGGAGATTTACAATGACCATCGACTAGATACACTTTTGAGAGTTATGACCACAACCGTCGTTTTCATGTTTTACCACCGTTTTCATGAGCTATTATCGACAGTTTTCACGTTCCATGGAGATTTACGATGACCGTAAGACCCGATACATGTTTGAGAGTTATGACCAAAACTATTTGTTTTCGCGTTTTACCATTGTTTTCATGAGCTATTGCCCACAGTTTTGGGCTCCGCAATTTGAATCGCCTATAAGACTCGATATATGTTTGAGATATTTGACCAAAACTCGCCCTTTTCCGCTTGATGACCGCTTTTTTCATGACCAATGTGCTATAGTTTTGGGGTTCCAGCACATTTACAACGACCGTAAGACCTGATACATGTTTGAGAGATAAGACCAAAATCTCATCGCTTTTGTTTTATGGTCGCTTTCATGAGCTATTGCCCATGCATTTTAGGGTTCTAGGGAGATTTACAACGAGCGTAAGACTCGATACATGTTAAGACCAAAACCTTGTCGTTTTCTCGTTTATGGTTTTTTATGAGCTATAGCCCATGATTTTGGGGTTCTAGTGCGATTTATGACGACCGTAACACTAGATACATGTTTGAGAGTTATGACCAAAAACTGTTTGTTTCCATGTTTTACCACCATTATCATTAGCTATTGCCCACAATTTTGGGGCTCTGGAAAGTTGTATGGCCAAGAAGAGTCGATATATGTTTAAGAGGTATTACCAAAACTCTTTTGTTTTAGCTGCTTCATTATCGCTTTTCAATAGCTACTAGCTACGATTTTGGGGTTCCGGGGAGATTTATAATGACCGTAAGAAACGATACATGTTTAAGAGCTACGATAAAAAACTTATCGTTTTCTCGTATTATGGCAATTTTAGTGAGCTATTGACCACAGTTTTGGGTTACTAGGGCGATTTACGACGACCGCAAGACCCGATACATGTTTGAGAGTTATGACCAAAAACTCGCTTTTCGTGTTTTACTTAATCGCTTCCATGAGATATTGCTCACAATTTGGGCCTTTGGGGCGATTTGATTGCTCAGAAACGCTATATATGTTTGAGAGATATGACAAAAATCTCATCGTTTTCTTGTTTTATGGTAATTTTCATGAGCTGTTGCTGATGGTTTTGGGGTTCCAGGGCTATTTAAAACGACTATAAGACTCGATACATGTTTGAGAGTTAAGACCAAAACTCGCTGCTTTTCTCGCTTATTGCTGTTTTAAGAGCTATAGCCACTATTTGGGGGTTCTAGTGTGATTAACGATTTATACCGAAGACTGATATACATGTTTGAGAGTTATGACCAAAAATCGCTTTTCGTGTTCTACGACCATTTTTCATGAGTTATTACCCATAGTTTTTGGGGTTCTAAGGCGATTTACGACGACCGTAAGACCCGATACTTGTTTGAGAGATATGACCAAAATCTATTTGTTTTTGTGTTTTATGACCATTTTCATGAGTTATTACCTATAGTTTTGGGGTTCCGACACTTACACTGACTGTAAGACCCGATACATGTTTGAGAGTTATGACCAAAAACTCGTTGTTTTCTCTTTTTATGGTTGTTTTCATGAGCTATTGTCCATGGTTTTGGGGTACCAGAGAGATTTACGACGACCGTAAGACGCGATCTCATGTTTCAGATTTATGACCAAAAACTGTTTGCTTTTTGTGTTTTACCATCGCTTATGAGCTATCGCCCACAATTTTGTGGTTCCGGGAAATTTGCATCGACTCGATATATGTTTGAGAGAGGTGACCAAAACTTGTCGATTTCGCGTTGGACTAACCCTTTTCATGAGCTACTACCTACGATTTTGTGGTTCTAGGATATTTATAATGACCATAAGACCTGATACATGTTTGAGAGTTACGACCAAAAACTTGTCGCTTTCTCGTCAGATGGCCATTTTGTTCAGCTATTGCCTAGTTTTGGGTTACTAGGGCGCTTTAAAACGAATCGCAAGACCTTATACATGTTTGAGATTTATGACCAAAACTTGTCGCTTTCGTGCTTTACCAACCGCTTTCATGAGATATTGCCCTTTTTGGGTCCCCGGCATTTGGATTGCCTCAAAACTCGATACATGTTTGAGAGATATGACCAAAATCTCACCATTTCTCGATTTATGGTCGCTTTTCACAAGCTATCGCCACGGTTTTGGGGTTCTGGATATTTAAACGACCGTAAGACTCAATACATGTTTGAGAGTTAAGACCAAAACTTTGTTTTCTCGTTATGGTTGTTATTATGAGCTATATCCCACGATTTGGGGTTCTAGTGTGATTAACGATGATACCGAAGAGTCGATACATGTTTGAGAGTTATGACCAAAAACTTTAGTTTTCGCTTACCATCGCTTTCATGAGCATGAGCTATTGTCCACGCTTTGGGGCTCCGCAATTTATATTGCTTGTAAGACTCGATGTATGTTTGAGAGATTTGACCAAAACTCGCTGCTTTCATGTTGATGACCGCTTTCATGATCTACGTGCTATAGTTTTGGGGTTGTATGGAGATTTACAATGACCATCGACTAGATACACTTTTGAGAGTTATGACCACAACCGGTCGCTTTCATGTTTTACCACCGCTTTCATGAGCTATTATCTACGCTTTTCGCTCCATGGAGATTTACGATGACCGTAAGACCCGATACATGTTTGAGAGTTATGACCAAAACTATTTGTTTTCGCTTTACCATTGTTTTCATGAGCTATCGCTTACGCTTTTAGGGGGGCTCCGCAATTTGAATTGCCCATAAGACTCGATATATGTTTGAGATATTTGACCAAAAACTCGTCTTTTCCGTTTGATGACCTTTTTTCATGACCAATGTGCCATAGTTTTGGGGTTCCAGCATTTACAACGACCGTAAGACCTGATACATGTTTGAGAGATAAGACCAAAATCTCATCGTTTTCTTGTTTTATGGTCGTTTTCATGAGCTATTGCCCACGATTTTTAGGGTTCTAGGGAGATTTACAACGAGCGTAAGACTCGATACATGTTAAGACCAAAACCTTGTCGTTTTCTCGTTTATGGTTTTTTATGAGCTATAGCCCATGATTTTGGGGTTCTAGTGCGATTTATGACGACCGTAACACTAGATACATGTTTGAGAGTTATGACCAAAACTGTTTGTTTCATGTTTTACCACCATTATCATTAGCTATTGCCCACAATTTTGGGGCTCGAAAAGTTGCATGGCCAAGAAGAGTCGATATATGTTTAAGAGGTATTACCAAAAACTCTTTGTTTTACCGTTTCATTATCGTTTTCAATAGCTACTAGCTACGATTTTAGGGTTCCGGGGAGATTTATAATGACCGTAAGAAACGATACATGTTTAAGAGCTACGATAAAAAACTTATCGTTTTCTCGTATTATGGCAATTTTAGTGAGCTATTGACCACAGTTTTGGGTTACTAGGGCGATTATTTACCCACCGCAAGACCCATACATGTTTGAGAGTTATGACCAAAAACTCGTCGTTTTCGTGTTTTTACTGCTTCCATGAGATATTGCTCACAATTTTGGGCCTTTGGGCGATTTGGATTGCTCAGAAACGCGATATATGTTTGAGAGATATGACAAAATCTCATCGCTTTTTGTTTTATGGTAATTTTCATGAGTTGGCTTGATGGTTTTGGGGTTCCAGGGATATTTAAAACGACTGTAAGACTCGATACATGTTTGAGAGTTAAGACCAAAAACTCGTCGTTTTCTCGTTTATTGCTGTTTTTAAGAGCTATAGCCCACTATTTGGGGGTTCTAGTGTGATTAACGACGATACCGGAAGACTCGATACATGTTTGAGAGTTATGACCAAAAACTGTTTCTTTTCGTGTTCTACGACCATTTCATGAGTTATTACCCATAGTTTTTGGGGTTCTAAGGCGATTTACGACGACCGTAAGACCCGATACTTGTTTGAGAGATATGACCAAAATCTATTTGTTTTTGTGTTTTATGACCATTTTCATGAGTTATTACCCATAGTTTTGGGGGTTCCGGCGACATTTACAATGACTGTAAGACCCGATACATGTTTGAGAGTTATGACCAAAAACTCGTTGTTTTCTCTTTTTATGGTTGTTTTCATGAGCTATTGTCCACGGTTTTGGGGTACCAGAGAGATTTACGACGACCGTAAGACGCGATCTCATGTTTCAGATTTATGACCAAAAACTGTTTGTTTTTGTGTTTTACCATCGTTTTCATGAGCTATTGCCCACAATTTTGTGGCTCCGGGGAAATTTGCATTGACTCGATATATGTTTGAGAGAGGTGACCAAAACTTGTCGATTTCGTTGATCAATCTTTTCATGAGCTACTACCTACGATTTTGTGGTTCTAGGGATATTTATAATGACCGTAAGACCTGATACATGTTTGAGTGTTACGACCAAAAACTTGTCGTTTTCTCGTCGTATGGCCATTTTGTTCAGCTATTGCCTATAGTTTTGGGTTACTAGGGCGCTTTAAAACGACCGCAAGACCTTATACATGTTTGAGATTTATGACCAAAAACTTGTCGTTTTCGCGTTTTACGACCGTTTTCATGAGATATTGCCCACAGTTTTGGGTCCCCGGGGCGATTTGGATTGCCCATAAAACTCGATACATGTTTGAGAGATATGACCAAAATCTCACCATTTCTCGATTTATGGTCGTTTTCATAAGCTATTGCCCACGGTTTTGGGGTTCCAGGGATATTTAAAACGACCGTAAGACTCAATACATGTTTGAGAGTTAAGACCAAAAACTCTTTGTTTTCTCGTTTATGGTTGTTATTATGAGCTATATCCCACGATTTGGGGGTTCTAGTGTGATTAACGATGATACCGGAAGAGTCGATACATGTTTGAGAGTTATGACCAAAAACTTTTAGTTTTCGCGTTTACCATCGTTTTCATGAGCTATTGTCCACAGTTTTGGGGCTCCGGGCAATTTACATTGCTTGTAAGACTCGATGTATGTTTGAGAGATTTGACCAAAAACTCGCTGCTTTTCGCTGTTGATGACCGTTTTCATGATCTACGTGCCATAGTTTTAGGGTTGCATGGAGATTTACAATGACCATTAGACTAGATACACTTTTGAGAGATATGACCACAAACTGGTCGTTTTCATGTTTTACCACCGTTTTCATGAGCTATTATCGACAGTTTTCACGTTCCATGGAGATTTACGATGACCGTAAGACCCGATACATGTTTGAGAGTTATGACCAAAACTATTTGTTTTCGCGTTTTACCATTGTTTTCATGAGCTATCCTACGCTAGCTTGGGCTCCGCAATTTGAATCGCCCATAAGACTCGATATATGTTTGAGATATTTGACCAAAACTCGCCCTTTTCCGCTTGATGACCGCTTTTTTCATGACCAATGTGCCATAGTTTTGGGGTTCCAAAGTATGATTTACAACGATCGTAAGACCTGATACATGTTTGAGAGATAAGACCAAAATCTCATCGCTTTCTTGTTTTATGGTCCTTTTCATGAGCTATTGCCCATGATTTTTAGGGTTCTAGGAGATTTAACCAGTAAGACTCGATACATGTTAAGACCAAAACCTTGTCGCTTTCTCGCTTATGGTTTTTATGAGCTATAGCCCATGATTTTGGGGTTCTAGTGATTTATGACGACCGTAACACTAGATACATGTTTGAGAGTTATGACCAAAACCTGTTTGTTTCCATGTTTTACCACCATTATCATTAGCTATTGCCCACAATTTTGGGGCTCGGAAAAGTTGTATGGCCAGAAGAGTCGATATATGTTTAAGAGGTATTACCAAAAACTCTTGTTTTAGCTGCTTCATTATCGCTTTCAATAGCTACTAGCTACGATTTTGGGGTTCCGGAGATTTATAATGACCGTAAGAAACGATACATGTTTAAGAGCTACGATAAAAAACTTGTCGTTTTCTCGTATTATGGCAATTTTAATGAGCTATTGACCACAGTTTTGGGTTACTAGGGCGATTTACTTACGCACCGCAAGACCCGATACATGTTTGAGAGTTATGACCAAAAACTCGCTGCTTTCGTTTTACGACCGCTTCCATGAGATATTGCTCACAATTTTGGGCCTTTGGGGCGATTTGATTGCCTAAAACGCGATATATGTTTGAGAGATATGACCAAAATATCATCGCTTTGTTTTATGGTAATTTTCATGAGTCATGCCGATGGTTTTGGGGTTCCAGGGCTATTTAAAACGACTATAAGACTCGATACATGTTTGAGAGTTAAGACCAAAAACTCGTCGTTTTCTCGTTTATTGCTGTTTTTAAGAGCTATAGCCCACTATTTGGGGGTTCTAGTGTGATTAACGCATTTATACCGAAGACTCGATACATGTTTGAGAGTTATGACCAAAACTGCTTCTTTTCGTGTTCTACGACCATTTCATGAGTTATTACCCATAGTTTTGGGGTTCTAAGGCGATTTACTTAATCGTAAGACCCGATACTTGTTTGAGAGATATGACCAAAATCTATTTGTTTTGTGTTTTATGACCATTTTCATGAGTTATTACCTATAGTTTTGGGGGTTCCACATTTACAATGACTGTAAGACCCGATACATGTTTGAGAGTTATGACCAAAAACTCGTTGTTTTCTCTTTTTATGGTTGTTTTCATGAGCTATTGTCCATGGTTTTGGGGTACCAGAGAGATTTACGACGACCGTAAGACGCGATCTCATGTTTCAGATTTATGACCAAAATTGTTGCTTTTTGTGTTTTACCATCGCTTTCATGAGCTATCGCCCACAATTTTGTGGCTCTGGGAAATTTGCATCGACTGATATATGTTTGAGAGGTGACCAAAACTTGTCGATTTCGCTGCTGATCTAACCCTTTTCATGAGCTACTACCTACGATTTTGTGGTTCTAGGGATATTTATAATGACCGTAAGACCGATACATGTTTGAGAGTTACGACCAAAACATGTCGCTTTCTCGTCAGATGGCCATTTTGTTCAGCTATTGCCTATAGTTTTGGGTTACTAGGGTGATTTAACGCACCGCAAGACCTTATACATGTTTGAGAGTTATGACCAAAAACTTGCTGCTTTCGTGTTTTTACCACCGCTTCATGAGATATTGCCCACAGTTTTGGGTCCCCGGGGCGATTTGGATTGCCCATAAAACTCGATACATGTTTGAGAGATATGACCAAAATCTCACCATTTTCTCGATTTATGGTCGTTTCCATGAGCTATTGCCCATGGTTTTGGGGTTCCAGGGATATTTAAAACGACCGTAAGACTCAATTCATGTTTGAGAGTTAAGACCAAAACTCTTTGTTTTCTCGCTTATGGTTGTTTTATGAGCTATAGCCCACGCATTTGGGGGTTCTAGTGTGATTAACGATTTATACCGAAGAGTCGATACATGTTTGAGAGTTATGACCAAAACTTTGTTTTCGCTACCATCGCTTTTCATGAGATATTGTCCATAGTTTTGGCTCCGGCAATTTACATTGCTTGTAAGACTCGATGTATGTTTGAGAGATTTGACCAAAACTCGCTGCTTTTCGCTTGATGACCGCTTTTCATGATCTACGTACATAGTTTTGGGGTTGTATGGAGATTTACAATGACCATCGACTAGATACACTTTTGAGAGTTATGACCACAAACCGTCGCTTTCATATTTTACCACCGCTTTCATGAGCTATTATCGAGTTTTACGCTCCATGGAGATTTCGTACACCGTAAGACCCGATACATGTTTGAGAGTTATGACCAAAACTATTTGTTTTCGCTTTACCATTGTTTTCATGAGCTATTGCCCACGCTTTGGGGCTCCGCAATTTGATTGCCCATAAGACTCGATATATGTTTGAGATATTTGACCAAAACTCGCCCTTTTCGCTTTATGACCGCTTTTTCATGACCAATGTGCCATAGTTTTGGGGTTCCAGGCGATTTACAACGATTGTAAGACTCGATACATGTTTGAGAGATAAGACCAAAATCTCATCGCTTTTGTTTTATGGTCGCTTTCATGAGCTATCGCCCATGATTTTTAGGGTTCTAGGAGATTTACAACGAGCGTAAGACTCGATACATGTTAAGACCAAAACCTTGTCGCTTTCTCGCTTATGGTTTTTATGAGCTATAGCCCATGATTTTGGGGTTCTAGTGCATTTATGACAACCGTAACACTAGATACATGTTTGAGAGTTATGACCAAAACTGCTTTGTTTCATGTTTTACCACCATTATCATTAGCTATTGCCCACAATTTTGGGGCTCGAAAAGTTGCATGGCCAAGAAGAGTCGATATATGTTTAAGAGGTATTACCAAAACTCTTTGTTTTAGCGTTTCATTATCGCTTTCAATAGCTACTAGCTACGATTTTGGGGTTCCGGAGATTTATAATGACCGTAAGAAACGATACATGTTTAAGAGCTACGATAAAAAACTTGTCGCTTTTCTCGTATTATGGCAATTTTAATGAGCTATTAACCACAGCTTTGGGTTACTAGGGCATTTATTTACGCACCGCAAGACCCGATACATGTTTGAGAGTTATGACCAAAAACTCGCTGCTTTCGTTTTACGACCGCTTCCATGAGATATTGCTCACAATTTTGGGCCTTTGGGCGATTTGATTGCAGAAACGCGATATATGTTTGAGAGATATGACCAAAATATCATCGCTTTCTTTGTTTTATGGTAATTTTCATGAGTCGTTGTCATGGTTTTGGGGTTCCAGGATATTTAAAACGACCGTAAGACTCGATACATGTTTGAGAGTTAAGACCAAAACTGCTGCTTTCTCGCTTATTGCTGTTTTTAAGAGCTATAGCCCACTATTTGGGGGTTCTAGTGTGATTAACGATTTATACCGGAAGACTCATACATGTTTGAGAGTTATGACAAAACTGCTTTTTTCGCGTTCTACGACCATTTTCATGAGTTATTACCCATAGTTTTTGGGGTTCTAAGGCGATTTACGACGAAAGTAAGACCCGATACTTGTTTGAGAGATATGACCAAAATCTATGTGTTTTTGTGTTTTATGACCATTTTCATGAGTTCTTACCCATAGTTTTGGGGGTTCCATTTACAATGACCGTAAGACCCGATACATGTTTGAGAGTTATGACCAAAACTCGTTGTTTTCTCTTTATGGTTGTTTTCATGAGCTATTGCCCACGGTTTTGGGGTACCAGAGATTTACTTACCACCGTGAAGACGCGATCTCATGTTTCATATTTATGACCAAAACTGTTTGTTTTTGTGTTTTACCATCGCTTATGAGCTATTGCCCACAATTTTGTGGCTCCGGGAAATTGCATTGACTCGACTCGATATATGTTTGAGAGAGGTGACCAAAACTTGTCGATTTCGCTGACTCCAACCTTTTCATGAGCTACTACCTACGATTTTGTGGTTCTAGGATATTTATAATGACCGTAAGACCGATACATGTTTGAGAGTTACGACCAAAACATGTCGCTTTCTCGTCAGATGGCCATTTTGTTCAGCTATTGCCTATAGTTTTGGGTTACTAGGGTGATTTAACACGACCGCAAGACCTTATACATGTTTGAGAGTTATGACCAAAACTTGTCGCTTTCGCTTTTACTTAACTGCTTTTCATGAGATATTGCCCATAGTTTTGGTCCTCCGGCGATTTGGATTTCCATAAACGTGATACATGTTTGAGAGATATGACCAAAATCTCACCATTTTCTCGATTTATGGTCGCTTTTCATGAGCTATCGCCCATGGTTTTGGGGTTCCAGGATATTTAAAACGACCGTAAGACTCAATACATGTTTGAGAGTTAAGACCAAAACTCTTTGTTTTCTCGCTTATGGTTGTTTTTATGAGCTATAGCCCACCATTTGGGGGTTCTAGTGTGATTAACGCATTTATACCTAAGACTCGATACATGTTTGAGAGTTATGACCAAAACTTTTGTTTTCGCTTACCATCGCTTTTCATGAGATATTGTCCACGCTTTAGCTCCGCAATTTACATTGCTTGTAAGACTCGATGTATGTTTGAGAGATTTGACCAAAACTCGCTGCTTTCGCTTGATGACCGCTTTTCATGATCTACGTGCATAGTTTTGGGGTTGCATGGAGATTTACAATGACCATCGACTAGATACACTTTTGAGAGTTATGACCACAAACCGGTCGCTTTCATATTTTACCACCGCTTTCATGAGCTATTATCGACAGTTTGACGCTCCATGGAGATTTACGGACCGTAAGACCCGATACATGTTTGAGAGTTATGACCAAAACTATTTGTTTTCGCTTTTACCATTGTTTTCATGAGCTATCGCCTACGCTTTTAGGGCTCCGCAATTTGATTGCCCATAAGACTCGATATATGTTTGAGATATTTGACCAAAACTGCCCTTTTCCCGCTTGATGACCGCTTTTTCATGACCAATGTGCTAGTTTTGGGGTTCCAAATGATTTACAACGATCGTAAGACTGATACATGTTTGAGAGATAAGACCAAAATCTCATTGTTTTCTTGTTTTATGGTCGTTTTCATGAGCTATTGCCCACGATTTTTAGGGTTCTAGGGAGATTTACAACGAGCGTAAGACTCGATACATGTTAAGACCAAAACCTTGTCGTTTTCTCGCTTATGGTTTTTATGAGCTATAGCCCATGATTTTGGGGTTCTAGTGCATTTATGACAACTGTAACACTAGATACATGTTTGAGAGTTATGACCAAAATTGTTTGTTTCATGTTTTACCACCATTATCATTAGCTATTGCATACAATTTTGGGGCTCGAAAAGTTGCATGGCCAAGAAGAGTCGATATATGTTTAAGAGATATTACCAAAACTCTTTGTTTTAGCTGCTTCATTATCGCTTTTCAATAGCTACTAGCTACGATTTTGGGGTTCCGGGAGATTTATAATGACCGTAAGAAACGATACATGTTTAAGAGCTACGATAAAAACTTGTCGCTTTCTCAGATATGGCAATTTTAATGAGCTATCGACGCTTTGGGTTACTAGGGCGATTTACTTACGACCGCAAGACCCGATACATGTTTGAGAGTTATGACCAAAACTCGCTGCTTTCGTGTTTTACACCGCTTCCATGAGATATTGCTCACAATTTTGGGCTTTTGGGCGATTTGGATTGCCCAGAAAACGCGATATATGTTTGAGAGATATGACCAAAATATCATCGCTTTTGTTTTATGGTAATTTTCATGAGTCAAGGCCGATGGTTTTGGGGTTCCAGGGCTATTTAAAACGACTATAAGACTCGATACATGTTTGAGAGTTAAGACCAAAAACTCGTCGTTTTCTCGTTTATTGCTGTTTTTAAGAGCTATAGCCCACTATTTGGGGGTTCTAGTGTGATTAACATTTATACCTAAGACTCGATACATGTTTGAGAGTTATGACCAAAACTGCTTTTCGTGTTCTATGACCATTTCATGAGTTATTACCCATAGTTTTTGGGGTTCTAAGGCGATTTACGACGACCGTAAGACCCGATACTTGTTTGAGAGATATGACCAAAATCTATTTGTTTTTGTGTTTTATGACCATTTTCATGAGTTATTACCCATAGTTTTGGGGGTTCCGGCGACATTTACAATGACTGTAAGACCCGATACATGTTTGAGAGTTATGACCAAAAACTCGTTGTTTTCTTTATGGTTGTTTTCATGAGCTATTGCCCACGGTTTTGGGGTACCAGAGATTTATTTACTAATCAGAAGACGCGATCTCATGTTTCATATTTATGACCAAAACTGCTTGTTTTGTGTTTTACCATCGCTTATGAGCTATTGCCCACAATTTTGTGGCTCGGAAATTTGCATTGACTGATATATGTTAGAGAGGTGACCAAAAACTTGTCGATTTCGCTGCTGACTAATTCTTTTCATGAGCTACTACCTACGATTTTGTGGTTCTAGGGATATTTATAATGACCGTAAGACTGATACATGTTTGAGAGTTACCACCAAAACATGTCGCTTTCTCGTCAGATGGCCATTTTGTTCAAATATTGCCTATAGTTTTGGGTTACTAGGTGATTTAACACCACCGCAAGACCTTATACATGTTTGAGAGTTATGACCAAAACTTGTCGCTGCTTTTACTAATTGCTTTTCATGAGATATTGCCCAGTTTTGGTCCTCCGCGATTTGGATTTCATAAACTCGATACATGTTTGAGAGATATGACCAAAATCTCACCATTTTCTCGATTTATGGTCATTTTCATGAGCTATTGCCCATGGTTTTGGGGGTTCCAGGATATTTAAAACTACCGTAAGACTCAATACATGTTTGAGAGTTAAGACCAAAACTCTTTGTTTTCTCGCTTATGGTTGTTTTATGAGCTATAGCCCACGCATTTGGGGGTTCTAGTGTGATTAACGCATTTATACCGAAGACTCGATACATGTTTGAGAGTTATGACCAAAACTTTTGTTTTCGCTTACCATCGCTTATGAGATATTGTCCATGCTTTGGCTCGCAATTTACATTGCTTGTAAGACTCGATGTATGTTTGAGAGATTTGACCAAAACTCGCTGCTTTCGCTGCTTGATGACCGCTTTTCATGATCTACGTGCCATAGTTTTGGGGTTGCATGGAGATTTACAATGACCATAAGACTAGATACACTTTTGAGAGTTATGACCACAAACCGTCGCTTTCATATTTTACCACCGCTTTCATGAGCTATTATCGATAGTTTTGACGCTCCATGGAGATTTATTTACGACCGTAAGACCCGATACATGTTTGAGAGTTATGACCAAAAACTATTTGTTTTCGCTTTACCATTGTTTTCATGAGCTATTGCCTACGCTTTAGCTCGGCAATTTAATCGCCCATAAGACTCGATATATGTTTGAGATATTCGACCAAAAACTCGCCCTTTTCCCTGCTTGATGACCGCTTTTCATGACCAATGTGCTATAGTTTTGGGGTTCCAAACATTTACAACGACTGTAAGACCTGATACATGTTTGAGAGATAAGACCAAATCTCATCGCTTTTGTTTTATGGTCGCTTTCATGAGCTATCGCCCATGATTTTAGGGTTCTAGGAGATTTACAACGAGCGTAAGACTCGATACATGTTAAGACCAAAACCTTGTCATTTTTCGCTTATGGATTTTTATGAGCTATAGCCCATGATTTTGGGGTTCTAGTGATTTATGACAACCGTAACACTAGATACATGTTTGAGAGTTATGACCAAAACTGCTTGTTTCATGTTTTACCACCATTATCATTAGCTATTGCCCACAATTTTGGGGCTCGAAAAGTTGCATGGCCAAGAAGAGTCGATATATGTTTAAGAGGTATTACCAAAACTCTTTGTTTTACTGCTTCATTATCGCTTTCAATAGCTACTAGCTACGCATTTTGGGGTTCCGGGAGATTTATAATGACCGTAAGAAACGATACATGTTTAAGAGCTACGATAAAAAAACTTGTCGCTTTCTCGTATTATGGCAATTTTAATGAGCTATCGACTACGCTTTTGGGTTACTAGGCGATTTATTTACGACCGCAAGACCCGATACATGTTAGAGAGTTATGACCAAAAACTCGCTGCTTTCGTGTTTTACTTAATCGCTTCCATGAGATATTGCTCACAATTTTGGGCCTTTGGGGCGATTTGATCGCTCAGAAACGCGATATATGTTTGAGAGATATGACCAAAATCATCGCTTTCTTGTTTTATGGTAATTTTCATGAGTCGCTATGGTTTTGGGGTTCCAGGGATATTTAAAACGACCGTAAGACTCGATACATGTTTGAGAGTTAAGACCAAAAACTCGTCGTTTTCTCGTTTATTGCTGTTTTTAAGAGCTATAGCCCACTATTTGGGGGTTCTAGTGTGATTAACGACGATACCGGAAGACTCGATACATGTTTGAGAGTTATGACCAAAAACTGTTTCTTTTCGTGTTCTATGACCATTTCATGAGTTATTACCCATAGTTTTTGGGGTTCTAAGGCGATTTATTTAATCGAAGACCCGATACTTCTTTGAGAGATATGACCAAAATCTATTTGTTTTTGTGTTTTATGACCATTTTCATGAGTTATTACCCATAGTTTTGGGGGTTCCGGCGACATTTACAATGACCGTAAGTCCCGATACATGTTTGAGAGTTATGACCAAAAACTCGTTGTTTTCTCTTTTTATGGTTGTTTTCATGAGCTATTGCCCACGGTTTTGGGGTACCAGAGAGATTTACGACGACCGTAAGACACGATCTCATGTTTCATATTTATGACAAAAAACTGTTTGTTTTTGTGTTTTACCATCGTTTTCATGAGCTATTGCCCACAATTTTGTGGCTCCGGAAATTTGCATCGACTGACATATGTTTGAGAGAGGTGACCAAAAACTTGTCGATTTCGTTGGACTACCCTTTTCATGAGCTACTACCTACGATTTTGTGGTTCTAGGATATTTATAATGACCGTAAGACTCGATACATGTTTGAGAGTTACCAAAAACATGTCGCTTTCGTCAGATGGCCATTTTGTTCAGCTATTGCCTATAGTTTTGGGTTACTAGGTGATTTAACACGACCGCAAGACATTATACATGTTTGAGAGTTATGACCAAAAACTTGTCGCTTTACTTAATCGCTTTTCATGAGATATTGCCCAGTTTTGGGTCCTCCGGCGATTTGGATTTCATAAAACTCGATACATGTTTGAGAGATATGACCAAAATCTCACCATTTTCTATTTATGGTCGCTTTCATGAGCTATCGCCCATGGTTTTGGGGTTCGTGGATATTTAAAACACCGTAAGACTCAATACATGTTTGAGAGTTAAGACCAAAACTCTTTGTTTTCTCGCTTATGGTTGTTTTTATGAGCTATAGCCCACGATTTGGGGGTTCTAGTGTGATTAACGATTTATACCTAAGACTCGATACATGTTTGAGAGTTATGACCAAAAACTTTGTTTTCGCTACCATCGCTTTTCATGAGATATTGTCCAGCTTTGGGGCTCCGCAATTTACATTGCTTGTAAGACTCGATGTATGTTTGAGAGATTTGACCAAAACTCGCTGCTTTCGCTTGATGACCGCTTTCATTATCTACGTACATAGTTTTGGGGTTGTATGGAGATTTACAATGACCATCGACTAGATACACTTTTGAGAGTTATGACCACAAACTGGTCGCTTTCATGTTTTACCACCGCTTTCATGAGCTATTATCGGCGCTTTCACGCTCCATGGAGATTTACGAAACCGTAAGACCCGATACATGTTTGAGAGTTATGACCAAAACTATTTGTTTTCGCTTACCATTGTTTTCATGAGCTATCGCCCACGCTTTGGGGCTCCGCAATTTGGATCGCCCATAAGACTCGATATATGTTTGAGATATTTGACCAAAAACTCGCCCTTTTCCCGCTTTGATGACCGCTTTTTTTCATGACCAATGTGCCATAGTTTTGGGGTTCCAAAGATTTACAACGATCGTAAGAGCTGATACATGTTTGAGAGATAAGACCAAAATCTCATTTTCTTGTTTTATGGTCGCTTTCATGAGCTATCGCCCATGATTTTTAGGGTTCTAGGAGATTTACAACGAGCGTAAGACTCGATACATGTTAAGACCAAAACCTTGTCGCTTTCTCGCTTATGGTTTTTATGAGCTATAGCCCATGATTTTGGGGTTCTAGTGCGATTTATGACAACCGTAATACTCAGATACATGTTTGAGAGTTATGACCAAAAACCTTTGTTTCATGTTTTACCACCATTATCATTAGCTATTGCCCACAATTTTGGGGCTCGGAAAATTTGCATGGCCAAGAAGAGTCGATATATGTTTAAGAGGTAATACCAAAAACTCTTTGTTTTACCTGCTTCATTATCGCTTAATAGCTACTAGCTACGATTTTGGGGTTCCGGAGATTTATAATGACCATAAGAAACGATACATGTTTAAGAGCTACGATAAAAACTTGTCGCTTTCTCCTATTATGGACATTTTAATGAGCTATCGACCACGCTTTGGGTTACTAGGCGATTTACTAATGCACGCAAGACCCGATACATGTTTGAGAGTTATGACCAAAACTCGCTGCTTTCGTTTTTACCATCGCTTCCATGAGATATTGCTCACAATTTTGGGCCTTTGGGGCGATTTGATCGCCTGAAACGCGATATATGTTTGAGAGATATGACCAAAATATCATCGCTTTCTTGTTTTATGGTAATTTTCATGAGTCATTTATGGTTTTGGTTTTCCTGGTATATTTAACACGACCGTAAGACTCGATACATGTTTGAGAGTTAAGACCAAAAACTCGTCGTTTTCTCGTTTATTGCTGTTTTTAAGAGCTATAGCCCACTATTTGGGGGTTCTAGTGTGATTAACGCATTTATACCTAAGACTCGATACATGTTTGAGAGTTATGACCAAAACTGCTTTTCGTGTTCTACGACCATTTTCATGAGTTATTACCTATAGTTTTGGGGTTCTAAGGCATTTATTTACTAATCCGTAAGACCCGATACTTGTTTGAGAGATATGACCAAAATCTATTTGTTTTTGTGTTTTATGACCATTTTCATGAGTTATTACCCATAGTTTTGGGTGTTCCAGCGACATTTACAATGACCGTAAGACCCGATACATGTTTGAGAGTTATGACCAAAACTCGTTGTTTTCTTTTTATGGTTGTTTTCATGAGCTATTGCCCATGGTTTTGGGGTACCAGAGATTTATTTACGACCGTAAAGACGCGATCTCATGTTTCATATTTATGACCAAAACTGCTTTGTTTTTGTGTTTTACCATCGCTTTCATGAGCTATCGCCCACAATTTTGTGGCTCGGGAAATTTGCATCGACTCGACATATGTTTGAGAGAGGTGACCAAAACTTGTCGATTTTATGTTGGATGACCCTTTTCATGAGCTACTACCTATGATTTTGTGGTTCTAGGATATTTATATCGACCGTAAGACCTAATATGTTTGAGTGTTACACCAAAAACATGTCGCTTTCTCGTCAGATGGCCATTTTGTTCAGCTATTGCCTATAGTTTTGGGTTACTAGGGTGATTTAACACGCACCGCAAGACCTATACATGTTTGAGATTTATGACCAAAACTTGTCGTTTTCGTTTTACGACCGCTTTCATGAGATATTGCCCACAATTTTGGGTCCTGGGCGATTTGGATTCCGTAAAACTCGATACATGTTTGAGAGATATGACCAAAATCTCACCATTTTCTAGATTTATGGTCGCTTATAAGCTATCGCCCACGGTTTTGGGGTTCCGTGGATATTTAAAACGACCGTAAGACTCTTTGAGAGTTAAGACCAAAAACTCTTTGTTTTCTCGCTTATGGTTGTTTTTATGAGCTATAGCCCACATTTGGGGTTCTAGTGTGATTAACGCATTTATACCTAAGACTCGATACATGTTTGAGAGTTTTGACCAAAACTTTAGTTTTCGCTACCATCGCTTTCATGAGCAATTGTCCACGCTTTAGCTTCGCAATTTACATTGCTTGTAAGACTGGATGTATGTTTGAGAGATTTGACCAAAACTCGCTGCTTTTGATTTGACCGCTTTTCATGATCTACGTGCCATAGTTTTGGGGTTGCATGGAGATTTACAATGACCATCGACTAGATACACTTTTGAGAGTTATGACTACAAACCGGTTGTTTTCATGTTTTACCACCGCTTTCATGAGCTATTATCGGCGCTTTGACGCTCCATGGAGATTTACGACCGTAAGACCCGATACATGATTGAGAGTTATGACCAAAACTATTTGTTTTCGCTTTACCATTGTTTTCATGAGCTATTGCCCACGCTTTTGGGGCTGGCAATTTGTATCGCCCATAAGACTCGATATATGTTTGAGATATTTGACCAAAAACTCGTCCTTTTCCCGTTTGATGACCGCTTTTTCATGACCAATGTGCCATAGTTTTGGGGTTCCAGTGCGATTTACAACGACTGTAAGAGCTGATACATGTTTGAGAGATAAGACCAAAATCTCACCATTTTCTTGATTTATGGTCGTTTTCATGAGCTATTGCCCATGGTTTTGGGGTTCCAGGGATATTTAAAACGACCGTAAGACTCAATACATGTTTGAGAGTTAAGACCAAAACTCTTGTTTTCTCGCTTATGGTTGTTTTATGAGCTATAAATTTCACATTTGGGGTTCTAGTGTGATTAACGACATACCCAAGACCTCGATACATGTTTGAGAGTTATGACCAAAACTTTTAGTTTTCGCTACCATCGCTTTCATGAGCTATTGTCCATAGTTTTAGGGCTCGCAATTTACATTGCTTGTAAGACTCGATGTATGTTTGAGAGATTTGACCAAAAACTCGCTTTGCTGCTTGATGACCGCTTTTCATGATCTACGTGCTATAGTTTTGGGGTTGCATGGAGATTTACAATGACCATCGACTAGATACACTTTTGAGAGTTATGACTACAAACCGGTTGTTTTCATGTTTTACCACCGCTTTCATGAGCTATTATCGGCGCTTTGACGCTCCATGGAGATTTCACGACGACCGTAAGACCCGATACATGTTTGAGAGTTATGACCAAAAACTATTTGTTTTCGCTTACCATTGTTTTCATGAGCTATCGCCTACGCTTTAGGGCTCCTGCAATTTGTATCATTTCATAAGACTCGATATATGTTTGAGATATTTGACCAAAACTCGTCCTTTTCCCGTTTGATGACCGCTTTTTCATGACCAATGTGCCATAGTTTTGGGGTTCCAGTGCGATTTACAACGACTGTAAGAGCTGATACATGTTTGAGAGATAAGACCAAAATCTCATTGTTTTCTTGTTTTATGGTCGTTTTCATGAGCTATCGCCTACCATTTTAGGGTTCTAGGAGATTTACAACGAGCGAAGACTCGATACATGTTAAGACCAAAACCTTGTCGCTTTCTCGCTTATGGTTTTTATGAGCTATAGCCCATGATTTTGGGGTTCTAGTATTTATGACAACCGTAATACCAGATACATGTTTTAGAGTTATGACCAAAACTGCTTGTTTCATGTTTTACCACCATTATCATTAGCTATTGCCCACAATTTTGGGGCTCGAAAATGTGCAGGGCCCGGAAGAGTCGATATATGTTTAAGAGATATTACCAAAAACTCTTCGTTTTAGCGTTTCATTATCGTTTTCAATAGCTACTAGCTACGATTTTGGGGTTCCGGGGAGATTTATAATGACCATAAGAAACGATACATGTTTAAGAGCTACGATAAAAAACTTGTCGTTTTCTCCTATTATGGACATATTAATGAGCTATTGACCACAGTTTTGGGGTACTAGGGCGATTTACGACGACCGCAAGACCCGATACATGTTTGAGAGTTATGACCAAAAACTCGTCGTTTTCGTGTTTTACGACCGTTTCCATGAGATATTGCTCACAATTTTGGGCCTTTGGGGCGATTTGGATTGCCCGTAAAACGCGATATATGTTTGAGAGATATGATCAAAATCTCATCGTTTTCTTGTTTTATGGTAATTTCATGAGCTGTGTCATGGTTTTGGGGTTCCAGGATATTTAAAACGACGTAAGACTCGATACATGTTTGAGAGTTAAGACCAAAAACTCGCTGCTTTTCTCGCTTATGGCTGTTTTATGAGCTATAGCCCACTATTTGGGGGTTCTAGTGTGATTAACGATTTATACCAAGACTCGTATACATGTTTGAGAGTTATGACCAAAACTGCTTTTTCGCTTCTACGACCATTTTCATGAGTTATTGCCCATAGTTTTTGGGGTTCTAAGGCGATTTACGACTCCAGTAAGACCCGATAGCACTTGTTTGAGAGATATGACCAAAATCTATTTGTTTTTGTGTTTTATGACCATTTTCATGAGTTATTACCCATAGTTTTGGGTGTTCCAGCGACATTTACAATGACCGTAAGACCCGATACATGTTTGAGAGTTATGACCAAAACTCGTTGTTTTCTCTTTATGGTTGTTTTCATGAGCTATTGCCCATGGTTTTGGGGTACCAGAGAGATTTACATTTACACCGTAAGACGCGATCTCATGTTTCATATTTATGACCAAAAACCTTTGTTTTGTGTTTTACCATCGCTTATGAGCTATTGCCCACAATTTTGTGGGTCGGGAAATTTGCATCGACCGATATGTTTGAGAGAGGTGACCAAAAACTTGTCGATTTTATGTTGATGACCCTTTTCATGAGCTACTACCTATGATTTTGTGGTTCTAGGATATTTATAATGACCGTAAGACCTAATACATGTTTGAGTGTTACGACCAAAACTTGTCGCTTTCGTCAGATGGCCATTTTGTTCAGCTATTGCCTATATTTTGGGTTACTAGGCGATTTAACACGCACCGCAAGACCTAATACATGTTTGAGATTTATGACCAAAACTTGTCGCTTTCGCTTTTACATCGCTTTCATGAGATATCGCCCACAATTTTGGGTCCCCGATGATTGGATCACCAAAACTCGATACATGTTTGAGAGATATGACCAAAATCTCACCATTTCTAGATTTATGGTCGCTTACAAGCTATTTCCCACGGTTTTGGGGTTCCAGGGATATTTAAAACGACCGTAAGACTCGAGTTAAGGCCAAAAACTCTTTGTTTTCTCGTTTATGGTTGTTTTTATTTGCTATAGCCCACGATTTGGGGATTCTAGTGTGATTAACGACGATACCGGAAGACTCGATACATGTTTGAGAGTTTTGACCAAAAACTTTTAGTTTTCGCGTTTACCATCGTTTTCATGAGCAATTGTCCACGCTTAGGCTCCGCAATTTACATTGCTTGTAAGACTCGATGTATGTTTGAGAGATTTGACCAAAACTCGCTGCTTGCTTTGATGACCATTTTCATGATCTACGTGCCATAGTTTTGGGGTTGCATGGAGATTTACAATGACCATCAGACTAGATACACTTTTGAGAGTTATGACTACAAACTGGTTGTTTTCATGTTTTACCACCGTTTTCATGAGCTATTATCGACAGTTTTGACGTTCCATGGAGATTTACGACGACCGTAAGACCCGATACATGATTGAGAGTTATGACCAAAAACTATTTGTTTTCGCTGCTTTACCATTGTTTTCATGAGCTATTGCCTACGCTTAGGGGCTCCTGCAATTTGTATCGCCCATAAGACTCGATATATGTTTGAGATATTCACCAAAAACTCGCCCTTTTCCCGCTTGATGACCGCCATGACCAATGTGCTATAGTTTTGGGGTTCCAGCATTTACAACGATCGTAAGAGCTGATACATGTTTGAGAGATAAGACCAAAATCTCAGTGTTTTCTTGTTTTATGGTCGTTTTCATGAGCTATTTCACAAGATTTTTAGGGTTCTATGGAGATTTACAAAGAGCGTAAGACTTGATACATGTTAATACCAAAACCTTGTCGGTTTGTCGGTTATGGTTTTTATGAGCTATAGCCCATGATTTTGGGGGTTCTAGTGATTTATGACAACCGTAACACTAGATACATGTTTTAGAGTTATGACCAAAACTGCTTTGTTTCCATGTTTTACCACCATTATCATTAGCTATTGCCCACAATTTTGGGGCTCGAAAATTTGCATGGCCAGAAGAGTCGATATATGTTTAAGAGATATTACCAAAACTCTTCGCTTTAGCTGCTTTCATTATCGTTTTCAATAGCTACTAGCTACGATTTTGGGGTTCCGGGGAGATTTATAATGACCATAAGAAACGATACATGTTTAAGAGCTACGATAAAAAACTTGTCGTTTTCTCCTATTATGGACATATTAATGAGCTATTGACCACAGTTTTGGGGTACTAGGGCGATTATTTACGACCGCAAGACCCGATACATGTTTGAGAGTTATGACCAAAAACTCGTCGTTTTCGTGTTTTACGACCGTTTCCATGAGATATTGCTCACAATTTTGGGCCTTTGGGGCGATTTGGATTGCCCGTAAAACGCGATATATGTTTGAGAGATATGATCAAAATCTCATCGTTTTCTTGTTTTATGGTAATTTCATGAGCTGTTGCCGATGGTTTTGGGGTTCCAGGGATATTTAAAACGACTGTAAGACTCGATACATGTTTGAGAGTTAAGACCAAAAACTCTGCTTTTCTCGCTTATGGCTGTTTTTATGAGCTATAGCCCACTATTTGGGGTTCTAGTGTGATTAACGATTTATACCGAAGACTCGCTATATGTTTGAGAGTTATGACCAAAACTGCTTCTTTCGTTTCTACGACCATTTTCATGAGTTATTGCCCATAGTTTTTGGGGTTCTAAGGCGATTTACCACGACCGTAAGACCCGATACTTGTTTGAGAGATATGACCAAAATCTATTTGTTTTTGTGTTTTATGACCATTTTCATGAGTTATTACCCATAGTTTTGGGTGTTCCAGCGACATTTACAATGACCGTAAGACCCGATACATGTTTGAGAGTTATGACCAAAAACTCGTTGTTTTCTCTTTTTATGGTTGTTTTCATGAGCTATTGCCCATGGTTTTGGGGTACCAGAGCGATTTACGACGACCGTAAGACGCGATCTCATGTTTCATATTTATGACCAAAAACTGTTTGTTTTTGTGTTTTACCATCGTTTTCATGAGCTATTGCCCACAATTTTGTGGCTCGGGAAATTTGTATCGACTCGATATATGTTTGAGAGAGGTGACCAAAACTTGTCGATTTTATGCTGATGACCCTTTTCATGAGCTACTACCTATGATTTTGTGGTTCTAGGGATATTTATATTGACCGTAAGACCTAATACATGTTTGAGTGTTACGACCAAAAACTTGTCGTTTTCTCGTCGTATGGCCATTTTGTTCAGCTATTGCCTATATTTTTGGGTTACTAGGGCGATTTAACACGACCGCAAGACCTAATACATGTTTGAGATTTATGACCAAAAACTTGTCGCTGCTGCTTTTACCAATGCTTTCATGAGATATTGCCCACAATTTTGGGTCCCCGGGGCGATTTGGATTGCCCGTAAAACTCGATACATGTTTGAGAGATATGACCAAAATCTCACCATTTCTAGATTTATGGTCGTTTTCATAAGCTATTGCCCACGGTTTTGGGGTTCCAGGGATATTTAAAACGACCGTAAGACTCGAGTTAAGGCCAAAAACTCTTTGTTTTCTCGTTTATGGTTGTTTTTATTTGCTATAGCCCACGATTTGGGGATTCTAGTGTGATTAACGACGATACCGGAAGACTCGATACATGTTTGAGAGTTTTGACCAAAAACTTTTAGTTTTCGCGTTTACCATCGCTTTTCATGAGCAATTGTCCACGCTTTGGGGCTCGCAATTTACATTGCTTGTAAGACTCGGCGTATGTTTGAGAGATTTGACCAAAACTCGCTGCTTTCGCTTGATGACCGTTTTCATGATCTACGTGCCATAGTTTTGGGGTTGCATGGAGATTTACAATGACCATCAGACTAGATACACTTTTGAGAGTTATGACTACAAACTGGTTGTTTTCATGTTTTACCACCGTTTTCATGAGCTATTATCGACAGTTTTGACGTTCCATGGAGATTTACGACGACCGTAAGACCCGATACATGATTGAGAGTTATGACCAAAAACTATTTGTTTTCGCGTTTTACCATTGTTTTCATGAGCTATTGCCCACAGTTTTGGGGCTCCGGGCAATTTGCATTGCCCATAAGACTCGATATATGTTTGAGATATTTGACCAAAAACTCGTCCTTTTCCCGTTTGATGACCGCTTTTTCATGACCAATGTGCCATAGTTTTGGGGTTCCAGTGCGATTTACAACGACTGTAAGAGCTGATACATGTTTGAGAGATAAGACCAAAATCTCATTGTTTTCTTGTTTTATGGTCGTTTTCATGAGCTATTGCCCACGATTTTTAGGGTTCTAGGGAGATTTACAACGAGCGTAAGACTCGATACATGTTAAGACCAAAACCTTGTCGTTTTCTCGTTTATGGTTTTTTATGAGCTATAGCCCATGATTTTGGGGTTCTAGTGCGATTTATGACAACCGTAACACCAGATACATGTTTTAGAGTTATGACCAAAAACTGTTTGTTTCCATGTTTTACCACCATTATCATTAGCTATTGCCCACAATTTTGGGGCTCTGGAAAATTTGCATGGCCAGTAAGAGTCGATATATGTTTAAGAGATATTACCAAAAACTCTTCGTTTTAGCGTTTCATTATCGTTTTCAATAGCTACTAGCTACGATTTTGGGGTTCCGGGGAGATTTATAATGACCATAAGAAACGATACATGTTTAAGAGCTACGATAAAAAACTTGTCGTTTTCTCCTATTATGGACATATTAATGAGCTATTGACCACAGTTTTGGGGTACTAGGGCGATTTACGACGACCGCAAGACCCGATACATGTTTGAGAGTTATGACCAAAACTCGCTGCTTTCGTGTTTTACGACCGTTTCCATGAGATATTGCTCACAATTTTGGGCCTTTGGGGCGATTTGGATTGCCCGTAAAACGCGATATATGTTTGAGAGATATGACCAAAATCTCATCATTTTCTTGTTTTATGGTAATTTTCATGAGCTATTGCCGATGGTTTTGGGGTTCCAGGGATATTTAAAACGAATGTAAGACTCGATACATGTTTGAGAGTTAAGACCAAAAACTCGTCGTTTTCTCGTTTATGGCTGTTTTTATGAGCTATATCCCACTATATTGGGGTTCTAGTGTGATTAACGCATTTATACCGAAGACTCATACATGTTTGAGAGTTATGACCAAAAACTGTTTCCTTTCGCGTTCTACGACCATTTTCATGAGTTATTACCCATAGTTTTTGGGGTTCTAAGGCGAATTACGACGACCGTAAGACCCGATACTTGTTTGAGAGATATGACCAAAATCTATTTGTTTTTGGGTTTCATGACCATTTTCATGAGTTATGACCCATAGTTTTGGGGGTTCCATCGACATTTACAATGACCGTAATACCCGGTAAATGTTTGAGAGTTATGACCAAAAACTCGTTGTTTTCTCTTTTTATGGTTGTTTTCATGAGCTATTGCCCACGGTTTTGGGGTACCAGAGCGATATACGACGACCGTAAGACGCGATCTCATGTTTCATATTTATGACCAAAAACTGTTTGTTTTTGTGTTTTACCATCGTTTTCATGAGCTATTGCCCACAATTTTGTGGTTCTGGAAATTTGCATCGACTCGACATATGTTTGAGAGAGGTGGCCAAAACTTGTCGATTTCGCTGGACTACCCTTTTTCATGAGCTACTACCTACGATTTTGTGGTTCTAGGATATTTATAAACCGTAAGACTGATACATGTTTGAGTGTTACCACCAAAACTTGTCGCTTTCTCGTCAGATGGCCATTTTGTTCAGCTATTGCCTATATTTTTGGGTTACTAGGCGATTTAACACAACCGCAAGACCGATACATGTTTGAGATTTATGACCAAAACTTGTCGCTTTCGCTTTTACCACCGCTTTCATGAGATATCGCTTACGCTTTTGGGTCCTCCGGCGATTTGATCGCCTGAAAAGTTGATACATGTTTGAGAGATATGACCAAAATCTCACCATTTCTAGATTTATGGTCGTTTTCATAAGCTATTGCCCACGGTTTTGGGGTTCCAGGGATATTTAAAACGACCGTAAGATTCGAGTTAATACCAAAACTCTTTGTTTTCTCGCTTATGGTTGTTTTATGAGCTATAGCCCACGATTTGAGGGGTCTAGTGTGATTAACTACGATACCGAAGACTTGATACATGTTTGAGAGTTTTGACCAAAAACTTTTAGTTTTCGCTACCATCGCTTTTCATGAGCTATTGTCCACGCTTTTGGGGCTCGGCAATTTACATCGCTTGTAAGACTCGATGTATGTTTGAGAGATTTGACCAAAACTCGCTTTTGCGCTTGATGACCGCTTTTCATGATCTACGTGCTATAGTTTTGGGGTTGTATGGAGATTTACAATGACCATCGACTAGATACACTTTTGAGAGTTATGACCACAAACTGCTCGCTTTTCATGTTTTACCACCGCTTTCATGAGCTATTATCAGCTTTTGACGCTCCATGGAGATTTACGACCGTAAGACCCGATACATGTTTGAGAGTTATGACCAAAAACTATTTGTTTTCGCTGCTTTACCATTGTTATCATGAGCTATCGCCTACGCTTAGGGCTCCTGCAATTTGCATCGCCCATAAGACTGGATATATGTTTGAGATATTTGACCAAAACTCGCTTTTCCCGTTTGATGACCGTTTTTTTCATGACCAATGTGCCATAGTTTTGGGGTTCCAGTGCGATTTACAACGACTGTAAGACCTGATACATGTTTGAGAGATAAGACCAAAATCTCATCGTTTTCTTGTTTATGGTCGTTTTCATGAGATATTGCCCACGATTTTTGGGGTTCTTGGGAGATTTACAACGAGCGTAAGACTCGATACATGTTAAGACCAAAACCTTGTCGTTTTCTCGTTTATGGTTTTTTATCAGCTATAGCCCATGATTTTGGGGTTCTAGTGCGATTTATGACAACCGTAACACCAGATACATGTTTGAGAGTTATGACCAAAAACTATTTGTTTCCATGTTTTACCACCATTATCATTAGCTATTGCCCACAATTTTGGGGCTCTGGAAAATTTGCATGGCCAGTAAGAGTCGATATATGTTTAAGAGATATTACCAAAAACTCTTCGTTTTAGCGTTTCATTATCGTTTTCAATAACTACTAGCTACGATTTTGGGGTTCCGGGGAGATTTATAATGACCGTAAGAAACGATACATGTTTAAGAGCTACGATAAAAAACGTGTCGTTTTCTCGTATTATGGCCATTTGAATGAGCTATTGACCATAGTTTTGGGGTACTAGGGCGATTTACGACGACCGCAAGACCCGATACATGTTTGAGAGTTATGACCAAAAACTCGTCGTTTTCGTGTTTTACGACCGTTTCCATGAGATATTGCTCACAATTTTGGGCCTTTGGGCATTTAGATCGCCTCAGAAATGTGATATATGTTTGAGAGATATGACCAAAATCTCATCGTTTTCTTGTTTTATGGTAATTTTCATGAGCTGTTGCCGATGGTTTTGGGGTTCCAGGGATATTTAAAACGAATGTAAGACTCGATACATGTTTGAGAGTTAAGACCAAAAACTCGTCGTCTTCTCGTTTATGGCTGTTTTTATGAGCTATAGCCCACTATTTGGGGGTTCTATTGTGATTAACGATTTACCTAAGACTCATTACATGTTCGATAGCTTATGACCAAAACTGCTTTCTTTTCGCGTTTCTATGACCATTTTCATGAGTTATTACCCATAGTTTTTGGGGTTCTAAGGCGATTTATACTAATCGTAAGACCCGATTATACTTGTTTGAGAGATATGACCAAAATCTATTTGTTTTTGTGTTTTATGACCATTTTCATGAGTTATTACCATAGTTTTGGGGTTCCATGACATTTACAATGACCGTAGACCTTATACATGTTTGAGAGTTATGACCAAAACTCATTGTTTTCTCTTTTATGGTTGTTTTCATGAGCTATTGCCCTCGGTTTTGGGGTACCAGAGCGATTTACTTACTAATCGTAAGACGCGATCTCATGTTTCATATTTATGACCAAAACTGCTTTGTTTTTGTGTTTTACCATCGCTTATGAGCTATTGCCCACAATTTTGTGGCTCCGGGAAATTTGTATCGACTGATATATGTTTGAGAGAGGTGACCAAAACTTGTCGATTTCAAGGTTGATAATTCTTTTCATGAGCTAGTACCTACGATTTTGTGGTTCTAGGGATATTTATAATAACCGTAAGACCTGATACATGTTTCAGTGTTACGACCAAAAACTTGCCGTTTTCTCGTCGTATGGCCATTTTGTTCAGCTATTGCCTATATTTTTGGGTTACTAGGGCGATTTAACACGACCGCAAGACCTTATACATGTTTGAGATTTATAACCAAAAACTTGTCGTTTTCGCGCTTTACGACCGTTTTCATGAGATATTGCCCATAGTTTTGGGTCCCCGGGGCGATTTGGATTGCCCATAAAACTCGATACATGTTTGAGAGATATGACCAAAATCTCACCATTCCTCGATTTATGGTCGTTTTCATAAGCTATTGCCCACGGTTTTGGGGTTCCAGGGATATTTAAAACGACTGTAAGACTCAATACATGTTTGAGAGTTAAGACCAAAAACTCTTTGTTTTCTCGTTTATGGTTGTTTTATGAGCTATGTTCACCATTTGGGGGTTCTAGTGATTAACAACGATACCTAAGACTCGATACATGTTTGAGAGTTATGACCAAAAACTTTAGTTTTCACGCTTACCATCGCTTTTCATGAGCTATTGTCCACGCTTTGGGGCTCTGCAATTTACATTGCTTGTAAGACTCGATGTATGTTTGAGAGATTTGAACAAAAACTCGCTGCTTTGCTTGATGACTGTTTTCATGATCTACGTGCCATAGTTTTGGGGTTGCATGGAGATTTACAATGACCATCAGACTAGATACACTTTTGAGAGTTATGACCACAAACTGGTCGTTTTCATGTTTTACCACCGTTTTCATGAGCTATTATCGACAGTTTTGACGTTCCATGGAGATTTACAACGACCATAATACCCGCTACATGTTTGAGAGTTATGACCAAAAATTATTTGTTTTCGCGTTTTACCATTGTTTTTATGAGCTATCGCCTACGCTTTAGGCTCCGCAATTTGCATTGCCCATAAGACTCGATATATGTTTGAGATATTTGACCAAAAACTCGTCCTTTTCCCGTTTGATGACCTTTTTTTCATAACCAATGTGCCATAGTTTTGGGGTTCCAGTGCGATTTACAACGACTGTAAGACCTGATACATGTTTGAGAGATAAGACCAAAATCTCATTGTTTTCTTGTTTTATGGTCGTTTTCATGAGATATTGCCCACGATTTTTGGGGTTCTAGGGAGATTTACAACGAGCGTAAGACTCGATACATGTTAAGACCAAAACCTTGTCGTTTTCTCGTTTATGGTTTTTATGAGCTATAGCTCATGATTTTGGGGTTCTAGTGCATTTATGACAACCGTAAATACCGTATACATGTTTGAGAGTTATGACCAAAAACTGTTTGTTTCCATGTTTTACCACCATTATCATTAGCTATTGCCCACAATTTTGGGGCTCTGGAAAATTTGCATGGCCAGTAAGAGTCGATATATGTTTAAGGCATATTACCAAAAACTCTTCGTTTTAGCGTTTCATTATCGTTTTCAATAGCTACTAGCTACGATTTTGGGGTTCCGGGGAGATTTATAATGACCGTAAGAAATGATACATGTTTAGGAGCTACGATAAAAAACTTGTCGTTTTCTCGTATTATGGCCATTTGAATGAGCTATTGACCATAGTTTTGGGGTACTAGTTTGAGAGTTATGACCAAAAACTCGTCGTTTTCGTGTTTTACGACCGTTTCCATGAGATATTGCTCACAATTTTGGGCCTTTGGGGCGATTTAGATTGCCCGTAAAATGTGATATATGTTTGAGAGATATGACCAAAATCTCATCGTTTTCTTGTTTTATGGTAATTTTCATGAGCTGTTGCCGATGGTTTTGGGGTTCCAGGGATATTTAAAACGAATGTAAGACTCGATACATGTTTGAGAGTTAAGACCAAAAACTCGTCGTTTTCTCGTTTATGGTTGTTTTTATGAGCTATATCCCACTATTTGGGGGTTCTACTATGATTAACCATTTATACCTAAGACTCAAGTACATGTTTGAGAGTTATGACCAAAAACTGCTTCATTCGTGTTCTACGACCATTTTCATGAGTTATTACCCACGCTTTTTGGGGTTCTAAGGCATTTACTACCTAATCGTAAGACCTGATACTTCTTTGAGAGATACGACCAAAATCTATTTGTTTTTGTGTTTTATGACCATTTTCATGAGTTATTACCCATAGTTTTGGGGGTTCCAGCGACATTTACAATGACCGTAAGACCCGATACATGTTTGAGAGTTATGACCAAAAACTCGTTGTTTTCTCTTTTTATGGTTGTTTTCATGAGCTATTGCCCACGGTTTTGGGGTACCAGAGCGATTTACGACGACCGTAAGACGCGATCTCATGTTTCATATTTATGACCAAAAACTGTTTGTTTTTGTGTTTTACCATCGTTTTCATGAGCTATTGCCCACAATTTTGTGGCTCCGAGGAAATTTGTATTGACTCGATATATGTTTGAGACAGGTGACCAAAAACTTGTCGATATCGCGTTGGACGACCCTTTTCATGTGCTACTACCTACGATTTTGTGGTTCTAGGGATATTTATAATAACCGTAAGACCTGATACATGTTTGAGTGTTACCACCAAAAACTTGTCTTTTCGTCAGATGGCCATTTTGTTCAAATATTGCCTATAGTTTTGGGTTACTAGGGGGATTTAACACGACCGCAAGACCTTATACATGTTTGAGATTTATGACCAAAAACTTGTCGTTTTCGCGTTTTACGACCATTTTCATGAGATATTGCCCACAGTTTTGGGTCCCCGGCTATTTGATTGCCATAAAACTCGATACATGTTTGAGAGATATGACCAAAATCT
Source organism: Avena insularis (assembly GCA_023614405.1). NCBI lineage: Eukaryota > Viridiplantae > Streptophyta > Magnoliopsida > Poales > Poaceae > Avena > Avena insularis. The sequence goes on along the minus strand of CM042693.1, from coordinate 5,641,095 downwards.
CACCATTTCTTGATTTATGGTCAAGCTTTCATAAGCTATCGCCCACGGTTTTGGGGTTCCAGGATATTTAAACACCGTAAGACTCAATACATGTTTGAGAGTTAAGACCAAAAACTCTTTGTTTTCTGCTTATGGTTGTTTTATGAGCTATAGCCCACGATTTGGTCGTTTAGTGTGATTAACGCATTTACACCGAAGACTCGATACATGTTTGAGAGTTATGACCAAAAACTTTAGTTTTCGCTTACCATCGCTTTCATGAGCTATTGTCCACGCTTTAGGGGCTCGCAATTTACATTGCTTGTAAGACTCGATGTATGTTTGAGAGATTCGACCAAAAACTCGCTGCTGCTTTGATGACCGCTTTCATGATCTACGTGCCATAGTTTTGGGGTTGCATGGAGATTTACAATGCCCATCGACTAGATACACTTTTGAGAGTTATGACCACAAACCGGTCGCTTTCATGTTTTACCACCGCTTTCATGAGCTATTATCGGGTTTGACGCTCCATGGAGATTTACTTACCACCGAAGACCCGATACATGTTTGAGAGTTATGACCAAAAAACTATTTGTTTTCGCTTTTACCATTGTTTTCATGAGCTATTGCCCACGCTTTTGGGGCTTTGGGCAATTTGAATCGCCCATAAGACGCGATATATGTTTGAGATATTTGACCAAAATCTCATCGCTTTTGTTTTATGGTAATTTTCATGAGTCTGTTTATGGTTTTGGGGTTCCGTGGATATTTAAAACGACCGTAAGACTCGATACATGTTTGAGAGTTAAGACCAAAACTCGCTGCTTTCGCTTATGGCTGTTTTATGAGCTATAGCCCACTATTTGGGGGTTCTAGTGTGATTAACGCATTTATACCTAAGACTCGATACATGTTTGAGAGTTATGACCAAAACTGCTTTTTCGCTCTACCACCATTTTCATGAGTTATTACCCATAGTTTTTGGGGCTCTAAGGCATTTATTTAATCGTAAGACCCTATACTTGTTTGAGAGATATGACCAAAATCTATTTGTTTTTGTGTTTTATGACCATTTTCATGAGTTCTTACCCATAGTTTTGGGGGTTCCAGCGACATTTACAATGACCGTAAAACCCGATACATGTTTGAGAGTTATGACCAAAAACTCGTTGTTTTCTTTTATGGTTGTTTTCATGAGCTATTGCCCACGGTTTTGGGGGTACCAGAGCGATTTACTTACCACCGTAAGACGCGATCTCATGTTTCAGATTTATGACCAAAAACTGTTTGTTTTTGTGTTTTACCATCGTTTTCATGAGCTATTTCCCACAATTTTGTGGCTCCGGGGAAATTTGCATTGACTCGATATATGTTTGAGAGAGGTGAACAAAACTTGTCGATTTCAAGGTTGGACTAACCTTTTCATGAGCTACTACCTACGATTTTGTGGTTCTAGGATATTTATAATGACCGTAAGACCGATACATGTTTGAGAGTTACGACCAAAAACTTGTCGCTTTTCGTCAGATGGCCATTTTGTTCAGCTATTGCCTATAGTTTTGGGTTACTAGGGCGATTTAACACGACCGCAAGACATGATACATGTTTGAGATTTATGACCAAAAACTTCGCTTTCGCTTTTAACCGCTTTTCATGAGATATTGCCAGCTTTGGGGTCCCCGGCGATTTGATTTCAGAAACGCGATACATGTTTGAGAGATATGACCAAAATCTCACCATTTCTAGATTTATGGTCGCTTTCATGCTATTGCCCACGGTTTTGGGGGTTCCAGGATATTTAAAACGACCGTGAAGACTCAATACATGTTTGAGAGTTAAGACCAAAACTCTTTGTTTTCTCGCTTATGGTTGTTTTTATGAGCTATAGCCCACGCATTTGGGGGTTCTAGATTAACAACGATACCGGAAGACTCGATACATGTTTGAGAGTTATGACCAAAAACTTTTAGTTTTCGCTACCATCGCTTTTCATGAGCTATTGTCCACGCTTTAGGGGCTCGGCAATTTACATTGCTTGTAAGACTCGATGTATGTTTGAGAGATTTGACCAAAACTCGCTGCTTTCGCTTGATGACCGCTTTCATGATCTACGTGCTATAGTTTTGGGGTTGTATGGAGATTTACAATGACCATCGACTAGATACACTTTTGAGAGTTATGACCACAACCGGTCGCTTTCATGTTTTACCACCGCTTATGAGCTATTATCGGCGCTTTGACGCTCCATGGAGATTTACGACACCGTAAGACCCGATACATGTTTGAGAGTTATGACCAAAACTATTTGTTTTTAGTGCTGCTTTACCATTGTTTTCATGAGCTATAGCCCATGCTTTGGGGCTCCGCAATTTGCATCGCCTATAAGACTCGATATATGTTTGAGATATTTGACCAAAACTCGCCCTTTTCCCGCTTGATGAACGTTTTTTCATGACCAATGTGCCATAGTTTTGGGGTTCCAAGATTTACAACGAGTGTAAGACCCGATACATGTTTGAGAGATAAGACCAAAATCTCATCGCTTGCTTGTTTTATGGTCGCTTTCATGAGATATTGCCCATGATTTTTAGGGTTCTAGGGAGATTTACAACGAGTGTAAGACTCGATACATGTTAAGACCAAAACCTTGTCGCTTTCTCGCTTATGGTTTTTATGAGCTATAGCCCATGATTTTGGGGGTTCTAGTGCGATTTATGACAACCGTAATACGTGTACATGTTTGAGAGTTATGACCAAAGACTGCTTTGTTTCATGCTTTACCACCATTATCATTAGCTATTGCCCACAATTTTGGGGCTCGAAAATTTGTATGGCCAAGAAGAGTCGATATATGTTTAAGAGATATTACCAAAAACTCTTCGCTTTAGCGCTTCATTATCGCTTTCAATAGCTACTAGCTACGATTTTGGGGTTCCGGAGATTTATAATGACCGTAAGAAACGATATATGTTTAAGAGCTACGATAAAAAACTTGTCGTTTTCTCGTATTATGGCCATTTTAATGAGCTATTGACCATAGTTTTGGGGTACTAGGGCGATTTACGACGACCGCAAAACCCGATACCTGATTGAGAGTTATGACCAAAAACTCAAGCTTTCGTGTTTTACTTAATCGCTTCCATGAGATATTGCTCACAATTTTGGGCCTTTGGGGCGATTTGATTGCAGAAACGCGATATATGTTTGAGAGATATGACCAAAATCTCATCGCTTTCTTTTGTTTTATGGTAATTTTCATGAGTCGCTGTCGATGGTTTTGGGGTTCCAGGATATTTAAAACGATCGTAAGACTCGATACATGTTTGAGAGTTAAGACCAAAACTCGCTGCTTTCTCGCTTATGGCTGTTTTATGAGCTATAGCCCTTTATTTGGGGTTTCTAGTGTGATTAACGAAGATACCTGAAGAATCAATAAATGTTTGAGATTTATGACCAAAAACTGTTTCTTTTCGCGTTCTACGACCATTTTCATGAGTTATTACCCACAGTTTTTGGGGTTCTAAGGCGATTTACGACGACCGTAAGGCCCGATACTTGTTTGAGAGATATGACCAAAATCTATTTGTTTTTGTGTTTTATGACCATTTTCATGAGTTATTACCCATAGTTTTGGGGTTCCAGCGACATTTACAATGACCGTAGGACCCGATACATGTTTGAGAGTTATGACCAAAAACTCGCTGTTTTCTCTTTTTATGGTTGTTTTCATGAGCTATTGCCCTCGGTTTTGGGGTACCAGAGCGATTTACGACGACCGTAAGACGCGATCTCATGTTTCATATTTATGACCAAAAACTGTTTGTTTTTGTGTTTTACCATCGCTTATGAGCTATCGCCCACAATTTTGTGGCTCGGGAAATTTGCATCGACTCGATATGTTTGAGAGAGGTGACCAAAAACTTGTCGATTTCTCGTTGGACGAACCTTTTCATGAGCTACTACCTACGATTTTGTGGTTCTAGGGATATTTATAATGACCGTAAGACCTGATACATGTTTGAGAGTTACGACCAAAAACTTGTCGCTTTCGTCAGATGGCCATTTTGTTCAGCTATTGCCTATAGTTTTGGGTTTCTATGGCGATTTACGACGACCGCAAGACCCGATACTTGTTTGAGAGATATGACCAAAACTTCGCTGCTTTCGCTTTTAACTGCTTTCATGAGATATTACCCACAGTTTGGGGTCCCGGCGATTTGATTTCGTAAAACGCGATACATGTTTGAGAGATATGACCAAAATCTCACCATTTCGATTTATGGTCGCTTTCATGAGCTATCGCCCACGGTTTTGGGGGTTCCAGGATATTTAAAACTACCGTAAGACTCAATACATATTTGAGAGTTAAGACCAAAACTCTTTGTTTTCTCGCTTATGGTTGTTTTTATGAGCTATAGCCCACGATTTGGGGGTTCTAGTGTGATTAACGCATTTATACCTAAGACTCGATACATGTTTGAGAGTTATGACCAAAAACTATTAGTTTTCGCGCTTACCATCGCTTTCATGAGCTATTGTCCACAGCTTTTGGGGCTCCGCAATTTATATTGCTTGTAAGACTCGATGTATGTTTGAGAGATTTGACCAAAACTCGCTGCTTTCACGCTTGATGACCGCTTCATGATCTACGTGCCATAGTTTTGGGGTTGCATGGAGATTTATAATGACCATCGACTAGATACACTTTTGAGAGTTATGACCACAAACTGGTTGCTTTCATGTTTTACCACCGCTTTCATGAGCTATTATAGACATTTTGACATTCCATGGAGATTTACTAAACCGAAGACCCGATACATGTTTGAGAGTTATGACCAAAACTATTTGTTTTCGCTTTACCATTGTTTTCATGAGCTATCGCCTACGCAGTTTTGGGGTTCCGCAATTTGCATTGCCCATAAGACTCGATATATGTTTGAGATATTTGACCAAAAATTGTCCTTTTCCGCTTGATGACCGCTTTTTTCATGACCAATGTGCTATAGTTTTGGAGTTCCAAAGTATGATTTACAACGACTATAAGACCTGGTACATGTTTGAGTGATAAGACCAAAATCTCATCGCTTTCGCTTTATGGTCATTTCATGAGCTATCGCCATGATTTTAGGGTTCTAGGGAGATTTACAACGAGCGTAAGACTCGATACATGTTAATACCAAAACCTTATCATTTTCGCTTATGGTTTTTATGAGCTATAGCCCATGATTTTGGGGTTCTAGTGCGATTTATGACAAACGTAATACCAGATACATGTTTGAGAGTTATGACCAAAAACTGTTTGTTTCATGTTTTACCACCATTATCATTAGCTATTGCCCACAATTTTGGGGCATTGGAAAATTTGTATGGCCAAGAAGAGTCTATATATGTTTAAGAGATATTACCAAAACTCTTCGCTTTAGCTGCTTCATTATCATTTTCAATAGCTACTAGCTATGATTTGGGTTCCGGGAGATTTATAATGACCGTAAGAAACGATACATGTTTAAGAGCTACGATAAAAACTTGTCATTTTCTCATGATGGCCATTTTAATGAGCTATCGACTACGCTTTGGGGTACTAGGCTTATTTATTTACCACCGCAAGACCATACATGTTTGAGAGTTATGACCAAAACTCGCTGCTTTCGTGTTTTTATTTAACTGCTTCCATGAGATATTGCTCACAATTTTGGGCCTTTGGGGCATTTGATTGCTCAGAAACGCGATATATGTTTGAGAGATATGACCAAAATCTCATCGCTTTCTTGTTTTATGGTAATTTTCATGAGTTGCCGATGGTTTTGGGGTTCCGTGGATATTTAAAACGACCGTAAGACTTTATACATGTTTGATAGTTAAGACCAAAACTCGCTGCTTTCGCTTATGGCTGTTTTATGAGCTATAGCCCACTATTTGGGGGTTCTAGTGTGATTAACGATGATACCGAAGACTCGATACATGTTTGAGAGTTATGACCAAAACTGCTTTTCGGTTTCTACCATTTTCATGAGTTATTACCATAGTTTTTGGGGTTCTATACATTTACAATGACCGTAAGACCCGATACTTGTTTGAGAGTTATGACCAAAATCTATTTGTTTTGTGTTTTATGACCATTTTCATGAGTTATTACCTATAGTTTTGGGGTTCCAAATGACATTTACAATGACCGTAAGACCCGATACATGTTTGAGAGTTATGACCAAAAACTCGTTGTTTTCTTTTATGGTTGTTTTCATGAGCTATTGCTAACGGTTTTGGGGTACCAGAGTATTTACGACGCATCAGAAGACGCGATCTCATGTTTCAGATTTATGACCAAAACTGCTTGTTTTTGTGTTTTACCATCGCTTATGAGCTATTGCCTACAATTTTGTGGCTCGGGAAATTTGTATTGACTTGATATATGTTTGAGAGAGGTGACCAAAACTTGTCGATTTCTCGTTGGACTAATCTTTTCATGAGCTACTACTCACGATTTTGTGGTTCTAGGGATATTTATAATGACCGTAAGACCTCGACATGTTTGAGAGTTACGACCAAAAACTTGTCGCTTTCTCGTCAGATGGCCATTTTGTTCAGCTATTGCCTATAGTTTTGGGTTACTAGGCGATTTAACACGCACCGCAAGACCTGATACATGTTTGAGATTTATGACCAAAACTCGCTTTCGCTGCTTTACGACCGCTTTCATGAGATATTACCTACGCTTTAGTCCCCGGCGATTTGATTCGTGAAACGCGATACATGTTTGAGAGATATGACCAAAATCTCACCATTTCTCGATTTATGGTCGCTTTCATGAGCTATTGCCCACGGTTTTGGGGTTCCGTGGATATTTAAAACGCACCGTAAGACTCAATACATATTTGAGAGTTAAGACCAAAACTCTTTGTTTTCTCGCTTATGGTTGTTTTTATGAGCTATAGCCCACGATTTGGGGGGTTCTAGTGTGATTAACGATTTATACCGAAGACTCGATACATGTTTGAGAGTTATGACCAAAAACTATTAGTTTTCGCTTACCATCGCTTTCATGAGCTATTGTCCATGCTTTGGGGCTTCGCAATTTACATTGCTTGTAAGACTCGGCGTATGTTTGAGAGATTTGACCAAAACTCGCTGCTTTCACGCTTGATGACCGCTTTCATGATCTACGTGCATAGTTTTGGGGTTGCATGGAGATTTATAATGACCATCGACTAGATACACTTTTGAGAGTTATGACCACAAACCGTCGCTTTCATGTTTTACCACCGCTTTCATGAGCTATTATAGACATTTTGACATTCCATGGAGATTTACGACAACCGTAAGACCCGATACATGTTTGAGAGTTATGACCAAAACTATTTGTTTTTATGCTTACCATTGTTTTCATGAGCTATCGCTTACGCTTTAGCTCCGCAATTTGCATTGCCCATAAGACTCGATATATGTTTGAGATATTTGACCAAAAAATTGTCCTTTTCCCGCTTGATGACCGCTTTTTCATGACCAATGTGCCATAGTTTTGGAGTTCCAGCATATTTACAATGACTATAAGACCCGGTACATGCTTGAGAGATAAGACCAAAATCTCATCGCTTTTCGCTTTTATGGTCATTTTCATGAGCTATCGCCATGATTTTTAGGGTTCTAGGAGATTTACAACGAGCGTAAGACGATACATGTTAATACCAAAACCTTATCATTTTCGCTTATGGTTTTTATGAGCTATAGCCCATGATTTTGGGGTTCTAGTGCGATTTATGACAAACGTAATAATTGATACATGTTTGAGAGTTATGACCAAAAACTTTTTGTTTACATGTATTACCACCATTATCATTAGCTATTGCCCACAATTTTGCGGCATTTGAAAATTTGCATGGCCAGTAAGAGTCGATATATGTTTAACAGATATTACCAAATAACTCTTCGTTTTAGCTTTTCATTATCATTTTCAATAGCTACTTGCTATGATTTCGGGGTTCCGGGGAGATTTATAATGACCGTAAGAAACGATACATGTTTAAGAGCTACGATAAAAAACTTGTCATTTTCTCGTATGATGGCCATTTTAATGAGCTATCGACCACGCTTTGGGGTACTAGGGCGATTTACGCACCGCAAGACCCGATACATGTTTGAGAGTTATGACCAAAAATCCTCAGTTTTCGTGTTTTACGACCGTTTCCATGAGATATTGCTCACAATTTTGGGCCTTTGGGGCGATTTGGATTGCCTGTAAAACGCGATATATGTTTGAGAGATATGACCAAAATCTCATCGTTTTCTTGTTTTATGGTAATTTTCATGAGTCATGTCATGGTTTTGGGGTTCCAGGATATTTAAAACGAATCGTAAGACTCGATACATGTTTGAGAGTTAAGACCAAAACTCGCTGCTTTCGCTTTATGGCTGTTTTTATGAGCTATAGCCCACTATTTGGGGGTTCTAGTGTGATTAACTATGATACCTAAGACTCGATACATGTTTGAGAGTTATGACCAAAAACTTTCTTTTCGCTCTACGCACCATTTTCATGAGTTATTACCCATAGTTTTGGGGTTCTAAGGCATTTACAATGACCGTAAGACCCGATACTTGTTTGAGAGTTATGACCAAAATCTATTTGTTTTTGTGTTTTATGACCATTTTCATGAGTTATTACCATAGTTTTGGGGGTTCCAATATCATTTACAATGACCGTAAGACCTGATACATGTTTGAGAGTTATGACCAAAAACTCGTTGTTTTCTTTTTATGGTTGTTTTCATGAGCTATTGCCAACGGTTTTGGGGTACCGTGAGCGATTTATTTACGACCGTAAGACGCGATCTCATGTTTCAGATTTATGACCAAAACCGCTTGCTTTTGTGTTTTACCATCGCTTATGAGCTATTGCTTCACAATTTTGTGGCTCCGGGAAATTTGTATCGACTCGGATATATGTTTGAGAGAGGTGACCAAAACTTGTCGATTTCGTTGACTCCACCTTTTCATGAGCTACTACCTACGATTTTGTGGTTCTAGGATATTTATAATGACCGTAAGACCGATACATGTTTGAGAGTTACGACCAAAAACTTGTCGCTTTCGTCAGATGGCCATTTTGTTCAGCTATTGCCTATAGTTTTGGGTTACTAGGCCATTTTAACACCACCGCAAGACCTGATACATGTTTGAGATTTATGACCAAAACTTCGCGCTTTCGCTTTACGACCGCTTTCATGAGATATTACCCACGCTTGGTCCCCGGCGATTTGGATCACCAGAAACGCGATACATGTTTGAGAGATATGACCAAAATCTCACCATTTCTCGATTTATGGTCGCTTACAAGCTATTGCCTACGGTTTTGGGGGTTCCAGGATATTTAAAACTACCGTAAGACTCAATACATATTTGAGAGTTAAGACCAAAACTCTTTGTTTTCTCGCTTATGGTTGTTTTTATGATCTATAGCCCATGATTTGGGGGTTCTAGTGTGATTAACGATTTATACCGAAGACTCGATACATGTTTGAGAGTTATGACCAAAACTATTAGTTTTCGCTTACCATCAAGCTTTCATGAGCTATTTTCCACAGCTTTGGCTCCGCAATTTATATTGCTTGTAAGACTCGATGTATGTTTGAGAGATTTGACCAAAACTCGCTGCTTTCACGCTTCGATGACCGCTTTCATGATCTACGTGCCATAGTTTTGGGGTTGCATGGAGATTTACAATGACCATCGACTAGATACACTTTTGAGAGTTATGACCACAAACCGGTCGCTTTCATGTTTTACCACCGCTTTCATGAGCTATTATCGATATTTTGACGCTCCATGGAGATTTACGAAACCAGAAGACCCGATACATGTTTGAGAGTTATGACCAAAAACTATTTGTTTTCGCTTTACCATTGTTTTCATGAGCTATCGCCTACGCTTTGGGGCTCCGCAATTTGCCTTACCCATAAGACTCGATATATGTTTGAGATATTTGACCAAAAAATTGTCCTTTTCCGCTTGATGACCGCTTTTTTCATGACCAATGTGCCATAGTTTTGAGTTCCAGGCGATTTACAACGACTATAAGACGTGATACATGTTTGAGTGATAAGGCCAAAATCTCATCGCTTTTCGCTTTATGGTCGCTTTCATGAGCTATTGCCCATGATTTTTAGGGTTCTAGGAGATTTATAACGAGCGTAAGACTCGATAAATGTTAATACCAAAACCTTATCATTTTCTCGCTTATGGTTTTTATGAGCTATAGCCCATGATTTTGGGGTTCTAGATTTATGACAAACGTAACACCGTATACATGTTTGAGAGTTATGACCAAAACTGCTTTGTTTCATGTTTTACCACCATTATCATTAGCTATCGCCCACAATTTTGGGGCATTGGAAAATTTGCATGGCCAAGAAGAGTTTATATATGTTTAAGAGATATTACCAAAAACTCTTCGCTTTAGCGTTTCATTATCGCTTTCAATAGCTACTAGCTATGATTTTGGGTTCCGGGAGATTTATACGACCGTAAGAAACGATACATGTTTAAGAGCTACGATAAAAACTTGTTGCTTTCTCGTATGATGGCCATTTTAATGAGCTATCGACTACGCTTTGGGGTACTAGGGCTATTTACTTACGCACCGCAAGACCCGTATACATGTTTGAGAGTTATGACCAAAAATTCGCTGCTTTCGTGTTTTAATCGCTTCCATGAGATATTGCTCACAATTTTGGGCCTTTGGGGCGATTTGATTGCTCAGAAACGCGATATATGTTTGAGAGATATGACCAAAATCTCATCGCTTTTCTTGTTTTATGGTAATTTTCATGAGCCGCATGGTTTTGGGGTTCCAGGATATTTAAAACGACCGTAAGACTTTATACATGTTTGAGAGTTAAGACCAAAACTCGTTGCTTTCGCTTATGGCTGTTTTATGAGCTATAGCCCACTATTTGGGGGTTCTAGTGATTAACGATGATACCTAAGACTCGATACATGTTTGAGAGTTATGACCAAAACCTGCTTTTCGCTTCTACTTACCATTTTCATGAGTTATTACCCATAGTTTTGGGGGTTCATAAGGATTTACAATGACCGTGAAGATCTGGATACTTGTTTGAGAGTTATGACCAAAATCTATTTGTTTTTGTGTTTTATGACCATTTTCATGAGTTATTACCTATAGTTTTGGGGGTTCCAAATGACATTTACAATGACCGTAAGACCTTATACATGTTTGAGAGTTATGACCAAAACTGTTGTTTTCTTTTTATGGTTGTTTTCATGAGCTATTGCCAACGGGTTTTGGGGTACCAGAGCGATTTACGACGATCAGAAGACGCGATCTCATGTTTCGATTTATGACCAAAAACTGCTTTGCTTTTTGTGTTTTACCATCGCTTTTCATGAGCTTGGCTGCCTACAATTTTGTGGCTCGGGAAATTTGTATCGACTATATATGTTTGAGAGAGGTGACCAAAACTTGTCGATTTCGTTGACTCACCCTTTTCATGAGCTACTACCCACTTATTTTGTGGTTCTAGGATATTTATAATGACCGAAGACCTGATACATGTTTGAGAGTTACTTACCAAAAACTTGTCGCTTTTCGTCGCATGGCCATTTTGTTCAGCTATTGCCTATAGTTTTGGGTTACTAGGCCATTTTAACACCCGCAAGACTGATACATGTTTGAGATTTTGACCAAAAACTTCACGCTTTCGCTTTATGACTGCTTTCATGAGATATTACCTACGCTTAGTCCCCGGCTATTTGATCGCCCAGAAACGCGATACATGTTTGAGAGATATGACCAAAATCTCACCATTTCGATTTATGGTCGCTTATAAGCTATCGCTTCACGGTTTTGGGGTTCTAGGATATTTAAAACTACCGTAAGACTCAATACATGTTTGAGAGTTAAGACCAAAAACTCTTTGTCTTCTCGCTTATGGTTGTTTTATGATCTATAGCCCACGCATTTGGGGGTTCTAGTGTGATTAATCCATTTATACCGGAAGACTCGATACATGTTTGAGAGTTATGACCAAAACTATTAGTTTTCGCTTACCATCGCTTTTCATGAGCTATTGTCCACGCTTTGGGGTTCGCAATTTACATTGCTTGTAAGACTCGACGTATGTTTGAGAGATTTGACCAAAACTCGCTGCTTTCATATCGCTTGATGACCGTTTTCATGATCTACGTGCTATAGTTTTGGGGTTGCATGGAGATTTACAATGACCATCGACCAGATACACTTTTGAGAGTTATGACCACAACTGGTCGCTTATGTTTTACCACCGCTTTCATGAGCTATTATCGACATTTTGACGCTCCATGGAGATTTAATACAACCGTAAGACCCGATACATGTTTGAGAGTTATGACCAAAACTATTTGTTTTCGCTTACCATTGTTTTCATGAGCTATCGCCTACGCTTTTGAGAGTTCCGCAATTTGCATTGCCCATAAGACTCGATATATGTTTGAGATATTTGACCAAAACTTGTCCTTTTCCGCTTGATGACCGCTTTTCTTTTTTCATGACCAATGTTATAGAAGCCATAGTTTTGAGTTCCAGTATATTTACAACGACTATAAGACCTGATACATGTTTGAGGATAAGGCCAAAATCTCATCGCTTTCGCTTTATGGTTAATATTTTCATGAGCTATTGCCCATGATTTTTGGGTTCTAGGGAGATTTACAACTAGCGAAGACTCGATACATGTTAAGACCAAAACCTTATCATTTTTCGCTTATGGTTTTTATGAGCTATACTTTCATGATTTTGGGGTTCTAGAGCGATTTATGACAAACGAAATAATTCACCGATACACATGTTTGAGAGTTATGACCAAAAACTGTTTGTTTCCATGTTTTACCACCATTATCATTAGCTATTGCTTCACAATTTTGGGGTATTGGAAAATTGGTATGGCTAAGAAGAGTCAATGATATATGTTTAAGAGATATTACCAAAAAAACTCTTCTGCTTTAGCGTTTCATTATCGCTTTTCAATAGCTACTAGCTACGCATTTCTCGGTTCCGGGAGATTTATAATGACCGTAAGAAACGTATACATGTTTTAAGAGCTACTTATAAAAACTTGTCGCTTCCTCGATATGGCTACTATTTTAGAATGAGCTATTGACCATAGTTTCAAGGTACTAGGGTCAATTTACTTAATAATCGCGATTTATGACCCAATTGTTACGTTTGAGAGTTATGAACCAAAATTCGTCGCTTTTCGTGTTTTATGACTTAATCGCTTCATGAGATATTGCACACAATTTTAGCCTTTTGGGGCGCAATTTGGATCGCCTGTGAAACGCGATATATGTTCTCGCTGAGAGATATGACCAAAATCTCATCGCTTTTCTTTGTTTTATGGTAATTTCATCATGAGTCGTCAGCCGGTGGTTTTGGGGGTTCCAGTGATATTTAAAACGCATACCGTCAGAAGACTCCTATACATGTTTGAGAGTTAAGACCAAACTCGCTGCTTTCAGTTTTATGGCTGTTTTTATGAGCTATGTACTGTTTGATTTGGGGGTTCTAGTGTGATTAACATGCATTTATACACCTAAGACCTGAGTTGACATGTTCTGAGAGTTATGACCAAAACTGTTTCTTTTCAAGGCTGCTCTAATGCACTCATTACTTATGAGTTATTACCTATAGTTTAGTAGGGTTCGTAGTATGGAAACACAAAAATTTTCTATCGTGATACAAACAAACAAGCCAAGATTCATCTACTAGATTGTAAAGCAACGAGTCGATAGAGGAACTCACCCTAAGATTCCAGTTGCTAACGCAGAGCAGATTCTCGGGTGATGTAGTCGCATTTTTCCGGATCTCAAGATCGCATAGACGCATCCTTCCAGCGCCATCGCTCCTAAGCAGCGCTTCCCAGCAATGGTCACATCGCTCGTTCATCATCTAAGACCTTCTCCTCCTTGTTCCAAGAGAAAGCAAAATGGAGGTCAGTAGCACTTCTCGCGATTCCTAAGAAGACAACGGGACCCAAGTGGCACCTCAAGTAGAGGGGAGATCCCGCAGTGGTCAGCTTAAGCCGGAAAGTAGTATGGTGGGAGCTTATGAGAGAGGCTATTAGTGGTCTAGTAATTAGACACACCAATTAGAAGGCTATAAACCACCAGAAGGCTCTAAAACCACTGCTAAAGCAATTAGAAGCTCTAGTCCAAAATCTGGGTTTCTAAAATCTAGATCTAGAGGTGGAATCACACCGTTAGGGAGGGGAGCCCTGCCCTCCTTTTTTTTATAGGTGGGAGGCTGGCTGCCATGGGAGGGGAGTGAGTCCTCCCCAACCTCGGGCTTGAGTAAAGTCACGGCTGGGAGTGAGGTCTCCCTCCCCAACTCGGTTAAGCCATACTCCCTCCCTCTTTCTCTTTCCAAAATTGCCGCTTGACTTTCAAACTAGAATGCTTGACTTTTCAAACTAGGATTTGAATAAACCTTTATTTCGGACAGCAGCTTAATACACTTTTAGTAAGGTATGATGCAATCATTCCAACATGCAATGACACATTCATGTACCTCCTTCCTCCGTGAGTGCCGGACATTCCGTGAACATTCTAGAACATTCCTCGATGAAAACACCGGAACCATTCCCCAACTCTGTAAATGGACTTTCCTTTATATGAATCTATTCTCCCATCCATCTCCGGATCTCCTCGTCAAGATATCCCTTGATCCCATCCGAGACTCCAAGCAAACATTCTATTTCTTTCATAATACCATAACTACTTCAAACAACGTCAATCTTTGCTGCGTCTCCACGGTTGCGTGAATTATGCATACGATCGAGACACTTCTCCTAACAAACAACCATTAGAGGAATCTGGGAAATTCAAGTATCCGTTCTACATATTTCTACTATCACTTTTACATCGAATGAACCACTTACATAATGATAATTAATTTCCTTTTTTTGTCTCATTTATAGTTTACTTATCCCGAGGTTATGGATCGCCCATGTGATCTCTCTCAGATACCTAGTTCAACCTCAAGTACTCGAGCAAGTACTCTTTTCTCGTCTTCTGGTGATATGTGATCCCTTGTGGAGCCAAATACATGCTTGCAAGCTAATTGATGACATTTCACCGAGAGGGCCCAGAGTATATCTATCCGTCATATGATGGATTAAATCCCACTTTCGACCATGTGTTTCAAATCCAATACTTCTCCGAACACTCAATGCCACTTTTATAGCCAATTCTATTATGGTAGAAAGGTTTGATGACATCAAAGCATCCATCCGTAAAAGGATATGCAGCGATCTCATGGTCAAGGAATAGGGTTACTGCGTAATTTCGTAGAAGCATATAGCAATTGAACTATTGAAAATGACTCGATCTTTATGCTACGCCTTATCTATAGGAGTATGTCCATCACATCATTCTCCTCTAATGATATGACCCTGTTGTTATTAACATCTCTATGTTCATGATCAGAAACAATGGATCACATATCAACCAACAAAGTTAAGTTTAACAAGAGGCTTTACTTAGGACTCTCATTTTAGTTTACAAATCACACAAGTATTACGTTTCAAGTATCACAATTATAGCATGGTATGTAAACATTTACTGGCAAATATGAAGATATGATAATAACCACTTATTATTGCCTCTTGGGCATATCTCCAACAGTCTCCCACTTGCACTAGAGTCAATAATCTAGTTTCAAACCTTTGTGTATTCAACACCTATGGCTTTCCGTGTTGTATGTACACGATTGCTAGTGGTCAACTGATTCCGGATCCGACACTTCCAGTCCGTGTGTAATTGCATATCTTTTCTACGCATCACTCATTCTCTAATGAGATGGCTTTGTATAATTTGGTCTTTCGGTGTGACCTTTAGTTCTTTGGGGTTAAAAACATGTTGATAATATTGTCGCACAATATATCTTCATAGTATTATCCTTGAACTACACCTAGTTTGATAACAAACTACTTGACACAAATGCTTTTTGCTGCTATAATAGCAGTCATATACTTAGCCTTTGTTGTAGTATCTCAACAATGTCTTAACTTTGGAACTCATCCAAATCCATTATGGAACTTACTTTCCATTATATTGTGCCATTTTAGTTTAGATTGAGATAAAAATTAATTAGTACTCTGTGACAAAACTAGTAACCATCTATTCGTCACTTCTACAAATAATATACTCTTAGTTCTTCCAAAAGATCATAAGAATATCCTTACTATCGTCCAATGATCATCTTATGAATCATTCTGGTATATGCTCATAACATTTAGATCATAGGAGATATCTGTATTTGTACATAACACATTATGATTTATTTAAACACTCTTTGTGTTTTCATTCATCAAGTATCAATCTATATTTGAATATTTGTTTCACTTACCAAATGTCAATACATTTGAATATATCATCAACATTGAACTCATTCAATCCTTTCTCGGCACAAGAACCTTTTCTTGTAGTTTCTATATTGAACTCATTCAATATCTCGTTTATGTACTGCACAACCATATTAGCGCCTATTGATGCCAAATATTTGTTTTGGTCAAGTCTTCATCG